>CM070500.1:19888369-21088765 GCA_036346375.1 Guadua angustifolia
GAGGTTGTTTAGATCAGTGGGACCTTTCGAATTACCAGGAAATTAATTGAACGGTTAATTAGCACCAGAAGATGATACATATATACGGTGACCATACCTCCATAATTCCTTTAAAAAAGAACTCCATATAAGCAGTAATACACCAATAATTCCTTGTAGAAGGAAAAAAAACTCCATACAAGCACTAAGGACAAAAAATACGACTGCGCTGGGGATCGAACCCAAAATCTCTAGTTCCGTAGACCAGCGCCTTATCCATTGGGCCACGGAGTCCTTGATGTATAAGTCGAAAAAACATTCTTTACCTGTACAATATTACGACGATTTGTCTGCTCCGCTCTTTTTCATGGATCAGTGTACTTGGGGAAGACTTCGTATGTCGCTGGGACATAAAATGAGACTAGATCAATGCCCGTGCGTTGCTACGAAACATAAAAGTCATGCAATAAAAGAAAATTGTGTTACAAGATCAAACATCTATTTCTCCCGATTACAAAAGTTTTTATGGTTTCTTCTCCGTTATGAATTAAAACCAAATATATTATACGTAGCGATATATATTACCAATCTCAAAAATCAATCAATCATTTTTATCTATTTTTGCAATTTATATTACCAGCTCGCATTCCTCTTTCTCTCGCTATGCCCGCAGTACGTTGTGGAATCCGCCTTCCTCGTCGCTCACTTCGTCGTGCATGCCATCGCCGCGTGGTCAGTCGCTTCGAAGAAAGGGGCCACCGCCGTCATCCAGCCTTTACACCTCCGCGTCTTCTGGATCGCCATCGTCCTCGGCGCCACACTTTTCTCCGCTTGGCGGTGGTCATACGGCAAGCGGTTCATCGCTCTTCCCAGATGACCCTCTCGTCTTTACCGGACTACTCGTCTCCATGCCTCTGGCGTACCTAGCCATCACTGGCTTCACCAGCCATGATGCCGAAGCCCATAAAGGTGAACCAGAAAACACTAGCGCCGAGACGCCCGCCACGCCGTGCGCCGCCGCGTCGTTCCTCTCTCTCGCGACGTTCAGCTGGATCAACCCGTTTATCTCCAAGGGGTGTGCCAATGACTCTCTCACTGTGTCAAAAATTGTGCCATATTTAGAGAGATATGGCTGGCTGTAAATTAGGAAAGAATAATTAGCTATAATGACCTGCTATTATTGGAGATATGGCGGCGGGGGGGGGCTAGGAAGAACAACGGACCGCTGCCACCAACTGCAAATTTATATATTAAGCTATTAATTACCAGCAATAATCAGGGATTTTGCCATATTTAGAGAGATATGGATGGCTGTAAATCAGGAAAGAATAATTAGCTATAATGACCTACCATTATTGGAGATATGGCGGCCCGGAGGGCTTGGAAGAACGATGGACCGCTGCCACCAACTGCAAATTTAGTATAGATATGCCCTTTGGTCTTCGGTAATAGTCCAGGGCGTTGTTGGTGAGCATTCAGGCTCAGCCTAGGTTCGAAATTCAGACAGGAATGAGATTTTAAATCCCGACTGAATAAAAAAATTAAATTGCTAAAGTAATTTTAAACATTTCAAATTTCTCCAAAATATCTGTAATTTTGACAGATTTCAACTTTTTTTGGACCGGATTTGGGTCAATACCCCTTAAGAATATAATCTTCTATGGAAATACATGAAAAAACTGAATTTTTTAGACCTTTTTATAAAAATAGCAGAAACACAATCAGATTTTTATAAAAATATACAAGATTTATCATGCTCTAAAAAATTTATGATACTATCTTTATTAGCCTAGGATCATATAGAAAAATTTTCAAAAAATTTTGACTTCATTTGTTATCTTTAAAACAACAAAAATAGAAAGAACATAAATAAGATATCAACCTTGTCAAAAAATTTTAAATTTGCTCGAGTGTGATCATGATCCAAAAATTTTATGAGAATTTAAGCATTACCTAAAAACCTTTATCTAAAAGTTTCAAAAATTTTAAAGCTTTTTAGGTTACTCGATAAAATTTATACAAGTAGTATATGTACTCAGTCAGACTTTTATCAAGATAGTAACACTGTCAGAATTTTTTAAAATTTCACAAAGCTTAATCATATGTAAAAATTTTATGAAAATATTAGATATGCATCAAAACCATCCATAAAATATTTTAAAATTTTATAATGTGGCTTGAACCAATTTTCATTCAGTTGAAATTTACTGGTAAGGCTTTTATCAAGACAGTATCACCATTAGAATTTTTGAAAAATTCCTTAGGCTTGATCATCATTTGGGAATTTTACTAAAATATTATTGATGTATTAGGACCATTTATAAAAAAATAAAAATTTTCTAACTTGATTTGAACTATTTTTCATTCGTTTAAAATTTATCGGTAAGGCTTTTTATTAGGACAGGAACATTGTCCGAATGTTTAAAAATTCCCCAGGCTTGATCATCATCTAAAAATTTTATAGAAATATTAATGATGCATTAGGACCATCCAAAAAAATTTCAAAATTGTCTAACATGGTTTGAAATATTTTTTTATCCGGATCAAATTTGCCAAAATGTCAGCAATTTCGGCTGAAATTTTGGTCCAAAAATTTCAGATTTGAATTTCATCTGAAATTTTGGATTTCTTTTCTCTCCGAGATATGATCTGAAAACAAAATTTGAAACCCTAGGCTCAGCACATGCTTTGCGATCGACTGTGTTCAAAGGTGTGTTGGTTGCTTGTACATTGTACCAAGTGGTATATATATGAGATGGTTCAAGAAAAAAGTAATCATGTGTTTGGTTGTTTGAATGGAACCATCCCATCGTTGGTGGTGGGATACAAATTTAAAGAATATTTCCTATAAATACTAAACAATTCCATTCATCCAAAATATTAATAGATATAGAATCATGTTATCCTATTCAACCTCGTCCAAATGCACCCTAAGGTGACAGTGAGGGACTCGCTCGCCACGTGCGCCACGCGCTTGGACCATGCGATTTATAGCCACCGTGCCCTTTCCATCATTCCATATGGATAACAGTTTTACCTGTGGGTTAGGGTACTCGCGGATACCTGATCCAATAAGGATGGGCACGGGTAGCACTTCAGACCCATGGGTTTTCGAGTGTGGGTACCCGATAAGGACACATGATAGATGTGGGTGTCAATTTGTACCCATTGGTGCCTGATGGGTATCCTCTGACATGTAGACCCTACTTTTTATAAGATATATATTAGAAAATTGAAACCGTAACTACCTAAATTAGAGGCTGAGACACACATAAGGTTTTAAAAGGCAATACTATGTTCACAAACTTGTTGAGCGTATATCATGCTCTGAATTTGTTTTGTACATATCATGATCTTAATTTGTTATGTATATATCATGCTCTTTCTTTTAAACGATACTCTATTATGTGTTGGTATCTCTGATATCACTGTAATCATAAGTATTAAGTGTATGCTATGCGACTGAGTTAAATGTTGATTAATTGAGCTTCCTATCTTATCTTAATCATTGAATGAGCTTACATATCACTGTCCCACATTTTACTCTAATGCTTATCATCTTATTCATTGAAACCAAATACAATATCTATGAAAACACATTTGTTTCTATGAAAACACTACAGAATAGTGTAGTATTTGCCATCAAATATCTTATATGTACTCATTTGAACTTGTAGTATCATTGGTCATCTATAAGCCATCATGATGTGCTGATTAAATGAAATAAACCGGAGTATCATTAGTCATCTATAGTCCACGTTAACTCTCTATTTTCAGCATAACCTACTATCCATAGATACCCATTAGGCATTAGGTACCCATCGGGTTTGGGTATGGACACAGATCTTCGTCCGATAAGTCTAATAGGTTTGGATGGACAATATAGTTCCAGATTTTGAATTTGGGTGGACAACAGTCGTACTTGGAGGCACCTACCCGATTACCACCTCTATCATTCCATGCGTGCTTCAGCTAGCCATGAGGTCAGTTATGTAAATGTGCTCTCATCTCATTCATGCCCCTAGCAGACTGCAGCAGCCACGAGGTCCACAAGAGTGATATAAGCCGCAGAAGCAGGGATTGCTTCCATTTATCGTATGTAGTACTACCAGTTACACTCTACCAGTATGCAGTATCATCAGGTGTATAGCACCGTGCTCACACTGTCACACATCATTACACTCCTCCATCTATTAGGTCAGAAAGCTCTTCTGTACCCTAGAGATGCCAGTGCCACCATCTTGCACGCATTCTACTTCAACCATACCGATCACAGCAGCGCAGTTGGTAGGAAATGAGGAGGTGACTGCAGTCTGCACTGCACTTTGGCCTCTTGGGCAGATCTAGTACCTGGATACAGCCTTGGTGGTTGCACCTTAAACTTCCCTCTGCTCTGAACAGCACAGCAGAAATCTGTAATGAGCCAAGCCAATGAAGGAAGCTTCTACCTTTTTGGCAGCAGAAGGCAACTGGGGAAGCCTTGTCTGCATAAGCTTTGCTTTGCTGTTGGTATGGACCCCAATCTTTAGTAGACTACTAGTACCTACGTCCCAAGTGGCCTTCCTGCAGGAAACAAATGCTTGTGCCCCGAGGCAAAAAAGCAATACATTGGGCACTCAAAGGTCTCAAACCCAGCGAGTCAAAAAGCCTTTCCTTGGCATTCGATTCGCAGAAACTTAGAAATGGTGGCAGTACTAAAATCTAATTTAAACAAATCGAAGAGAAATTCGATACTGTCCTGACCAGAACATGACTAATAATATCCGTCCTCTTTCTTCGCCTAATTCATGATTGCATGGTGCCTTTCCCTGAGTAGTTCATCTGCACCATCCCTTTCCCTTTTTTTCCCTGTTTCCGAATCTCCTTCCTTTGGAAAAAATTTGCCGACAATAATGCCTTATCGATCAGAATAAGCAAATGTTCAGAGGAATTAACGAGTATAACGGATCATTATCCTTGTAGTTCAGATTGGGTGGAAATATAATTCCTTGTACTGGTATTAAATAATATCTTCCATGATCTGGATGTTGACAATTGATGTACTGTGTGCTCGATCCACTCCATCTCATCCATAATTTAGATGTTTAAAATCGACTTCATTTCCAATGACTCCATGGAAAACACAAACATCTAATTAAGAGGTAACCCAAATTCAGACATATATGTGTTAATTGTCAGATCCAAATCGCTTATCGATCGAAAGATGAGAGGAATCAAATTTGGAGTCGTGAATATACAGCACAATGCAGCATCCACATGTGGAAGAACTCCACTTGTGTTATCTCCATGCTTTGTACAAATTAACCAAAAAAAAACGTACAGAGCATTGGTGAAGTCATTGAAACACCGATACCAACACCACGAGGAAGTGCTAAAAATAGAAGAAAATAAAAGGCGAAAAAAATAGAAAATGGAATTAGAAACAGTTGCGCCTCGCTCAGCATTAAGCAAACCACAAGATCAAAAAGGGATCACGACGAGATCGAGAAGAAGGAAAGATTAGTCAGCGGCCGGCCGACTTATCGGCGGCATTGGCGACGACGACGGCAGCGGCGGCATAGGGCGCGGGGCGGCGGCCGTCGTCGAAGTTCTTGGCGTAGCTGGCGGCGTCGTAGCCGAACGTGATGGGCCTGGAAGCCGCCGTCGGTGAGCTGCAGATGCACTTGGTCTCCTGCGCCAGCCGCCTGAGCAGCTTCCGCCACGCGCGGTGCCCGCACCAGCCAACGGCCGGGCTGAGGTCGCGCGCCGCGAGCTGCAACTGCCGGACGACATCGGTGACGCGGCGCCTGCCGGCAGGCCGCCACTTTGGGGAGGATGGCATGCAGCCCGACAGCGGGTTGACGGAGCGCGGTGGCGCGGATGGGTCCGTGGCGCCCGTGTCCATGGCTTCGCCGTAGTACTGTGGGGAGACAGGGAGTGCGAGAGGTGTTTTCCAGACGGTTATGTGGGACGTTGGACGGTGGTCAGGACCATACTCTATAGTCTATAGCATGCTATGAGATGAGAAAATAGCGGTTGTTGTAGAGCCGTAGAATCAATAAGTGGAAGAGAGAGAGTATTGAGAGCAGTTTTGTGACAGTTGCATGATCCCTCTTCCACTTGTCGATTCTACGGACTCCACAACAACCGCTATTTTTAGATAAGACTACTTTTGCCGAGCTATGAAATTGCATGTCTAGGCACGACAAAATTCATCATATTTTGATATTTCTGTACTTAGAGATGAAGAATAGCTTGTGTTTTGTGGATGATTAGGTCCTTATCCGCTGGCTATATATTAGGATTCAATGCAAATAGACTCTATATCGGTCATTATAAAATATAATATATTACACGAAATGCTAAATATGTATTCACAGGAGGGTTATATACGTTGTGTGCAAAAAAAACCCTCTCATTTAGATTTTAACGATCTAATTTGTGGCTGCATTTCAGCAAGGAGAACAGGAGCTTGCGAAAACATTTAGCCTAGTTCTTTCTTTAGATTATCTCGATTATCCCATCAAATCGGATCAACTCGTCTTGCATTAAAAGAAAAAATTGGATCAACTCGTGAGCAGTTACGGCTTGAGCCGAGCAAAAGAGCTTGGGGATAATGCATTCATATGGGTTGGATGCAAGGAACATATGAATCAAAAACATTATTCAAGCTGAGTTTGGAACGTCAGAATTTTGTGCCTATGAAACCGAACTGATTCATGTGTTCCATATAAGACCTCAAAGTAAATGCTGTTCCGCACACCTAAAAAAAGCCACTGAAAATCTTGATCCTCTCCTTTTTCTTTTTGCTAAAATAGTTTCTTCTCAAAAAAACTTGCAAAATAGCCCCCTCTATGCTACAGTACTGTAGGGCGAAAATTCAAGTTCCCACCATCCTATAGCATACTAGAAGAAACATGTGTCACCCGCTAGTCCTTCCTCGGTGGAGAAAAAGGCTATTTTGTAATTTTTTTAGAGTTATTTTTGCAAACAAAAAACAGAGAGAGAGAGAGTGAACAGTTCACCCATCACATCGAACTAGGGTTTAACCCCCTGTTAAAGCTAGTGCTTGGTTCATTCTATGCGGACCACAGAACTGCATTACTACCCAAGGTTCAAAATCCTAGCGAAATTTCGACAAAAGGCAAGATTCTAAATCCTGATTGAATAAAAAAATTTGAAAAAAAATCAGATTGCTATAGCGATTGCCGACCACAAGATTGCCGGTAAGAAACGAAATGGGTAGAGACTGCATTCAGAACCTATGAGAAAACCCAACTATAAATGTTATCTCCCATGTATCTATCCGTGTTTTGGAGAGCATATCATGCCATCATCCATATTGACCTACTTATTAGAATCTAGATACTGAGCTCCAGGTGACAACATCACGAGGGCAATCTCATTATCTTCAGCTGAACAGAGCTCAGAATTCTCGCGATGGGTTATACACAAATGTGGTACAACAATAGTTAACAAGGTGAAATAGGTATTCTGCCGACGCCGATTTCACGGCTATCAAACAATTTCGGTGTGGTGAGAGATTTTGTGTAAGCAACTAGTGAAGATTTTCAGAGTACATAACATTTCCATCATAAATTATATGAACAGAAACATCACTTTCTAGTTTCATAAACTAAAATGAGTATGCAAGAAAGAAATGGAGGATATGGAAAATCTGGAAGGGGATAACTAACAGCCAAACCACGAAAATGCTCATTTCTATGGCTATTTACATTTGCTACTGCTTCAAACCTTACCAACCTCAGTTCTACTGGATAAACACATAATGTGCACTCTTTCAGTGAGAACCTTGCTGCATCCACAAGTAATTCCATTGTTTCCATCACTAAAGTCACCTTGAAGTAGGAATTACAAATCCATCTTGTACCCGCCAATCGTCAGAAAGCTAGTGGATGCCAGTGTGTCACAGGTGTTGGTAAAAGTCCCAGACATTAAGCAAACCGAAAAGTTTAAACATCAACGGTTCGTCTTCAGGTCAAATTGGGCTTGACTTGAGGGCCTACACGTTGAGATTTTTTTTATATATACAAATCTAGCTGCTATAGTACCATCAGTGTTTGACGAGCATGTTTAACCCTCTGAATAATTTGGCATTGAAGAATACGACATTTGGAGTACCTTGTTAGAGGATGTAACAGCAGTTCTCCACTGTGGATCCTGTGTAGTGGATGGTCTGTCCCTGAACAAAGTTACCACTCTTGATTGTGTGGGCCTTTCTACTGTCTGCCGATGAGGCATATCTCTCATGACCCATAAAACTAGTCCTGATGGCACTGACGAGCCTACAAAAAATTTACATCAGCAGAGATGTTTCATTAGAACTCAGCAAGATTATGAAGTGACCGTGTCTAGTGCTTTCCTGTGAATGGAATAACAGGTGGGCAATAAACAGATCAATAAAAAAAGAACAGGATAGTTTATCAACAGTAAAATTACCATACATGATGTTTTGTACTTTCCTAACATTAATTAGATAGCTTGGATACTTACGCAGAGTTCATTTGCTGTGCCAAGCAATTTCCATTGTTGCAGAAAATACACCAGATGACTAATCATTTTTAAGTGCACGAGTTTGGTAACTTAGCGTCTACAGTTGAGTAGCACAGCATCTACTAGGTATGCGGAACTGAATTACAGAACTAGCAATAAGTGGCTATCATAAACACACATGCAAAAGTGAAAAAGAAGACAAATGCCCTTAAAAAATTATTACTATACCAAGCACCAAGAAATTTTTTGGTAGACCCCAGGACAGAAATAAAATATGCTAGCTATGCCATAATTGCACCTTTTTATTTGACCCCCAAAATTGGGTGTACCAGTACAGATTCATATAATGCCAGCACAGTCATATAATCCAACATATTTGTAACAAGGACTACTGACAGAGGTTGAGTACTTTAATTTAGTATTATGGCTGGAGCCATTAGACCAAGACCAGCTTCAGCCTGGGGGTGAGGGATGAAATGTCGTGTACATAATTAACCTACATCTCCCACCATAGTACCGTACTTTCATCCTTTCATTATCTTCCGGTGTTAACTCCCTAAATCACATGTATGCTTCCAGGTGGGAGCATGCCACAAGAAAAAATGCATACCCCATCTGGCCTAGAAGCATGTGCACATATACCTGATGGCAAACTGCAAAAGACCACTAAATACCACATCCTGCAACAAGTACATATTATAAAAAGACAACATGTACAGAAGATGAGCATAGCAGAGATACGGATGTTGCAGTGGATCTATGGTCATACAAGGTGAGATCGAATCCGCAAAGATGATATACGTGATAAGATTGAGGTAACACCAACTGAAGAAAACCTTGTCCAACATCATTTGAGATAGTTTGAACATCTCTAATGGAAGCCTCCTGAGACACTGGTGCGTAGTGGAATTTTAAGCCGTCACGAAAACATAAGATGCAAAGGTTGGCCGAGGCTAACGTGGGAAAAAGCAGGTAAAAGAGACTTCGAGGGATTAGAATGTATCTAAAGAGTTGGTATTAGATAGGATCATAGAAGTGCACGGAAGTTAGTGATTTACGTACCAAAACCATGATCTAAGATCGAAGGTTTAGGTGTCTTTTGATTTTGATTAGATTTCATTCCTAGCCTACCCTAACTTACTTGGAACAAAAAGCTTAGTTGTTGTTGTTGTTCTAGGCACAAAGCAACACAAAGTTACCTATTAAATAATATAAAAACAATATAACAGCATTGTTGATGATGTCCGCATCCGTCGAGTACCAATACAAAAGCACCTGTGATGATTAGTATAGCAAATTGAAAGTCACTTAACAATTTAACTGCCGGTTCATGCATTATGTGAACTCTTATTGTATAATTGAACTTACCGGAGCATTAGTAACAAGTGCTAGTATAGCAGAAGACGAGAAACAAAACAGTGAGACAGCAGCTAAACTGGCAACCTGCAAAGAAAATATAGTTTATTTAAAATTTTCTCCATATTTTCTTATGTCAGTGAAGTTTTCCCATCTAATCCTGTTAAGAAATGGAAAAGAGACCTCAACATATATATGTTTCATAAGGAGGAACAGAAGAAGTTAATCAGTCTAATGCTTTTCACTGTCATAGAGAATTAGAGATCAAAAATAATAGAATCCATCTAAAAATACAGATAAACTGAACAATCCTCGTAAAATATGCGTACTTTTGGGTAAGTTACATTACATTCACATATAAGGCAGTATGTTTGAAATCTGGGTGTAAATAATATGCAATGTTAAAAATGAGATCTGACAGTACATAATGTTGTATCTATATCAGAACTCAAAGCTCTAGAACAACCGTTAATCATTTTTACAGGACAACAATTGTTACTTTTGAATCTATAACTGTTGCCCATATGTTGAACTCAATGATATAGCGATAATCGATCATTTGCCTCTATAGAGTGGCACTTGATGATTTGCCACTCTATAGAGTGCAATTTATCAAGTGCCACTCTATAGAGTGGCAAATGATCAATTATCCCAATGATATATGGGATTTGCTTTATCATGATTACATATGCCATTAAATCCAGTAAATGATAAAGTAGATAAAAGAAATGCAAGCCACAGGCAGAATGATCCTGGGAGAAATATACCTTCCACTTCTCAGTCGATACAGTTTCAGAACGCACTTTGCTCATCTTTGAGAATAATAATGCACCTTAACATGGTCATAGAACCAAAAAGACAAAGCAAAGGCAAGAACATGTTAAAACCCTGAAGCCTAACACTCCTTAATTCATGATGTACATGAGAGCATCTACTACTAGTAGTAGAGGAATGCCAGAAAATTTAGTAAGAAGGACAAGGAACAAGATAGAAACTGAATTAGAACTATAAGGCTAAAATTTAATGGGTTAAATACAAGAAAATAAAAGGAAAATAATCTAAGGTTGAAAATGGACTAAAACAAGCAGCATGTTTATACAACTAGCAGATTTACTCGAGCAACTGCGCGGCTAGATATTATGATATAATTGTCTTTGATATACAACTCTACTTTCAATGATTGAAATACGATTGTATTTGTCATATAACTTTAGTATTTATATATGATTAATCTGCACTATTATAATATGGCCCCACAAAATAAGTGGTGGAGATCCTTTTCTTTTTCTTCCGATTAATGTAAGAATTTCTAGGATTTTTTTGTTGTTAAAATTATTGTGCGATTTCCTTACCCTTAAAACGAAGGAGGTGCCTTGAATATCACCAATTGTTTTTATATATATAGACATAAACTTACTGAATTAACATCTAGGACAAAATTGTGTCATGTTGTACATCTAGACAAATATTATATGCTTACCATAACATGACAGAGCACCGCCTAGTATAAGAACAACTACTGAAAATACATCCAAGTAAACCTGCAAAACAGAATGTTTGGTTAACATCTGTTAAGTAATCAAGCAAATAACTAAATAAGTGATTATATAACTATTGCTGGCATTGGTGAAAACTGTAAGCCCATCAAGTAAACTAGTGAAAAACAAATATGAATATAAAGTGTGTGATAAGCATAAGAAGGCATGTGAGTCAACATTTTAGGATTTGCTACACAGCAACATAACTATTGGGCCATCTTAACACTATCTCATGTTTGGTCTGCAGAATTTCCCATTATTTTTCCATCTCCCCTGAGCTGTGTAGGTTTAGCAATGCATTAGTTTAAAAAGAAAAAAAATCTTTATACCATGCCTTTGTAACTTAATAAAATGCCATCCTGTTGTCCAATGAAATTTGGTCCAAAATATCATAATACAACTTGTGCAGACCACAACATAGGGTAGATGCAGTTTGGGTTGCACAACAGACATCTGACTTTGCAGTGTTGACATACAAAAGTTCCAGAATTCATTTGAGATTAATATACTAGTTTTTCTTCGTCTGGCTGAAAAGCAGAAAGATTATGTACAAAATAGTTTCACAAATGCATGGGCACATAGGCAACAGGATACAAAACTATAAATATATATACATGTACACAGGGAACAGAAGATAGACCTTGAATGGATGAAAAGCAGGATTGCCTAAGATTTCTATACATGAACTTTATATTTTCCTTTTTAGGGATTTTTGGGCATTATTGGCAAGCTTATCATTTTATTCCTTCACCATACGCTGTTGGATATGGGTTTATAAGAATACTACATTTACGGGGCTCTGCAAGATTTTTCTTTTTTGTGCAGTAATTGCAACACATTGAGGCTATAAATCTTGATTAAAGATATCTGATATATTAGAGCAAAATGCAGCATATAAAAGAATAACAAGCAAGATACAGTAAGTTGCTAATACTTAATACCCTTTTTAGTAGTGATGAATCAATAGGATTCTCTCCTCTACCAACCCAGATGAGGATGGCAAAGGTGAGCATAACAACAAATGACAGTACAAGCACCTGCACGGAAAAATATTATTACGTCAGTAATTAGTTCTGCTTAACAGATATTATATCATGGTATAAGTGTTATATGATTAAAGATGGCAAAACAAAAGTTTCTCCAAGCACCACGGTTTAATGTATAAAAAAAGTTACATAGCCCAGCAAAATGTAGATCTGCATGAGAGAAAAAAAGGCATGGTGAAGCAGTAAGTCATGATGATGAAGAGAACTTACCAAAATCACAAATTTTTGCCGGCTTCCAAGCTGTATTCCTGAGCAACACCTCCGACGGACATCAACAGGGCCGATGCCAGGTTTAGTTTTTGAACTGTCTAGTAAAGCTTCATGGTGACTCCTTACATCATCTTCATCCTCATCATTTGTCTGATGACACAGGTCAACCCTGTAAGACCATTATTTTTTAGAAACATAAAGTGAAAAGCATTTGCAGCTCTGAAAGCAAAAGAAGAGCAGGAAAGTACAACATCATCACACCATCATGAAACTTGACCGTTGAGCAGAGCAAGGAAAATCTAAAAGCGTTTCTGTTATTTTACAAGCATAACAGCATGATTTTTGGAGGCATCAAAATATGATACTTGCAGCTATACTCACATGTGCTAATGCACAAAAATGTTGTCTTGTCATTGGGTTACCCCTCAACACTACCAAGGATCGCATTAAAGTTGTTGGGAGTGACACAAGTCGGGGAAGACGCCAGCCATTTGACAGAACATCTATGAGAGATTGACACAAGCGTTTTTGTACAAATTTGGGCCTCAGGAGGCCTTACTCCTATTGATGCACCCTCACCATATGTTGGTGTGTTGGTGTGGGGAGGCCTCAAGTTGAGGGGGTCCCAAAGGCATTATAACTCACAATTAAGTTATAAGTGGTAGTTATACGCCTTTGGCCTGTACAAAAGACGAGAGTAAACCCAAGCGAAGTAAATGAAGCGATAGTTATAATGTCCTCTATATCAATAACCAGCAGGCCCCTTTTAGGTCTCCATGATGTGGCAGCCAGTCACTAGATCCCAGACTGGGATGAACAATATATGGGTCGAGTTCACCTTCAAATGTACTTTTGAGTGGGTTCAAGTTAGTACAGCCCAGACCCTGCCTAGGTGTAGGCGTTATCTCCACAAGTCCATACATGGAGAAGCATTTTCACAAACAAAACTTTGGCCAAAGAAGAAGACAGATAAGATGTTCCTTACTGTTCTTTTACGGATTTTAAAGTTTCTCAATGGTATTTATATCTGGATATTATTATAGACATCAGCTTTGGTCAGCGAAACTGTATCATCTCGAGACTCTTATAGATTAGTACATACGATACATCTATTACCTAGAAACTCTCAATATGGGATGTAGGCTCTTTGCTCATCCTATTAATGAGTCATGAGCATGAATTACTATCAACAGAGATTGCTATCCTATGGTCCTACTAATGGGATGATATCTGGTGGCACAAAGAAGAGATCACTTAATGTTCTTCATTTGTTATGAAATCAACCCGGTTGTGTGAAAGCACAAATTCAGATAAGTTAGATGGTTTTGCACAAACAGACTAAACCTGCTAGGCAGCTACTAAGCAATTTTGTGGCATGTTCTAGGATCACCTGCTAAAGTATCATTCTTTTAAGGAACACTGGTCATCTGCTCAGATTTTAAGAGGATATAATATCAACCAGGATAGTAGGATGATTTGCCGAAAGTCCAAAAAAAATATATAATGAGAAGATCCAGTTTTCTCATCCAGTATCAACTAGCATAGGTGTACAGGGAACTCCAAAGGAAATCTTTATAATTGGCAATCTTAAACAACTAATAAAGCTACATGTATAATGCGGCTAACTAGCAACCAAAGGAAATTCTTGCTGACTCACCAGAATGACAGCAATAGTAGAAAAGAAGCAAGAAGCAATATCTGTGGACTAGCTGCAAAATAATGAGAATGCGCAACTCTTAGATGATTAGAAAACAACATAAGAGAAAAGGTATTGTAGCAGAAGAGGATAAAAGTGTAAGGACAATAGTAAAGCTAAACATCCAGGACAACATACCCATCAGAACAAATCCACACCCATGTACCCAACAAAGCCATCTCTCACAAGTAGCGATGATGGTAGATATGAAATACACAAGGAATACTGCCACAGGATTGAAAGAAAAGTAATTCAGTAGCAATGACGGTAGTCATGAAATATGCAAGGAACACTGAAAAAGGATTGAAACAAAGAAAGAATATGTATGGTTATCCCGATCCATTGCTAGAGCTACTACAAGTATTTTATTTTGAAAAAACGTTAGTCGATATTGAAAAGTGTTCTGTAGGAACTATGACAACTCCACTTATGAAGGACATAATGGTTGACAGCAAAGTAATAGCATGAATAAAATAACCTGCTTCTGTCTACAAAGTTTTAAGTTAGTTTAGAATTAATTCTGTACCAATATTGAAAATCATTCTGCAGGAACTATGATGACTCTACTTATGAATAGCATACTGGTTGACAGCAAAGTAACAGCATGATTTAAATAACATGTTTCTGTCTATGAAGTTACAGGTCAGTTTAGAATTAACTATGCACTAGTTAATACCTATCGAGTTATTCTGCGCGTATCAAACCTATTTAAGAACAGGCATAACAGAGCTGCAATAAGAGGAGAAGGGCAAAAAAAAAAACCTTCTATGTCTCAATCAAATATCGTTGTTTCAAAACCAGGTTAATAGGTTATAAGTGGTACCACTATTCCTTATGTGTATTTTCCTTGATGTTAGTACAGCAGTTACATTCCATTATCAGAAAAAAAAAACTGGTAAAAAACATCAGTTCTATTGTCACTGTTAGTGCTCCAGCAATCAAGTTAGCATTAATTACAACTTGAATAGTAGCAGCAATCTAGAACACTTACACACAGTCATTAACTAATAGACTACATTATGCAGATATTTCCAGTATACAACAATGGCAAACAATAAAGAGACCTCAGGTACAAAAATGGTAAACAAAAGGCATATATTGTACTAATACGTGTCTCACCTATGTTGCATAGGCCAATCATAAAATGGAATATCTGCAAGAGATTTAACCATATACCATTAAAGGTCTGGCAGCTGAGCTCATAGCTTAAATGGAAACAAAAATCAAGCACCAATTTATTGATTGAAGTCATAATCTTGACCTCTCATCCCAAACCCCAATAGCCCAAGTATTGATGTAAAATATGACATATCAAGTTACCTTGTCATTGTTGCTTTCAAAATAAACAGGGTCTGCAAAATGTACTGTTGTTTTGACAATCTACAGTCGTTTCATGACACAGTAATATGCTTAAAAATCATCACCAGCATACCTAAATGGAACCACTTTTGGGACGACTATCCCAAATTTAAACAAAAGGCAATATTGTGAATTGGTGATACGGATATATTTATTAATCACATAAGTAAATAAATGCAAGGTGAACCTGATATAAAGTGGGGTATTACAACTAGTAACAAAATATAATAACCTACATGACTAACAGAAATGGAAAGAAAATAATTTTAAAAAGCCAGTCACTCCCATTTTAACTACAAGCACATATTATTGGGAAGGTGGGGAAAACTTACTATGAAGTTTGGGCTAACCAGTGCAAAAGGAGGATACACAGTTTTTGGGCTGGGTCATTTTTAAGCCTCAATTTGTCAGATGGAAGTGATTAGATAGAGAGCTATGTGAAAAATTCCATTTCAAAACTAAAAACTTAAAACGGACCTAGACGCCTATTTCCAAAGTTTAATGTCCAAATAAGTAGTTATCCATGATAACCATAGAGACATTATTTAGGGCAAGCATGAAGTCCTTATAAAACAAAACAATATATTAGATAGTTGGACTGCGTGAACAACAGAACATAGGAATTTCACATACCTTTTGCCGGGTCCATCCGTGTTGCTGATTGTGCCTGTGAATTCTTGCTAACTGCAAACTTAGAAGTGCAGTGACCCTTAGGAACGGTAATTTGCAATGGATAAATAATGACAAACACCATGTATACATAATACTGTGGAGTATGATGAATGCAAAAAGCTACACTTTCCACTATGGTAAAGCGCCCACGTCTAGCAACACTTTGGTGAACAAGGACATGCCGGAATCTCTAGATGAATAGCAACACAACAACTGATGTAGCTGGCTTATCCCATTGCTACCGGAACAACAAACTTATTACACACAAAGGCCGGTGCTCCCCCGCTCCCTGTTCCGGTACCACCCGACGGCCAACACACATCACGTGCCCATCCTCCACTCCCTCTCCAACAGTATCACAGGCAGAGCAACAATACGGGACACCAGATCGAATCGACGCACCTGCACGAAGGCGGCGGCTGCAATGGCGGCATCGATGACAGCGAGCGCGGCCTCAGATGCGATAATCGGCAGTGGCAGGCAGCCCCCGCCGCCCCCGGCGGGGGCGGCCCGAAGGAGCCCATAGCGGCCCATGCCGGCGGACGAGGAGCGGCTGAGGCTGCGGGGGATCAGCGCGCGACGGGGGCAAGCGGTCGGCTCATCTCGCGGCGTGTCGGGAGGCCCAGAACTAGGTTTTGGTGGGGGCTTGAGGCGGAGGGGAGCTCGACCGGAGGAGGCGGAGGTGGAGGAGAGGAATTGACTGGAGGAGGCAACACCTGTTGGATTGGAAAGCGCCCGGTACCTTGGTTCGACCCTGGAGCGGACCAAGTCTAATCCAACGGATGTTCGGCTGATCCCACCTCGGGATGCGGATATGGGGCCTCGAATGGTCGAATGGGGCCACCGTTCGTTCAGTCGCTCTCAGTGTCCTGGATTAAAAAGGGTTTTAACGTATGTCAACTTGTATGTTTCATTAGGTCTTCGGTTTCAGGAGAAAGGTTTTATTAGGGTTTAGAGCTACAAATTATCTTGATCATTTTTTCTAGATGGAACACTAGACCCCGTTCGGTAGAGCTCCGGTTTTCGAATTCTAGTCCGAACACCTCGCACCCCTTCCGGCTGGAATCAGAATCAGCGTGGAGCAATTCTTATTTTTACACGGCGCGAGAGAAGCGGCCTCCACGCTGCTGCTCTGAATTCTCGGCCCCCCGCATCTCCGCCTTCATCGCATCTCCGGGAGGCTTGACCGTGTCGCCCACCCAACTCCTCGAGCGTCGCCTCCCTGCCTCGACTGCCACCTCCCTGCCTCGACAGTCGTCGATCTACCCTGCCTGTGCCGCCTCCCCACGTCGACTCCCTACCTTGACCACTTGCCCCATCCGCCGTCTCGAGCGCCGCTTAGAGGTATGGCCGAATCTGGAACTAGGTGCTAGCTGAACACTTCTCTAAATTGCTCCTGATTCTTCAAAGTAGTCGAATCAGGAGGAGCTGGAGAGAATCAAAGAGGTGTAGGAGATGGAGTGCTACCAAACGGGCCTAGGATTCCATTGTGGTTATGGCCAAATGAATCACCGTGACTACAAATGAAACAAAATACAAACCTTGGTTGATCCATAAGATACGTCGTACCACAATAGCACGTGTGATATACATTATTATTTTTAAAATGAAGGTTTTGTGTTAAAGATGAATAATATCAACCCTATTACACGCGAAGGGATTGGCGTTCAACCGGCCTAGCCACGTGTCACCTTGCTTGCTTTTGCAAAAAAACTCTCGTTTCTTGAAATTACGGATAGATCCTGTGCGATTTTTGTGAGACAAAAATATTTTTTAAACCCGTTTGGGTCCTGGCCCGATTTTTACTGGAAAAAGCCTCCGTTAGTTTCAAATCGCGAACAAGCCCTTTTCTAATTTTTCAAGATAGCGACAGGTCCAAAAAATAACATCCGGGTCCTCGCTTACGTTCGAGTCCTTTCTCCGTTTTTCGAAAAAAGTTTTCGCCACGGAAAAAACCGGAAAAATATATTTCGCCACAAAAACCCTAAAAAAAATTTCGACACCAAAAACGCAGCTTCATCGAAGTTTATAGCAACTTATGTATTTATAGCGGATCGTAATCATGGGTTTTTAAAAATGTTCCTTTCTCCGTTTTTCGAAAAATGTTTTCGCCACTAAAAACCCGGAAAATTTTTTTTTCCGCCACCCAAAAACCGAAAATGTTTTCGTCACCAAAAACGCAGATTCATCGGTTTTATATCAACTTATGTATTTGCCAGCGGATCGTAATCATGGTTTTTAAAAAAATGTAGATTCGTCATGCATTTATAGCGTCGTGGATTCGCCAAATGGGTCCTAACGACCCATTTTTTAGCTGAACGTAACAAAAAACCTGAAAAATATTTTCGACACCCAAAAAAGCGGAAACAATGTTTTTCGTCTCATGCGGATTCACCGGTGGGTCCTAACGACCCATTTTTTTTAACAAACGCAACAAAAAAACCCGAAAAAAATGTTTTCAGCACCCAAAAAAAACAAAAGCAATGTTTTAGTCACCGAAAAAACACGGATTCATCGAAGGTTTATATCAATTTATGGATTTGCCAACGGGTCATAACCGCGCATGCTATCGAAATTCAACCGGCGCAGCGTAAAAAACACGGATTCATCGAAGGTTTATATCAATTTATGGATTTGCCAACGGGTCATAACCGCGCATGCTATCGAAATTCAGCCGGCGCAGCGTAGCGCGCTTTCCCACCTAGTATATCTATTACGCGGTGAAGGTTTGCTGTGATCTGGAGCTATCCCGTACGCATTGTGGGCCTCTTTTGTCAGCTGGCGTCCTGTCCTATCCTTGGTTGGGTTTTTGCGTTATGCAGGGAAGGATCTGGAGTCCTGTGCTTGGTTGAGTTTTTGCGTTAGGATCTGAAGCGTCTCTGTCCCATGCTTGACTGCTTTTCCCCACTACGCATCGAAGGACCTGGAAACCAGCTGTACCTGCAAGCGAGGCGTACCGCCTCGGTTCTTTTCCCTAGTAAATATTAGGTTGGAATTCTTATGTTGTTAGTAGTTCTCAGCTAGGGTAGGGCAACATGGAGCTCTTCAGTTGTTGTACATGAAGAGCATCTCTTTGATTTTTCCATAGCAAAAGCATTTAGATAGATTATGTTCAGTGCGTGTGTCTTGAGGGCTACCCTATCCGAGGTTCAAAATTTTGGCCGAGATTTTAGATTTCAGGGGAGGGGACGAGATTCCAAATCTTAGTAGAATAAAAAAAATTCAAATTGCTACAGTTATCTTAGGAAATTATGGTCTTTTGGACCGAAATTAGCACAAATTCATCTGGTTTTAATTTTTTAGGACCGGATTTCACTCTAAATTTTTTTTGAGAATTGTAATACCTTTTATAAGGAATACATGTGAAAAGTTTAGAAAAAATATATATACACAAATTATGTAACCTTAAATCCTAATTTGTATTTCAGCCTTAAATGATGTATTTGAGCTTTAACCCTAAACCCTAATTTTGATTTTGATTTTAAATTGTACTTGGCCTAGACCCTAAATTGAATTTTGACCTTAAATGATGTACTTCAACCTTAAATTGTGTTTCAGCCTAAACCCTAACATGGATTTTAGGTCTTAAATGATACATTTCGGTGTAAGCTCTAAACCCTGACTTGGATTTTGACCTTAAATTATTTTTTCACCTAAACCCTAATTTGGGGATTTTATGTGCAAATACTTAGTATTTTGTATTCAAATAGATAGAAAATATGGATAAATGCTTGTATAATTTTTTTCATATTTTTTCTAGCCTTGGAAGACCATTGCATAGGAGATTGAAAATCACTGAAATTTCGGTTTTCCCGATTTCAAATTGACCGGATTTCAAATTTACTTTTTGAATTTCATCTAGATTTCAGACAAAAATCTGAAATCTATTTGAAACCTTGACCCATCTATAATAATGCAATACAAGGCAAGTTTGATCTATGTAAATGTTTGCATAGACTGTTAGTTATTCAATCCAAGAGTTTCTCTGTCACCAAATAAAAGAGTGATAGACCTTTGTCGCCCAAACTGATGAACATATTTAAGAGGCTCTATAAGCAAAACCAAGTGAGTAAGTTCCGTACTCTATGGAAGAATCTTGATAAGCTAACAAGAAAACACAAAGAGGAGCAGATGAACAAGGCTAGTAGCAGTGAAATAAAGAATTAGATGGAGCCTCTATTCCCTCTGTCAACAGAAGATGAGGCGACAAATCGTCGTCGAAGGCAAAGACCAATCAAATGTTTCTCAAACTGGATAAAGAACAAGCCAAAAAAGAGGTGGTCATTGTTATATGACACATATGGTGCTAGATACGGTGTTATGACGACTAACTTGTTACTTGTCGAATGTGCACAACTTGGTAATGTGTAATATCCAAAAATTAAATTCGAGTTGTTGTGGGCTGTTTTGGGGGTTTTAGTGGACTGTTGTAGGCTTTTAGGGGTTGGTTTCTTGTGTTGGCCTGATTGTGGGTTGTCTTGAGCCAGCGTTGGGCCTTGTGGGGGGAAAACCCTAACCCTAGCCTCTCTCCCCTCCCCTCTTCCCTAGTCGCACCTCCCCACCCCCTTTTTCCAGCAGGCGCCTCTCCCCTCCCCTCCCTCTAGCCGCCCCTTCCTCTCTCCTCTTCCTCCTCCTTGCGCCCCCTTTTCCTAGGGTGGTTCCCTGCACCTTCCTTGTTCCAGGGTGTTGCTCTTGGGTCCCCTGGTGCTTGCATCCTCAGGTTATTGCATTGGAGAGGTGGGGTTGTGAGGCGAGGAGAAGTTTGCACAATTTGAGGGAAGGGTTCCGTGTTTGTCATCAATCTAGTGATCCTTGAGAAGGTATGATGTTCTTAGATTGTTCTTAGTGTACCTTAGGTGCTGGATGATGGGTAGAGCTCACTAGAATGCCTTATACTCATGCTGTGATTAGGTTGGATGTGGGAAAAATCTGGGGCCGGGCATGGTCTGTTTCGGGCAGCGCAAACCCCCATGTTAGGGTAGAGATTAAAAATAGTTCTAGTCATTTCCAGAGGGGTTGGCCATTGAGAAAGTTGTAGATCATCGTCTTAAGTTTATTTAGAGACCAATATCACAAATTTTGGTTGGATAGTTTAAAAGTTATGGCTATTTGATTGATTGCTATCCAGAATCTGTCTTTGCTAGCAGCAGTCGCGAAAAACTGCAGAGTAGGGCTATCTAGAAGTTGAATTAATTTTTTTAATGACCATATTAAGCTATGAAAATTCTTGTAGATTTCATAAATATCATCTTTTACTTCATTTGGAATTGTATAAAACTAGCTATGCTATTTTGAAGTCTGCAGTCCAGGGTGGTAGCAGATCGGGTTTCAAGACTAAATATGAAAGGCTAAATGTTTTATTTGTGAGAATTGGTTAACGGGTAATATGTGGATAATTTTCAGTAGTTTTATAAAGTTCTTGGCCCCTAAGATTTAGGTTATAAGGGTGGAACTTATAACCTTTAAACCATCGGGACAACAAATGGGTGGTTTTATTCGCCAAGTGAGAAAGTTATTAGAATTGAGGTAGGGTGTAGGTTTGATGTCGATAAATTTTATTACTTATGCTAGAATTGTATTGTTGAGTTGTATGTGATTTATTCACAGATGGTGTGACTTCAGGAGTGGCCTCAACCCCGCGCCACTCCGCTCCTCGTGGTTAAGGTAAGTGCATTGTATATGAGGACGAATTTAGATGACTCTATGATGTGATTGGATAACTGATACCTAACTGTCCTAAATGTTTGTTATGCTTTATTATCATTGCTTATAGAAGTTCGCGCCCAAATACCTCATGCACCATTGGCTCTACAAGTCAGGCTATGGAAATAGCCCTCTTCCCCTATTTACAACTGTTTGATAGTACTAAGCAAACCAGCATGCCTGTCAGGCAGTATGCACATATCTTGATGACTTTTCACCACCCCGATCTTCAAGTTCCGTAGGAACCACAACCAACTCTCGTAGTTCTTACTTTCTACAAAGACGAAAGCAACATACAGAATCTAGTTGTTTCCATCAACGCCCACAGCTATCATTATTTGTCTTTTGTATTTCCCGATTAACAATGTGTTGTCCACACACAACAATGGATGATAGTGATAGAACACCTTAATGCAAGCTCTAAATGCGAAGAAAACTCTCTTCAAAAGCCTCTTGGTCGGCCACTTGCTTGAAGGACAGTCTTCATAATCATAACAAGTGCCAGTATTTCTTTTTCTCTGAATGCAACTGAGCAGTGCAGATAGATTATGGTATGAGTCTTTAAATTTTCCAAACCTCATTTCTAAGGCCTTCTGCTTCACCCTCCATACCTTCCCGTAACTAATTATATACTGATATCTGTTCCCGATTGCTTGAATAATAGCACAAGGCTTAAAATTGAGGTTCTCCACTATCTCTGGGTACATGATATTTGCGACATACCTGTATGACAGGTTCCTGTGAGCCATCAGGGTTTCCTCAGTCATACAGATATGCTGCTTAACTTTCGAACATAGCCAATGGGTGCCCCATTTGGGCTTGTACGCGTGCACTCTCTAGGGGCACCCATGAATATCTCGCACACCACGTCTAGCAGGTTGGAGTGGACTTCTTAACCCTGAAAATCCTTCTTACTGATAAGGCCCAATCTTTCATAGCATCCTGCACTGCCTCTTTTGTCGGGTACATACTGTTAGGCCGAACCTCATTATCACTATACTGCCAAGGTGTATCGTTGCTTTCATTCACAACCAGCTTATTAAATTGATGCGTGCTCTAATCTGTTAGCACAAGTAGCTCTGCCTCCATCTTCCTCATCTGAGTCATTGTCGTCTTCCACTAGTCTTCTGGTGTATTCACGGTCTTCCTCTTCCATTCTTGCTATTATTTCCTCAATTTTCTTACCTTCATCTACTTGTCCCTATGTTTCTTGTCCAATGTTTTCATCATCCTCCTCAACCTCAACTTGTTCACCACTCTGGTAAATGATGTCTTCGATGCATTCTTGTACATGCTGCTCACGGCTAAATTCCCGATTTTGGTGTCACCATAACTAAATTCATTTTGAGGCTTACTACACTCACTGGCGTCCAACTGTTGTTGTGGGGCAACAACCCTATCATACGCTTGCATTAAAAACACCCAATACTATCCACGTTGCTCCGCCCCCCTCACATATGACCTCCACGATGCAGTTCTCTTCATCTCAACTAACTCCTGATAAACAGGATCATTTCGCATATTACAAAGGCAAAATAATTTCAGCTGATACTGATCTGGTTCCATCCAAAAAGTATAATACAACTAATTTAACACAGAGAAAAATGTACGCTCCTCGACCCTACTCAAACTTAGATCCACATACTGGAAGTTACTTAGATCCACACCTTCTGAACCATACATGACAACCCCTTCTCCATAATAGATTCTAAATGTAACTCATTCTGACATATCTGCGGACCAATTCATTAACCCACGAATTAATTACTTTTCATAAAAAAAAATACTGTGACACCTAACATAACTATATCTATATGCTCAAAAAATATATCTAGATCTATTTATATCTACACTTCTAAAAATATATAACTATGTAGATCTATCTCGTAGAAAAATAACTATATTCCTAAAAATATATATCTATCTAGATCTATCTATAAAAACTATCTGCATTTTTAAAAATATATATCTATCTACTTCCATCGTAAAAAAACATCTATACTTCTAAAAATATATATCTATCTACTTTTATCTGTAAAAAATCTACACTCCTAAAAATACATATCTATCTACATCTATCTGTAAAACAACATCTACATTCCTCTAAATTTACTAACTAAATTACTAAAAATATACTAAATATATCCGTAACCTCTAAATTTAACTATCTATTATTTTTACTATCTTACCATGGTATATTGCTAAACAAAATAAATAGAAAAATACACGCACAATAAGCAAAAACCTCAAATCTCACTTTCTCCTCTCCCCTTCCCTTCTCTCACTTCCTCTCTTTTCTTTCTCTTCTCTCCCTCCCTCCCTTTCCTTTCTCTCCTCTCCTCCCTCTCCTCTCTTCTCTTTCTTGCATGATCAAATGAGTCCTCGCGCCAAGCAGTAACCGCTTTGGCATTTTTATATTGCAGTTTTTGTCGCCCATTGGTTGGGTGACAGAGGCGCACACCCCCTCTATCGCTAAACCAACGATCTATTTTTCTACTGTCACCGTATGGTTGGGTAACGGGAAGGCCAACCGTTTTTTCGTTTACATGGCGTCGACGTGGCATTTTCTTGTGAGTTCAAATGGCGACATAACTATTGGTCGCCATATCATAAGGCGATATTTCCCTCTCGTCGTTTCAAATGGCGATAGAGTATTGTTTTGCAATATTTTTCAATCGAAGTATATTTTTGCAATTTGAATAAAAAAATGTATTATTTAAAAAATATCTCCTTCAATTTCCATGTTATCTTTGCAGTAATAGTTGATGCCAAAGTGCTAGAGATCAAGGGTTATGTATGGTGTGAATGAGTTCTATTGACGAGATTACAAAAAATAAGTTATATTGATGTAATGATGACACCTAACCAAATGGCAAGAAAAAAATAATCATGTTAGTGTCAATAATCATATAAAACTCTATATTCTCATAGTGGTACGACGCGCTCCCGCCCACGCCGCCACATCACCCTTTTCTATTGTAGGTTCTACAATGGATTTCTCTGTAGACTCAAAGAACTCTTATGCAACATACTTCACAAAGGCCGTTTGGCTCAGCTGGCAAAAGCTTTCTCGCTCATGCATGAGATCTCTGGGTCAAATCCCGGGAGGCGCATGTCACTGAAGCATCAACAATATTTTTTTGAAAAACAGAGAAGATAATAAGCTTCGCTGATTTGATTGAGCTATCAAATCATGTTGTATTTTTTGAAACTTTTTTAAAATGTTCCTCAAAGCATGCCTAACCTACCATAAAAAATTGAATCATGATAAAATTTACATGATTTTTAAAAATTCTATCAATTCTACTAATGCATTTAAAACAACTTCACTAATTTAATTGAACTACTAAATCTGCAGATTCTTGAAAATTTTTGACCGGAGTCCTTAGAGCATGCTTACATTGCTTTATAAATTATGATCAAAGTTTTACAATGTTTTTTAAAAATCTGACAGTGCTAGTGACACACTTAAAGTAAGTTTGATTTGGTTAGGCTACTAAATTTTTAAATTCTTTAAAATTTGTTAGAAGGGTCCTAAGAGCATACCTGAGCTACCATAAAAAAAACGAATCGTGATCAAGCTTTTGTGATTTTTAAAAATTGCGACAATTCGGTTTCTTTTTTTTGTGTTCCTAGAAAAGATTTACTTTCTCTATTAGAATCTTTACCTATGTCAATTCCTTACGCCTGCAGCAACGCGTGGGCCCACTGCGTACTAGTATAATATCATTATTCATTGAATTATGTGAAAAAACAAGTGATAGTTTCAAATAACGAAAATCAGAGAAATTTGGTTGGTTAGTTTATATTGGTAACCAAAGTGAGCGTTGAAAATAGCTGATAGAAATTATACTGCTTCATGTAGCATTCATGTATCCCCAATTCAAAAAGGCATCTGATTTCTTTTCATCCAAATGTAAATCTAATAAGCTGCTCGGTCAATCAATTTTAAATTGATTTACTTGATGTTAGTTTTACTTATGTTTTCAAGATAAACGTCTGAGATACAAGTATTTGACCCCTTTGGGCCTATTTAGGCAATCTCCACCGTAGAAATCGATTTCGAACTTAAGATTACATTACTTTTATTGGACTAGCTTCCTTCACACGATCTTTGAGTTAGAGGTGGGCGTCGTGCCGGGTCGGGCGGCCAAGACGCGCCAATCGTGTTGAACCTAAAGTCTTGCGGCCGTGGCTTTACCATCGTGCTTTCATCCGTCTTGGTAAATTGGCCGGCTCGCCTTCAGCGAGCCCAGCCTGACCCATTTGCCCTTCGTGCACCGCTTGCGTCGCACGCCAGGGCCGCCCATTTATACTATTACTATAAGAGAAAATGATCACGGATTGATTTCTTTCTTTATCTGTCTAATACTTCCTTTTTCTCCGTCGAAACAAAATCTTATTGTGTTTATTTTTCTCGATTTTCTTGATTCAGTTGTTCCTTCTAGTCACATGCATGCAGCCATACATTTACTCATGATTTGCTCACCCACACATACAACGTATGGATGCATTCCTTCCTTTTCTCCGGTTCATCCGTAGTTTTCTTCCTTATTGCATGATTTGCTCACCCACACATACAACACAGTGCGTGCTGTTTGGGCCGTCTTGCTAAGCACGGCCGGACGTGCCGTCTTGGTCACCGCCCATCGTGCCGATTAGCGAGGCAAACCTAGCCGGACATCGTCTTGGGCGGACCAAACCCGTTTAAACGATCTGATCTTGCGGTAGTGGAGTCGTCTTGGATCGGACGTGCCTCGTCTTGAGCCCAAAATAGTCTTACCAAAGCCCACCTCTACTTTGTGTGCATGTGTGGATACTAAGGTTCCATTTATTAAATGCAGGAATTTTCTCAATTTCTACATAAATTAAATTGTTTCCTGTGAAATTCATACTTTCAACGAGTCACGGCATCTTAGTGGGACCTGTGACCTGTACGGCTAGACCTCTCAGGGTCAAGATCACCGCATATCTTATCACTCCCGAGTCCCGACGCGCACATCCCGCCGCGCGTCTTTCTTTAATCTTTATCTTATGGTAGCACTAAGCATGCAACCATTCAGCAGGGTTTCGAATTTCGGTGATTTTTTTGCTGAAATTTTGGATTTCGGGTTTCAATGAAATCTAAATTATCGGTCAAATAAAAAAAATTAAAAATTTGAAATTACTATAGTAATTTCATTTTTTTGGCCAAATTTCACCGAAATTTCATGAATTTTGACCGGATTTTGAACTTTTAAGGCCGTATTTGACCGGATTTGGTCTAATAACCCATAAAAAAGTGATCTTATATGAAAATTTGTTGAAAAAATGATTTTTTAGATATTTTAAAATTTTGGTAGAAACACTATTAAATTTTTATAAAATTATAAAAGCTTGATAATAAGCTGAAAATTTTATGATACTATCTTAAGTAGTTTAGAATCATACATAAAAATTTTAATAATAATTTAAGTTCATTTTTATCTTTAAAAATCAAAAACAGAATGAACATAATTGGGACAGTTATGTTGTCAAAATTTATAAATTTTCTCGAGTGTAATCATGATCTAAAATTTTTACAAGAGATTAATAATAACCTCAGTACCATTATATAAAAAAAATTTTAAAAAATAACTTTTTTTGTTTTCTCAATCAAATATATGTAAGCACTGAACTTCATTCGTTATATTATATTTCAAAAATCAAAAAGAAAAACGTAAATGGTATTGTGCCTTATAAGAATTTTTTAAATTCACTGGAGGGTGATCGTGATTCAAAATTTTTATGAGATATTAAGCATTTCCTTATCAACCTTCTGTAAAATTTTCAAAAAATTTATACATTTTTTATTGCTAAAACAAATCTATGTATTGATCGATAGGCTTTTATCAGGACATACCACTATCAGAATTTTTAAAAATTATTTAAGCATGATTATCATCTAAAATCTTTATATAACTATTAATTCTATATCAGGACCATCCAAAAAATTTTAAAATTTTATAACGTGGTTTGGACAATTTTTCATTTCGTCCAAATTTGCCAATAAGCCTTTTAAGAAGACAGTAGCATTGTTTGAATTTTTAAAAATTCATGACGTTTGATCATCATCTGAAAATTTTATAGGAATATTATGGATGTATTGAGACCACCTGCAAAAATTTTTAAAATTTTATAACCTCGTTTGTTCTAATTTTCATTCGGTTCAAACTTGTCGATCAGCGTTTTATCAGGACAGTAGTAATATTTGAATTTTTAAAAATTCCTTAGATTTGATAATCACCTGAAAATTTAATGAGAACATATCTAATGTATCAGGAACCTTAAAAAATTCAAAATTTTTTGACATTGTTTGAACCATTTTTCGATCAGTTGAAATCCATCGAAATTTCGGGAATTTCGAGTGAAATTTGGATTTTGGGCCGAAATTTCGGTCAGAAAAATTGTGGATTTGAATTTTGTTTTTTTTATTTTGACCAGATTTTATCCGAAATAACAAGATTTTGCCAAAATTTTAGATTTTGGTCACAGGCAAAATTTTAAACAAAAACGAAATTTAAAACGCTGGAGCCATGTGCCCGGCTTGTTCGTTTCATTTCTCAATCTCACTGCAGAACATTGGCCTATCTTAGGCCTTGAGCCGGCCATGAGTGAAAGAAAACTGTGGAGCTTCCATCTGGAGCCACGGAGGAGCACCGCTGAAAACAGTGCGGCAACACCAAAGCTTGCCTACAAGCAGCTGAAGGCTCAAACAAAGCATAACAGAAGCGCAGAAAATTCCGCAGATTTTGCTGCATCAATTGCGATAATTGAAAGAAAGCATCAAATTGGGGATACCAACCACAGTACTACAAAATTTTGCTCAGGAGCAAACACAGACAGCAACGAGCACCCAGTGCGCAAAAAAAAAAAAAAAGGGCGACAGTGAGCCGGAGTTACACGGACGAAGCGATAGTACGGCAAAGGTGGGGCAAAACTTCGGGAGCCTACAGACTTCGGGTGTCGCGGGTCGGCGGCCGCCTCCGCCGCATCAGACCAGACCGGCGCCGGATCAGATGTTGCAGCCACAGCAGGGGAAGAAGCCGCAGAGCGCGACGGAGAGGAGGACGGCCTCGGCGGCGTAGAGGACGTGGAAGAGCGCGTCGTCGAGGAGGGACACCACGAGCCCCGCCTTCTCCTCCAACCTCCGCTGGTAGCCCCACGCGCTCTGCACCTGCAACCCCACGCCGGCCTTGAACCGCCCGAGCACCATGTCTTCCCCCGCTGCGGATCCGCGGAGACGGATGGTTCTCTCTGGTGGTGGCGGTGGCTGAGGCGTATTCTGGAACAGCGGGGACGAGGGGACGGGAGGGTTTGTGTGCGCCATTTACACACTGATGACTTGATTAGGGTCACGTTTTCTCCCATGTTTAGGGGGCTTCCTACCATCCAAGTTGCTTTCACGATTTGAATACGGGTTAATTTAGTGATTCACTAGCAGCTGTCATGGGCCCGTAGATGCTCAGTGCTTAGACCATCTCCAACGCCCTCCCGTCTGGAGTCCCGTTCCCTTCGCGATGGGAAAACGACCGAGACGGGGGCCGGCAACGCTCAGCCTCCTTCCCGTAGGGCGGCGAAAGAAAGGAGAGAATCCGCCGCGGTTTCTCTCTTCGTTCCTTCGCCCTCTCCCAGCGGCTCGGTGGAGCAACGCCTCGTCTTCAGCGTCACTTCGGATCCGGAGAGCGTCGGTGCGGTGAGGAAGTGGTCGGCGAGGGCTCTGGCGTCTGGCCGTTCTGCTCAGCGCCACGAAGCGAAAACGCCACGACGGATCGACATCTCAAGCTACTCCGTACCGACGTTGATTGATTTCAGTATGTCCATCCATACTCCCAGAGGCGGCTTGTTTGCTCGATTTGAAGCGTAAACCACGATCTAGGGTTCGGATTTAGGGTTCCGATTTGGGTGCCGAAACACGGAAATGTCGATTTAGGGTTCGTATTGAGGAACTAGTACGACAGCTCATGTAGCCTAGCTTGTCGACTGTGTTCATATGTCGTTTGAGATGTTCACCACTGGAGAACTGACGATTAAGAAAGAGACTTCTGAATCATCACAGTCGTTTCAGTTCTTCACCGCTCGTATGACATTTTTGGTGCCATGGTAGTTTTTTCTCAAGCATTCTTCGGAAGTGGTGGTCAAAACTCAAGTTGTATCAGTTATTGTAATTTCTTCGCTACTTGTCTCATTTACCTTACCATGCACTAACAATTATTATGTGCTGTTGGACTAGAACTGATACAACTGCATGGTAGAAATTGTTGTATTAGTTATTGTAATTTCATCGCTACTTGTCTCATTTACCTTACCATGCACCAACCTTTATTCTATGATGTGGGACTACAACTGATACAACTGCATGGTAGAGATTGTTGTTCAAAAGACTACTTGAGTTTTGAGTTAGATTTTGATTTAGGTTTGGTCAAGACATGGGGAAATCCCAGTTTGTGGTGAAATGCTCAGTAGATCCTGAATAAATGTGATGATTGCTGACTTATTAGGATTTCGTAGGCTTCGGTACATGTAGACGTCTCTACAGTTTTGTGGTTCTTTTGGAATTAAATGCGTTTTGGTGAGAGCGAAATTGCACGTAGAAGCAGATGATACATGATTTCATACTACCACATAATGGTCAGGGAGAGGACTTGTAAATGCAACTTGCCATCATGGTACCAGTTGTTGATTTCGGGGTCTGTATGGACGAAGTCACAGAATAATTGTCTCTGTGTGCAAACCTCTCAGCAGACTACTAGTTTTTGTGTACGAATCAAGATTTGTGTAGGAATCTTGATCACCTATTCGTGTTGATGTGGTTTTATAGATGGAGGCCCAGAGACTTCGGACATTCATCTCGAAGATGCGAGAGATGCTCGAGGCAAAGGCCGACGACCTGTCGAAGGTGGTTGGGGATAACTTTAGTGCGAGTGATGCTAGTTGGGCCGTCGACCTAAACATGGCACTAGGACGTGTCGAGGACATAGCCGAGAGCCTCAGGCAGCTGTCCTTGGACGCGGCAGCATTTGAGATAGCACCTGCTGGCAGTGAGGACGTAGAAAGTGCAGATGTCGAGGCCGCTGAAGAGGCTAGCATAGATCGTTCGGACATAGATAGCGAGAACTACTCCCCAATTAGCGGTTGGTCTGTGGAGTCGGATCGTTGGTGGCACCTTACCTACATGTAGTGTTGGTTTATCGTTGGTAATGTCTTTTGTATTTCAATTTCTGGCCTGTCATTGTAATGTAGATGCTTTCATAATGGTAAGCATCTCGACAGGAGGTTGGATGGATGATGGTAATGTACTAAAGATTATGAACCTTGTCTGTTTGAACCATATGCTACTCTAGGTCATGGTAATGTGGTACACTTTGCAATGAATGTGAACTTTCCTTTCATCTGTGATCTGGTTTATATTGTTTAATGAAATGAACATGTACTCACCCGTCGGCTAATTTTAGGGGGGACGAAACAATGGACCCATTGTACGTGAATTTCCTACAGGACGACTCAATTGAGCTCCCTTGGTCGTCATCACCATCAGGGTTGAACACAGCTCTCCCGGCAGATTTGGATCGGACCATGGCCGAGTTGGACGCGGTGGTCGCTCCCATTGGAGGGCATGGTACGAACATGCAGCCCGTGGTTCCGAATCCCACAAAGAAAGGCCGTGCTAGGGCATCAGGTACCGGGAAGGGAAAGAAACAAGCATGCAAAACAGAGAGGACAAAATGGAGTGCGCAAGAGGATAAAGTACTTGTCTCTGCCTGGTTGAATGTCAGCCAAGACCCCATTGTTGGGAAGGACCAATCGTCGGATAGCTACTGGACACGAATTGCTGAATATTACAACACTAACAAGACCGGAGAATGTAACGCAAGGTCCGTGAAGGCAATGGTTAACCACTGGTCGTTGATAAATGAGTCTGTGAGCAAATTTGCCGGGTTCCTCAACCAGACCGATGCTTTGCAACAGAGTGGTACAACTGAGCGAGACAGGGTAATATTCAGAAACCTCTTCATGTCTTTACTGCAGTTTACATATGAGTAGTGGTAGATTGTACTTGTAGAATCTCCCAATTTGAAAAGGATTTCGTGAATTCAATTGACGTTTGCAACAGATGGCACATGCCTCAACGATGTACCAAGACATTGAGGGCAAGCCTTTCGCGTTCCATCATTGCTGGATGCTATTGGCTGATCATCCAAAGTGGTCTTCGCACATGTCCCACAAGAAGCAGAAAACGAGAGGAGGTGGTCCAACGCATGGCCAGGTCGAATAAAGACTCCTGTGGACTTGTCCTCATAAGCTTCCTCTCGAGGAGGGCCAAGGCCAATAAGCCGGGAGGCTGCAAAGGCGGCCAGGAAGCAAGTTGGTTCCTCTAGTGCGTCATCTGTTGGTTTGTACGCTGACCATTTCGACAAGATGAATGAGTCCAGGGCTGCTATCGTAGAAATACAGCGTACAAAATTGGCCATGTCGCAAGAAGCGGAGAATGAAAGGGTTATGAACATCGACTTGAACGTGTGTAGCGGATTGCAGCGTGAGTACTATGAGAGTCGACAGCGTGAGATTATGAAGGCTCGTCGGGAAATGGATAAATAACTCTCCCCATAATCCATATGTCATCACAGTTTGTGAGGGGCCCTTAACTATTTTTGTAATGTTCGAACTATGTACTTATGTTTCCGAACTTGTCTTGTTGGTACTCTCGCCGTGTCGGAGAACTTTTATCGCTACGCTATGTTTGGGACAACGTTGCTATTTGAGATGTGATTGTTGTTTTATGTTATGTTTCAATCTAGACTGTGCTTATTCAATTACTGTGTCGTGTTATTGTCTGGTTGGACTTATTGCCAAACATGCTGTGAACTTTGCATATGAGGCTGGCCTTCACGAAAAATTCCGCGCAGTCCCTCTTTTGAAATCCTACATGGAAAACCTGCCATGGTCACTGGAAAGAACTGGCAAGGTGACATCTAGAGGAGAGAAATGATTTGCGCCAATTCGAAACTGAGTACACAAAAGTTAGTGACCATATTTGTGTTACATATCAACATATTTAGTATTAGCTGTTTTTTCCCATTTGGAGAAAGAATTGACTGAGTGAAATGAATATGTAGGCTTTGGTAAGTGATTGGTAAAGTGGTCTGCTGGCTAGACATATAACTTGCATTTACATCTCAGTTGATATTATTTCTAATATGACTGCATTACTCTTTCAGGTTCTGAAAGAATGTTTGCAGATCTGGTTCTGATTGGTGCTTGCTACCATTTTTTAACCAACTCCAAATCAACTGTTTTTTCATAACCTTTACTTAATCTTAACATTGTTTTCCTGGCTGTTTCAATTTGGCAGGGAAGGTCCAACACTGTAATATGTTCTTTGCTAACTTATTTCCTTTGCAGTCGAAGTGAATCTACAGGCAGAGCTTGCAAAACCTTGAAATTACTGCAGTGTACATTTCAGTGTGATAATAATGTTGTAATGCAGCAGGTTTTGGATTGATATTCTTTGGACTGTAAAGCTTTTCACTCGTGCTGCAAAACTGATGCATGCGATGTTTTTTTTTCCAGAAAACTGGATCGTCAGGGAGGAAAATTTGAAGGGAAAACATGAGTAGATATCGTGAACTCGATTGGAGGTGGATCCTGTTTGTCTGAGCACATTGATCCTGTTTGTTTGAGCATTGAATTATATGTATTAAGGTTCTTTCACTTCTTTCTATATTCAGGGTGCATTGAATTCAATGTCTCTATGCATTTTTGTCACCTTCAACTTTGAACATTTTTTGCATCAGATGCATAAAATGGATCTTCAGGAGTGAGTTATACTTTTGCTGTGTGACAATATTTATGAAAATGCATAGAGACATATTTTTGTCCTATCTGATATTCACCACCGGAGATAACTGGATTGTTCTTACACAGGGCTATGGTGGAAATGGATCAGATTCTTGAGGGAAATGCGATAAATTTTGCTATTCTTGCAGCTCTACCTACATTTGGTCTTTTGCTTCTTCAGCTTGCAGGTAAAATAATAGATACTGAACTCTTCTGTGCAATTGTGCTGTTTTCACTAAACATAAAATCGTATATATAGATAAAGAGGTTTACTGCAAACTATTGTCCTCCATTCTGGACCTTCTGGTCATTATACGATTACTACTTTGTTTTAGTACAAGATCCTCGGCACAATTACTACTTTGTTTACTCGGCACAATTACTACTTTGTTTTAGTACAAGATCCTCATATGCAGCACTTTTAAATTGTGATTTCCTTGGTAACTGTCCTCTCAAAGTAGTGAAATGTATCCCTTGTAATGAATGTCATTATACTGCATGCAAGCGTTTTTTCTTGTAGAAATTGTGCTGAGTAGCTCTGTGTTCATGATTTGGTAATGCCCAACAAGTATCTTCAAGCTGGGTTCAGTTGAAATTGTGTCGAGTAGCTCTGGGATGGTGTTCAGTTGAAATTCACTTTCAGGAGATGTGTTAGTGAGAGTTAATTTCTTTCAGGAGTAGAATGGGTTTAAAACAAGAAATGCACTCCATTGGCAGGAAAAGCTCAAGAAAACAATAAGAAAAGGTGCATCTTTTATTATGCCCTTCTTTGTTTAATCTATTAGCTGACAAAAAAGGACCTGTTATCTTTAATCAATCCTTTATTACTGGTTTCACTGAATTGAGAGGTGCCTGAATTAGAAATCTTGCAGAAACACAACATGAAAGATATATTCATTTGTTCTATTTTTACCTGCATAAGCATAAATTCAGTTAACTGCTTTTGGAATTATCGGAATAAGATGTGCCATGCTATTCATTTATTCGGGTAAGGAAGAATTATTGACAGTTCTTGGTTTGCAAGAAGAACAAGGAAGCTCGCTTTAATTTCTGAGAAGAGGATACAAGGTCTGTGTTATGACCCAAGGCCTTGACCGAGTCTACACCAGGAGGAGGCAGCCACAGCCAGGAGGGGTGGCGCCAGGGACATGAACACATATGGAAGGCTGCCGAGTATGGAAAGCAGAGGAGCCATGCTGGGCGGTCAGCAGATTCTATCTTTTAGTTGATTGTTTCTATTTCTATTTTTAGATTGATTGTTTCCCTTTCTAGCTGGTTGAGTCGTATCTGTATTGGAGTCAGTTTTCTTCATCTATATATATGAGAATAAGGGAAGAGAGAAAAGGCATGCTTTATTGCCGCAAATTCCAATCTTAAGCGGTGGCTCCGAAAACAGCCAAAACTCAAGCGCACGCTGCGACGGCGAGTTCAGCGCCAAGCAGCTTGCGACCCGGTCATCGGCCAGGAACCCATGCATACGAACAAGCTCACGCCGAGTCTGTTCGTAACAATTTGGTATCAGAGCCGACGATCCTCCTACCACGGTGACCATCGAAGATCGCATCTCCAACCTCCGCGCCTCGCCGACCGAAGGCCCAACGCTTCATCTCGTGCGAATCTTCCAAACTTCAACCTTGAGGATAAGGTTGATTAGCAAGGGAATAATGTTATGGGTCGTGAGCCCATGAACGATATCACGTAAACATACTGCGAACCTTTGTAGCGTGCGGTCCGATTGCTTAGAAAATAAGAAATCAAGGGTTAGGTTAGATTAGTTATTATAGATAAGATTAGTTACTATAGATAAGATTAGTTACTATAGATTAGACTATTGTTTTCTTAGGCTTCAAGTTAACCATCCTATAAAAGGGATGTCATGTATCACTTTATGCATCCAAACAATGAGTAAACCAAGTCTCTAGCGGATCGGTAGCGCCATCGATAAGCGGTTGGTGGCTCTGACACCAAGGCGCTAGCCGACAACAACTCGTTTCATGCCACGTTAAGGGCCCTATCTCATCCCCGTTGCGTGTGCGGATCGTGCACGTAACAGTCTGGATCTCTTATCATTTAGTTCACAGGTTTAATTGCTTCACTGTGTGAGCTGCGGATAGGTAAAGGGAGTTTGTGTACTTTTTCTGCCTTGCACCATATATTTTCTGCATATACCTGGAGACTGATCAGTCATCTGGGATTGATCCTGATAAGAACAGGAGGAATGAACATGTGCCTACATTTGTCCCTGATCTCATTGCATAAGTTAGTGCATGAAGTACTCACAACAAATGGCGTGCTTAACCTGTAGTTTTGATTTTGACAATTTGTACCAGGATTAATGGTTCGGCAAAAATGCAGCAGGTAGAAGAGCATGATGATACGAACAGACTCGGCGTGAGCTTGTTCAGTGTCTGCGGGTTCGACCGATGACCGGTCGCATAAGCGCTTGGCGCTGAACTTCGCCCGTCGCGGCGTCTTTGAAGTTTTGGCTGTTTTCGGAGCCACCGCCTAAGATTGGAATTTGCGGCAATAAAGCATGCCTTTTCTCTCTTCCCTTATTCTCATATATATAGATGAAGAAAACTGACTCCAATACAGATACGACTCAACCAGCTAGAAAGGGAAACAATCAATCTAAAAATAGAAATAGAAACAATCAACTAAAAGATAGAATCTGCTGACCGCCCAAAGATGGCTCCTTTGCTTTCCATACTCGGCACCTTCCATATGTGTTCATGTCCTGGCGCCACCCTCCCCGGTGTGGTGCCTCCTCTGTGTAGACTCGGTCAAGGCCTTGGGTCATAACATCACTCCCCTCCTGGAGATGAAGCTTGTCCTCAAGCTTGCAGTGGGGATAAGAGCGTCGTAGTGTAATGGCATCCATCCAAGTGGCCTCCTCAGCCGACTCGCCTGTCCATTGGACTAAGAACTGGCGTTTACCTTCCACAAAACGCTGAGCCATGATCGAATGGGGTTCCGGTTGATCTGGTGCAGTTGTCGGAATAACATCAGAAGACAGGGGCATGATGTCAGTCGGATGGTTGCCCTTGAATGGTTTCAACAATGACACATGGAAAACATTGTGTATCCTGGAAGATTCTGGAAGATGCAACTTATAGGCTACTGCTCCCACGCGGCTAAGGACTCGGAATGGACCATAGAACTTGGGTGCGAGCTTGGATGAAGCCATCGGTCCCCTGGCTGAAAGCTGTCGGTGTTTTTGCAACTTAAGCCAGACCCAGTCTCCAACTTCAAACACCACATCCCTGTGATGGCCATCATACCTCTGCTTCATGCGGTTTTGAGCCTGTAGTAGATGAGCTTTGGCTTGTTGGAGAAGCACATCTCTGTCCACAAGTGCACAGTCCACCGAGTCAATGCTAGTAGCTCCCTGTTGGTACGGCGTCAATGGTGGAGGCAGCCGACCATAAACCAACTCAAAAGGTGTCAACCGGTGGGCTGAATGGAAGGAGGTATTATAGCAATATTCCGCCCAGGGAACCCATTGTGCCCAATTGGATTGATTGGATGCTATCAGACAACGAAGATACATCTCAATTGTTCTATTGACCACCTCAGTCTGACCGTCTGATTGGGGATGATATGCCGTTGACATCAACAATGCGGTGCCACTCCGTTTAAACAGCCCTTGCCAAAAGGCACTAAGAAACACTGGATCGCGATCGACACAATTGATTCAGGGAATACCATGGAGACGGACCACTTGATCAAAGAAGAGACGAGCCACGGTAGAGGCGATGGCGGCCTCTTGAAGGGTAAAAGTGAGCATACTTAGACAGGCGATCCACCACGACCAAGAAAGCGGTTTTGCCTGTGACTTCTGGAAGGTCGGTTATAAAATCCATCGAGACATCCGCCCATACACGTGGGGAATCGGCGATGGTTGGAGCAAGCATTTGGAGCCATGGTACTGTTCTTGTATTGTTGACAAACCTGGCAGCGCGATACATACTGTGCTACTGAAGCCCGCTGTTGCTCCCACCAGTAATTGGCCTTGAGGTGATGAAGAGTCTTCTGAATCCCTTCATGCGTCAGGTCATGGATTGAAGCAATGATCGGCTCGATCAATGCTGATGGAAAGGGCACAAACAGGCGGTTGTCACGGTATAACAAGCCGTCTCTGACTTCCCATTTTGGACTGCCCCCTGGTGTTGTCGAAGAATCTTGGGCTGCTGCTTGCACCTGCTGGCTGATGCGCGCCTGCACTCCAGGATCAGCGCGCAGCAAGTCAAGCCATTGCGCCCGTGTCACATCTGTGGGCGTGGACAAAGCAGCACACTGTGGTTGATCCGAGTATGCGCGTGACAAAGCATCCGCTGCTTGGTTGTGCTTCCCTGGTTTATATTCCACTTGAAAATCGAAGCCCATCAATTTGCTCAACCAGTGTTGTTGAGGTGACGTGATAAGGGCCTGTTTAAGGAGGAATTTGAGGCTTCCATGATCGGTGCGAACGATGAAAGGATGCCCCCATAAGTAAGGTCGCCAATGTCGCACCGCCTTTGAAAGCCCAATGAGTTCCCTCTCATACGCGGCGAGCTTCATGTGGCGGTCGGCGAGTCGACGACTGAAGTAGGCAATGGGGTGGCCATTTTGGTGAAGAACGGCGCCAATGCCCGTGCCTGATGCATCGCATCCACCATAAAAGGGACCTTGAAATCCGGCATTTGAAGCAACGGGGCAGAAACTAACACCTGCTTGAGACGGCGGAATGCCTCCTCTGCTGTTTGCGCCAAGGTGAAGTTGTTCCTGCGCAACAAGGATGTGAGAGGCTCGGCTATGATGGCGTAGTCTTTGATGAACCTCCCAGAGTAACCGGTCAAGCCCAAAAACCCTCAAGGCGGACATCAAGTGGGACAAGGCCAATCGGTGACGACTTGCGCTTAAGCGGGTCGTGACCACGCCATTGTGAGATATGATGTGCCCCAAGTATCCGACGCGCTCTTGAGCAAACGCGCACTTGGACTTTTTGAGGTACAATTGATGTAGGCGCAGTTGGCCGAACACACACCTTAGATGCTCCCTGTGGTCCTCCTGCAGTGTAGACGAGGATGTCATCAAAGAAGACAAGAACGAACTTACGTAAGAACTCCCGCAGTACTTCATTCATGAGAGCTTGGAATGTGGAGGGTGCATTGGACAATCCAAATGGCATTACGAGGAATTCGTAATGTCCATGATGATCTGACGAAAGCCGTCTTGGCAATGTCACCTTTCGCGCATGCAAGACTTGATGTTAGCCCGAACGAAGGTCAAGTTTGGTGAAAAGCGGGCCCTCGAAGTTAGATCCAACAGTTCCTCTACCACGGAATGGGAAATTTGTCCTGATCATGCGCATATTGAGTGCACGATAGTCCACACAAAAGCGCCAAGTGCCATCTGCCTTCTTGACCAACAAAACCGCGAAGAAAATGGGGATCTCTTGGGTCTAATGATTCCTTGTTTGAGCATCGGCACTGCTGGATTCAATCTCATTTTTCGGCGATATGGATACCAAGAAGGCGGACGACCAGGATCAATGCCCTCTGCGAGTGATTCCGTGGTCACACCACCTAATGGGAGGTAGTCATACGGTTCGCAAAGATGTCCGTACTCCTCCAATGGCCCTTGCATGGCTCATTGTCCGCTAGTTCAGCACTCATCGAGGTAGACCGGTGTGGATCTTTGCACTCTGGAGCGAATCGTGCCCCCGTGGCCCAAATACCATGGATAATTCTTCAAAGTTCCAATGAATGTCACCCAAAGTTCTCGGCCATTGCACCCCCAATATGATGTCAAAACCATCGATAGGCGGCACTATGAATGGAGCTTCAAACTCATGTGCCCGGATGGTAAAGGATATGCTTGGCACCTTGCGAGAGAGCAGGGCAAATGGGAGCCACCGCTACTCGGACTGTTGGTGCATACTGTTGTTCTTGCTTCCATCCTCCTGTCTAGCGATGTAAGTGCTCATGAAGTTATGAGTACTCCCACTCGCCAATGAGACCAAGCCATTTCCTTCCTCCCATATCTGGTGTATTTGCATTGTATCTCCATACTTGGGTCCTAGAGCTGCGATCATAGACAAGGAAACATCCGTTTCCTGTAAGAGCTGATCATCCTCCTCTGCCTCCCCTTCTTCCTCATCTTCTACCTCTAGATGGAACAACCTTTTACACCGATGTCCTCGAGTGTAAACTTCATCACAGTTATAACACAAACCCTTCGCTCAACGCTCAGCCAGTTGATCCGCCGATAAACGCAATTTATGTGGCGCCGATCTTTATTTTTCTCTGAGTCTTTGTGCCGGGTGATCTTGAGGAAGAGAAGAGGAGCCATACGAGAATCGCCCACCGTTTTGGGCCCTTGCGCACCGAAAGAGCGCCCCAGTTGCGCCGTGCCGCCGGGCTGATACCCTGTCGCCACACCGCCTGGATGGGGTGGCGGTGCCGAGAAGGTATTGGGCCGCTCGAAAGGATCCTCCTCGCGACCGCCTTGGACATCTTGTCTATTGCCGCTGCGATCCAGCCGGCCTGTCTTGCTTCCGCTTCACGCGCAATACCGATCGCCTCCGCTAGATCCGAGGGTCGCTTCCGGCGCACCTCAGCTCCCAACGCCACCGAGTCTCGCCATGAAGGTCTCCACATTCGTCGTCCTCATCTCGACCAGTCGGCGAGGAGTCTTTGAAACTCCCGCGCATACTCGTCCACCGCGTTGCCGCCTTGTTTGAGGTTCACCAAATCTCCCAACGGGCCAATACTCGAATGCCAAGTGAACCGCTGCGTGAATGCCTCATAAAATCTCCCCATGCAATCCATGGCTCCTCCTTTGCCAATTATCCGAACTTCTAGCGCTTAGCACGACAAGTGCAATCTCGCAATCTCCACAAACTCCTCTTGAGAATCCGATGAACCCTAAAGAATCGCTCGCATGGCTCGGCCATCCTAGCGGATCATCTTGCCCATTGTGTCGGGAAGATCGAACCAGGAGGCGAGGATCCACCGGTGATCCTCCTCCTCCCGATCTGCTCCTCTTCTTCTTCCCGTCATATGCTCCTCCGCCCCATGCAATTCCGCCCCCCTCTCCATGGCGGCGGATCGCCGGCAGCCCACCCATGGATGCTCCTCACGTCCCTAGAGCTCCGCCTCCTCTCGGGGTGGAAGTTCGCCTGTCACTTGATCATCCTGCAGTTCCCCGGATCGCCTTGGAATTTCCACCATCTTCCACCGATTCTTCAACCTGGTTCTTTCCCTTCAGGAGCTTCACCATCTCCTCCATCATGCTTCGCAGCTCCTTCACTTCTGTTTCCAGAGATGTGACGCGCTCATCTACCGGAGTAGCCATGGCACCAGGAGCGCTGGGCTCTGATACCACATGACCTACTCACTCAATGCGCTACGGTCATGGGATGAGTCGGTGCTGATGTGTTTGGAGCTTAAAAATCCTGGGCGTCGACAATGCAAGTAGGATTGTATGCTGACGAAAAGAAATAATTCTGAAGTTGGAGTACTCGGAAGTTGTTTCTAAAAGAGTTGTTTTGCTTTTCTTCCTAGTTAATTTGTTACAACTAATTTAGCTACTGAATCAGTAAGGTTGTGTTGTTGTTCTGCCTGTAAAAGGCTGTAATGTTGTCCGTCGCTTCATATGCATTTGTTAAATTATGATAGTTGTATTACGTTCAAACCCATATAGTTCATTCAATATTGCTATATGTGTGATTCATGCAGTATCCATTTTCACGCAATATCCAATAAAAATTATGTGATAATGTATCGGATTGCAGTCTATATTCGCTTTGAATCTGTAATCGATAATATCTGAGCCATATTCGTATCCAGTAATGTCACTATTCGACTCCGAATCTGATAAAAGGAATCTGATTTATGGTACGAAAAGAGTGATATTCGATCGAATCCGAGGCGATTGTGTACTCATACTGCGTACATCTCGTCCACCGGTGGTTCAATACATAATACTAGAAATGCTCGAAGACGACTACTACCATGAAGGTGGAAAAGTGGTGCAGGAGTTACTAAAGACAAACACGATTTCACTTCTTTATTGCACACAATTTAACTTCTTCATCAAACATTGATTACACTCGCATTAACCCCCATGGCGTGCCCAAAGGTGTTCGACCAGGTCTACCTGCAACCGATGGTGCTGTTGGCGATCCCTCCGCCTTTGAGTTGCTTCTATGCAATGCAAGACCGACCCGATTGGTCTTTGTGGTACATCCTGACGGAGTACCCATATAGTTGAAGTTAAGTTCTGTGGTGGCCCATTCCTCTCGTCCTCCACGATCATGTTATGCAAAATGATGCATGCAGTCATTATATGCCTTAAAGTACTCTGCTCCCAACTGCGGGCGGGGCCCCTCTGTAAGTTCAACCTTCATTAGTTATGGTTTTGGTGTTAATGACAAATCTAATCTCGTATTAATGACAAATCTAATATTAAGTTTATCCCCTAATGCGATATTGTTATTAATGGCAAATCTTATATCGAGACTAACTTGTTTATTTAGAATATCTTTGATTAGTCTCATCGCATTGAAAAATGGAAAACCCAAGGTATGTTTGCATATTCATTCTAATATTAGTTGCATACTTTGGAGTCAAGTTGAAATATGAATGTCCCCGTTATATTAACCACAAAATGTGCATCATGTTTCCCAATCCATATATTACATGGATGCACACACTTAGGGGGAGTTCGTAGTTTAACTTGAAAGTCTCTTTGTATTGATCGATTCGTTATTGACACATATAAGGATCAAGACAAAGAAACTAAATCCTTGAGTATATATTTGAATTGCCTAGTTATAAGTATACTCATGGTAATATAGGATATACTCCAATACGATCAATTTGGATATGTGCATATTATCTCCAAGTCAATCATATTTATGCACATATACATGTGGGGTGTATTCTATAGTTGATGATCTAGAGTAATGATCATTTCCATACAATTTACATATAATGGATCATTACTTTCCATCAACATGAGTATATGAAAACTTGTGTAGTTAATATATACTCATATCAATTTAAATGATAATTTAAATTGAGTTCATTTGTCTTAATTAATTATTAACGAACACTTCATCATGTGTTGATGGTGCTCCGTGATCAATTGAGGACAAATGAATAGTTCTTAAGTATAATGAAGCATGTGTTGCATTATTATACTTAAGACACATTTACAATCATTTCAATTGATTTAGGTTGTGCCCAATTGATCTAAAGGCATCCATTATGTGTTAATAGAGTGCAAGAGATAATTGAGACAACCATGCATCTTGGACTAACTACTTGTATGAGTTGTGATTGAGTTAGGTCCAAAGATGGATGAGATGATGAGAACGGGATAAAGGCGGCATCATGAGGTGATGGGCGTCAAGAGAAGATCCCGAAGAGGAGTCGAGTGGATATCCCGGGGGAGTATCAAAGTGATGATCATAAAGACCCCAAAGGGGATTGCTTGCGTGCGGCGGCGAAGGTATAATTAGATAGGCTAAGGACTTTGTAGTCTTTGAGTCTAAGGTTTTATCGTCGTTCTATTAAGAGGGGTTGTCTTCTAGCTTGAGCTTCATCATGTGTTGATGATCTCATTCCGCGTTCACTCAAGCTCAAATCTTATTTGATTTGGTTTTTGCATATGGGTTAACCATTTGGCATGTGTTGCAAATGTGTTAAGCCTATGCTTGGTTTTGCATTATGCTCTGATTTGCATGTGTTGCAAAGATGAAAGAGTATATGCATTTGGTTTTCGTATTATGCTTTGATTTGCATGTGTTGCAAATAGGATAAGCTAGTGCGTTGGCTTTTGCGTGGAGTTCACTTTTGCATGTGTTGCATTAGTTGAAGCTTCACGTTTTTGGTTTCGTTCAAAACAATCTTTATAAAACCGTGTGGTTGCTTGGAGCTAAGTTTTGCATGTGTTGCAAAAGGAGAGAGCTCAAGCATGATTTAATGTTTGTGTGTTTGTATGGAGCTAGAGGCTTGCATGTGTTGCGAGTAAAGAGCTCATACGTGTGATTTGGTTTTAGTTGAAGTTTGGTTTTGGTGTTGTATGGAACTAGAGAATTGCATGTGTTGCAATTAGAGAGTCCATGCATCTCGATTGATGTTGCTTGGAAATAGACTTTTGCATGTGTTGCAAAGAGTAGTGCTCAAGCATGAAATGATGTTTATTGTGTTATTTGCAAAGTCGTTGCGAATAAACCGAGGTTTATGAGTCCGGAATCCCGAGAGCATGTGAGTGGGGCTTGCAGCGCAGTGTTGGCAAGTTGACCGGTCTTGTGTTGACCTTCACATGGCTAGGGGGATTAATCTCATAAACTCGAGTTTGTTTTGCTTAATACGTTTTGCAAATAGTTCTTGAGTTGGTTGTGGAATGCGTTTTCGCAATTTGGTTGCAATTCCTTGAGCGTGAGCTAAATTGGTGCAAATGTGTTTTGCACATGTGTATGATCATGTGTTGATCATTTATTGGCTCAAGGAATGGTTTTTCGGTTTTTGGAGAATCGATTTTAGAGTTAAAATCTGAAATTCTCGATTAAGTGATCTGGCCGAAATTTGGCCGTCGGACCGGACTGCGGTTGGACCGCCCTGGCCGATGTGGATTTTCCAGAGTTGCGTTCTTGGTGAGTCTTGGTGGTGGCGGCCGTGCCGTCGGTCGGGCCGAGGTGGCGTCTTGATCGGACCGCCTGGCCGCAGCGTTTTTCGAGCGATTGATTTTCGGTGGTTTCTTTGTTTTTGCATGGCGGTGCTGACGGGCGCCATCGTCGGACCGACCACGCAGCAGACCGGCCGATGAGCGGTTGTAACCGGCCGTCTGTGATCCAAAATCCGACCGTTGCTCTGTGAGGGCCGGTCGGACCGGGAGAGGTCCGGTTGGACCGCAAATTTGCTGATTTCGCCCATTTTGCCCCCAAACGGCTAGTTTTCTTGGTGGGGGCTATAAATACCCCCTTGGGGGGCTTGGGCAAGTGTTGCTGGCATGGTTAAGGGTGTGGGAGTTTAGTGCATGTGTTGCTCTTCTCCATTTGCATCTTGAGCTTAAGAGTGAGCCCTAATTGCATGTGTTGCAATTAGGAAGTGATTGAGTGATCTCTTGTGCATGTGTTGCACTTGAGGGAGGTCCTTGTGCATGTGTTGCACTTGGTGATCACCGGGAGCGCATGTGTTGTGCTCGGTGAAGTTCAAGCGGAGGGCGGCTTATTACTCTTGGAGGTTGCCGACTCCTAGGCAGCGTGGCGTCGTCTTGGCGCGGAGCTCTCAAGGTGTGAAAGCCCCTGCAAGTTTGTGAAGGTTCGGGTTGAGCCTACGGCATAGCGTGAAAAACCACGACTAGTGGAAAGAGGCGGTGCTCGGCGGGAGCCGGTCCAAGTGTGGGCTTGCCTCAACGTGGACTAGGGAGACCCAAGCAAGTCTCCGAACACCACGGAAAAATATCGGTTGTCTCTTTTACTTTCAAGTATTTACATTCATTGTTGATATATTCGTGATAGCTTGATTGTGATAGAATTGCTTAGTGCCAATTGATTGTTCAATTAGCAATTCTAGTGTAGAGACATAATTTAGTTAGTGCACATAATGAGCCTAGTTGATTTAGGCTTTAATTGTCAAAACCTATTTATCGCTTCCGCATATATCTTTGATTAGGTTTTGACTTAGGGGTGTATTAGAGCGAATTGTTTAGTGAGCTATCGAACTTCGTAAAACGCCTATTCACCCCCCTCTAGGCGCATCCTCGACCCTACAATTGGTATCAGAGCCACGGTCACTCTCATTTTAGGCTTAACCGTCTAGAGAGTAAAAAGGATGGCAACTAGAGGTTTAGTGCACTCACACGATCCACTCATGCTAAATGAATCAAATTATGCTCAATGGAAATTATTTATGATTGATCATTTTAAATCCATGAGCCCACAAATTTGGTGGATCGTAGATGTCGGCTTTTCTTCTCCACTAAATGATATTGCTCCAACTAAAGGAGAGGAGAAATGCCTACATCTCGACGCTCAAGCAATTAATGCTATTTTTAGTTTTGTGAGCGTAGATGTTTTTAATATAATATGCAATCTCAAGAGCGCTCATGAAATGTGGACTAAGCTTCAAGATGAATTTGAATCATCCACAACAATTAAGGATTGCATTGAGGATGAAGTGTCGGTCGATGATTATTCAACGTCAACATCGAGTGATGAACCGACATCTCCATCAACCTCAACTTCCGCCTCAAGCGACGACGAATATTCACTCCCATCGCGAATTCGTTGCTTCATGGCTAAAGGTAAAGTTGAGGTGAGTGACAATGAAGATGAGCCCTCCTATGATGAATTAATGAATATGCTAGAGGAGCTCAATGAATTTCTTGGAAAGGAGAAAACGAAATATAAGATTTTGAAGTTAGAACATGAATCACTTCAAAATGATTATGATGTTCTAAAAGAAAATCATGAGAAAATCCTTTTCAAGAAATTCACTAAAGCTAGTATGGACATTGCTACTCAATGTGATTTAGTAGATGAATTGCCATGCTCAACTTCAAATTCTATAAATTCATCTAATAAATGCATATCCACTTCTAGTGATGATTTGCCCTGTTGCTCTAATGAAATTGCTTCTAGTTCCTCTATGTCTTTAGATGCTAATCTTGTAGAGGAAAACAAAGAGCTCAAAGCCCAAGTCATTAAATTGGAAAATGACTTGAAGAGATGCGTAAAGGGTAAAGCCCTCCTCGATGAGATCTTGAGCAAGCCAAGGGCGCCTCAAGATAAGCGAGGACTCGGCTACAACTCCAAGAGGGAGAATAGCAAGATGAAGCACAATGCGAGACACTCGAAGACCATCAAGTGCTTCGCTTGCAACAAGAAGGGTCACCTCGCCTCCGTGTGCCCTAATAAAGTGGAGATCAAGCCACAACCATCAACCATGAGGCAAACCGGTAAGGAGCAAGTCAAATTGGTCAAGAGAGGGCCAAATAGCGTGACATGCTTCAATTGCCGGGAAAAGGGACATTTCGGTAAGGATTGTCCCAAAGGTACTACCCCTAAGCCTATTCTTATTAATGAAAATTATTTGCTTAGGAAAGACAAGAATGGCAATGTGTTTGTTAAGCTTGTCAAGTCCCCTATGCCTACAAAAAATGATATTCATATGCATAGGAAGAGTAAATCTAGAAATGGGTTTGCTAAATTTATTAGGACTCCTAAGCCTACACAAAACAATTCGAATATATTGCTTAGGAGAAATAACAATAGCAAAACATTTGCTAGATTTACTAGATCCTCTAAGCCAATGCATAACTTCAACTACCATATGCTTAGAAGAGATCAAACTAGAAATAGCTTTACAAAATATCATTGCCCTCCTAAGCATTCTCATAAAAATGCAAATTATTTGCCTAGGAGGAATAATTATTGCAATTCTATTTCTAGTCATGTTAGTCAATTTAAAAATGCTAAAGTTAGGGCCATTTGGGTTCCTAAATCAATCGTGACTAACATTGTCGGACCCAATAAGAATTGGGTACCAAAAATCGCCTAAAAGATTTTTAGGTGATATTGAGATGGATTGGACGCTTGCTCACTCAAGGATTACATTCGTCTACAAGTGGTGTCAAGTTTGAAGAAAATCAAGTCCATCATGAGCCAATGCCATCTCGGTAACAAGTATTTAAATTGATTACTATTTAGCTTCTAGCCTTGTGTAGGTTTGGATGCATTAGTATTAATGAAAATCAATTTAGAACTACTTGTTGAAAGAACTTGCTCTCGCCTCTTACCTATTCTCTCATTGCAAATCTTGAGCAAGTTAGGAAGTGGCACATTTAGGGGGAGTGTTAATTCATATCCATGTGTATCACATCCCTACATGTGCCCATATTAATATAAGTGCATATATATATTTTCAAAATCAACCATTTAGCCAAAAGTCAAAATTTTGTATACTATTACTAATCTTGTGAAAAACTAGTTGAAAAATGTATACAAATGCTTTCAAAAGGTTTTCCAATGGTTTTGGTTTTACAAAAACTAATTTCAAAAAGAAAATAAGTTTTTAACCCAAAAACTAGTTACTAGTATCTTCTTTTGACTCTAAATTTATAATTTTCATAGAATAAATTATAAAATGATTTTGAATAAAGCTCCAAAACAAAAATCCTAGAGTTGGTCATTCTTAACAACTTTCGTATTCAAAAGATTTTCAAAAGACCAACCTAGCAAAAGTTATTTGATTTTGAAACTCGCCGAAAAACTATACTTGACCCGTAATGGTCATACTATTGCACTTAGTGAGTTTCATCGTTTGAATTAAAATTCTACACAAGAGTTGATTCAAAATGATATTTTTAGACTCATACACAAAATTCAAATCCATATAACTTACCCCATGCTTCATTTGAATTCTTGTGTTGATTGGAATTTAATTTTGCTTCATTTGGACTATTTAGGTCAAAAATCAAAAATTGAATTTAAAAGGACCTAATTTGTGAAAAACTTTGAAAAAGTATTCTATTATGTATTTCAAATGTTTTACAAGCTTTCAAAATAAAAACTCTATATTGAAAACTAATTTGGCTCAAAAACAATTTGATTTGATCCAAAAGAGCCTATTCTAGCAATATGCAAAAATGTTGGCATTCAAGTTGGATTTTATATCAAATCTTGGCTATAAACACTCTTGATACACCAATCTAAGCCATGAAAATCAAAATTGCATGAAATCCAAATTGAATTGCATTTTGAGGCTTTTAAGTGAAAATCAATTTCCTTTTATGCCTCAAAGCAAATTGCCATATCTTTTAAAATAAAATTGATTTTGAGAAAATTCTTTTTGCAAAACCTTCTAATTAGTCCAAAGTTCATCTCTGCAAAATTTCAAATTTTTTGGACTTCATTTGAGTCAATTTTGACAAAATTTGCAAAAAGTCGGGGTTTTCAGACTGACTGGTGCGGTTGGACCGCATGTGGTGCGGTTGCACCGGCCCATGGAGCGGTCGGACCGGACCCCCACCGGTCGGACCGGCCATGGCATGGTGAGTTCTGATTTTTCAGAATTTTCTCGAGGTTTGCTTTGGGATATCTTTTTATTGGTAATTCCTTTTTCAAAAATTCTTTTTATAATAGATTCTTGTGATCCCAAAGCTCATTTGTGCAAAATTTCAAAAACTCTAAAATTTATTTGATCAAGTTTTCAAGTGGTATCAGTTTGAGTACCTTAATTAATCTAAAGCGTGATTTTCACTTGATCTCTTGAAAAGACAAAACTTGTGCAATTCAAATGCAAATAACTCCATATTTCATTCGTTGAACATCTCGAGGAGTTTATTTATTGCAAGTTTTGGGCACTTAACTGCTTCCAAGTGATATCATGTCTTTAATTTGCTCTGATACTAAATCTTTGCGATTTTATTGATCTATCTTAAGTTTTCGATACCCGTAAGTACATATTGCTTTGATTATATTGCTCCGATACCCATCGATGTTATCGATCATTCCTTCAAGTGGTATCAACTCCTTGTGAATTGATCCTAAGTGGTATCAATTGAGCTTTTATGCTTTCCATATGCTTACAAGTGGTATCATTGAATTTATCTTTTCTCCAAGTGGTATCATGGATTTCATTGTTCTTTTCTCATGTGATATCCTTGATTATTTGAATTCCTTTTTAAGTGGTATCATTGAATTCATTTATTTCCTACAAGTGGTATTTCATTGCCTCTTTGTAGCATTATTGCGATACCCACATTCTTGATTAAGATGTTTCCTCTCAAATTAAAATCGTAAGTTCAACCGCTTAAGATTTCTCTGTGTGAGAGCCTTTATGTGTTGAAATACATTAAAGAGGAAATCTCTCGTTGAGCATTGTTCTTCATCAAAAATTTGAAAATGCTCATTTCTTTTGGATCTCCAAGCAAAACCCTTGAGATTAATTTTACAAGTGGTATCTATTGTCTCAAGTGGTATCTATTTCTTCTTGGGTTCCTCGTTTGACCCGTTTAGGCAAATTATTGGATTCTTCAAAAGAATCATGTTGAGAATTTGCAAAGCCTAATAAAATGAGGAGTGAATTGTTTGAAATTTGAAACACATTCAAATATTTTTTTAGTTTCAAATAAACCGTGTGATACCCTTACTTCGTTTTTCACGCTTATCTTTACAAGTGGTATTTTTACAAGTGGTATCCACAAATTCAAATATGGTCTCTTTTCGAGTTTTCCTTATTTTTAGACCATATTTTAAATAAAAACTTGTTTTACTTCTTGAATGACCTTTCAAGTTTTTATTCGGTTTGAAATCTTAATTCCCTGCCAAGGTCATAAGTGTTTATTTCAATTCTTATATGGCCTTCATTACAAAGAAATGATCTCATGTCAAAAGGGGAGATAATGATAAATGAAATGCCAAAAAGGGGAGAAATAATTAGAATATTCTTTTAAGATAGTTTCTCAAATTTTTGGTGTTTAATGCCAAAAGGGGGAGAATTAGAAGCTTAATCTCATTTGGTTTAAAAAGGGAGCTTAATATGATTAAGGGGGAGAATTAATTCTCATATGCATTCTAAATTATCAATGCTTATATTGTTTAGAATATGCATATGTATTCAAATGGCTTAAATTCTCTCATTATGATAGTTTTAATCCAAATGTGCTTATTAAGCTTGGATTTGTCATTAATCACCAAAAAGGGGGAGATTGTAAGTTCAACCTTCATTAGTTATGGTTTTGGTGTTAATGACAAATCTAATCTCGTATTAATGACAAATCTAATATTAAGTTTATCCCCTAATGCGATATTGTTATTAATGACAAATCTTATATCGAGACTAACTTGTTTATTTAGAATATCTTTGATTAGTCTCATCGCATTGAAAAATAGAAAACCCAAGGTATGTTTGCATATTCATTCTAATATTAGTTGCATACTTTGGAGTCAAGTTGAAATATGAATGTCCCCGTTATATTAGCCACAAAATGTGCATCATGTTTCCCAATCCATATATTACATGGATGCACACACTTAGGGGGAGTTCGTAGTTTAACTTGAAAGTCTCTTTGTATTGATCGATTCGTTATTGACACATATAAGGATCAAGACAAAGAAACTAAATCCTTGAGTATATATTTGAATTGCCTAGTTATAAGTATACTCATGGTAATATAGGATATACTCCAATACGATCAATTTGGATATGTGCATATTATCTCCAAGTCAATCATATTTATGCACATATACATGTGGGGTGTATTCTATAGTTGATGATCTAGAGTAATGATCATTTCCATACAATTTACATATAATGGATCATTACTTTCCATCAACATGAGTATATGAAAACTTGTGTAGTTAATATATACTCATATCAATTTAAATGATAATTTAAATTGAGTTCATTTGTCTTAATTAATTATTAACGAACACTTCATCATGTGTTGATGGTGCTCCGTGATCAATTGAGGACAAATGAATAGTTCTTAAGTATAATGAAGCATGTGTTGCATTATTATACTTAAGACACATTTACAATCATTTCAATTGATTTAGGTTGTGCCCAATTGATCTAAAGGCATCCATTATGTGTTAATGGAGTGCAAGAGATAATTGAGACAACCATGCATCTTGGACTAACTACTTGTATGAGTTGTGATTGAGTTAGGTCCAAAGATGGATGAGATGATGAGAACGGGATAAAGGCGGCATCATGAGGTGATGGGCGTCAAGAGAAGATCCCGAAGAGGAGTCGAGTGGATATCCCGGGGGAGTATCAAAGTGATGATCATAAAGACCCCAAAGGGGATTGCTTGCGTGCGGCGGCGAAGGTATAATTAGATAGGCTAAGGACTTTGTAGTCTTTGAGTTTAAGGTTTTATCGCCGTTCTATTAAGAGGGGTTGTCTCCTAGCTTGAGCTTCATCATGTGTTGATGATCTCATTCCGCGTTCACTCAAGCTCAAATCTTATTTGATTTGGTTTCTGCATATGGGTTAACCATTTGGCATGTGTTGCAAATGTGTTAAGCCTATGCTTGGTTTTGCATTATGCTCTGATTTGCATGTGTTGCAAAGATGAAAGAGTATATGCATTTGGTTTTCGCATTATGCTTTGATTTGCATGTGTTGCAAATAGGATAAGCTAGTCGTTGGCTTTTTATGTGGAGTTCACTTTTGCATGTGTTGCATTAGTTGAAGCTTCACGTTTTTGGTTTCGTTCAAAACAATCTTTATAAAACCGTGTGGTTGCTTGGAGCTAAGTTTTGCATGTGTTGCAAAAGGAGAGAGCTCAAGCATGATTTGATGTTTGTGTGTTTGTATGGAGCTAGAGGCTTGCATGTGTTGCGAGTAAAGAGCTCATACGTGTGATTTGGTTTTAGTTGAAGTTTGGTTTTGGTGTTGTATGGAACTAGAGAATTGCATGTGTTGCAATTAGAGAGTCCATGCATCTCGATTTGATGTTGCTTGGAAATAGACTTTTGCATGTGTTGCAAAGAGTAGTGCTCAAGCATGAAATGATGTTTATTGTGTTATTTGCAAAGTCGTTGTGCGAATAAACTGAGGTTTATGAGTCCGGAATCCCGAGAGCATGTGAGTGGGGCTTGCAACGGGTGTTGGCAAGTTGACCGGGTCTTGTGTTGACCTTCACATGGCTAGGGGGATTAATATCATAAACTCGAGTTTGTTTTGCTTAATACGTTTTGCAAATAGTTCTTGAGTTGGTTGCGGAATGCGTTTTCGCAATTTGGTTGCAATTCCTTGAGCGTGAGCTAAATTGGTGCAAATGTGTTTTGCACATGTGTATGATCATGTGTTGATCATTTATTGGCTCAAGGAATGGTTTTTCGGTTTTTGGAGAATCGATTTTAGAGTTGAAATCTGAAATTCTCGATTAGGCGGTCTGGCCGAGGCCTGGCCGGTCGGGCCGAACTGTGGCAACCGCCCCTGGCCGTGTGGATTTTCCAGAACTGCGTTCTTGGTGAGTCGAGCGGTCTGCGACCGGCCCGGTCGGATTGGACCGGGTGGCGTCTTGATCGGACCGCCCTCTGGCCAGCGTTTTTCGAGAGGAGTTGATTTTCGGTGGTTTGCTGTTTTTGCATGGGCGGTGCAACCGGGCGCCATGCGGTCGGACCGGCCACGCGGTGTGACCGGCCGATGAGCGGTTGCATCGGCCGTGCAACGGTCCGAAATCCGACCGTTGCTCTGTGAGGGCCGGTCGGACCGGGAGAGGTCCGGTTGGACCACAAATTTGCTGATTTCGCCCATTTCGCCCCCAAACGGCTAGTTTTCTTGGTGGGGGCTATAAATACCCCCTTGGGGGGCTTGGGCAAGTGTTGCTGGCATGGTTAAGGGTGTGGGAGTTTAGTGCATGTGTTGCTCTTCTCCATTTGCATCTTGAGCTTAAGAGTGAGCCCTAATTGCATGTGTTGCAATTAGGAAGTGATTGAGTGATCTCTTGTACATGTGTTGCACTTGAGGGAGGTCCTTGTGCATGTGTTGCACTTGGTGATCACCGGGGCGCATGTGTTGTGCTCGGTGAAGTTCAAGCGGAGGAGCGGCTTATTACTCTTGGAGGTTGCCGACTCCTAGGCGGCGTGGCGTCGTCTTGTGGAGCTCTCAAGGTGTGAAAGCCCGGCAAGTTTGTGAAGGTTCGGGTTGAGCCTCTGCATAGCGTGAAAAACCACGACTAGTGGAAAGAGGCGGTGCTCGGCGGGGCCGGTCCAAGTGTGGGCTTGCCTCAACGTGGACTAGGGAGACGGCAAGTCTCCGAACACCACGGAAAAATATCGGTTGTCTCTTTTACTTTCATGTATTTACATTCATTGTTGATATATTCATGATAGCTTGATTGTGATAGAATTGCTTAGTGCCAATTGATTGTTCAATTAGCAATTCTATTGTAGAGACATAATTTAGTTAGTGCACATAGTGAGTCTAGTTGATTTAGGTTTTAATTGTCAAAACCTATTTATCGCTTCCGCATATATCTTTGATTAGGTTTTGACTTAGGGATGTATTAGAGCGAATTGTTTAGTGAGCGATCGAACTTCGTAAAACGCCTATTCACCCCCCTCTAGGCGCATCCTCGACCCTACACCCTCACAATGGCAAACCTTGTCTGGAGCACTCCAAATGCTCTCTCGACATCCTTCCTTGCGGCGGACTGCATCTGTGAGAAGTAGACCCTCTTGTTTCCCATCGGCGCTGCAATCGCCTTAACGAAGGTAGCCCACTCTGGGTAAATGCCATCTGCGAGGTAGTAGCCGATGTCGTACTGATTGCCATTGACAATGTAGTTTACCTCCGGACCTGTACCATCATTATCCCTAGAAAATATGTTAGACCGGTGCAACACATTAATATCGTTTATGCTTCCTGGCATCCCGAAAAAAGCATGCCAAATCCACAGGTCATACGAAGCAACCGCCTCCAGGACTATGGAAGGCTTGCGGTATGCCTGTGAAAGCCCCTGCCATGCTTTGGGCGGTTTTCCAGTCCAATGCATACGATCGATGCTACCAAGCATTCGAGGAAACCCTTTATGCACCAACACTAGGAGTCTAGCAATGTCTTCTGCATTAGGAGATCGGAGATATTCCTCCCCGAAAACCTGGACCACCGCCTTCACGAACTTCTTGAGAGCTACAATGGCCGTACTTTCCTCAATACGGAGGTACTCGTCCACAGCGTCAGCAGGAACACCGTAAGCCAGTTGACGGAGAGCTGCTGTTACTTTCTGAAGAGGTGCTAAACCAAGCTTCCCGGTTGCATCCCTACTTTGCTGGAACCAAACCTCGTGCCCTTCGAGAGCATTCGTTATGCGCAAAAATAGGGAGCGGCTCATCTGAAATTTGCGTACGCGAAACGACTTAGACAAAACGAAACCTTACAAGTACATCCTTCATATTTGTTAGGATTACTGGTTTGTTACCTCCGCCTGAAAAATGCGTCGCCGTACATGGGGGAGGAAGCGAAGTAATCACCATAAAGTCGAGCCGCCCCTTCAACGTGACCTCGGTTGATCACCGCGTGCCCTGGAACTGATCCCCGTCGACGGTTGGTACCTCGCGCGACCATCTCCTCCTCCTCTGCGATTGCTATGAGAAGGCAGTCCTCATCATCAGTAAAGCATAGTTCATCACTTGAGGAAGAATTGAACTGACTCATTGTGAGGTTAGCAATGGGTTGTGGGTGACTAACCTGATGAATGCAACCCCTCAATATATAGAATTGCTGGGTTGGATGAGAGGGGAGGAGGGAAAGTTAGGTATTTCTGGAAAGGGAAGGGAGTGCTGAAGGGAATCTGTTGGAGTGCATTGCTGGGAAGGGAATGAAATCTGGGAAGGAATTCCCTTCAGAGCCTGAGAAGGGAATGAAACCCTGGGAAACCCTTGGAGATGGTCTTAGTACCCAAGTGTTCAAAAAGATCTAGACATTATTGGCAACGAACAAAAGGATTCCACGGACCGTGAAACTTATCGATAATTTCGATTTCTTACTAACACAGTTTTTTTATTCTGAGTGGCGAAATCTTGTAGTAGCACCTGATCTCAGAAGTGTAATTGTGTGAAGAAATTTCAAGTTATGGCAGACAAATTACACCACAGAGTTTTAGGCTCAATACAAATGTTTTGGGCTCAAAATAGCATAAATACTCCAACGTTCCCATAAAAAAAAACCATTTCAAAGGGCATTACTAATTTACTATTATATTCGAGCGCACAAATTTAATTCGTACCAATATAAGTTAGTTCGAAGAATTTCAAAGGAGAGACAACTATTGCACTGCATATTTATTTACACGTTTTTAGACCTAATTTGGCGCGCGAGAATTTCCATAGGATTTCTATGGAGCTTTATTGTTTCGTGTAAAATTCTTTTGCTCAAAATAGCTCCTGTATCTAAAAAAAGAGAGTAAATTTCACTATGAATCATCAAACTTGTCTAGCTGATTCAAGTAGGTCACTAAACTCCAAACTACGTATCTAGATCACATAATTAGTTTAGGTGTGCCATCTAGATCATTAGTACACTGGTCAAACTATAACCAAGGAAATGCCATATTGACTCGTGCCACCATGATACAAGGTGCATATGACCACAGTCATAGCCATTGTAATATGAACTAATTCGCTAGCTTTTTAGTCTTTTACAAATTTCTCCATAATTTCAAAACTCCTTTGAGCTGTTGGCCTGTTGCAACTGAGGCGATTGCAAGAACGGTGGCACTTGCTATTGTTTAGATCCTGCGATGGTACCTGTTACTAGCAGCAAGGAATTAAGAATGAGAAAAATCAATGATAGTGACAAAGGAATTTGGAGGACCGAATCTGACTAGATTTGGGTCAATGCCCCTTAATAATGTCATCTTCCATGAAAATATTTGAAAAAATTGAATTTTTGAGACATTTTATAAAAATAACAAAAGCATTATCAAATTTTTGAAAAAAAAATGCAAAAAGCTTGATATGCTTGAAAAATGTAAATGAGATAATAATAGTGTCAGAATTTTATAAATTCGCTCGAGTGTGATCATGATCCAAAATATTCAAGAGAGCTTAAGAACTACTTTAGAACCTTTCTCTAAAAATTTCAAAAATTATAAATCTTTTTTGGTTACTCATTCAAATCTATGAAATCAATACATATAGTTTTGTAAGGCTTTTAATAGGAAAGTAGTACTCTCACAATTTTTGAAAAGTTTTCAGGTTTGATCATCGCCTAAAAATTTTCATGAAAATTTTAAAACTTTTCTATTATGGATTGAACCGTTTTTCATTAAGTTGAAATTTGTGTGACAGCCTTTTATAAGGACAATGGCACTGTCTAAATTTTTGAAAATTGCTCAGGATTGATCATCATCTTAAAATTTTATAGTAATATTATTTATGCATCAAAACCAACCACAATTTTTTTAATTTTTTTTATAATGTGGTTTGAACTATTTTCATTTGGTTGAAATTTGACGATAGGCCTTTTATCAAAAAAGTAGCACTGTCAGAATTTTTTGAAAAATTTCAGACTTGATCATTATTTGAAATTTTTATAAGAATATTAGTGATGTATCAAGACCATACCAAAATTTTTTAAAATTTTCTAACATCGTTTTGACTATTTTTTCACAGTTGAATTTTGCTGAGATTTCTACAATTTCACTCTAGATTTCAGTAATTTCAGCTAAAATTTCAGAAATTTCATTTCAAAAATTTTGGATTTCAAATTTACCTTTTGAATATTGACCGAATTTATCCCATCTCTAACATATGAACCAAAAATGAAATTCCAAACCCTGCACGTGGGGCTATTTTCTTCCACAATCACCTTCAAGTTAAGCAAAAGCTCGGAAGTAGAGGTGGCCAGATGGGCCATAGCAAATGGATCGGCCCGAGGCCCAACCTGTAGGCACGGCCTAAGCACAACATGGCCCGGTAGCCCGTGCCATACTTGGACCAGCACCTTGCCTTGACAAAGCTTAGGGTGAGCAAAAAACCTAAACCGAAAACCAAAACCAAAACATCAAAGCAAAATCAAAAAAACCGAAACCGATTTGTTGGTTTGTCGATTCATTAGCTATATGAAATAACCGATTTTGTTTGGTTAATTGGTTTGCACCTCGGTTAACCGAATTAACCGGAATATGAATCGTACATGTCAAGATGTGTATGTCGATGTGAACTAAAAAACCCTAGTGGCTCAGGCGCTCAGGCTGCGGTCTTGCCTCCTCCTCCCCTCGATCCCCTCACGCTCGAGGCAGGCGGCGCCTCCTTCTGTTCCCAGCCTCCCCACGGCCGAAGGCACCAAGCGCATAGCGCCGCCTTCCCTTGGCTCCAGGCTCAGCGTCCAGCCGGGTCCAGCCGGAATCGAGCACGAGCACGCCAAGACTTGGGCACTGCAGCCGCGCCGCCACTCCCCGGTCTCCCACTCAAGTCTCCAGGTGCCGGCCGCCCCTCCCCGCCCACTCCACTACTCCAGGACCTCATCCCGCCGCCCCTCCCCTCCGGGCTCCGACCTCCCTTCCCCAATCGCCACTCCAGGTCCAGGCGACGCCCCTCTCCTCCCTTCCCCAATCACGCCGGCTCCGACCATGATTCTCCGACTCCGACCATGATTGTCTTAATTTGCAACATTATTCCTATGAATATGCAAACTCCTTGATTATAAAACCATAAATGTTCACTTTATGTATTTTGTTAACATACATTCATTCTTTGTAACATTCTTCCATTTTCAGGATGGAACTATCATTCGTGGCCAAAATGAAATATCACATCCAAGCAATGGACGTAGAGAAATTGTTAACAAGGTACTCAACATGGACCAGTGATCCTAACTTGTTTACTCCTTTAAATTTGTGTCACCATACCTGGTGGCTACTGATCCTTCACATTAAAAATTCACGCAAGAAGTTATTTGTTGCGAGTTGTCATTGCAGCTGCCATGTATTAAACTGTAATTGTGGGGAGATGCCTTGTAGAGAATACATGGTTATGGTTTACTGTCTAGAGTCTACACTTAATGTTTCTTATGTTCTATTCAGTTCTGATGGAAGTATATATTGCACATCTTGTTCATTAGAAATACATAAAGGAAAAGGAGTGAAAAAAGCACTATTATTTTCTGTGGTCATTCCTGTGGGCTGTGGCTAGTAAGATGTGAATTCTGGTTAATTCGGTTTAAAATCGAAACCGAAACCGAATTATCGGTTAACCGAATTGTCGGTTTCTGAAATTTCCAAACATATTTCGGTTTCCTATTTCGAATAACCGAAATTCCTAGAAAACCGAAAACCGAAACCGAAATATTCGGTTAAACCGAACGCCCAGGCCTAGACAGGCTAGCTCGGTATGGCTCTGGCACGATCCAGCACGACACGACCCGTTTATTCAAAAAATAGTCATTTTTAATCATTAGAGCCTTTAATTTTTTTTGAAAATCTAAAAAAAATCAACAAAATCATAAAATTTTCCTATAAATTGGATAACAGCCCCCTCATTCCACACCAACAAACTTGTAATCTCTTCTCTGCATTCTCTTGTGAAAATTCTCTTATTCTTGGTGATAATCTAGCAAAATTCAAAATAGTTTTGCTAAAAATTCGAAATCTGACTTTCAGCCTTTGCCAAGAAATCAAGATAAGAATAGTGATTTGATTTTTCATTATTCTTATTATTTTAAATGATATTAAAGTATTGATAGCGTAATTATTTCTTGCTAACTTATCTGATGGGTACTGATTATTCTAGTTATTTTTAAATGTCTGTGCTAACTTATCTCAAGTTTATGCTAAATACGATTAGAAGTTTGCTGGAGTTCGCATGCAGTGACCTCCACTAGCACTCATAATAGGTAAGAAGAAAACTACATAAGGAAAGATATGGAGTGTAGGTGGCTCTACCTTAAGGAATTCGACTACAACAACGTCAAGTGTGGACATAACAACAAGTGGTGGGGAGCTAGATGCCTATCTCAACAGCAATATTATCAACTATCAAGAGCAACAAGAAAAGGACTTCAGCATTTTGCAGTAGTGGCACAAGCATAAGATAATATATCCAGTGCTTTTTATATTATCACGGGATGTGTTAACAGTTTCTTTCTCCACGGTTTCTTTGGAGTTTATTTTCAGTTTACGAAAGAATAATCGAGGAGAGAAAAACAAATCTAACAAGTAAGATAGTGAAAATATTTTCTTTCTTTGAAAATTTGGTAATAAGCTAATCAACGAGCTCAACAAACTAGAGAAAATATTGAGCTGACGGTGACGTTTGAAAATTTTTATCTAGATAGTCAGGAAGAATAATTGTAATCTTCATTTTTTTTCTTTTATTATTGAGCTATAGGTTGTACTCTTTTTTCTTTGCCAAGATTTTCTCATGTTAAGTTTTTACTTGGCAAAGTTTTTAACGAGGCAGCCAAACATTAATAAATCTCATTATTTAATTGCAATTAATTGTCTCCTTTAGAATTTTATTTTATATGTTTTGCTTTTTCTAATTTACATAGATTTTGAAAAGTTTTTTCACATTCCTTTCATTTTTTCTAATTATTATAGGTTTTTCTGATTTTTTTAAAATTTTATGATTTTCTAATTTTTCTATATATTTTTTTAATAACTTCAGATTTATTTGAAATTTTACGGGCCAAATGGACTGTCCGTGACCTGGCACGGCCATCAGCCTGTTTATATCTGTGCTGACGTGCTGGCACGGCATATCTGATGGCTACTCGCATTCGGATCATGCTTAGGCGTAACCTCGGTCCATAGGCCGGCAGACATTGCCCGTAGCTAGGGGTGAAAACGGGTCGGATACAGGCGGATATTGCTCTTCACGTATCCTAAGCTATATTTTTTTCCCGGATTCGGAACCGGATACGGATTAACCGGATCCGGATAATTCGGGATACTGATACGGATCGGATATATGACGGATTCGGATCGGGAACGGATAATGCATGCATACATAAAGTAATATATGTTGAATCAAACCACACGAATACATGACAATAATCCAAATCTATTGTTTGCAGCAGTTAGCTCAAATGCCAAGCTCTTTAAACAGAATGCTTTCAGTTCTCACAAGGAGGCTCTCAGTTCTGGAAAAGCTTATATAAGCTTAAACATCTGTTCCAATGTGGTGCCATTCATAAAGTTAGAAACCAGAAAAGAACATCTTTTTGAAAAGATGTATGGATAGATGAATGCCCTTTGAAGATAAAATATGAGAGACTTTTTGCTATATGTCAGGATCCAGAGGTGAGTGTAGCTAAGTGCTAGAGAAATGGAAATCGGGATATAAAGTTTAAAAGAAACCTTGGTGTGGAGGGGGTTAACCAGTGGGAGCAGCTGAAAATGCAGCTAGGTGAGCTGGAGCTAAATGGGGATCAAGATAGAATAAGCTGGGGTTTGGAGAAATCTGGTCTTTTTTTCTGTAAAATCCTTATATGGACACATTTCCTTCAGGGGCGTCAGTAGCAGAGGGATGAAAAAGCTGTGGAAGAGCAAGATATATACCACTGAAAGTTAAGATTTTCCTTTGGCAAGCATATCAAGATAAAATACAGAGAGCAGAACAACTTAAGAAAATTAATTGGAATGGAGAAGTGAATTGCATTCCTTGTAAATACAAAGAAAATGTTGCTGACATCTTTTGAGTGTGCTTTAGCTCGTTTTGTATGGTTGCATTTGGCCCACTCTTTTGAGAGGGCAATTGGATTCCTGTCAGAAGTCAGAACAAGGAAATTAGGTAAACTTAGCAACTTTTAAAATCTTTTGTTTAGTAGAGGTATGCAGGATGCTAACAAATGGCATCGCACATCAATATATTCGAGTATTCAACGCACAGCTTCATATCATCACAGAATACACAAGCAGATGACTGTAGGTCACAATTTCTCCCATCAAATAGACTATCGATAGAACTAACACTCAGCATTGAACATGCGCCAAGGCCAATGCTTGCCACACTATGCGATTAGCCGATGACAGCAGACGCAACAGTAGATACTAAATACGGGCAGACAAAGCAAGAGCTTGATATGTTTGATGTTTCTACTTCTCTAGTCTTTAAGCAAAAGAGCAATTCTACTGCAGTATTGCCTCCAAAAATCGAAGACCTAGACATCTTGTAAGTGGATCTGTGGATAAACTACAAAGCCAAGAACAGGAACTACAAAGCATGAGGAAGAGTTTGGGTTAGAGCATGCACCGGGGGGAGTCAGAGCGCAAGTCGTGCCATCGTGGGAAGAAGCCGCCGGGAGGAATCGGAGCTCGGGCTAGGAGGAATCGGAGCTGGGGGTCACCGCCGGCCGCCAAGGGAGTCGGACTGCGGGTCGGGAGCGCAGGTTGGAGGGAGACGCCGCTGGGGGAACTAGAGCACCGGCCGAGAGGCGGGAGCGCAGGCCGAGTCGGAGCGCCGGCTGGGGAGTCGGAGCGCCGGCCGGGAAGATCCAAGACGCCGGGGCTTGGGCGCCTGGGGGACTGGGGGAACCGGGGAAGACGCCGGGAGTCCGGGACTGAATGGCGAACTTCAGATCTGGGGGCTGGCGGCTGGGGCACCGGGCAGAGAAGAGAAACCGAGCGGGCGCAGCGCTGCTTTGCTTGCCCTAGGGGTGCCTGGACTTTCCTATCCGGATATCTGAATACGCAAATATCCGATATCCGAATCCCGACCCATATTTTCCAGATAGTGTGGGCTCCGAATCCGATCCGATATCCGTTTTCAACTATCCGGATCCGGATTCGAGCTGATATCCGATTTTCTTTCCGGATCCAGCTCCGGATCGGACGGAAAATATCCGCCCCGTTTCACCCCTACCCGTAGCCGGACCTAAACGGGCGTGCCGTGGCGGGCGGGGCCGCCCGTTTGGACACCGCTGCTTGGAAGTACCCGTTCGTGCTCCAGAGAGAGACGGCATCTTAATCCTCCTAAACCGGTAGAGTGAAGCGGCCGTCTTCCCCCAAGACCAAACCAAACCAGCATATTCTCACGCCGGAGAAGAAGAGGAGGCGGCGGATCGAAGAGTGGAGAGGAGAGAAGATGGGCGGCGGCATGGAGGTGCACAAGAACCGGTGGATCGAGGAGTGGAACGCTGGCCGCGAGAACCTCGAGTTCAACTTCCGCTGGACCCGCCGCAGCCTCGCCGTCGTCGGCCTCTTAGGCCTTGCCGTACCCCTCCTCGTCTACAAGGGCATCGTCCGCGAGTTCGTAAGCCCCTGTCCCTCCATCCAAACCCCTCTTTGCACCCATCTCCTTCCCTCTTCTCTGAGCCCTAAATCAAATATGTGTGTGGTTGGCTGCAGCATATGCAGGATGAGGACGCCGGCCGGCCGTACAGGAAATTCCTGTGAGGTGGATGTCCAGCCGTTGGCCTGGCTGCGATCGAGGAGATGTAATGCCCGTGCGGTTTGTGCCCGTACTGTTTTAATTAGACGGAATATTTTGGAATTCTCAATTGTTGTTTGAGATCCGCTGAATAAGCTGTGATGACTCGCTGTCTATTCAATTGCTGAAACCTGAGAAGTTTGATTTGGTTGATTTGAGTTGAATACTTGTGTTGTGCTTTGGATCCTGAGGGGATTTATTTGAGGGGAAATTGCGTCTTTTCTTCTTTCTAAAATGAGCTCGTTTGTATGGTTTTAGCATCTAGCTGTAGCGCGTGGCCTGCTGACTGACTAGTAGTGGGATAGCTGAAGTGATACGGAAAACGATAGCAATCGTGTTTGTGAGATTAGGTATTGGTCAAGCGCACTCTTAAGATTGCTTTTGGGTTTGAGTGCGTTGATTTTTTACAGGTCATGTCTGCGTAGCAACCTGAAATAAATAGACTTTTGCGGTCTGAATAGTGCTGAGTGGATTGAAAGCTCTACTGAGAATGATCGTATTGCTAGGCAGTTTAGATGATATTTGATTTTTAGTTCTGAAATTATGCACTTGAGGCTTTGTAATCTTTGTTCATTAGTCGCAATGTCCTGTTATTTCTTATATAAAAATAGGATTTTTGCTATTCATCATTTTTTCCTCTGAAGGCATTTGGCTACTTCTCTATGTGTTATTGTGTTGAATACACTGACATTAGTGATATATTTCAGGAATGCTTGCTAGATATGGTACCTTGATTTGTGAATTGTGATCAGCCTAAGTAGTCTTTAATGTGTCTCTAATGTGTGCTGCCTATGTTCTTTATTTTAGGTTCGCACTTTGTACCCATAATTTTACTGGCATATGTAGCAAAGTTAGGATTTTCTTTTGTACTTCTATATTCATATCCTCACTTGAGCATTCATTCTTATGCACTTAACTAATTTCACAACATTCAGTATAGATGAAGCTATTCATTACAATTAGATTGTATTGCATGGAGTATTGAAAAAGCCATAGAGGTATTTGAGTGAAACTATGGTGAAAAATGAGGTTTGAACTAACGGGTAATTTTCCTGCTATATCGTCTAGAGTTAATGTTGTATATCTATATACTCTAGTAGGCAGAGCATGCCAAACTCCATGGTGCTTGAACCACAGTTAACTCCATCTTGCTATGGCATAAACATATCTTTTGGTGAAGTTGTATTTGGAACACGTTGCATATGCTGATGAGTTGTTGACTAACTTATCAACTGAACATTCCAGCAAAGTATGAATGCAGTGAGAACACAAGGCACTGGATGTGTTATGTTGCGTATCAGCCTATATCTTAACACCTTTTTATAACTGGGTTCTGTGCTTTCTTGAGGTCTTTCAATTGCTGTTGTTAGTACACGAGGTTCATTTTTGTGATATTCTCTTGTTGGAATTGTTAGTGTAGTTGTTGGTTAGAGGATATGTGTAAGCTATGTCAGGTACATGAAACTAATTCAGTCTTTATGGAAAGATGGTATTCTAGCACCTTTATTAACTCTTTACTTTTCTACAAGTTTTGTAGTAACAGATTTGTTTACCTTTTACTGGACAAGTTGATTTGGTGATGCACCGTTATGTATATACTACTCTACTGCCTACCCTTCAGAAATTAGAATACTAGGTAAGATATATCTAGAATAGACATGGTAAGATTGAGAGTTTTTTAAGCACTTGTTGTGTTTTGGATATCTCCCCGCCTTCACCAAAGATTATTTTTGCAACAGGCAGACTTAGGCAACTTGTCGTAAGGGACTTCAATAATCTTAAACAAATTTGATTACCATCGTCTATGGTCACCAAACATGCACCGGGACCTCGGACTAAATCCAATCTATGCAATACGACACTGACACTGACCTATGCATCATATTAATAAAGAAAAACAAGTGAAGAACTGGTAGTTGTAGGGGAAACACAAAGGATTTTTTGATAGAAGGCTATTGCAATTTTAAAAACAACTCAAAGGGGGTATATCTATCCAGCTTGTAATCTAGTAAACATGAAGGGAGGTTAATTTTAGTACGATCGAGGACATTTGCACCATAGAAGATTTAGGACTGAATCACCAGACATAACCACCTTGGTTCTTTCTTTTTTTTGTGGTACATGTACACATGTAACACCATAATAACAGACTGTAAACCAACTAATCAACTTTGCCCTTGCCATTTTTTTTAAAGCTTTGCCCTTGCCATGTAAAGACTAATCATTTCTTGGGAGGAGGTATGAAGATATGTAGCCAAAAGATATTACAGTCGGTGACATGGGTTAGATGGCAAAATATTTCTACTTGTTCTTGAGAACAGGAGTGGAAGGATTTAATGATGATCCCCATTGGACAGGAACTTCGCTCAGTTCCAAAATATGTTTTTCTCCTAAAGTCAACTCTGATTATAAAACTCGATAGGTAAGGACATAGGACGTATTGCTGGATGATGTCTTGCCATCTTGTTCCCTTGAAATAGCTTGTTCGAGGTTGAAGTATGTATTATCAATTTATCGTCCTTTGGCAGCGAAGTGGTAGTGAGAGAAAGGAAACCAGACGGCCAGGTAGTTGTTTGAAAGTACCACAATGTCGATGCCGTCTCCAATCTCCGGCCCGTCACCGCCCTCTACTCCCGCAATACAACTACCGCCGCCACCACCGCCATCGGAGATGTCCACTCCACCCTCGCCACCAACACAAAGCTAGTCGCTCCGTCCCTTGCCCACCTAGCACCACGACCGTCGGCTTCGCCTCACGCAATCCGTCATTGTTTTCCCTGGATTGAACCAAATGGCATTGTGGCAAGCGTTTTTAACCCTAGCCACCCGGTCCCTTGGGCATCGTGGGCCAGTCGGTCCAGATCAGTGCGCATAATGGACCAAATGGCCCATTTAATTTTGGCCCAAGGGTCATTTTCCATGGGCTACAACATATTTGCGTTCTAAATCCTGAAGTTTCGGTAATTGCGGCTGCGGTAAAATTTTGCGAAAAAGACTAAAGTTCTGCGTAATTACAGAAATGTATCAAGATAAAGAGAATTTACATTTTGGACCTTAAAGTTTTCTGTACTCCCCAAAAATAGTTCATAAATTCTAAAATTTTAAATTGAATGGTAGAAACTGAATTTCTAAGTATATGGGTTTCTATAAATTGTTGAACCTGAGGCCTAGCATACCTTAGAAACTTCATATCACTGAGTTTATTTTTTCTAGCATAATTACAGGATAATATATGCTAAATTTATTTTCTATCACTTGTAATTTTTAAAATTACTTTATAATTAGTAGCAAATTACAAAGTATGCTAGAAAATTTCTGGAAAGGAAAAAGTCCATATAATACCATAAATTTTGCTCAAAAGTCCGTCTGACACCATAAACATTGAAATCAATTATGTAGTACCCTGAACTTTCCAATCTCTTTCATTTAATACCATAAGCTAGTTTTATAGGGGAAAAAGTCCATATAACATCCTAAACTTTACTCAAAAGTCCGTTCAACACTCTAAACTTTGAAATCGATTATCCAGCACCATAAACTTTCTAATCTCGTTCGTTTAGCATTCCGAAAATAGGTTAAAAACTTAGGGTGTTAAATGAATTGAATTAAAAAGTTCAGGGTGCTAGATAACTAGTTTCAAAGTTTGGGTGTCGGATAGGCTTTTGAACAAAGTTCAGGGTGTTATATAGACTTCGAAAATTTGAGGTGCTAGATAACCCGTTTCAAAGTTTAGGGTGTTATATGAACTTTTTCCTTTTGGAAATTATAGATAACTATCTTCTGAATAGTTATAGGCAAATCCTTACTGATTCAAGAGTGAGCATGCAATATATCGATTTTATCAGTAGTAATTTTTTTTGAATAAATATAACGTAGGATATGTCGGACATCGCAAAAAGAAAATTTACTGACCTCGCCCTAAATGGTAGTAATTATCTAACCTAGGCAATAGATGCCAAGATTAACCTGACAGCTCGATCTCTTGGAGTTGCTATTATCTAGCCTGAAGATGCCACCCCTGATCTTCCTGAAGCCGCCAAGTATACGGCTTTGCACTTTCTAAGACACCATCTTTGTACAGACTTAAAGGACGAATATTTGATGGAGAAGGACCCACTAGCACTATGGAATTCTCTGAAGAAACGTTACAACCTAGCAAAGATCTGCCCTACTACCAGAAGCACAATGCGAATGGATTTCTACACTCTAGGACTATAAAACCGTGGTAGCATACAACTTCGTCATGCACAAATTTGTCGCCAAGCTGCGCTTCTATAACCAAAAAGTTATAGATGATGAGATGGTAGACAAGACCTTGCGCATCTGTTTGCACCAGATTTTGGAAATCACAAGACAAATCGGCAGAAAACACAGGAGTTTGGATAAAGCACGGGGCATCTTTGGAAAGTTTGGATAATGCACGGTATATCTTTGGAAACCAGAAATCAGGAAACCATAGCCGACTCGGATTGTGTTGTCGTAACAGAGCAGGACTCGGATCGGCTGACGGGTATATAAGGCGAGCCTAGGCTGCTTGAAGAGGCATCCACAGCAAAAACACATCTACTAGTTTTTTCGTTTTTCCTTTAGCTTTTAGTCTTGTAATACCCTTTTGTAAGTCGACATCGATCAATAAAGTTGCGTATCACCGATTGTTGATCGTCTTCGATTTCTTCAGGTTCGATTTGTTCTGTTTTGTTGCGCATCGCCTTCTCAGAACTGATCTACCTTTACCTCCTGATTAGCCTTGATCGGTTGATCTGTTTACCTTTTGATCGGCCCTTGGCTGATTCTAGATTGGCCGATTATTCTCTGATCGGTTTAGATTGAATTTCACGATTTTTTCCTTATCGATTGCAGGGTCAAATTGATTGGCACACTCGAACCCGGCGTTCGTCCGGTGTGTTGCAATCAAAAACCCTATATCACGTTTTTGGTGTCAACAGCATCTTTCACCTCAACATGAAGATATTGTAGCAACAATACCGTTATACCAAATACCAAAAGTACTATAAACTTATCTACACTTCGCTAGAAACAGAGATGTATGATGAACTATTGATGAAGAATCATCATATTTTTCAATGAGACAGGCAATGCTCGAAGCGTATGCTAATGCTCAGTAAGCTAGTAATAGCCATGGTCATGAAAAAGGATAAAGGCATCAAAGGGGAAATTGGAAGAATGGCTAAATACACAAGGGAATGAGGCAAGTCCTAGTGGACATGTAAAGATAAAGGGTCAGAGAGATTCTAGGAGCAAAACTTAGCCAACAAGGTTGATCATCATTCACAACCCTGCTTTAGATGTGGTTGTATCGGCCATTGATCATGCACTTGCTGCACCCCAAAACATGACGGACCTTTATAAGCAATCCATTGAAAAAGTTAAGAAGATCTAAGGAACAATGTTGAGACACATTTCACCGCTCAATCTGTTATTGACACGAACACCGAAAAGAGTAATGATATTGTTCTTGATACTATGGAGAAGTTCCAAAAGAATCTTCTTGGATATGGAAAAACAATCATGGATGAAGTTGATCTTTTTGGGACTGAGCTCAAAGAGTCCTAGAAGGACACCCATGACTTAATCTCATTGTGCAGACATGTTTGCTTGTAATGAAACCTAGTTTGGACAATGTACATGATGCTATCCAATTTGTTACAGGTTTAACTGTAAAGTACGTCCAGTTCTCAAGTATTGTAAGGCCAACAATAAGCAACCAATAAGATTTAATCTTGATATAAAGGTTAGATAGAACTCTACGTATCCTATGCCAGCGCGGTGTAAGGGCTAAAGCCAACAATAAGTAACCAATAAGATTCAATCTTGACATGAAGGTTAGATAGAACTCTACGTATCCTATGCCAGCGCAGTGCAAGGGATACAAGCACATTATCACTATCTTTTTTAATTGCAATTATGGTAAGCAATTGGTTGATGATGTGGATTAGAAAGTTATCAGTCATTTTCATAGTTTTTTTATTTTTATGATCCAATTAAGATTTTATCCGCGTGTATTACCCAACTTCTTGCTTAGCCATCGAGTGGCTTTGGAAAATTGCTAATACTTTCAAAGAAAATAAAGATAATTATATTTTACAACCCATTCTTGAACCAATGGAAAAAAATAAAATATTTTTAAGTTGTTCCACATCTCTAGTGTTTTAGTACCATTCTAGATCCTCGGAGAAAATTATCTGATTTGTAGGGCACCTTCGAGGGAATAGGTGAAACATTCAATTTTGATTTTTCTTAGGCCTGTACTCATGTTTATAATGAGTTTTTTAGAATTTTCAACAAATATTATGAAAAGTTTGACAGTAGAAGTGAAGCAAGAAGATCTGCTCTTAACAACGCAACAAGCACAAGATAGTTCGACCGCTTCAAACATATGGAAGAAGTTAAAAGTCAAGACGTCTAGTTTATTTTCCGAAGCATTGAGCAGGTAGTAATGGAATCCACGAGTATAGATCTACCATTACCTCGACACGCTTTTCACAGAGACTGAGGTTGACCTTAAGGAGGGCAATGAACTCACTTGCTCTTATGGTAGAAAAATCACCAACGTATTTATCATGTGCTATCGAATTTGCGGAATGTACTTATGGTTCTGGTGTCTAATGTCTCGTCGGAAGCCACTTTCAATTCAGTTGAGAGGATGCTTGAGTGAAGGGGTTGTCTCTCACTCTTGAGATGATTGAGGCAATTATAAGCCTCAAAGATTGGGAGTGTGTAGATGAGAGAACACAACATCAGACTGAGAATCAAGATCATAGAGGCGTTAGCTAACTTTGACTATCTCGGCCTTGAGTAGGCTATGTAACTATTCAAGAATGAATAAAATTTACGTCTTTCCACCCAATATTTGTGCACACTGTCTTAGCTCTGTGTGTCTTCGGCCCTTTTCCTCTCTTAGCAACAGTGCATATAGGCCAGGCTTGAGCCAGCACGCCACGAAACCAGCACGAATCGCAAATGATTGTGCCTAGGCTTGCCGAAAATGAGCTGGACCAACACGGCACGGTGGACCTATCAAGCCATGATGGCACGGCACAGTTTAGACACCCGATCTGACAGCCCCGTCTCCTGTTCGGACCTAGCGAGAGCTCAATTCGGTTTTGCTGAGGAGAAATCAACTTGGTTTTCCTGAGAAGAGTATCTATCTAGTTGGTCGAGTCCGATTTTCTTTCCTTGCAACTCGTGCATGCATGCGTTTCTTTCTTTTGCCCAGCGCTGCATGCCTTCATCTCCTTAACTTGGGTCTTTTCCATGCAACCAACATACGTGATCTTGTGGCCCTTCCTCATTTAATTCTTGTACATTAGCAGCATCCCTACAATTAATTAAATTCATCTTATTATTAGTAGAATCAAGTATAGGTTGCATATGTATGTGTGATCATCGTAATATCCTCTTCATACCCTATATCATGTGTTCATCTAATGTGATTGTTCTTCGGAAATTTTTTATTGGCATTAGGCTTGATATACAACGATCAATTTTTTATTCAACTAGCAAGATGGCTTGCGCATTTGCACGGGCATCATCCTTAAAGCATGTTTAAATGACTTTGCAATATACATATGACTTTGCTTTTTGGAAAATAAATCATTGCGAAACTCTATTTATAATATTTTAACATTATATATATTATAAGATAGCAAAAATACTCACTTTGTTTCCATATACTTGTTTCCTACGACCAAACTTTCTTCCTCAAATACTTGAATAACATAACAATAAATATAGTATAACATAATATTTTACATTTATATTAGTGACATATTCTCTTTCGTTATTGCAATGTTTGCCTATACTACATGTTAATAATACGTATCACATAACTTATACCAATATAATCGAGTTAACACTCAACAATGAATCACCCTCTCAATCCCTCTATCTCATAGAGGCCCACTAAATAAAGGATTGGAACGTTTTATTTTTGTTGAGATTTTTAACATATTCTCTTTTACTTAGCGACTGTAAACCACATATCATAGTCTTTTATTACATAATAGATTTTGATTCCTAATTTGTATATATAAAACCAATTTTTTATTTTATTTTATTTTTCTCTCAATTAGCATATTTATGAAATTTTAATTCTGAATAAAACATTTTTTACTTTTCACTTAGTATGATAATTTAAACAATCGTTAATTTCTTTTAGATTTTTATTCTGAATTTTCATATTTTTTGGACTGTACTTTTTGTAGACTTTCTTTTTGAGTTTTAATTCAGAATGCACACATAAATCCACATGCTAATTTTTATTTCGAACATATGTTATTTTTTGTACTTGAGATGGACTCTTTCTTTTAATCTAAAATTTATTCCTATTTAATTTTGGATGTATGCTATTTTTTTTTGTATTTGAGATGGACTCTTTCTTTCAATCTAAATTTTATTTTTATTTTATTTTGAGTATTTGTTATTTTTTATTGTACTTAACATGAACTCTAAGATGGCAACGTCGTTGTTGTGACCTATGCTAAGATCCTCTCCTCGATGGCCATCACAATCGGTATGACCACTAGCACATACTTGGAGAGGAGGTTGACTAGCATCGTGTATATGGTGATCTTGGAGATGAGCCACATCGCGGGGAGGTTGAGAGTGACCTGGGACAACACACACACCATCACTATACATGAGGTAGCCTAAGATCGCCACTAAGCAGCAGTTGAGCGTGCACAACACGGAGCATATCGCTAGCATCTGGTTGATATGATCAATATAATTATTCTAGCATTGCACATATCTTATGATGATTCACACTTCAACCACAGATCGATTAAGATCAGGCTAATCATACCTTTGGGATTGTTAGATGTTTTCTTTTAAATAATAATATCCAATAGCTACTATAATTCAAGTTTGTTAGGGTCCACCAGATTAAGGGTCGGATGTTGATTGTAATAAAAGATCCGATGGTGATTGTAATTAGAGTCCACCAAATTAAGGATAGATGTTTTGATTTTTTTGTGAGAATTTCTAACCTATTTATATTTTTTCTTAGCAACTCTCATGAGCTTTTAATATATAATAATAGATATTCCATAACAAATCGTCGACGTGGAAATATGGGTGGAGGGATTTGCACTTGCTCTATCTTTACTTGATTTTGATTATTGCTCTTTGGGATGACAAGTCGCCGTGATGACAAATGTGATTCGATTGCTTTTATACTAACCGACTAAACTTGTCCCCTGCAGCTCCACTTTAGTAACTTCATAAATTTATACATAGAGCAAGCTTGTTTATACAATCAGTAATCTTATGGTTTTGCTGAGACCGCCCATTGGAAAGGCGACTGCTCGTTGCTTTCGCATCTCAAAACGTGGTTGATGCATATACAGTGCAACCAACCAGCTAATAGAAATATGCAATGATCGTGACGCCGTGACAAAATCAATACCCGAACATCTCTTTCCCCTCATGAAAAAGTTATTAAGGAATTTGTTGGTCTTGCGTTTGCAATAGGCGGATAATATACTGTTCGTACTTCGTACGCCGTGGTGCAGATTAGCTAATCCAAAGCCCATTTCGGCAAGTTACCGAGGGAAGAAAAATCTTCCATTTGATTGGGATAGGAATAGGATTCTCGCGAAGGGATGAAGACGGAGCGGATTCGGCCGGATAGTGACATTTTCATATCCGCTTATATTTTTTTCACCCGGATGCAGATACGGATACGGATAATTTAAAAACGGATCAGATATTAAATCGATATCGGATAATAATAAAATGGATAGTAATCGGAGTCGGATCGAAAACGGAAACGAAACCGAATATTTAGTCGGATAATATGCAAACGTGAAAACACAAATTTCAACACAGAATATTAGGATTTAGAGTACATAATCCACAAACATAACAAAATTTATAGAATAGTGTTCAAAACAAACATAAGGTCAGGGACGGAGCCAGGGGGGCTAGTATGGGCCATGGCTCCCCCCATGCAAAAAAAATTTTACTGACCCCCCTGTATCTTCCAGCCCAATGCAACAGCAGAAGGAACTCATGGGAATTACATATTTGCTTTGCAAGAAGTTGCAGCAGAAGGAACAAGATATAGTGTATGCTATGCATGATGTTGCTACTACAAAGGAACTAATTCAAAAGTTAAGGGATAATGGTTGGACTAAGCTCTTAAGTGATGTTGTTGCATTTTGCAATAAGCATGAGATTTACATTCTGATATGAGCGCTTTATGCTAACTTTATTCGATCGCGTGAGCGGGATGAGACTTGGTTCAACATCACTATCAATATGATAATTTTATAGTTCTTTGTTGACCGCCAGCCTGAGGAGTTAAATAGCAGATTCAGTGAACAAGCAACTGAGTTACTTATTCTTTGTAGCTCTTTGGATCCAAGGAACTCATATAGGTCATTCAACATTGACAATGTGTGCTTGTTAGCTACAAAGTTTTATCCTTCAGATTTTTCAGAATAGGAAAGGATTAACTTGAGGCATCAATTGCAACGTTATGAGCTTGATGTGCTACGAAATCAGGAGTTCCAAGACTTATCAAATATTGCTGATCTTTGCCAAAAACTTGTAGAGGCGGAAAAATCTAAAGATTATAATTTGATAGATAGGCAATCTTTATTTACTTGTGTTTAAACTATAATTGTCCTCAACACTCTTATTTTCTATATATTAATCCCATCGTCTCTAATTTGCAGGTTAATTCGACTTGTCCTTACTTTGCTTGTTTCAACTGCAACAACAGAACGTGCTTTTCTTGTCATGAAACTTGTCAAGACAAGACTTCGAAATAAAATGGAAGATGAATTTCTGAGAGATTGCTTGATAGTCTATATTGAGAGGGATATGGCTCTAGAGTTTAAAACCGAAGCACTTATAGATGATTTCATTGCAAAGAAGCGTCGACGAGTACGGTTTAACTAAACTCTTGCAGGTGTGTTACTTTCCCTAATTCCTCTAATTACATATGATTATGGATGATTTCAATGTAATACATGGCTAAATTATCCTTTACATATATTGATTTCAATAGATTAGTTTTTCTATTGGCCCCCCCTGCGAATAAAATTCTTGGCTCCGTCCCTGCATAAGGTAACGAAATCTTAACATAGGAACACATTGTTCAATGTTCATAGATAATTTGCATATAAAGCGTAGTGATATATCATATAGTAGCAGTAGACCAACATCATCACTTTGATTATTCTTCATCAATTGCGATATCCTGTAAAACATTAGACTGAGTGAACCTAATGACCTACTGAGTATACGGATATCCGTATCCGCTCCGTATCCATCGGATATCATCTCTCCCATATCCGCTCTGTATCCGTTTTTCCCGATCCGAATAATTATCCGTATCCGTATCCGACGGATATCAGATTCTTTTACCATTTCCCTAAAAACAGATACCGGATACGATCCAGATATTATCCGCTCCGTTTTCACCCTTACTCGCGAGCAATTCAGAATTCTGCTCTTCCCTAATAGCTGTCCGTACTCGTCCTCTCAGAATACATATACCGTAGCCACTGCCACTCAGAAAAGTACAGGTCGGCAGCTGGCAGCAGCTTAATTTGTGCTTGCTACTGCCTACTACACGCGATGAGCCATCAGGCTTCTTGTCGTTGCGCCCGGGCAACCAAAGTTGGTGGATTTGCTGGCTTCTGGCCTGTCCAGTGCTGTCTGCCTGTATCTGACCAGGCATCCCTGCCATCGAAAGCTCTGACCTGTACTATACATGATTAGCACCGTTCTGATGCTAACCAAACATGAAGAACCGCGATCATACTCTGACTTTGGCACGGTCAATCTTCTTATCCAACAACCCTAACTACGAGAAAAGAAAATTCTAAAAGGGCAGCCAAGTCACCGCGTATGCTGTTGCCGTCGCTTGAACCCAGAAGCAAAGCAACGAGGAGAAGAAATGCCCACAACCAAGGCGAAAACTACCGCATGGCTAACTGCATCCAGCTCATAGATATTTGCACCTAGTCTTCTCTTAAGCTTGACCATCGGTATTGGGCGTAGGCGCGTAGCCAACACCGATCATACCGAGAGTTTAACGTTACACTTGCACCTCGCACAACCATGTCCACCCCATCACCGTCGTCCTCTCCGGCACCGACGCCGCCGGCTCCACCTCCGCAGGCGCCCGCTCTGACGCCTCCGCCGGTGACCCCGACTCCTACGCCGCCGGTGACGCCCACGCCTTCGCCCTTGCCGCCTACTCCAACGCCGCCGCCGCCTACTCCATCGCCGCCGCCGCCGCCTACGCCTACCCCTACGCCGGAACCTCCTCCTGCCTCGCCACCAGTTTCTCCTACTCCACCACCTCCTCAACCAAGGCCACCGCCGACCCCAACGCCGTCCCTCCTCCGCCTAGGCCCGTGACGCCGTCCCCACCTCCTCCGGCGAACGTGCCAGTGTCATCTCCTCCTCCGCCGGCGAACGTGCCAGTGTCATCTCCTCCTCCGCCTGCTGTAAACCAGCCGCCGCCTGACGTCCCAACCTCGCCGCCGCCCCCTAATGACGTGCCGGCTTCACCAGCGCCTCCGCCGCCGCAGTCGGCGGAAGCGCCGTCGACATCGGCCTCCTCTCCGAAGTCAAACAGCGGGACCGTGGTGGGCGTGGGCGTGGCCGTCACGGCGGTGGTCGTGCTCGGCCTCGCGGCCGGACTGATCTACTTCTTCGTAGCCAGGCGGCGCCGTCACCGCCGCCAGCCGCCGCCGCCGGGGTTCCCAGGTATGTACGTGCATACACTGAGAACGCCATTCTCGAGTCTTCGACATGCGCGTGAGTATTCCATGAGATCGTCATGTTACGTCATGGACCCTCAGGCAGGTCGATGTACTAGTACAGTTAACGCGTCAATGCGCGTCGCCACGCGGACGCGGGTTCCAGCATGCGCGGTTTTAGAGTTAGTGCGAGTCCGCCCGCCGTTTGCTCCTGATGCTGCGGTGTTGCCGTGTTGGTGTGATAGCGACGCAGTGACACCGCACACTCGCACCTCCAGCGTGTTGATGTCGCACGCCACGCGGTTCAAATGGCACCGTCGCGCCGTTTTGATTACCGACCTTGTTCGTCGAAAATGAAAGTTTGATAGATTTGCACTGAGAAATTTGTGCACCGGAATGTGCCTGTGCGCGCTAGCTGTTGAATTGACCGATCGTTTCTCTGCTGCTTCTTGTCGTTCCACCAGCCGATTTCTACGACCCGCGGCGGCCGGTGACGCCGCCGCAGCAGTCGCACGGGCTGTCGACGACGCCCTCGTCGACGCCGCCGCTGATGCACTCGTGGCAGAGCAGCGCCGGCCCGTCCGAGTCCCCGCTGCCGCCCTTCAAGGTCTCCGGCGGCACGTTCGCGTACGACGAGTTGGCGACGGCGGCGAACGGATTCTCGGACGCGAACCTGCTCGGGCAGGGCGGGTTCGGGCACGTGTACAAGGGGACGGTGCGCGGGCAGGAGGTGGCTATCAAGAAGCTGCGCGCCGGCAGTGGCCAGGGTGACCGTGAGTTCCGCGCCGAGGTGGAGATCATCAGCCGCGTGCACCACAAGAACCTCGTCTCCCTCGTCGGCTACTGCATCCACGGCGAGCAGCGCCTCCTCGTCTACGAGTACGTCCCCAACAAGACACTCGAGTTCCACCTGCACGGTACGTACATACACACGCCAAGCCATACTGGCATGGCCGCCGAATGCTGTGCGATTGCTGCGTCAATTTAATTTGGAACTGCGCCAAATTAACATGAGGGTGTGGTCTCAGGGAGCGGCCGGCCGGCGCTGGATTGGCCGCGGCGGTGGAAGATCGCGGTCGGCTCGGCCAAGGGCCTCGCGTATCTGCACGAGGACTGTGAGTTTGATCTGAGTTCTTGGTGTTCTATGCTCCTCTCTCAGTGTAAAGTCTGTGAAGCTTTGTGTTGCTCATGAGATGGTCTGGTTTGTTGTTCTCAGGTCATCCCAAGATCATCCATCGTGACATCAAGGCGGCCAACATCCTCCTGGATTACAACTATGAACCAAAGGTTAATGACGAAATTAGAACTGAAAGCATTAGTCTGCTTGATGTACCTTGTATTGATCTTGGAGATGCGCGTGCTCTTCTTGTACGTACAGGTTGCAGATTTTGGGTTGGCCAAATACCAAGCAGCAGAAGCTACTGCTGTTTCCACGCGCGTAATGGGAACTTTCGGGTAAATCGTTCTGCTGCACTCTAGGCATAATGGCATGCACACCCCCAACAATCGCCATCATACCTCAGAAGTTCCTAGCTACTACATGAATGAATCAATGAATACAAAGGGTAAACTTGTGTTGTCAAAACTTGTCTCTCCAGATACTTGGCTCCAGAATATGCTGCCACTGGCAAAGTTAGTGACCGGTCGGACGTCTTCTCCTTCGGCGTAATGCTTCTGGAATTGATCACCGGAAGGAAACCTATTATGACATCTTCGGCGTATCAGCCTGAGACATTGGTTTCTTGGGTGAGTGGCCTTCAAGTCTAGAACCACCACGTGATTGTCTTGTTTATACTCCACTGCTGCCATTCCATGTCTTTCAACGTCTGTTGAAACATCTTAACATTCAGTGATTCATACTACTAGTTTGTGCCCTCTTCCTCACTGGATATTCAACGAGTAGTAAAAGATTTCATTGTGTTCAACAGGCTAGGCCCCTGCTGACGAAAGCCGTGGAGGAGGAGAACTACGAGGAGCTGATTGATCCGAGGCTGGAGACCAACTACGACGCGTACGACATGACGCGGCTGATCGCGTGCGCCGCCGCTGCCGTGCGCCAAACCGCGCGGTCCCGCCCGCGGATGACCCAGGTCCCCGCCAAACTTCACGTCTTCACCGCATCCCTTCTGAATAAACTCACACTGTGCTAGCTAACAATGGTTGGGGATTGCATGGTCAGATCGTTAGGTACCTGGAGGGCGAGCTGTCCGTGGAGGACCTGAACGCCGGCGTGGCGCCCGGGCAGAGCGCGATGCAGCGGACATCGGGGGCCGGCTCGACGGATCAGATAAGGCGGCTCAGGAGGATGGTGTTCGGGTCGGGGACCGGGACGGGCACCATCACCGAGTACACGAGCAGCGAGTTCAGCGAGCCGACGAGCGAGTACGGGCTGAACCCGTCCAGCGAGTACACCAGCAGCGCGGCCGACATGGGGGAGATCGTGACGGAAGCACAGACAACCGGCACCGGCAGGCGCGCATTCGCCGCCGAGGGAGGCGGCGGTGAGGCTGGCACGGGGAGGATGAGCAGGCGCACCACCGCCAGCAGGCAGGCCGGGCGCGCCGGCCGGGGGTGACGAGACGCCGGAATTCTCGGTGCTAGCTCGGGCCGGCCGGCTAGTGCGGTAATTGTTGGCCGTGATCGTCAAGGTTACAATCGATCATTGGTCGTGCATATACACCAAATGCTGCAACTTCGAGGTGGGGTTCGATTTTCTTGGTTCTGTGTTGGTTTTCGGTTTTCGGATTCATGCGATTTTTGTTGGGGTGGCAACTGGCAAGCCGGCCGTAACCTGTATGTACGTGCATTAACCACTCTGGTAAATAAAGCTCAAAGATGAGATATGTTTTCAAAGCTTCAACGATGTTGAGTTCATCTATCATGATTGGTGAGAGCCAGCCATAGCCTATGTCTCGGGTTGAGCTACCTGTTCTTATGCCGAATTGTATTTTTGGTAATTTCTCAAAAGAATCTAACGAGCTTTCGATCCTAGGTCTCGAGCTATGGCTATATAGTCTAAGGTCTGACTCCGTTTATAACACTAAGTATACAGTATCCTGTAAACTTGTTTGCAGGCAAAATTCTTGTTTTCATAGGTCTTACAGAATTCATGCGTTCCATGTAGAGTTAAAAAAACAATCTTTCATTGAGGCTTAATTGCAAATCTGTCGAGCAGAACTAAATATAATTAGCAGGGTGACCTTTGCATTTGCACGGCTAGATTTTTTAACAGTTTATATATCAAATGATACATCTTATATACTTGAGAATATATCAACATATTTGGTAGACTATTCAGATTTTTAAGATATCATAAACATTAGAAATGACAATAGAAGCTTGAAGAAAAATTCAACTTAAAGGATGTGATTGAAATAAAAGTTTTGATAGAAGAAAATCATTGAGAATAATAAGTTGCATAGATCATATAGCTATATGCTCCCGTTCTTTTTCCATTAGTAACTTTTTTAAAAATATATATATATCACATGTATGATGTATCTCTATTTAATCTCAAATAATATGTTGATTATTTTACATGAATCAGAGTACATTGCTTACACATGCATTGATACATCATGGGCGACTTACTTTGAACGTATCTTCCTCATACATTGGCTGCCCACAGAACCATATGTCTTATATCTCTTATTAATTGTCCCATAATTTTTCTACTTCAATCGCCAATAGTAAACCTAATTTTTTTATCTATCCCTCTCAACTGCTACTCTTTTAATGTAATGCTCTATCGTATAACTATCTTCTATTTGTCTTCAATTATTATTTAATGTTGAACATTACGACATCAACATGCAATGCATATATACACACACACACAAGTATTGCTTATCCATACCAAGGACAATTGTCATGCTCTCACCAGTGGCTTCAAACCTATTCCATAGAGTAGCACCATCTCTATTATGAATTTTTTTAACTTATTTTGATTCAAATGAATTCATACATGCACACACACACACACACTATATTAAGCATGCTTGATTTACGTTTGTCCCATATCGGTTGCTTCTCTTATTCGATGTTTGCCAGCTCAATGATGTGCTTCCTTACTAACGCAACGACCTTCCATCTTCTATGGTGCTAACATGTTTGCTTTAGTCGTTATCTAACAATATAGAGAATTTTTTCGCTATTGTGTGGGATGTTATATCCCTCAGCAACAATGGCACATTTCTGGCTATCTAATAGATATATATATATCCTTTGTAGCATTTCCTTTTTTATTTTATTTTTTTTCTAAATTTTAGTTATTTTTTTGTTGAATTCATACGAAAATATAGTAGCTAATTATCGGCGATTCGACGGGGGTCCTTCACCAAGCTTACTTGTCGAATGAGGATCAACTTGGCCCTTTCCGCAAGTCAATCGTCCGTCCGAGGGCGTGCCGAGCTACGGATCGAGGCAAGCGGGACAACCGGGGAACTCGGGGGGACGTTTTTTTACCTGGTTCGGGCCTCTCGCGGGGGAGATAATAACCCTACGTCCAGTGATTGCACTAGTATGTGAAAACGGGTTACAAAGCACTTGCCCGGGGGCCTGATCAATACTAAGGGTTCCCGTGAACAAGCGGGGTGTGCAAGCATGGGTGTAGTACCGAAGGTCCAACCTCTAATACATTGTGCCAGGGGGGTATTTATAGGGAATTTACAGGAGACAAGTCAGTAATTACAGGGGCGTTCTCAGTAGACGTGGGCGGTAAAGGGCGCGCCGCCCACCGGCACCACGGACGTGGAGTGCGATGCGCAGACCAAGTCGGCGCAGACCGTGGCAACAGAGTCCCCGCGGGCGATCCTCGAGCCGCGCTGCATTTAATGCCACGCCGCTTATCGCGGGCCCGGGCTTGGCTCGCTTCGGGCGGGGTGGTTCCGTGGTGCTGGGCTGGTCCGGGTCGGCCTCGCAGCGACATCCGCAAGAGCATGGTCGGCTTGGTCCCGAGCTTGGATGGTCGTGTCGATCTGAGGTAGCCAATCCCGACGGCTAGCCCCGAGGCTAAAGGGAAAAGGCCGTACAAGGCCTCCGCCTTAAGCCTCTTAGACTTTTACTGGAGAGGATTGGAGTCGGCGGGCGAAGAATCGCATGCATCCGAGCAACCATGCTCGGGAAAAGGTGCGATCCATGAGGCCGAGCGTGCTTTCTACGGGCTCGAGCAAAATAGCGCTCGTGAGGGGTGCGCGGGAAAAGTCGCAGCGGTTGCTTCCCCTCGAAGCGTCGTGGTGCGGTTCGGCAGATTTTCTTTTGGGGACTACGCCGGTCAGACCGCCGGGACGATCTGCCATGTGTCGGCAATCGGTTGTCGTTACCAGCCCTTTCGGCTCCTCCGCCTAGAAATAATGGCGGGAACGCTTCATTCGCCTTCCTTCCCTTGCTCTCATTGCTTGCGATAAGAACTCCGCCAAAAACCCTTGACAACCTCCGAGCTCCTTCTCTCTACTGCGGCAGCTCATCTTCCGAGTCTTCCCATGGCGCGTTCGGGCGAAAGAAGATCACGGCGAGAGGCTCGGGTTTTGGAGGAGTTTTGGGTACCTAGACGCCCACACCTGGAGGATCCCGGAGGGCGAGGGAGCCCCGGCGCCGCACGACGACAGCGAGATAGTCTCGTGCGACCTCTACACCGTCAACGGGCTCCGGCTGCCGGAGAGCGAGTTCCTTGGGGACGTGCTCGTACAATGCCGGTGTGAGCTCACTCATCTGAACCCCAATTCCATCCTTGTGTTGAACCTCTTCGCCCACCTCTGTGAAGGCTTCGTGGGTACCCTTCCTACGCCAAGCCTCTTCTTGCATTTCTACAATCTTTTCCGCCGCGGCCTTCCCCCACCGGCTCTCTTTACTTCCGCTTGCGGGCCGTCCGCCCGTACGAGTTCCCCATCTTTACTCTCAAGGACTCCGTCGCGGGCTGGGCCGACCATTGGTTCTACTCATGGAAGCCGAGGCCGACTCCTGCGCTATACCGGAGAGGCGGCGCCCGCCATCGAGACGCCACGCCCGCGCACGATCCCGATGAGGGCGGGTCTTGATGACGATCCACGAGCTCACGCACCATGGGGCTCTCACGGCGCGACATCGTCCGCGACTTTCTCCGGAATAGGATATCCCCTCTGCGGAGGAGAGAGTATCCCTTCTTCAAAATCACCGGGTGGGACGACCACACCCGTGAAGCTGACTCAGGTATGCCCTCCCGACTTGTGATAATCTTGCTTCATACGCGCTGCTCGAACTCGTGATGACATCTTTGCGCGACACGATACCAGCCCCGTGCTCCGACTGGGTGGAGAAGAGGGTCGGCGAGATGTTCGGGACCCCCAAGGGCAAGGAGCTCGAGAAGAAACGCCAGGTCCCGCTGAACGTGCTCGAGCGGGGCAGTGTGGTAAGTGTCTCCGGTCCTTCATGCTCGGGGAGAGCATCCGAGTCTTATCGGGCGCTACTGGGACCGTGATTCAGGTTTTGCCGACGGGTCAGACTTCCCCTTGGCAGAGAAGCTTGCCTCGAGCCGGGCATAGCCGACCTTAAAAAGCCAAAGCCGGCGTAAGGTGCACGCTACCGCGCTAAGGCAAAAAAGGGAAGGAGCAAGAGACCAACCGCGCCTCCGGCAAGCACCCGGTCGTCGAAGAGGCACGCATTGCGGCCGGACCCTCCGGCAGATCTCGAGTACGTTGACCGGAAGGAGGAGGTAAGCCGCCGAGGCTTTGGTCAAGAATTATAGCTCGAAGTTCAAATCAACAAATCGCGGTGGAGGGGCGATTGATCGAAGAATGGTGCGACGAGCGGAGGCGCCGAGGAGGAGGGCTCGCCGAGGCGGCGACCAACTCGCGAGCCTCTAAGGCTCGGGAGTTTGGGATCGCGGTCGGGCGGCCTCTTGCGACGGAACCCGACCATCCGGAGAAAACGCCGAGGAGGCCGACATGGAAGCTGCCGACCCCAAGCCGGGCGAAGATTACTCAGCCGCTGAAGAAGAGGGCCGAGCCGGTGATCTCGGCGCGACGGACCTGCCATGGCGCATGAAGGAGGCCCGGCCAAAGGTGAGCGTCGGTTTTTGTCCTTGTTTTGATTTTCTTTCTTCGCTTTTTGTCTTGCGCGCCCGAGCTAACCCCACTCTCCTGACGTGGGCGTTGCTAGCTCGTAGGGCCTTCCCGGACTGCCGCAAAATGGCTTACGAGCTTGCGTATTATGCTTTAGAGGGCTTGCTCTCCGAGGCCGCAGACCTTGTGATGGTCGAGGGAACGGAGGGAGGCGAGGAGGTCGACCCCGCGGCCCTGAGCGAAGAGGCTGCTCGAGAGGGCACGGAGCTCCCGGGCAAGGAGGGCGACCCCGTGGCCCCGGGCGAAGAGACCGCGCGGCAAGGCGCGGAGCCCCCGGGCGAGGCGCTTGCTCGAGACGAGAGGGTGCTCGCCTGAGTGAGCGACACCGCTCGGGCGGATAGCAGCGATCCTCGAGCGAGCGCCCGCCAGAGTGGGGTCTAGTGCCCCATGGCGAATGCCTGCTCTGGGGAAGATTCGTCATCCTCGACAACCCGCCTCTTTAAGGATTCCGGCTCGTCGTTCTCCCTTGCTGCTTTGGATGATATTCAAAGTGGGAGATTTTTGAGCGATTCCGTGAAACTCACAAGACCGATGTTGCTAAGGTAAGGAATCACTGCCGCGATGATCCTTCCTCTCCGATTTTGTGGGGTTTTGCTTAGAGTTTTCCTCTTCTAGCCTTCTCAAAAGGACCCTAGCCAATTTCAAGAGGTGTTGATCGCCCCGCCTCCTTGGCCCAATTTACGGAGAAAGCGGCTTGCCTGGATCACGAGGCTAGAGGAAAAGGTGACCGACCTCAAGCTCATAGATGCTACAATGGTGAAGAGGTGCGCGAGGCGAGCAAAAGGTCACGAGACAAAGGGCATGTCCTTGGTCTTGAGCGAGAGCTCGAGCAAGAAAGGTCCGCCTCCCGTCGGGCCAAGGATGATGCTGCTGCTTCCGAGAAGAAGGTGCTCACGCTCGAGCAAGAGCTGGAGCAGTGGAAGAAGACCGCTGGCCTGGCGGAGGAGCGCCTTTCTCTAAGCCGGAGCAAGGTCCCTGCTTGATCAAGAGCTTCAGCAGAGAAGCAAGATGCCCTGCCCTTGAGACCAAGGCGCCGAGCTTGACGCTTGTCCACGGCCCGAGGAGGAGCTAGACCGGCGGGCAGAGGGCCGGCAGCTTGGAGAAGGATCTGCCTCACGACAAGGCCCTTGGGCTCGAGCAAAGGCTTGAGCAAGAGAAGCAAGATGCTCGGGGCCTCGAAGTCAAGGTGGCCGACCCGAGCGGGTCAGCGTGGACGGCCGCCTCGCCGACCAGATAAAGATGAAGTCGAGCAGCCACAAGAGGCCCGAAGGTCGCGACGCCCGTGAAGGTGATCGACCGAGACCAAGGTGGCCGACTACAGTCAGAAGCTCTCCGCGGCGCTTAGAGGGACGACGCCCGGTGTGTAAAATTACACGCGCGTTGGGATGTAATGACGTTTGCTTGACTGATGCGCCTGTGATGATGTTTTTTTTGGTCCTCTATCGCTTTCTGCAAAAAAGCCGCGAGACGGACGTAGTGTGGACTAGGTCGATGTATGAGCTACGCAGCCGGGTTTAGTCGGGCCAAAACCACTTGCGCACGCAAAAGCTGCTTGAAGGCGAAGCTGTGTTTTGCGGCAAAAATGCCTTAGCGCGGCAACTCATTCCTACCCGAGCCCCGCCGCGAATGGAAGTCGTGACATTCTAGGACGCGAGTACGAGTCCATTTCGCAGGAGAGATGAGAGAAAGCGCGCGCTTGCCCTCCCACCACCTTATCTGGGCGATAGGCGTAGGTTAGGTCGGTGGGGGAAAAACGAACGTGTCCGGACACTTCCTAACATTCGCGGCGCATGGTGGACGGACATGGTGAGTAGCGACCATGCACCTTGTACGAGAAAGCGAGAAGCGTTTAGGCGAACAAACATTGCACTGATGCAAAAGGTCGCGAATTTACAATATAACGCAGAGAGTTTTTTAGACGAGAATTTGCGTGAGTGGTCGATGTTCCATGAATGGCGAAGCTCATGCCATCCTCCGCTATGGCGGCGACAGCCCGGGCGTGACAATCAAACGATGTGAATGGTCCCTCCCATTTGGGGAGAGTTTGTTGGTCTTCGATGTGTCCCGAATCCGCCGCAGACGAGGTCGCCGACCGCAGAGCGCTGGGCGACGCGCTTTGGCGCGAAGTTTGCGGAGGGTTTGCCGGTAGATGGCCGACCGAGTCGTGCTTTTAGACGAGCTTCTTCGGCAAGGTCGAGGTCGGCGGCACGCCGCGCCTTGGTGGATGTCGTCGGCCATGTTCACTTGGGGACCCGAGCACGATTTCGGGGAAGGACGACCTCGGCACCATAGACGAGCCGAAGGGCGTTTACACGTGGCTTCGGCTTGCGATGGTGCGTCTCACCGTGAGGACGGAAGAGAGCTCGTCCACCCACGAACCGCCTTTGTCGGGAAAGTTCCGTGAAGACTCTTTTCTTGATCCCTTGAGTAATTGGCGTTGGCCGCTCGGGCCGCTCCGTTGCTCTGCGGTGAGCTCTGAGGCGGCGATTTTTGTGCCGATATCTTCGCAGAGGCTTGAAACAACTCCTGGTGAACTGGTGCCGTTATTCGTGATGAGGCGATTGGGTACCCCAAGGCGTGTCACCACATTGCCGCGAAAAACCTTTTGGTCGCTTGAGCCGAAATGGTTGATACGGGCTCGGCCTCGATTCACTTAGAGAAAGTGTCGATGGCGACGAGCAAGAATTTGCAACCCTTTCGACCGCGAGGGAAAGGCCCGAGAATGTCAGCCCCCCAGGTCGAGAATGGCCATGAGAGTGGGATGGTTTGCGGCCACGTCGTACCGTGGTGATTTACTGGGCGTGAAATCGCACGCCGATGTCGCCACGATTACGGCGTCCGTCTAGCGCTATTAATAGTATCCCAACCGGAACGCCTTGCTCACGATCGTCCGAAAGGACGAGTGGGCTCCGCACGTTCCTTCATGGATATCTCTGAGGAGGAACTGGCCCTCTTCTCGAGATATGCACTTGGAGAGGACTCCAAGTGCCCCTTTGCGGTATAGGGCGCCGTCTACTAGCTTGTAGACGGATGACCGCCTTCTTGCACCGAACGCTCGGCTTCTTCCTGCAATGTCCGTGGGCGAAATATTGGACGAATGGCGCCATCCAATCCGCACCTTGCTCGAGAAAGGAGACGCCGCTGCGTCTCGGGCGCCTCTTCTTGAGGGAATGGAGGGCTTTGCAGATGCTCGGCTAGCGCCCGGTCAAGGGCATCCAGATACGCCTCTCTGAGAGGAATGGAGGGCTTGTGCAGATGCTTTCGACTAGCGCCCGGAGGCGGCATCTGCGAGAACCGACCTTGGAAAGTTGGTCGGCGAGGAATTATCCTTCCCGGGATGTAGAGTACTCAAATTTCAAGTACCGCTCCATCTTCCCGACCTCAACCAAGTAAAGCGCCATTGAGCGATCGAACACCGATACTCCTTGTTGACTTGGTTGACGACACCGTGAATCGCCTTTCACGGTCGGCAGCCGACTCGAGCGCTTTGACGCCAGAGGTCGCCAAGAGGCCTTCATACTCCGCCGCATTATTCGCTATGGGAAGTGTAATTGAATGATGTATCGAGCGGTCCCCGAGGGGATACCAATATAACGCCACCGAAAGCATTCGCTTCGGGACCCGCGAAGCACATGGTCCAATGATCGACCTCGATTCATGGTCCTGGTGGTGGGTTAATTGGGTTCGCCCATTCCACCACGAAGTCCGCTAGAATCGTGATTTGATCGCGGTCGCGGCAGAAGTGGATATCGAACTCGCTAGTTCCATGGCCCACTTCGCTATCCCACGGGCGCCGTCAGTTCTTAGGATCTCCTAAGTGGAAAGTCTGGTCGGGATGACGACTCGCGGCGCTTGGAAATAGTGGCGCGGCTTCCTCGAGGCTACGAGCAGCAAAGTATAGAGCTTCGACCTCGGGTAATGCTCCTTTGGCCCGTGCAACACTTCGCCGACGTAGTACACGGACGCCGCGTCCTTCGCTCTACCACCGATCCGCTCTTACGGCCGGGCGTTGTTTGCGAGGTACAACAAGAGTGGCTCCTCGACCTCGGTGTGGCCAAGATCGGGCCGGGCAGTACCGCTTAGCTCCTCGAGGAACGATTAGCCTCGTCTGTCTGGATGAAACCATCGTGTTTATGAGCGCCTTAAAGAAGGGTAGGTCGCGCCGCCCGACCGAAATGAAGCGGCTCAGTATGCCATTCGTCCGGCCGTGTCTGCACCTCCTTTACCGATCTCGGGGCGATCCTCTCGATGGCTTCGATCTTCTCGGGTTGGCACCGATGCCTGCGGCGATGATGTACCCGAGTACTTTGCTCGATCTTACACCAAAACACACTTTTGGGGTTAAGCTTTATTCGATGCCTTCGGAGGTTACAAAAGGTCTCCTCAAGGTCGGACACGTGGCCTGAGGGGATTTTAGTCTTAACTACGATATCATCTACATAAACTTCCAGGTTCCGGCCTATCTGCCGCTGGAAAGTCTTTTGCATCAAGCGCTGGAAGGTCGCCCCCGCGTTCCGCAGACCGAAGGACATGGTCGTGTAGCAGAACGTGCCGAAGGGCGTGATGAAGGAAGTCTTCTCCTCGTCCCCTGGGAACAAGCCAATCTGATGATAGCCCGAATAGGCATCCAAAAAACTCATTACCTGGGACTCCGCCGTCGCGTCTACCAGCTGGTCAATGCGCGGCAAAGGGAAGTTGTCCTTGGGGCACGCAGCGTTCAAGCCGGTGTGGTCGACACACATGCGCCATTTGCCCCCTTTCTTTTTGACGATGACCGGGTTTGCCAGCCACTCTGTGTGCCCGACTTCTCGGACGAAGCCGGCCTTGAGGAGCTTGTTGAGTTCCTCCCGGATTATTGCCTGTTTCTCCGGGGAAAATCGCCTGAGCTTCTGCCGCACGGGTCTTTTGCCAGGCTGGACGGCTAGCCTGTGCTCGATCACCTCCCTTGGGACCCCGGGCATATCGGACGGCTCCCAGGCGAACACGTCCGAGTTCCTCCGGAGGAAGGTGATGAGCTCGAGTTCCTATTTGGGGTCTAAAGAAGACCCCAAATGGAGAACCTTGGCCGGGTCGGCCTCGCTGAGGGGGACCGCCTTGGTTTCTCCCCCGGGCTGGAGGGTAACTTTAGGTCGGGAAGGCGCTTTGCTGGTCTGGCCACGCTGGGCAACATTGCTCCCGACCATGTCGAGGGACTTCTCGCATGAGGCCGCCCCTGTGGTCGCTTTTTATGGTGATGACGCCTTCGGCCGGGGACCTTCGAGCATTGGTAGGCGTGGTGCGTGGCGGCCATGAACTCGAAAGGGCCGGCTCGCCAAGAATGGCGTTATAGGCGACCAAGTCCACGACTTCAAATTGACTAGCTCGGTCTGAAGTTCGCGGTGTCCCCGAAGGTCACGGGCAAGACGATCCGCCCAAAGGCTTGATCGAGGTGCGGGACGATCCCAAAGAACGGACAATGATGCTCTTGATCTTAGAACGAGGGACTCGTGATCTCGCCCAGACCTTAACAGATATGAGGTCCAGGAGCTTCCGCCGTCGACGAGAACCCGGCCGACTTTTTATGCTTCTTGATGGTCGGCCACGACCAACGGAGCTTCGGGTTTATTCATTCCAAGGGACAATCATCCTTGGAGAACGTGGACAGCACTCGGACCACTCGAGTCATTTGCCAGCGGCTTGCCTTAGGCGATGTGGCTAACCTCCCGCGGCCTCCTTCAAATCCCTACGGGATTTGTAGGCCGAGGAGCCCCAAATATGACTGGCGATGTGGTTGTGGGGCTCTGATAAGCCATGTCGCCGCTGCCTTCTCGGGATCCTTGTTTTACCACTCTCCCTTGCTCGGGAGAGTCGGCATGGTCCTCGCCTCAGAGAACTTCTCCAGCAGACGCCCAAGTTCTGCATTCTATGAGGTCGTGGCCGATTACTTGGTGGAAGCGGCAGCGCGGTGCCGCCACGGGCGCCTCCGCGCGATCCTCGCCGCCGCCTTCTTGGCCAGTCCGGACCTCGGCCGCGACCTTGGTCCAGATCGCTCGTCGCTGATCCCGCGTGACCGATCATGATCGCCCCCACGCCGCCCCCGCTGCCGGGCGCTGGTCCGCCAGCCGTCGACGGGCAACATCAGATCGAGCGTCCGCGACTTCTTTTTCTTGTTTGCCTTTTTGCCGCCGGGACCCGAGGGTCTCGTGCTCGGAGAGCCCTCCAGGCCCGGCTGGGGCGGCAACTTGCCCTCGTCGAGCGCCCTCTTCCATTGTACAGCCTCATCGGCGTTGGCGTAGCGGTCGGCCATACGGAACAGCTCGTTGGCCGACAGGTCCGGGTGGATCTCCAAGTCTTGTGTGAAGCGGACGTCGCGGACCCCGAACTTGAAGGCCCGGACTACCGCCTCGTCCGAGATGCTCGGAATGGAGTTCCTCACCTTGATGAACCTTTGGACAAAGTCACGTAACGTTTCTTTGTCTGTCTGGATCAGCCGCTCGAGGTCGCGCTCGTTGCCCGGGCGTGTATAGCAACTCTGAAAGTTTGCCGCGCAGGCCTCGTGAGAGCTGCCCCACGAGCGGATTGATCCTCCTTCGGTTGAAGAGCCATGTTCGGCGGGCCGCCGAGGACCGTAGGGAGGTAGTTGACCATGACCCCCTCATCCCCGCCGGCCGCCTGGATGGCGGTGGAGTAGATCGAGAGAAACTCGTCCGGGTTCTGAGTCCCGTTGAAGCGCTCGATGTGGCCGGGCTTGAACTTGCTCGGCCACGTGACCTCCCGGAGGGCCGCCGAGAAAGCCCGGCACCCGAATGCCGGCCCATCATGGCGGCCCCGGCGTAGCGATCGGGCGACCGGAGCCAAAGCGGTCCTTGCGCGCACAAGGCGGGCGAAAAACACGCCAGCGCCGGGCGCGACGACGGCCGTTCGAGGTGGAGCACGCGAACGCTTCATGGACGGGTGAGACATGACCGCGAGCCCGAGGGGCGGCCGGGATCGCCCGAACGTCCTCGCGACGCCGATGTCGCTTCCGTGGTCCCCGAGCGCAGGCCGGAGACACCGTAGGGAATGGCGCTTCGGTCGAACGCCCGAGCCCTGGAACGCCGGTAGGCGCAGGGAGGCCCATGTCAGTGGCGAGCATTTCTAGGTTCTCGGCCACTAGGGCTCCCATGGCCGCCAAATCCGCAGGTTGGAGAGGCTCGGAGGCGCGCACGACCGCCGCCATGGTGCGAAGACGCCTTTCGGCGCTGGGAGCGACGGCGAGGCGACCTCGGAGACGGTGGCGGCGACTCTGGAGTGGTAATCGCCGGTTTCCTTGCGGTTCGGTCGCCGCCCCGCGTCGCGCCCTCCTTCCGGTTGATCGGGGTCAGACGCCGAGCATGCCCGGGACAATTCCCAGATGGTCGCCGCTGGCACCATGTCGGTGATGGGGAGATCCCGAGATTGCTCCTCCCGATCTCGCTTCCCCGCCACGTTGACACCGCGGAGCACCAGACCGCGAATCGACCGAGGAGGTGTCATATGCCGCGTCCCCGGCTGAGCTCCAGACGGCCGGGAGCATCGGGATCGTTCTCGGCCGCGGACTCCTCCGCGGACGAGGGTATCCGATCATGGCGGAGAATCGCTCTGGCTGCAGCCGCCGGGAAAGACTCCGGTTTGGTGTGTATACGGGTCGGCCGCGACCGCCCACACCATCGCCGGCGTAAGTACGCATCGTCGTCCTCTCGCCGTCGAAGACGCAAAGGTCTTGGTTGTCTTGCGAGTTCGGCATCCTCAGGGATTCCCTGCAGGAGGACTTCAGTCGGTCCCCACGGACGGCGCCAGCTGTCGGTGATTCGGGACAGGGGGTCCTTCACCGAGCTTACTTGTCGAATGAGGGATCAACTTCGGGCCCCTTTCCCGCAAGGGTCGTACGTCCGAGGGTGTGCCGAGCTACGGATCGAGGCAAGCGGGACAACCGGGAACTTCGGGGACGTTTTTACAGTTCGGCCTCTCGTGGGAGATAATAACCCTACGTCCAGTGATTGCACTAGTATGTGAAAACGGGTTACAAAGCACTTGCCCGGGGGCCTGATCAATACTAAGGGTTCCCGTGAACAAGCGGGGTGTGCAAGCATGGGTGTAGTACCAAAGGTCCAACCTCTAATACATTGTGCCAGGGTATTTATAGGAATTTACAGAGACAAGTCAAGAATTACAGGGGCGTTCTCATCAGAGAGGGCGTGGCGGTAAAGGCATGCCGTCACGGCACCACGATGCGTGGCAGCGTGCGCAGACCCAAGTCGGCGAGCCATGTGGCAGCGTAGTCCCAGCGAAGCGATCCTCGAGCCGCAAGATTTAATGCCACGTCGCTTTGTCGCGGGCCCGGGCTTGGCTCGCTTCGGGCGGGTGGTTCCGTGAGCCGGGCCGGTCCAAGGTCGGCCCAGCGAGCGATATCCGCAAGAGCATGGTCGGCTTGGTCCCGAAGCTTGGATGGTCGACGTCAGACAAGGTAGCCAATCCCCACACTAATGTTTCTTTAATTTTTATTTTAGATTATATTTATTTAGGATTTTATTTAGAAATCCATATGGAAATTGAATTGGATTTTTGTGTAAAACAAATTAGCATTTTTTGTTTGTTTGTATTCCAAATTATATTTGTGTGTTGTTGGATCATACATGATATAGATTTTTTTAATTTAGTTTTAGATTGGAATCATATACAAATTCAATTGGTATTTATTATTTTATATTTATTTCAAATTTAAGCTATTTAGGATTTTACTTTAGAGTTCATATGAAAAATAAATTGCTAATTTTATTTTGTATTTTATTCTAAATTTTAGTTTTAGGTTGATATTCTTACACAAATCTAATTACTAATTTTCAATTGATTTTTGTTTCAAATTTTATTTTTATTTTGATGTTCGTATGAAAATTAAATTGCTACTTTTATTTTATTTTTACAGGATTTTTTTTATTGTACTGGACGTGGACTCTTTGTTTGGATATTCGTATGGAAATCAAATTCCTATTTTTTATTTTTCATTCCGAATTTTAGTTTTTATGTTAGAATTCGTAGACAGATCCAACTACTAATTTTTTTCTAAATTTTATTTTTATTTTGATGTTCATATGGAAATCATATTACTAATCATTTTTTTTCTGAATTTCAATTTTATATAGATGTTCTTATGGAAATTAGATTATTAATTATCATTTATTTTTATTTCAAAATTTTTATTGTACTTAGAGTCTTTCTTTTAATCTATCGAAATCATATTTCTAGTTTAATTTTATTTTTTCTCCTAATTTTAGTTAATTTTATTGTACATAACACAAACTCTTGTATTGTACATGACATATGGAAATTAGATTATTAATTATCTTTTATTTTTGTTTCAAATTTTTATTGTACTTGGACTCTTTTTCTTTTAATCGTATGGAAATCAAATTTTTGATTTTATTTTATTTTTATTCCTAATTTCAGTTATTTTTGTATTTTACAGTACACAAACTTTTGTATTGTATACTTTTTTTAATCTAGACCGTTATGACCTGTTTTCTCTACTAATATAAATTTGCAGTTGGTGGCAGCGGTTCGTTCTTCCTAACCCCTCCCCCCGCGTCATATCTCCAATAATGGCCAGTCATTATAGCTAATTATTCTTTCCTGATTTACAGCTAGCCATATCTCTCTAAATATGGCTGATTATTATAGCAAAATCCCTGATTATTGCTGGTAATTAATAGCCGGCCAATCATTCCTTTTGTACTCTATATATCCTGTACAATTTTCACAAAATCAATCAAGAGAATTCATTCAAGATTTCTTATGTCATGCTACCGCGGCGAATGAACTCGACAACCGATCAATAAGTGACAGATCGACGTACATGGCCGCGAGGCGCAGGAGGCCGAGCGCCGCGGTCAGTAGTAATTGCGGCCAGAAGGACGGCCAGAGCGCGACACCCACCGGGTGCCATGACCCCAGCGTCAGGCAGTTGGATGTGAACAAAGTGTACGACGCTTTGACGTGGTTGCCCGGCAACACCGGTAAAACGCCGTCGGCGGTGAGAGAGTCAGTGGAATACCCCTTAGAGATAAATGGGTTAATCCAGCTGAACATCACGAGAGAGAGAAACGACGCGTCGGCGCACGGCGTGCGGCGCCTCTACGCTGGTATTTTCTGGTTCACCTTCATGGGCTCCAACGTCATGGCAGGTGAAGCCAGTGATGGCTAGGTACGCCAGAGGCATGGAGACGAGTAGGCCGGCAAAGGCAAGAGGATCATCTGAGAAGGGCAGTGAACCGTTGGCAGAACGGACCACCGCCGAAGCGGAGAAGAGCGCGGTGTCAAGGGTGGTGGCTATTCAGAAGACGCGGAGGTGCAAAGACTGGGTGGCGGCGGTGGCCCCTTTCTCTGAGACGACTAACCACGTGACCATGGTGTGCTCGATGAAGTGGGCGATGAGGAAGGCGGACTTCATAGCGTGCCATGGCGTGCTCGGCAGAAGGAAGAACGCGAGCGCAAGGAGGACGGCGGATGCCGCGGCGAAGACGGCGGACGCCCCGAGCGCGACCGTATAGCGGCCAGTGGTCTGGAATGGCGGTGGCTTCGACAGCAGCGCCTCTTGCTCATGGGAAGCCCCCGTGTCGCCCCTGCGAAGGCGGTGGATGACGAGGACGAGAAAGGCGATGAGGAAGACGAGATCGACGGCGTCGAGGAGCGCGCGCTGTGGGCATGGCGAGAGGAAAAGGAACGCGAGCTGGTAATATCAATTGCAAAAATGGATAAAAATAATTGATTGATTTTTGAGATTAGTAATATATATTGCTATGTATAATATATTTGGTTTTAATTCATATCGGAGAAGAAACCATAAATACTTTTGTAATAGGGAGAAATAGATGTTTGATTTTGTAACACAATTTTCTTTTATTGCTTGACCTTTATGTTTCGTTACCAATTTTATTTTTCGTAGCAACGCACGGGCATTGATCTAGTAATATTATAATAGATAGATAGATTATTACGCCATGGGGGCATGAATTGCAGTTTTCAACCGGATCTTATTCTGAACCGTAAATCTGAAAAGATCTGAACCGTTAATTGCTAAATCTGGAAGGTTATTGAAACGAAATCTGTTTAATTGCTCAACGTCTTTTTTGTTTTTGTTTTTTGTTTTTGACAAAATTTGCTCACTGTCAGCAGCGGCTGACGGCCGTTGCGATTCCACCCATCAACAAGACCCGAACCGTTTCGCGGAAAGTTCCCAGTCAAACCGATGGAGATCCTACGCGTCCATCTGTGTGGTCTGGCCTGTGGCCCGACGCACCATTTTCCCCTCCTACATCGCGAGTTCGCGACGGCAAGGCAGCAAAACGCAAGCTTAGGGTTCCGTGTCTCTCTCCCCACCTCGGCCTGTTCTCCTACATCCCTCCGGCGCGTGAGGAGCACGATCACTTGGTAGATCTCGATGGCCTCGCGACGCCGCACGCTCCTCAAGGTCATCATCCTCGGTGACAGCGGGTGGGTGATTCGGATCTTTCTCCTTCTATATGTAGCTTTTCGAATGTTTTTCTTTTGCTTATCTTTTGGTGATTCCCTACGATCCAGGGTCGGCAAGACTTCCTTGATGAACCAGTATCCTGTAATTCGAGTTGCGGTGGACTAATTGCTTCGGATCACTTTCTCCCCTTGTCATAACGATGCGATTCATGTTCGGTTTCATATAGGCTTTCTTTTGCACGTGTTTTCTTGAGCTATGAGGTAATTCAGATATGTGAACAAGAAGTTTAGCAACCAGTACAAGGCCACCATCGGCGCGGATTTCCTCACAAAGGAGGTACAATTCGAGGACAGGCTCTTCACTTTGCAGGTACCTTCTTTCAGCAATTCACCTTTGCTTATGGTTACTCCTGTTTCCTCGAGGGAACAAATAATCACGAATTGGTCTCTTTTTTTTCCCTGTAAGTCTATGCACTGCTGTACTGATGCTTGATTGCTTGGAACAAGTGACTGCTTGTGCGGTCATACTTTTAAAGTTGAGTGGATAATTTTTCTTTAAAACTGCCTTTTGAATTCTTTAGGTTTTGTGTAATTTCACTTCCTTAGTCTGGAGTGTGTAGCGCTGTTGGATTCCTTGACATTGTTGTCTTGTTGATTTCTTTGCTGTAATGTTTCCTAAGATTAGTGGGAGGTTGTGGCATTTGTGAATGTATCAAGTAATGTTGTCGTTCTACTTAGAAGAAGTGCCCCACTTAATGATATATAGGGGTCGAAGAATCGAACAGAGCAGTCTTTAGTTCCTCAATGAAGATAATTTCGATCATTGTGGTCAGACTATTATGGTTTGCTGATCACATTATAGCTAAAAGTGCAGTCACTGTACAATTTCTAGAAGCTGTTATCGCAGTTGTTTCTAGACTAGTGCATAGTAGAAAGCACTGATTTAAAACAAGAAGCTAATCTGTGAAAACCATGTGGTTGAAAAGTATATTCAATATGTAGTCCATGCTATCTTTTACTGCAATCAAAAGTACTACCAGTGACACACTGACACTAATGTACATGGCCCTACTGTGGAAAATATGAAGCATCCATGAAGTGTAAATCGAAAGGGGGCTTATGCTGTTGCTTGCCATGAAGGCTAATCTGCTCGTGGATAATGGTAAAAACCAAAAGACTCAAAAGAGTCATGTTGCGAGTAGAGTGAGACAGTGCCTTTTAGAAGTTATTCAGTCAAGTGTTGAGCTGGTACTTAAGTACAGTTTCCTATCTTAGTATCTGAATCATAAATACCTTGTGTGGTTATTATCTAATCTCAGTAAAGATAGTTTGTGTTTGTTAATTGTTATAAGTATAAGCATGCAGTATTGGCGTAGTGCCAAACCTCCTTTCTCCTTGTCCTTCCTGAACACTGTATATTTGAATTGGATTCTATTTCTAGTAAGTAGTAGCTGGGGGTTTCCATCCTTTATAAAAGAACAAAGAAAATGCAAAACAAGATTGTGATTTTCACATATATTGCTTTAGTTTCCATTTTTATTAATCAGAAAGCTCACCATTGTTTTCGTATCCACATTAATTTCTGTTTTTATGAATCAGAAAGTTCTCCAATGTCCACTTGTGCACACTTTATGTATTCTATCAGAAGTTCAGAACATAAAATATGATGGAGATGGAATTACCATTGACAATATGCACCACTTCTCTGAAAGCATGTAGTTGTTGAAGCTCTAAATAAGTATTGTTATGATTTGACTTTTGTTTTGCAATTTGGTTATGCTTATCTCTTCTGCTGTTTTCTGAATGCTGAATTACGATATAATGATATTTTAACATTCTATATCTGCAGATATGGGATACTGCTGGACAGGAAAGGTTTCAGAGTCTTGGTGTTGCATTCTATCGTGGAGCAGATTGCTGTGTTCTAGTTTATGATGTTAATTCTATGAAATCGTTTGATAATCTGAACAACTGGCGTGAAGAATTTCTAATTCAGGTGAAGATCTCTTGTTGCTTATACTGTGTTAACATTCCAGTGGGCTTCGATTTCTGTCTGACCTTCAAATCCAATTTGCCAGGCTAGCCCATCTGATCCTGACAACTTCCCTTTTGTTCTACTGGGAAATAAGGTTGATATTGATGGTGGCAACAGCCGTGTGGTAATTATCACAGATCATTTTCTCTCATCTATTTCATAAGCCATGGACTATTAAGGGACTTGTCTACTGCCATCTTAGGTCTCTGAGAAAAAGGCAAAAGCTTGGTGTGCCTCAAAAGGCAACATACCTTACTTTGAGACATCTGCCAAAGAAGGAACAAATGTGGAAGACGCTTTTCAGTGCATTGTAAAGAATGCTCTGAAAAATGAACCAGCTGAAGAATTGTAAGCACATCCTTTTGCTTAGTATTATTTGTTCAATATGCGTAGCTAGAGGATTTAATATTGCTTAAGATGCGGATAGATACTATGTTATATTGGTATTTGCTAAGTTTTTTTTGCCCTGTTGGCCTTTGCTCCACCATCTGTGTTCAGCAATAGGGGCATTAATTTTTTTTATTATTTCAAAATACACATCTTGATTCTGTTTCAAGGTATTAATAATTAATCTTCGGTGTAATTTCACAAAACTACAGGCTTCTTTTAAAAACTATAAAAACTATAGATTTTAGCATCTATTTCAGAGAACTCTAGATTTTACGAACATTTATTTCACAAAACTACATGTTGTAGCATCTATCATAATTCGTTGAGAAGTGCTTCCATACCTTTCTTTTTTACAATTACACAAATATTAAAGCATAAATGAAGGGTAAGTAGTGATTACTTACCCTTTCACTTGCTTTAAGATGTGTACAACTTGTATTAGGAGGGAAAACATTGAAGCACTACTCTACTTTGCTGCTTTGACATATAGGGATCACATAGCAGCCACACAACCATGCCATCCTGTTTATTTGCATGTTGCAATCGGTGAGAGTGCTTCACTGACCTTAAACTGTTCTCATGAAGGTACGTGCCTGACACTGTCGATGTGGTGGGTGGCAATCGGATCCAAAGATCATCAGGCTGCTGTTAGGTCATGATAGACCATCGCCACAGCAACCATTAAATATGCAATCTTTCGTACCTGTATAATGTCATATGGATCTGTAATTTCATTTGTGACCTTACATTCACCCCTTCTGTACGAAATGAAGGGTTGATGCATCTGTTCTGAATTGTCACCTTGCATACCGTTTATTATCTTGTGAATACACAGTGAATAATATTGTCCAAACTATAATTTTTCCTTTATGATGCATGTATGGGATGGATAAGGTTGTATGGTTTTTCTAAGTATTGTCCGTCAAATTAAGAATATCGTTGTTGAGATGGATAGGCTGTAAAGTTTTGAGAAGTGCGGTTGCCACAGGCGTTTTCACTTATCAGTGTTGTCTACAAGTGAAGCTTAGAATGCGAGATTATCCTATGAGGGGTAGTCACCGAAATGGATTTAGATGCATTGCCAAGGCACCTACAGTGTATGTCGCGATCATACCCACTTATTGCACAGTATCCGAAACGCCAATGAACGATCCCATAATGGATTAGCTTTTGGTCCCCTTTTCGATTCATTTCATTTTCATTTTGCCGCCTCTTCTGATTTTCCCTTTCAAGTGGGAGTCGTCATTGGCAACCTTCTGATCTGCTAGCTGACGCATGCGATGCGATCTTCTTCTTGTACGCTCGTTTCCTTTTCCTCTTATTTTCTCAAGCTACGCGTTTCCTTTTTTTTTCACACAGGACATTGCTACTATCAACGAGACCAGACCTTTGCTTCTTCTATCCAATTTTTTCTCCTTAAAGAAAGCATAAGAATCGCAAGTGTGGATAAAGCAAAACCGCATAGGCCTAGGCGGTATCAGCCGCACGCATAAAGACGACGGACATGGCGTTGCTTTGGCCGGCCTGCGTCCCGTCCCGTGGCGTGGCGTCGAGGTCCAGAGGAGTCGGATTCAGATGCAGATAGATCCCCTTTCTCCCCGCCACTTCCTGGCCGGTCGTTTGCGTCGGTTCGAGGGCCCTCGCTTTCCACCTGCATCTTTCGGCCGCATCCAACGAGCGAACCCCCGTCCGCGTGGCTCCGCTCATCTCATCTGCCCCGTTTCGGACGAATCACTCGTTGCGATGTTTGAAAAAAAAGGGTCTGAAAAGCACTTGATCCCTGGTTTTGGCTGGAACTGGCCGAAACGGACGTCGTTTTCGCAAAAGATGTGGCGCTTTTACGACACCGCCAATTAGGATTTGGGCAGGCAGTTTTGTGGAAATTATTTAAGTCAACACGGGCCTGTAGTGCGTTCGCGTATATCCTCCTCTGCCCCCGCCTGCCATGTCAGGCACAGATCAGAGTGTGATTACCAGGGGCTCCCTGATTTGCCCTGTTCGGGTTAAGCAAAGCAAAGGAGTTAATTAAAGAAAGCGAGAGTGGGAGGGAGGGGGGGAAAAGCGGCGAGGATAAGACCCCTCCCGCCCGCAGTCGCATTTGTTTAACCCAGTCCATCGTGTTTCCACGTGGCGACCCAACCCCTTGGAGTAGACCTTTGCAGACAGGGCCATTTTTAACCACGAGACCCCGCGTCCCTGCCATCGCGTCGCCTTTTTATATCCGCCCAAGCCGCGCCATCGCCTATTTCGTCGCTGTGCCGGCCGGCTCTCCTCGCTTTCTTCCGTCCTTCTTTCTCTCTCTCTCTCTCTCGCCATATGCTTCTTGTTGCGACCAAACTACGCCTGAATGAATAGTTCATGAGTGAAGTAGAACCCAGCTGCTGCGGCTGAAAAAGAAGAAGAAGAAGAAGAAGAAGAAGCAGCAGCAGTAGTTTGACAATTGGCAGGCGGGCGGCAATGGTGTACTACTACAAGGCGCGGTCGGACGCCGGCGACTACACCATCTACATGGGCGCCGACAAGAACGAGAACGAGGAGCTCATCAAGTACGGCCTCCCCGAGGACGTCTGGTACGTACGTGCGTGCATTTGCCTACTCTTCGATTTCTCCTCCGTCTGCCGCTGCTGGAGGTCGACACATGCTCGATAAATCTTGCTATATAATTCGAGGGATCCCCTCGCGGCTTCGTTGCGTGTACATGTAGATGGATGGGAGTACAATGGTGACCGTATAATCGTATATACATGCACGCGCGGCGAGTATTAGCATACATACGTCGGCACGCATGTCGCGGCCGGTGGAATTGAATTTACTGTGGAGGAGAGGAGACATGTCGCGGCCGGCCGGATTAATTGACGCGTGACTCGGCCTTGACGGGGCTGGTGGGGACATTGCAACGCCCCAACCACCAAACTGGTATCATCAATAAACGACCAAAACCACGGAGCACAACCGCTCGACAAGTTGCATGTCTATCGTCATCGCCTGCGCTCTGCGCTAGTACTGGTGTACTACTGCCACCACAGCGTTTTGTTTGCTTACTCCTGCTATATATCTAACTACTATCGATCCATCCTACGATCTATCCTCTCGAAAGAACAAAATATCTGTCTTTCTAGTCTAGGGGACATCGCCTCGGAGCTTTTACTTTTACCGCTGGTATGATTTTGCCCCGGACGGACGATCAGGCTAGCTTCGAGCATAATTGGAGTGCTTGTTTTGCTTGAAGAGTTTGTTAGAAGTGGATCTTTGTTTATCCCGTTCGCCAAATTAAACAAGAATAATGTGCATGTTGGTTAATTATACTGCTGTCTCATCAGGTTCCATGCGGACAAGGTATCCTCGGCGCACGTCTATCTGAGGCTCAAGAAAGGCGAGTCGATAGATACCATCAGCGAAGGCTTGTTGGAGGATTGTGCACAGCTCGTAAAAGCTAATTCCAATCAAGGTACGTGTGTATTCGAGAAAATATATATTGTCCATGTAAATTTTTTCTTGGCTTGGAGTAGTATCTCGCTTAAGAGAAGCACCCGTTTGCATTGGAATGTTTCCAAGGGAAGTTTCTTAGTACTCATGCAAGGCCCTGTTTAGAAACATATGAATTTTTCAGAATCCCTCGTAGGAATTAAATTGTTTTCTGCGAAATTCTTGTGTTTCGAACGAGTCCGAATTCATGCAAAATCCCTGCAATATTGCTGCTTAATTCCTTCATTCCAAACCGGAAACCAATTAAAGCAACTAGCTAGCAGAACTCGAGTCCAGCTTTTAGCCCAGCTCTTTTTAGCCGGACAGCTAAGGTGCCTAATGTTGATTGGGAGCAGAGCGCCATAAGAAATATCCAACCGTTGGCGTGCGAAAAATATCCAACCGTTGGCGTGCGAAAGTCTAGTTCAGCGATGTGTCAGATGAAATCGTGCGAAAAGAAGTGTAAAGTGACGCAAAAGAAGTTGCAATCAAAGGTCTAAAGATCGATCAGTTGCTACCAAGATTGTCTGGACGTAGGTTTCCTAAAAACTTCTAGCTCGCAAAGCATTATACACGTCCAATTATGCTCTGCACGGAAGAAAATAGAGTATGGTGTGACCTGTCGGCGGGTATGTGTCTTCGCGCGTCCTTCAAAGCTGCAGCACCACATCGCTTGTTACAGGAATCTTTTTTCTTTTCAGCGATCGACTTTGGATCCCTCTTGTATTATTGGCGCTCCATGGGCCCCTTGAATTATCTGCCTGATGAATCGATTTGGCCTAGCCAGGCGAGCGGCTATGATCGTGGCAACGTGACAAGTATTGGCTGATTCATCATGCATGTGCTTGTCGTGCAGGAAACAAGATGAACAACGTTGAGGTGGTCTACACGCCCTGGTCTAATCTCAAGAAGTCCCCGTCCATGGACGTCGGCCAAGTTGGTTTCCACAACCCTCGAATGGTAACTAGTACTCCTCCACCGCCCTAATGTTCAATTTTTTTTTTTCATCGGACACCCGCGAAATATTTTTTTTCTATGTGTGCAACATTTGTTATCAACGCGTGTAACATTTTTTGAACGCTTGCAACATCCTTTTACTGTAGCAAATTTCACTGTTTGTCGAAGAAAAATATTGCACGCGTAGAAAAAAAATATTACGGAGTGTTAGGACGTTCAATACCTAGCATTATCGTAAAAAAAAAGCTAGTGAAAACTGCTTTCGCTCCTCAGCTTGGGCAGTGGTTTTAATTTGTTGCTAAGAGCATCCCCAATAAATTGCGGAGTATAGTGGAGACCAACATGGGCCATGACCACCACTGCATTTATAGATTTCTCAAGTGTGAATTATAAGCATTTACGCATATGTATTGTTTGGTCCTCTGGATTGCCACTCTGGGCCCTCCCATGATTTCAGCTCAAGCTCAGCTAGTGCCAATGCTCCTGAGGTGGTGAGCACATATATATATGACATCACAACATAAGGGCCATGTGTGAACTCGATCTTTGTGTAGATATGCATGGAACCATTTAAGAGCTCGTTACATTGGAGATACTCTAACGGGCCATATGTGGCTATACATGCTGGAATATCGCGTCTAAAAAGGAGGACAGAAGAAAGTGTGTGGGGTAAAGGCGAGTGCTGCACAGGGCGTCTCCAGACAAAGCACTCACCTGAATGTAGCATTTTAGTTATGACCAAATCGCTAAAGCTGTATTATTGCATTCAACCTTTGCATCATGGAATGGTACCATGTTGGAAAAGCATTTTGGAAATGAACAGGAAGTAGATAGGAAGCCTTTTGGAATTTAACTAAAATATCTTGCACAGGTAGTATTCAGCTGACAACTACCAATCTTTGAAGGCATGTCTCACGCATAACTGCTATCTGCCGCAAATTCTAACTACCACCGATGCTATCTATCTGGCCCTCGCATGCTTTCCTGTGTCAGCTAGTCGATCTGCTAAGCATTTTTGAATAGATAAGAAAAAAACTCACAGAATCGTGTTATCTACTGTCTAATTTAACAGGTTCGTATCTTGACAGTCGAGAAGCGTGTCAGTGAGATCATCAGCAGGTTGAATAAGACCAAGGTAGAGCGCCGACCAGACTTGAAAGGTACAATCATACACACACATGTACACGTACCTCGCGTACTACTTGATACGATATACTACATCTTCTACACTAGTTTGCTCGGCTCGAGGACAAGATTTTTCTACTAGTAATTTATCTTTGCTACTCCGTTGTGTGTGTACAGCCGAGAAAGACGCTTCAAACGCAGCGGAGAAGGCCGAGAGGAAGACGCAGTTGAAAGAGAAGGTACGCATGCTTGCATGCTCTTCTAGAGTTTGTCATCTTTGCAATATACGAAACATATACTAGTAGTTCCCAGCAATGCATGTAGTAAGCGTGTGTAGCTATACATGCATGTATGGCGTGTGTGCAGAAGCGTAGGGAAGAGATGGAGAGGCTGCAGAAGGAGAGGTGGGCGGAGATAAGGAGCTACAAGGGCCTGATGGTCGCCGAGAAGATGACGTCCAACCGCCAGATCGCTTCCGCCGGCAAGTCCATGCAGGAAATGGAGGACGAGTTCGTCTGAGAACGTACTCCTACACAAACCCGTCTGCGTCTGCGTGTGTGCGTTGAGTGTTCATGTGTGTAGTATTATTTACGTATATCGATGCATGCATGTGTGCGTGATCTCGATGAGGTAACCGATGATCGACCGGTCATTCGATCCATTCCCGATTAAACTTATGTACATATATATAGATGGTCCTTGGACATAGATGAGATGAGAAAGAAGCTAGCGCGAATACATTCCAAATTCTCAATGGATGAGGTCTCGAGCTGTCTGTAATTTAAGGATGCAAGATACGAGGAGTCGGAATCACGCTGTCTGTAATTTTTTTCCCCAAACAGAGGGGGAACCCTCCAACTTTTCTTGTTAGAAACTGACAAAGTTCTACAAAAGAGAAACGAAACTGAAAATAGGGTATTTAAAACGATTTCAGCTAGCCTAGATAGCAGAAAGCCTCATACCCTGATACCTTACAACTTCTGAACATCACATCACAAACTACAGGGTAACATCCAAACATTTCCAGCCAACAGGTTGTAAGCAAACCAGAACCTAACTCCAGTAAGCAAAACCAGAGAGCAAGTCTATCTACAAGAAGCGATCCAACCATACCATCTCATCTAGAATTTCACATCATCTTCATTCATTTGCAATCCTCGCAACTCCATGTCTCCATCCCCAGTTAGCATTACAGATCTCTGCGGCCACCTGTTCCAGCAGCTTTGACCCCCCAGCAAATTGTTTCTCGGCAGCTCTCCTTTATCTGCGATAAAGCCCAGTAACAACTTACGTGTATAAAAGATAATGGATCAGACATCATTTTATTCTGAAAACAAGCTGCATTTCGAGTCTTCCATATAACCCACAAAACTGCTGCCACCCCACAGTAACCAATTTTTTTTTCATGTGTCCAGGAAAATTATTCTACCAAGGGCCCATTAACTGATCCATTGTCATATCTAAAGCCCAAAGCACACTTCACCACATTCCACATAGAGCCGTGCCATAGGACAATGCAAAAAGTGGTGATCCATTGCTTCATTTAATCCACAAAATTGGCATTTATATGATTCGATCCAACATTTTCTCTTTAGATTTTTCTTGGTCATGATGCTCTTCTTTAAAATTAACCACAGAAACACCTTGATTTTAGCAGGTAGTTTTAGCATCCCCCCTTCCCAACCCCCACTCCACCCAAGTTCTACGAAAACTGATTCCCAACCCCCATTCATTACTTCAGCAACAGTTATATGTTTACTAAAAGTAATAGCATAAAGTCTATGATATTTATGAGCTAGAGGAACATTTCCTAACCAAATGTCCTCCTAAAATTGGGTTATTCTCCATTACCAATCACCCTTTTACAACAATTATAGAAAAATTCTTAGTCTCCATCGGATCAGACCAAAAATGTGAATCTCCAATTTACGCTCCTATTAAGTGGTATTATAGGAGTTCAAATATTTGTTGGGAATTGCTACACAGCATATGTCCAATATGTCCAATGTTATCGGAAGTTCAATTTAGGACACGACCCGTGTATTCTTATTCCAGTACAACCGACATGTAGGCGGGCCCAACTACTACAGCTTCAGCCCTTCACCCAAAAAAAAACTCTCCTCCCTCTCTCCCTCGCTCTCACATCTACCGTATCTCTCTATTTAGATGATGGGTTGTAAAGGCCAGGCGGTGGTGTGACGACACGATATCGATGGCAAGTGCCAGCGTGATGACCGAGGAGATGGCCGGATCCACCGCCGGAGACACCCCTTCCACAAGATGCAACCTCCTCATGATAGTTACAGGCAATTTGGTCCATCCCCGATCTCATCACCTACATGATCCAGTGTCCACGAGTCTCTTCACCACCGGATCAACATCCTCGAACCTCTCTACCACCAAACCAGATCTGTCATGCGCACGGATGGATGTGTGACACACACGACGGTGCAAATCCAGATTTGAATCTGGTTTGTGCGGCTGCTATGCTCACATGGCAGAGCTGCCGTGTGCTACACTCTTGGAAATCACCACTCCATGATGAAGCCATTGGTGTGACGCACCGGTCCATTTGCACCTCGGTTGCCCTCCCATGGCTTCCATGCTCATTTGTTTTTCCCCCACAATGTTCTGCTTTTTTATGTTGCAACGAAGTTTATTTTTTCTTGCAATAAGAATGTCTATTTATTGCATCAAGAAATCCGCACTTGTTGCATTGAGTTGGGAATTTGTTGCACTAACAATATTTTCTGTTGCACGGGAGAGAGAATGTTGCATGACAAGGATTAAAGTCCATATTCTATTTAGGCCAGCAACTTATAAAGAAAAACCCATGAATAAAAATGAGGACCATGATCAGTTATTTAGTTATGTCTTCGACTAGTTTGCTAATGTGTCCAACGCTTTGCCTCGCACAGGTCATCCCCAACCAGTGATATTAGTCAGGGAAGGTGGTTATTTCTGCACATATGTTATGTGTAGATAATTTTCCTTGATAGGTGCAAATAACTACTTGGAAGTTATCTTCGAAAACGCACCCTTAAGCGATAAAATACTGTTTGGCGAGAAAACACCTTTTGGCCCTACAATACCTTTTTGAAACCCAATTGCCACCCCTTCATTCTTTATAAATAGGGATCCTATTTGTATCATCAAGGGCATCTGATTCTAAATTCTCAAGTCGCATATGATCTGAGATCTAATCAATCTGTAACTTAGCTTTTATACTCTGTTAAGCCACTTAGCTAATAAGAAGCAATATCTCATTTCTCCTTTCATAGTCTTGTTTTGCCGAAAGCCTACAGCCATTTTAAATCATAAGCTCAATCTAGAGACCCTATTGAACATCGACATTGCACTATTGTAACATTCAGTGTACTGAGCTAGCGTTCGGATTGGATGTCTGACTGATAGTTGCTCCCATATTTGTTTCTAAGCAAATCTTGCCATAAATCATTCTCAGTTTCAAGTTTCCAAAGCCATTTCCCGAATAAAGCAGTGTTCATATTACCTAGATCTAGCACACCAAGCCCACCATGGTCTTTGGGAAGGCATGCAACTTGCCAACCGACTAGCCAGTGGCGGAACTAGAAAATTTCTAATAAGTGTGCACATTTGACACTGGACAGTTCATATATATAGTTCCATATCCACCATATAGTTCGAAGTTTGCCAAAAATACAATATAGTTTGAATATAGGTCTTATATTCAAAAGCATCAACACAAAATTACAGGAGGACTTACTTACAATTTACAAATCCCTTGCCTTTGTCGGTCTGCCCGTCTGTCATAGTGCCACGCTGAGTGTCTGCACTGTTTGTTGTGCTACCTCCTATGCCTCTGCGCCAACGCACTGCCTGTCATGTTGTACGTTGTGCCGCTTACCGTGCCACGCCACGTATCGCATGTGGTGCTTCGCTTCTACGCTGCCTACATGCTACCTGCCACCTACAGCGCCTCGTGCCCGCACCGCGCCCAACCCGAGTAGCCCGCTATGTAGCTAGCCTGTGCGCTCGTCGATGGCCTGAGTTGCCTGTTATGCCACGTGCTCGTGCTACCTGTTGCGCGGATTGGGAAATTTGAGGGAATAAGGTTTGGGATTGAGGAGCAAGCGGGTCTGTGAGAGTGTAAAGTAATTGGATTTGGTGGGCTAAGCGTGAGTGGACTTTTGACAGGCTAAAATTTTCATGAATGGATAGCGGTCCGTTGAACATATGGTCCATATACTTGGAACTAATCCTATAAAAACTTCAAAATTTTTGGGGGTGCCGGCGCATATTTGGCACCCCTCAGTTCTGCCCCTACTACAACATGCATTTTCCTTTTCCCTTGATCTTCTTGCCACAGTAATCTTTTCCTATATAAGTCCATCCTATTTCTAACATCCACGTGATGTGTAAAAGGATAGCACGTATAAAGGAACATTGCTCAAGCTTGAATTCAGCAAAATTAACCTGTTACCAATAGTTAAATTTAAATTAACCTGTTACCAATAGCTAGAAATTTACCTTGCCAGCACCCTAACTTACCTTCCATTTTATTTTTAGTATCCCTCCACTCTTAGCTTTATTACTCAATTTCCTGACATTTACAGGAATCCAAAAATATTTTATTTGTAAGACTCCAATTTCACAAGTAAAGATGACTATACTCCATTTTCTTATTCTCAGCCTCACCAAAAAAAAATCACTCTTATGAAGATTAATCTTTAAGCCCGACATCATTTTAAAGGGACATAAAATGAATTTAAGATTTTTAGAACTTTCAAAATCATTTTGAATCAAACCATGTACCAAACCTTCGTGTTGAGCTTTGCCAACCATAATAGCTAAGGCATCTGCTGCAACATCAAAGAGGATTAGACAATGGATCTCCCTGTCTAAGACCTTTGCGAGTGTTAAAATAAGGGCCAATCTTATCATTTACTTTTATACTCACCTTTCCTCTCCTTATTACCTTCATTATCTAATCACACCATATATTATCAAAACCTTTCTTTCTCATCACCTTGTATAGAGAAGCCATTTAATCTTATCATCTGCTTTTTCAAAACCCACTTTGAAAAAGTATACCAGATTGTTTCTTTCTATGAAGGGCATTGAAGACTTCAAGAAGCATGAGCACCCCTTCCATAATGTATCTATTTTTTTATAAGAGTAGTCTAAATCAAAGAAATTATTTGATCAGCCACACAAATCATCCTGTTCATAAGCACTTTTGTCAAAATCTTGAAACTAACATTCAAAAGACAAATTGGCCTAAAATTTTGAATCTGTTTGGCATAATTACTCTTAGGCAACAAGGTGATCACACCATAATTTAGCCTTGCAATATCTAACTGCCCTTTGTGATAATCATCCAAAAGGTTCTTAAGATAAATTTGATTAGGTTCCAAAATTTTTGGTAAAACTCCATGAGGAATCTATCAGGTCTTGGAGCTTTATTATGTTCCATTTCAAACACAACTTTCTTAAAGTTCTTCCGTGGTAAATTCTTTTGTCAATTCTCTAGCATCTTGTTCATTTATTCTCTTAATGTCAGCAAGATCCAGAGCATTGTCAATGTTATCTGTATGTCTCTTGCTGACTAGCTAGTGAATCGAATCAACGTCAAGCCATCAACATCGTTCGACAACAACGTGTTGAAGGACAATACGGCAGAGTAAACAGAGGAAAACCGAAGTCCCAAAGAAAAGCGTGAGGAAAATGGAAGACCATAGCCCATAGGCCCATAAACGAAACGGGCTTCTTCTGGAGACGATGAGAAGACCCTGGGACGACCATGGTTCATCTTGATGGGCATCGGACTGGAGTCACTGGAACATGACCATGCGTAGCTTGAAGGCCAGGGGTAAGCAACCGTGGTCTCCGGAAGTAGGGTGGCAAACAGGTCTAATAAGGCTGAATACTGCTTTTATTGTATTCTAATATATATATATATATATATATATATATATATATATATATATCGGATACGGGCTAGTCAAATACGGACGGATACGAATCCGAGTTATTTAGGATATGGACACCAGACGGATATACGACGAATTCAGGTCGAAAACAGATAAATATATACGGATAATGCAAGTATATATAAAGTAATATGTGTTGAATTAAACCATGCGAGTACATGGCTACAGTAGCAAGTTATATATCAATCAAATCTAATAGACGCCATAGAAAGAATATGCTACTTGAGGATCAATAGAACCAACTAATTGTCGATATAAACGGTCTGCCATGGGAAAAATATGATGAAATGGGCTAGCATTACTGATATCCAAATAGAAAAAAAATCTGGATATCCGATCTGAATAGGAAAAATCCGGATATCCGTATCCTGTCCCGAATTTACTGGATATTAGTTGCTCTGAATCTGAATTCAAGTATCTGGATCCCGTCTCGGATCCGACTGGATAGTCAAATTCAGTCTAGACCAAATCTGGTTAAGGATTGGGCAAAAATACATCTAGCCTATTTTCAACTTTATCCGAAAAGCAAACCAACTACAAAAGTGAAATAGATGTGTTAGGCTGGCCAATAGTTAGAGTACGTACAATAGTAAAGATAATACTATTTATATATTGCTCTATGTCATCGAAAAACAAAACTAAAGATAGTTTATACAATAGATGACATGTTAAGATTGTTTCTATGAGATTCTACAATCTTTTAATTATAGCATAAAAATATATTTATTATACAATAACCCATGTGATAGTGTTTTATACCATTTATATAATCATGAATTTACAAAAAATAGCTTTACTCTCTCTCTCCTCTTTCTCTGTATCAATAACATTTTTATGTGATAAAATATATAGCGAGCAACATCGGTTAGTCGAGCCGGGCCGTTGTTAACCGAGATCGCACGTACGCTTTGGCCGGAGTGGGCAGTTCAGATCAAACGCTGACCAGTGCCGCTGCCAACCGTTAGATCTATGGCCGCGAGAACCCCAACTCCAAACGCAACGCGACATCGCTGCCTGTCACGAGCGGAGCTATGCTTCTTCTTGAAGCCAGAAGTGCGCCAGGCGCCGGCACGCCTTGTACCATACGAAATTTCAGCAGTCCCTCACATGAAGACTGGCAGGGCCGCAGGAGCCACTACCAACGAACTCCCTCTCCCGGTCGGTACCGAACTCGCCTGCTGTGGCTCGGATTCGGGAGTCCAGGTTGTCGACACCAGGCGGCGATGACCACACCAATAAACTGTCTTGGTAGCATTTGACAGCTTATTGACGTTGTAATCCTAAAAAGCGGGCTTAGGATGCTTTACACATGCAAAAATATCGCTCGCAAATCGATAGCTTTCGCTTTCTTCTATTCTTTTTTATGTCCGGATTGAGATAGGAGAGTAATGTTTCAAGCTTTTCTAATGGCAGTGGTCTACGGTTATTGAGATAGGCGAGGCGAGCTTGCACGGATATCCAGGCACGAGCTGCTGCGTCTGCCGCGGTCGCAGGCACTCCTAAAAGTGTTGCAAGGTCCGCATGTATTCGCGCGTGGACACCGCTTCCTCTGGTGGTGAAAGGGAAAAATTGCGACCGTCCCATGCGCCCACTCGCCCAGATAGGCGACGAGCTTGCACGGATCCCATCCGCCCGTCCGCGTGCAAGGTCCATCCGACGGGGCCCATCGTCCCATCCGCCCGTCCGCCCCATCCGCCGTTCCCGCCCCGAGCGCAGGACAAAGCCTCGTAAGCCGCGCGCACCGCTCCGCTCCCTCCTCTCAGCTTTGAAACCTTTCTCGTGCTCCCACGCGCGCTCGCACTGTGTGGTGCGTGCTCCGCGTCCATGGGCATGGACACCAGTCCCACCCTCCTCTCCTCTCGCCGCCTCGCCTTGGCCGTCGCCTTCGTGTTCGGGCTCGCCTGCGCGGGCGAGGGCGGCGCGCCGCTGGACCCGCAGCAGCTCCTGGCGCTGCGCTCGCTCGGCCTCCGTGCGCACCGTGCCGACCCCTGCGACGCCGACGGCGCCGTGGCCGCGTCCTGCAACGCGGGGGCGCCGTTCCGGCGCGTCACGTCCCTTGTCCTCACCAACTGCTCCGACACCACCTCCGTCTCGGCAGCGGCGCTCGAGGCTCTCGCGTCGTCCCTGCGCGCGCTCGCCTTCTCCGACTGCCCCGCCGCGCCACCGAGGCTCCTCCCGCCGGAGCAGCTCGCGGCCGGGCTCCAGACCTTCTCCTGCACCGCCTCGCTCCACCGCCTCTCCGCCGTGTGGCTCTCCCACCTGGCCAACCTTACCGAACTCACCGTCGCGGACACCCCCCTCGCCACCGCCTCCGCCTCCGAGCTCGCCGTCGTCGTCTCCCACATGGACCACCTCACGCACCTCACCCTCTCCAACGCCAACCTCTCGGGCTTCCTCCCGCACCACTGGCACTGCCTCAACCTCACCCACCTCGATCTCTCCGGCAACCGCATCACCGGCGCCATCCCCGACACCCTCACCCTCCTCAGCGGCATCACCCACCTCAACCTCAGCTCCAACGTCCTCAACGGGCAGATCCCCACCTCCATCGGCGACCTCATTTCGCTCACCACCATGGACCTGTCCAACAACTCCCTCTCCGGCGGCATCCCGAACACCGTGTCCACGCTGCCCGAGCTCGAGGTGCTCAACCTGGGCTCGAACCGGCTCAACGGGAGCATACCGCTGTTCTTGACCGAGATGAGGGGTCTGAAGGAGCTCAACCTCGAGAACAACGATTTCGACGGCGTGGTGCCATTCAGCGCCAAGTTCTTGTCGAGGCTGAGGGTGTTCAGGGCGGCTGGGAACGGCAAGCTGTGCTACAACAGGTCTGCGCTGACCGCCGAGATCGCCGTGGGGGTGGCGCCGTGCGACAAGTACGGGTTCCCGGTGCTGCCGCCTCCGGCGACGGCACGATCGGAAAGGAGCTCGGACTACGAGGACGGCGGCGGGGACGGGGACGCGGATGGCGGCGCCGATGCGAGGGGCGGACCCAGCGCTACGGTGCTCGGGGTGGCCATCGGGCTGTCCTGCCTGGCGTTCGCGGTCATCTTGCTCGTCTGCCTCTGCAAGGTGTGCGGCTGACGCGGCAGCTAGCGCGGCGCACGCGAGCTTTTCGTGGAATTTTGTTTCTCTTTTGTGTTGCTGGGTCGGTTGGTTAGTCGGGTTTGCACCTTGATGTTGCGTTGTGTTCTACGCCTTGACCATGAATTACTCCTAGTCCTAGCTAGCTTAGGATCAACTGATTCTTTCCTGTGTATTTTTGCCGCCATTCCTTGCTTCTTGGTCGGGTTCAAGACCTCGGCTCTAGAGTGGAGAACAGCTATATACAAACGAACAGCTTCAAACTGAGCAGATCACTTGAAGAGTACTGTTTCTGGCTAATGATGTTCTATTGTTCATGTGTAGCCCTTATTCTCTCACGGTCGCACCACTGACCAGCAAGCAAAATAGTCCTGCTCCTGCATGGTACCCACTCAAAAGGAAAAGGAAATCCATATGAGCATAGAGGACTGCAAAACTAAGCTGAGTGAATGTCGTTCTAAATCTATGCACTGTGATCTATGTAGGTACATGTCTACATAACCGACCTGGCGAGTGGCGACCTTTCTGCCTGTGTAGCGCGCACTACATATTCAAACACAAATTGCCGTACTTCCAGAATGCAGGTCAAGAGCTGATGAATGTTCTTTGTTTTGTTTATTTATTTATTTATTTTTGAGAAGGAAAGAGCTGATGATGAATGCTCCTACCTGACTAATATTTGATTGCGGAGCACGGAGAGAGCACTGTTTGGCGAGTGTGTTAATGAGTATAGCAGCACGCTCATTAAGTGAGGTGTAAATGTGTAGTGGGAACAAGAAGGGGATGAAGCGGAAGCAAGTGAAGAAAGTGTCCAAGGCGTTTCCTGGTTCAAAAGCGCATTTCTTGCTTCTTTCTCCTTGGACTTTTCGATTCGGGTGGGTCTATTCGTCGCATTTTTTAAAAATAATCCAAAACTTTTAATAATTACAGAAATAATACATCAAATTTTTTTTACAAAAATATACCTCTATAACTATTTGAAATGACGACAAATCCTATGTTGCTATTTCGAACAATGACAGGGTTTTGTCGACGTTTCAGTTGGTGGTAGAAATTCTATCGCCGATTAAAATGACGACAGATACCACGCGGGTGAGTGGCCATGTCACATGTTGCCATTTCAATTCACGATTTGTTCACTCTGTCATCAATTGAAACGATGACAGAAACTTTGTTTCCTCTGTCGTCATTTGAAATAGCGACAGAAGGGCAGCTATAAAAGCCGCGTGCGCCTGAGAGGAAGAGGCTAGTGGACAGAAAGAGAGAGGATGGCAGAGGGAGAAGACAAGAGAAGAGAAGATGAGAGGAAGAGAAGAAGGGGAGGAGAAGAGAAGAGAATGAGACTAATTTTTCTCTGTTTTTTTGGATTATATTTTTAAAACATGATAGGTTAGCGACCAAGATAATTAGGTCGTAGTTCTTTAGATCTATATTTGCTGACATCAACTTTATCCTGAATTTAGAATTTGAATAAATAATTATATAAAATAAATAATCAAACCAATAAATTACACTACCGGCTAAAATCGGTTACAACATAAAAATTTGTGAAATAATTTTCTAAAATAAAAAATCGCCATTATTTGCATGGATTAGTAAATAATCCAACAGCCGATATCCTGCTGGCGTCATGGCAGCATGCATACATGAGTTAAGCACTTCTCTAATTAATTAGTCAAAAGATAATAATGATCCAATTAAAGGAAGTGGTTGCTTGCATGCATCCAGGGTTAATTACCATTTAAATTACTGAAATTAACAAGAAATGATAATGTCCACACGACAGCCAACGCATCCTATACCACCTCTCCCAGGTAGCAAAAAAGTAGTTGCATGCATGAAGAAATTAATTACTACTTTAATTACTTAAATTAAGAATAATGATAATGGCGCATGGAAACCGCCATGCATGCACGTCCGCAGCCAGCACCTGTACGGATGCAGCAAAGCTAAGCATTCAAGACTGTATGCACTAATTACTTCTCCTTTACTCCCTCCGGTATAGAAAAACTTGACGTTGAAGCGTGGTGCACTGTGCTTCTAAAAACTTGACGTTGGAGTAGTATGGGGCTAGTATGGACATGCTTACCCCTAATTAATGTGCATGGTTCCAACACAACAAAAATAAAATATGGGCTTCTAGCGTTCGAACTTGGGTCCCTGAGCATAGGCAAGGGCCCTCAAACCACCTTGGCTACGAGCATTTATTGTTAATTAACAAAATCCAAAGCTACTTATTAGGGGCATAGTAGGAAACTGGTGCTCTTATTACACTCTCTTTGGTATGTGAGATCTGGTCTAAAACGTCAAGTTTTTCAATACCGGAGGGAGTAATTAATTGACAGGAATAACCAGAGGGGCAATGTTCCAGCCATAGCACACATGCGACTTCCAGTCTAAATAACGTGTTCCGTGCACAACTCTTTAACTGCCCATCATCAAAAGAAATTATGAAATAAATAAGAGAAGTTGTGTAACTTTCAAGCAACCATCCTCTCATATTTCATTAATAAATAGAGGTTAAAGGGTAGAGACAATTAAAAAATTTCGAGAGGAGGGACTTTGGCAATCCTTTGGAAAGAAGGAACCTGGGATACGCTTAAGAGAAAACCATAGAGAAAGAAACAGAGAGAAGGCCAGTACTTGGGGAAAAAAAAGGTGAAGTTCTTGCTCTTCCTTGGCCCTAAGGTTGTCACCGCGATGCGAATCAAGGAGACTTCTTCCTCTCTCCCTTCGCCCTTAGGTTTGGTTATTTCAATACGAATCAAGGAGCATTCTCCCTTTCTTCCTCCCTCTTTTATGTTTTAGCCCCCTTAGTTTCAGTCCCATTAGTGGACATGAAGAACGAGTGCTCAAAACCTCGTTTCTTATTTTCGGTCCTTGTGCATGGATATGGATCAAGGTTAGGTATGGAGGCCTTATTTCCTCAGTTTAGTCCCGTTAGCGGATACAAATCAAGAACGAGTGCTCAAAACCTCATTTCTTAGCTTATGTTCCTACGTATAGATACGGATCAAAGATGGGAAGTACGAAGACCTCATTTCCTCGTTTGGTCCTATTAGCGGATACGAATAAAGAACGAGTGTGCGAACCTTCTTTCTTAGTATCTATCCCTACGAATGGCTACAAACATAGGGTTACAGGGATGGAGACCATGTTTCTCAGGTTAAGTCCGTTAAAGCGGATACAAATTATAAGCAGGTATATGCTGCAAAATAAAAGAACACCGGAAAGTCACTGAATAACCAAACTTTGTCACAATTACGCTCAAACATTGGTTCTTTATTCGTGAATACCATGCCATGAGCAGTAATATGGACTAAACAAATAATAAATTTTACCTGACTACACTCTGCATTTGGGTTCCATACCAATGAGTACCATGTCATGATTTAGTAGTCCAGGTGGAAATGAAAGAAAATAATTAACCAAACTTTGTCACTGTTATGCTCGAACATGGGTTCTTTATTCGTGAATACAATATCATGAGTAGTAATACGGGCTAAACAGTCAATAAATTTTACCCAACAACATTCTGCATATAGGTTCCATATTAGTGAGTACCATGTCATGATTTAGTAGTTCGGGTAGAAATGAAATAAAATAATTGATTAATTTTTGTCATGGTTATGCTCACACATGGGTTCCATATGCCTGAATACTATGTTATGAGTAGTAATCTGAATGTATTAAAATAAAAAATATTCTACCTGGCTACATTCTAAACTTGAGCTCTATACCAATGAGGCAATGAGTACCATATCATGATTTAGTAGTCTGGGTGAAGCTAAAATAATAAATAAATAATTTTAGTCTTTGTCATGCTTTGAACATGGGTTCCTTATTCGCAAATACCATGCCATGACTAGGAAAATAGACATAAGTGAAAGCAAATAAATAATTTATGTCATAAGCGATAATACAGACATAATAAAATAAATAAATAAGTAATTTTTGTCACAAACGGTAATACAGACATAACAAAATAAATAAATTATATGTCTAGGTTACACTACGTGCCTAAAATCTATGCTACGCTAGTATTAATACAAAACTAAAAACAACATTTGCTTTGGTTACGCTACATGCAAACGATAAATATTTACTAGAACTATGCAATGTTAGTAGTAATACAAGATTGAGTAAAAAATAAAATGATAAAATAGATTCAACTCTTATCATATCACGTGTATATGTTCTCTAAAAATGAATATTATGCCCCCAAGCAAGCATCTGTGAACCACACCAAGATTGAAGACTTTCCCTTTTATATTTTTATAATTGTCATATGTTGTAAGTTGGGGTAATTTTCATGTTAGAATTCTTAATCGGGAGGTTCTCGCAAAGAGATGTAATTAACAAAATTTATTTACAAATTTATGAATTCTAGAAGTTATGTACCTGCAATACCTGATTTTTTTTCTAAGTCTTATTTTCAATCAAATTTAGTCAACTTATCTCTAATGATGTGAAGGCGGGTTCATGCCTATTTTCTCATCATCATAGTTTTGTAGATATTTAGTTGTGTAGATATGTATTCGAGTAGACCAGTAGAAAGTAGTATTTGCATATAGAATTGAAAACAAATGATAGATTAAGATCTGTAGTTGTTTAGATCCATATATTTATTTGATATTACATGGGCTTTAGTCACTACTGGTATATGTAATAGGGAGAAATATGAAAAGAAATATGGTATAGTAGTTTTTTGTGATACATAGGTATAGTGATGCGATGAACTTTAGAATTTCTTAGGTTTATTACGTATTTGCTTAAGGGAATTAGATTATGTTGTGTACATAATAACAATATGAGGAAATGCTTGACTGGTATGGATTAGCGAGTATATTTTAAAATACACTATGGATTAAGGGTTCTATAAATTGGTCCAGAAGGGGTTCAACTAGGTTATTTTCAAGTATGACGGTTAGCCAGTTACGTGCAGAGCAACATCCATGGAGCACCATTATGAAATGGTTGTACAACCTATTCTCGTTGAATCATGTATTGCATGATGTGAGGTTGCACGATGTTGGCACTTGTGCATGGCAGGGCACACTGCTGTAAGATCGAGGATGCCGACTAGAGGGGGTGAATAGTCAGTTATAAAAATTTCTTCTATGATTAATTAAAATCTTGTCTAAGTATCCTTATGTTAGAATCTAAATAGTAATAGATGCGAAGCGATAAATTAAGGTTTTGACAATTAAAGCCCAAGTCAACTAAGCTCACTAAGTGCATTAGTTATTTATATCTCTAACAATAATTTGCAATCCTAAATACAAGTAATGAAACTATCAATTTTATGAATATAAATTGCTTGGGTATAAATAAAAAATAGAATGCGAATCACAAGAGACACACTGATATTTTACCGTGGTGTTCGAAGACTTGCTGGTCTCCTTTAATCCACGTTGAGGCAAACCTAAACCGTTTTGGACTAGCTCTATGAATTGAGCACCCACCTCGATTCCACTAGTGGTAGCTCTTTCCCCCTCCGGGTAAGTGAGCACTAACCTTCACAACTTTGCCGAGCCTTCTCACAATTTTCTTAAGAAGGTCACCGCGCACAACGCCTCCACTCGCTGTCTAGCTAGGTGTCGGCAAACACCAATAGTAATAAGTCAAACCCTCTAACTTGAGCTCCACCAAATACAACATACGTACATTGGTGATCACCATGTGCAACATATGCACAAGGCTTTCCTTAAGTACAACACATGCACAAGAGACTCTCAATCATTTCCTAATTGCAATATATACAATTAGAGCTCACTCTTAGCTCAAAAACTAAATTGAAGAGTGCAACACATACACAACTCAACTACAAAGAGCAATGAACCCTCTAAAATCCCAACAAGCATAAATGCTAGCCCCAAGACTCCTTTTGTAGCATCCACAAGAAAAACTAGTTGTTGGGGGCAAAATGGGTAAAAACACATATGAAACCCGATCATACAGCCGAAAGGCCGGTATGACCGCTGCTTAGAGGCCAATGGCTAGAAAAACTAGCTATTACTCGAAAATCTGGTCATATCAAGTAGGTCCGATCAAACCAGGCCTATTTTCAATTTTTCAAGCTAAAATATCTCTTCTCTAGAAAACACACCGAGGTGACCCGGTCATACCGGACTTGGGGCCAGTCATACCGGACTAGGCCTGGTCATACCACTGCAACAACCACTAAAATATTCATAACTTTTTACTCCGAACTCCGATTTAGGTGATCTTGGACTCTATGTGACGCTTATTAAGAGAGCTACAATCTTCACCTATTTTCAAGATTTAAGAAACCATAGATATTTTTAAATATCATAAAAAAACTCTAATATAGTCATTCAAGTCTAAAATCTAATTTCTCAAATCCCTCATATAGACTTGATCAAGAGCGTGACTACAAGCTAGAAAGAGCTAATAAGATCAAATATTGAGCTATGTGATAATCAACTCATGATTAAAACAATTTTGCAAAACACATTTGTAAATTCTAATCACATACTCTAATATCAAATGTATGAGCACTAATATTTTGTAAAACACATTTATAAATATAAATCTTGCAAACAAGAGCAATCAAGATCATATCATTGAATTATGTGATGATCAATACATGATCAAACTAATTTGCATACACATTTGTAAACCCTATTCGCATGCTCCAATATAAGATTTAATTAAACCATATTTTGCAAAAACTTATTTTGCAAATACAAAGTATAAACCTATCTTAGACTTTGTGATGATCAACACATGATCAAGTACAAGCTAAGACTCCGATGCATGAGCTCACTATTTGCAACACTTGAAAATATCTAGCTCCATGCAAAAACTAAATCAATTAAGATTCAATAAGAAGTAAGCATGAGCACCCTTATTTGCAACACATGCAAATACTTAGCTCATGCAAGAACCAACCAAGAGAGTGAGTTAGAGTGAACCAAATTGAGTTCATCAACACATGATGAAACTCAAGCTATAAGACTCAACCCCTCTTAATAGTACGGCAACCTATATTAGTAACTCGATCTCCTATCCAAACATTGAGACCGATAAAAGACTAGAAACGCATCCTTAGCTCTAGCTAGTTATATCTTTGCCTCTCGCAACCACTTGAATATTTCACGATGTCCGATCAGATTCTCTCCAAGTCGGAATCTTTATCTTGATGCTCATCAACACATGATGACGCACTTTGCCCATTTATCCATCTCAACCTTGGACTTAATCTATTTCAAACTCATTGAAAGTATTAGTCCAAAACACATAATTGTCTCAATCACCAATGCACTCCATTAACACATAATGGATACTCCCAATATCCTTTGATCTTTTACTTTGATGCTTGACCACAACCCAAAGACAATTGATTGAAAAATTAATTGTGTCTTGAGTATACTAATGCAACTAATGCTTCATATACACAAGAATTTTCAATTGCCCTAGGATCAACAACGTGAATCATCAACACATGATTAGTTCTTTGTTGATTGAATGGCAACCAAACACAATTTAAATTGTCATGAGTATATATTTACTACACATATTTCATATACTCAATTCGATGGAATCTAAAAGTAATAATCTAATTTATATGGAAAGATAAGTTAGATCAATACTATTGAAACATCAAGGTAAAGTATGAACTTCTTCTAAGTGTATGCATTCATGTATATATGAAATTAAAACATTAATGCACATCTTGAGGTCTAAATAATGGTAGAGTTCATCCTTTAACTTGATTTCAAAATATGCATTAAGATACCGTGAATATGAGTGTATACTTTGGGTTTTTCATTTTTCAATGAGCTAAGACTAATCAAAGATATATTTAGTAAAAGAGTTAGTCTCATATTTGGGTTTATCGCTATGATCATGAATATTGTATCCAAGGAATGCAATAAAATATGATAATATAAACTCGAATGCATACCTTCGATATTTCCATCTTTTCATCCAAAAGTGACTAATAAGAGTTAAGCTCAACAAAAATTTAGTCTCATAAAAAGATTTATCATTAATTAACAACTGAGACTAATCAATATTACGATTATCAAAAGAGTTATCTTAATATTTGATTCATCATTAACACTAAAACCAACTTAATGGAGTTTGAACTTTCACACGCACTATGAGGTAATGAAATTGAAAGGACCGAAGTCGTGGAGCTGATATGTACAATTGGTGAATAAGCGAGAATGGCCTCTAGTGTTGTTCGCGCAAGCATTTGAGAAAGTCAGTTTCGGCTATGTGATGCAAGAGGAGGCCATTGATAATGAAGCCGACGAAGTTGAGGAGTCAAGTCGCAGTTATGCTTGCTTATTGAGCCAAGATGTAGGAGGGGGTGATGGGTTAGTGGAAGCCGAGGAAATAGATCTTGCTTTATTGGAGGTGTAAGAATCGATGGGCATTACAAACAAAAGAGAACTATGACTACGAGGCATTATTTGATTATGATGGGTAGGCTAGACAAGAAGAGGGTATTCTTGGTGAGTGGAACGAGTACCAATTCGACAAGTAGGTAATCAATGAGAGTGAAGGTGCTGCATGAGACTATCGGCGGAATGAGGTGCGACAAGGAGCGATATACAAAAGTAAGTAGGAAGTCCAGGAAGCAATCAAGCCATGGCAGTATCATTGTGGAGAACATTTTGAGGTAATGAAGTCAGCACAATGAGTGTATAACATGAAATGTGAGATAAAGGGTTATCCATGACGTGTCCAAGTGTACCATTCTAAGTGGGACACCCTTTGAAGTGCTTAGTATCCATATTTGTGATGAGTAATTGACTGGATTTGAGTTTGGTTTGCTTTGGAATTAAGTTTGATCTGAATTGGATATTTAATTTGGAGCAATTTGAGATTCGATTGCCTTTTTCGGTGCTACCGGTCATGGTAGAGCGATGCTACCGGCCGGGCGGTAGCACCGGATCTTCTGAGCGTTAATATTTTAATTAAGGATTTTGTGATGATTATTGCATATCTTTTGGACATTGCTATGTGATAGGTTTTCCTTGTCTTTCATGATTGCAGGATGACGGTGCTAGGTCATGGTGAGACGGAGGATGACCGGGACTAGACAAGGTGCGTCAGAAGTCTAGACGGTCGAAGATCGTCGGAAGATGATCGGAGACGGAGTCCGGGCAAGCCTAGAAGACAAGGAAAGGCGATGATGCTAGCTAGATGCTACGTGGATTGATGAGAGCCGTTGGATCGCAGTCTAGTTGATAGGTTAGTGGGTCTAGGTAGTATGGTTTGAAAACCATGTAAGAAAACACATTATGTGTGTGGGTTTTGGGTTAGCCCTTGCATGGCTGTGTGAGTGGGTTAATCCTAACCCTTTGATGATTGCTCTAGGGTTGAGGGACTCATCCAATGGTGGTAGGTGGACCAAGAGTAGTATAAATAGAGGGGGAGGTGTAGCCTCCTCCTCTTGAAGATTATAGAGGTTTTTGTGCTCCTTTGAGTTTTACCCACTTTGTTGTGAGGCTTTGTAAACCTCCCCTTCCTGAAATGTAAATCATTTTCATTCATACTTGAATTTATATTACGCATTTACTTTATGTTTTAAATTCAGCATTTAAATTCCTGCAATTTACTTTCTCATAATTTGGATTTGCCTTCCCTCCTTCTAAATGCTACTGATCTAGAATGTCTTGAGTGTGCTCATATGGTCTATATCTCTCTTGCACCCTAGGATAGACTAGAAATCAAGTTTTCTATTAAGTTGCAACTCTATTTAGAACTTGTTCTTCATGCAGTAGTCGGTGTTTGATTTTTAGAAATATCTAGAAAAATTATTATTGAGTGATTCTTATTGGAAAAGGTGTGTGACTCTCATTTTCATCTGTGGAAAAATTGGAGTCTACTGTTCACACCATTTGGGCGCCATGAGGTGAATACTGAGCCTCAAACTTTCTGCTTGAAGTTCCTGATAGTCTATGGTGTTTGATTTTTCTATGAAATATTTTGAGGTGGTCTTTAGTGTAGTGCTTCATGACTCATTTTCTGATAAAAACCTGATGATCAATACATAGATTTGATTGAGCAACCAAAAAAGTTTAGAATTTTTGAAACTTTTAGAGAAGGGTTCTGAGGTAATGCTTAAGCTCTCATAAAAATTTTGAGTCATGATCACACTCAAGTGAATTTATAAAATTCCATCAAGGGTAGTGTATCATTTATGTTCACACTCAATGGATCGAATTCATTGGCCATGTCACTCCAAACCTCCTTGTCTCGATGTAGCATTGGAATAGGTATCATAATTGCATTGCCTAATTTAGCCAACACACCTCATCCACAAAAAAAAGTAGAAAGGGATTAAACACAAGAAGTAGTGGGGGATATATACAAGATCCAGCATGCCGTCGTAATTACGAATGCTATCATGTTCTAGGACGGCTGCCCGATAAATTGAGTTTGCAAGATGATGACCAAAAGAATGTATACTTCAGTGCAGGTTTGATCTCACTAGTGATCCACATCTCTCCGATGCTTGGATACACTAAAGGTAACCTAATGTAGTTAGCATTCGCATCTACATCATCGTTTCAAGTTGCCTCAGGGAAAACTGCATAACAAAAAGGGTATCATCAGCTACTTTGTTAATGAAAGAGCATTGATCTAGGTTGCTCAATATTTTTTTCACCAAAAGGTAACATAAAAATATTTCAACATTTAAAAACTAAAAAATATGGTTCAAGGTTCAAAAACTACACACTAAAGCTTTTTCAACATTCAAAAATCACACAATAAAACTTAATTATGGATTTGTGTCGTTCGACAAAAGCTACCACTTGGTACCTCAGAGGCTCACCCACCATCTACATGTGACTAGACTCGAATTAGATGAAGAAAAAGTAGAAATGTAATGCTTTTAGAATCAAAAAGCTAATTTGCTAGCCATCAACCACAACACCGTGGAGTTGTAGGGCACTCCAAGCATCATATGATAGCGCTCGACAAGGCAAGCAAAGCTCTCTGTTATGGTATAGTCATTGCTTTTCACTAGTAAAAACTTTATGATAGTGAATCTACAAGTTGTAATCAATCTTTCACTCGAACTTCTACATCAGTTCACACATAGGGCTGGAAATTAAGCTCGAGGCTCGCAGCTCGGCTCGGGCTCGGCCAGGCTCACTTCGGCTCGGCTCGGGCTCGGCCGAGGCTCGGCTCGGCTCGGCTCGGCTCGATCGACGACAAGGCCGAGCCGAGCTCGCTGCTTGGCTTCGCTCGCTATAGCAGCCGAGCCCGAACAAGCTCGGGCTCGGCTGGTTGGCTCGATAGGCTCGTTAATTCGTGGATAAGTTATGAAATAAATAACATTGATGGCATTGTTATGAAACAAATAACATTGATAACTTTGAAATAACATTGATAACATTAATTCTGCATGCATGATTTGCAGTGAAAGACCAAGTCAGTTATAAGAGCAGTATATTAGAAGCACGAGTTAAGGATCATTTGGGACCTGAATTTGAGCAGAAATTACAAATTACAAGTAGACAATTTTGGAAGTTAATATATATAGGCGGGCGTGGGAGAACCTGAGGCGGAGGAGGAGGCGGAGGCAGCGGCCGGCAGGCGGAGGAGGGGCCACATGTCGTGTCGGCTCATGGCCCGAGCCGAGCCGAGCTCGAGGCTCGGCCGAGCCCGAGCCGAGCCCGGATTTTAGCTCGACCAGGCAATGAGCCGAGCCTGGCTCGGCTCGAATAATAACGAGCTCGATCGAGCCGAGCCGAGGCCTCGCTCGGCTCGATTCCACCCCTATTCACACACCTCCCATTTTGTTCTTCTTCCTTGGCGTTGCTACTTAGTTATTCACACATTAATCTAACAATTTTTATTTTTTGATACTTTCAGATCATGCTTGCGAAGATGTATTATTGCACCATTGCTCAAAGTTGAATTTTTTCACTTTTGTACAATGGTACTCACAATACTGAAGTGTTTACTTAACACCATGTAAGAGAATTATTAGGAAAAACAGGTTTCTGAACTTACAGTGCTACATGTATTGCTTCTATAGCTTTTATTGTACAACCAAAACAGGTTTAATTTTTTTTAAACTTTCAGAGAAGGGTGCTGAGGAAATTCTTAAGCTCTCCTAAAAATTTTGGATCATGATCACACTCGAGCGAATATATAAAATTTTGATACGGTTAATTTCTCAGTTTTGTTCATTCTATTTTTGACTTTTTAAATATGATAAATGAAATTAATGGAAATTTTTCTACATGATCCTAGATTGCTAAAGATGGTAGAATAATTTTTTTAGAGCATGATCAAGTTTGTACAATTTTATAAAAATCTAACAGTGTTTCTACTATTTTTATAAAACATCTCAAAAAATCAGTTTTTCAACAAATTTTCTTGAAAGATGACGTTCTTAAGTGTTATTGATCCAAATCTGGTCAAAAAAATCTGAGAAATTTCAGAAATTACTGTTGCAATTTGATTTTTTAAATTTTTTTTAACCGTCCGGGATTTTGAATCTCATTCTGACGAAATCCAAAATCTTGAATGAAATTTCGCTGTGATTTTGAACTATGAGTACTACTTGATTTGGCTTTAATGTAGGCTGTATCATTGTAGTCCGCTAGGCATCATTCATTCAGTCACAGGCTCACAGCAAGCACCTCATTATTGACAGATTAATCTATGCTCTTCTACATGTAATTCTAATTCATGTCTTCATGAAGATTAGGTAGTAGTGATTGATGTTGAAGCTGCAAAGGGAAGGAAGCGTGACCGCGTTAGCCGCCATCAGTGCTGCTTTTTCATGAAAGAATGAAAAAATAGCATCCGATCCGATCTTTGTAATGCAGAAAATAGTAGTCGGAAAGCTGACGCTGAAAAATATGTGCTAGATGATTACAGCTTGTGTGGTTAGTACTCTATATGGTTACTTGGTTAGAGAATTTTCTAATTTTTAAAGATTAGCAGTGCGCATCTATTTCCAAACTCTATTCTCGTGAAGAAACGACATAATCGTCTCTACAGAAAGCTACTGCATAAACCGCAGCCGCGTAGTCATATAGTCACTCATATAAGACACTAGTTCAGCACCATCATAAAATTTTTAAAAAAATTTTGTAATGTGGTTTGTTCTATTTTTCATTCGATTCAAATTTGCCGATCAGTTTTTTATTAGAACACTACCACTGTCAGAAATTTTAAAAATTCTCAGGCTTAATCATCATCTAAAATTTTTATGAGAACATTCATGATGTGTCAAAACCATCATCAAAAATTTCATAATTTTTTGATGTCATTGGAACTATTTTTCATTATGTTGAATTCAGACAAAATTTCAAAAATTTCGCCAAAATCTCGGAAAACCCGGTTCAAAAAATTCCATATTTAAATTTTGTTTTTTGGATTTCATCCGAAATAACGAGATTTCACCGAAATTTTAGATTCAGAGGATAACGAGATGCGAACCAAAAATTTCGAAATTTGAAACTACTACAATATTAAGTTCCACCAAAGTGATTTCTAAGGTTTTTTTACTCGGTATGAAATTACATGAGCTCCTTTTCCCCTTTCTATGATCTATACATATTTCAACAGTGCCTTCTCACAATTCAGGTGACTTTCGAACAACAAAACTTTTCAATGACACAGATAATATCAACAACACTTGCAAAATACTGACCTACATCAGCTCTCTCAGATAATGGACGAAGCCCTGAGAGCAAACCAACCATCGTGTTCACATCGGACACGCAGTTTGCGACACCAGCAAAACGTCGTCCACAGTGCACCACCAATTGCAAACTGGCTCAGCAGTCGATGGTGCTGCAGGAGGCGGTGCTGGCGGTCTCGGAGCTGCCGATGAAGGGGTCGATCTTGACCCAGAGGAGGGAGAAGACGGAGGCCAGCAGGACGGACCAGAGGACGACGATGGTGGGCGTCCGGTTCTGGCGGCCCATGAGCCCCTTGAGGAACGGGTACAGGTGCAGGATCACCCACATGGCGAAGAACACCTTACCGAAGAGCGGGCCCCACGACTCGTAGCCGCTGTTGAGAGCGTCCGAGAACCCGGCCACCACGCCGACGAGGTTGAGCACCAGGATGGTCGTCGGCGGAATCAGCACCGTCGTCCACTTTAACACGTAGAGCTCGCCGAACTCGGTGTCGTCCGTGGCCTTGGCCGTGACCGTGAAGTTGGTGTCCAGCCCGGCAATCATCTTGAGGATACCCTGGAACACAGCGAAGAGGTGGGCGGACACGCCACCGATGACCCAGAACTGCTCGTTGCGCCACCAGTCCTCGATGCCAATGCCACTCCACCGCAGCTCCAGGACGCTCGTCACGATGATGGAGATGAAGAGTCCAAGAAACCATATCGTCGCAGCGTTGGAGAGCTGAAAGGACGGCAAATGAACAAAGTTACTAAGCGATGTTGACCTTCGGAACCCAAAGCCAAAGTATGTATGGCGACAGGTATACTATCTTACCGTCGGAATGATGAACTTTCCGGTGAGTAGGCAAATAGCGGGCAGGCAGCAGTACGCAACGAGAGGAAGAGAGGTGAAAGGGTAGACAATGGTGTTGATGTAGGACAGCCTCTGGAGCCATTTCAGACGGCCACCTCCGTAACCGTACCACAGCGGGCAGTGCCGGCTGAGGAAGATCTCAACGGAACCAAGAGCCCACCGGAGAACCTGGTGCAGACGATCGGACAGGTTGATTGGAGCTGACCCCTTGAATGCGGGTCTAATCGGCATGCAGTAAATGGATCGCCAGCCTCGGCAGTGCATCTTAAAACCAGTCAGAATATCTTCTGTAACTGAACCGTAGATCCAACCAATCTGAGAAAGAACAGAAACAAAAGTCATCCCTAATGAACAGAGCAAAACTATTTTAGGTATCATCAGGAAAAGAACTTTTAATACAGGAAAAAATATGAGATGAAGGGCAACAATGCACACCTCTTTTCCCCATTCAGTTTTTTCTTCGTATCCACAGCTAATGACATGGATGGCTTCTTTAATTAGTGTAGACGGATCTGCAGACTCAGGAACGCCCCCATTCTCCATAAGAGTTGATTCAATGAATACTGAGGACAGCCCAAACGACTTTTCAAAGCTCATCTGGGAGATCAGCATGGACCGCTCGTATTCGTCATAGTCTGCAAAAGCAGTCACATTGTTACGAACATCTGAATCTTCAGATTTAGAACTTCTTTTTATCCCACAAGGTTTGTGCACTTACTGTCAATTTCCCGAAGATCGAAAATGGCAGACTGAAGATCTTCCCGGCGAGAGTCCCTGTGCATCTCCTTCTCACTTTTTTCAACTTCTTTCTTAGGACAGCAGCAGCAGCACCATGAACAAACTGAAGACTTCGGAAGGGCAGGCAGAGATGGTGGTCCATAACCATAAAGCGCTTGCCTATAGAAACAACAACCAGTTCCCACATAAACCGGACCTTGGATGCCATCAAGCCCTTTCATGTTAACCTGTGCATGATAAGTAGGAACATATAAGTTGGGTAAAGATAACTAAGATGCAGTACATGGCTTAATACTTACATCAAAGAACACGACGTTCCTATTGGCATAACGATCGCTGCGATCAATGCCATCAAATCTCTGGGGGAATTGGACATAGCAGACATCTCTACCAACAGAAGGGTCCATCATGAAGCACATTGCCTCACGAACGGCTTTGCTGTTGTTAACGTAGTGATCACAGTCAAGGTTAAGAATGTAGGGAGCATTTGTCAGAACAGCAGACACTCGCACCTGCCAAAATAGACGGTCAGTCACTGTATAGTATATATTCAAGGTAATATAGTTGTATACTAAATGAATATACATATATGGTAATGCTCCCTGAAGAATGTTTTACCAGAGCATTCATAGCCCCTGCCTTCTTGTGGTGTTGGTATCCTGGTCTTTTCTCTCTTGAAACATAAACTAGCCGAGGAAGTTCATTTCCATCAAAGTCGCGAGCACCAGTCTCACCAAGGAAAACCTGTGGCCAAAAGCCAGGGATATGCTAAGATTAAGTTTGATGGATAGGCTATTGCCTACACGGTGACAAAGTCTCACCAAGCAAAATCTGTGGCCAAAAGCCAGGGATATGCTAAAACTAAGTTTGATGAATAGACTATTGCCTACACGGTAACATTCGTTGGTGTTCTAAGATAAAAACATCAATTCCACAAAACAGAGCACTTGAATAAATTAGTTAAGAAATCTGCGAAACCATGAATTTAATATCAATTATATTAACTGAACCTCATCAATGAGGTTCAATTTCAATCAGGATATTTTGAATAATGGTAATTAATTGCATCCCCAACACTGCCAACAGCTATGGCAGATTTTAGGCACACAATGCCAAGGCAATTAACTAGCATACATATAACGATTGATTAAAGTAACAACATGATATACACAGTATCTGTGAAAATGGAACAAAGAGGGACTAGACATTTTTTCCTGATATTCGAAGAGGTTCCAAATAGTTAGCACTAGCTTATATCTTAATTTGAAAGCAAAAGCGTTACATAGAACTTCTTCAGTATTATAGCACATAAACTTCAGCATACTAACGCCTACGAGGTATGAACACGCAATTACTGTCAAAGATTGCCTCATATGACAATAAATTTCCTAGATTTATCCATTGGTAATGAAAATAAAAAACCTGAATCATGCCAGGGTGGTCACGAGGGTTGTTCCCAGGCCATGGTGTCCCATCCTGCATAATCCAGCCTTCCTCAGGTGACTTCTGAGCCTTGGCAACCAAAGCATTTATCCTCACCTTGTACTCTTCATAATCCCTCTGCACGAAATGCAACATTTATTTTACATTACTAACAGCAAAACGTAGGCTGGGAAAATAAAGAGTCTTGTCAAACACTCAAACCACACAACAAGATCTACCTTCATGGCCCTACGCTCCTTGACAAAAGAAGGGTGTATCTTGTCTTTCAAGTAGTCAATCTTTTGGGAGAAGTAGAACTCAGGAGCTCGTGGCTCAATGGAGTACTTCTTGCAAAACGGAACCCATTTTCTTGCAAATTCTGCAGTTTCTGCGAGTGACTCAAACGTGAGCATAGCAGAACCGTCGTCAGAGACGTAGCACGAAACCTTCTCAACAGGATAGTCCACAGCAAGAATGGACAGCACAGTGTTTGCAGTGATTAGCGGAGGCTCTTTCAATGGATCCACTGTACTGACAAAGAAATCCACAGCTGCTAACCCAGAATCTTCTCCATCTCCATATCTGTAACATACATGAATGATGAGATTTATGAGATACCAATTGTTATATATATATATATATATATATATATATTGGTGTGTACTACTAGCAAGCATACCGTGCAATCAGTCTATCAACATAAGTCTCTCGGTTGATAGGACACCACTTGGGAAATTGATCCAAGATCCAGGAGAAACCAAACCAGATTTCACATATGACTGACGTCATCCAGAGACCAAAGGCACTGTAAACAGGGTTGGTGATACGGTAGTGAAAGAAGAGACCGAGAACTATTAGCCGCATAATGATGACTGCCCTGTAAGGTGTGAGCTTGTTCTTCGATATAGGGATGATTCGAGAAAGTGGCTCATATGCATCTGTCAAACTGCAAAATTGCTTGGTGTTACAATAAATTTACAAATACGGCTTCATAAAGATGGTCCACATATAAAAAACCAAACTGAAACTATAAACAAGAATATCTGCAGTTCAGACTAGTTTAGCATTTTATGAGAAAGCATAGGTGAAGTTCAAAACAGGCACCAAAATAAGACAGGAAAGAGTATAATGGTGGAAAAGTTTTTTTTTTTGAAAGGGCACCAAAATAAGACAGGAAAGAGTATAATGGTGGAAAAGTTTGATATGCAGGATCCACATCCTAGGAAGATCTGGTGGTATACCAAAAGAAGGTTTGGTTATAGACCAAGCTTAGTAACAGATTGAAGTTATGCCTTAGATTAGATCTAAACCAAGCCTGTTACTGAGATATGAAGTGTAAATACATAGATCGCCTTCCCTAATTAGCTTAAGTTTGATGCTTTTGGCGCTTGTCCTTCACCCAACTTGATCTCCATTTGCCAATTGATCAAGCGGTGACATTTCTTCTAAGTCTATCAATGCAAAAATAACCACTTTTGCAGAAAAGACCGTCATATGGTACACTTGAGAGGTTAACACAATTAACTCTCCTTCCTACAGTTTGCCTTTCAACATCGAATGCCAATTTTATCAATCATGGTCGTGTTTGACCTCCTTTGTCTAACATGAAGTATTTTCCGGGAACCTTGATAGTATTTTAGGCCTGAGCATTTTCCAAAGGTATCCAATATTTGTCCGAGGGCTTTCGGATCTTCTACATCCGGGTAAAGCGAAAATCGTATCCTCGCTTTTGCTTGTGAGGGATCAGCTTGAGAATCCACGATTCCAAAAAGTTGACAAACTCTTTGGACATAGAGGAAATTATCATGGATGCATCTAGAGCCTATGTCCATATTTTTTTTGACTTCATTATCGGTGATCCGGTCCTCAAGCTCGCTAAGGTCCATTGGAGCACTTTGCCCTCACTTCGTAAGACAGTAATTGCATGAGACATCGAATTCAGTTTTAAATGCAGACACACTGGCATCTAGTACATCTAAAACAATTTTTTTGGTATACATGAGCTAACTTTATAATGTTTATGATTATACCGAAACAAGGGTAAACAAAAATTATTGTCAGCTTCATGTAATCAGATAAGATTTCTTATTCACACAATTTTCATTCGTAGCAGTATAACACACCGATACATCAATGTACGCATATAGAAGGACAAGCTCTGGATGAATCATATAAAGGATATATGAATGGATGCTTAATTCTTACTCTTTTTCATCCATAATTTGTTCTTCCACAGGCGGAGCTTGTGCTTTTGCCGCAGCCTTTTTCGCAGAGGCTTTCTTCTCATTCTTCTTCTCCTTCCAGCTCTCCACCCTGTTCTTCCAGATGGGCCTCCCAGATTCATCATTTAATTCTTCAAAACCAGAGCAAGGAAAGAAATTTCAGTACCAAGGACTCAAGGAGACACAAGGGGAAACAAAACAGTAATATATATATATATATATATATATATATATATATATATATATATATATATATATATATATATATATATATATATATATATTCTTCCAACTCCAGACACACTGCTGATGGTCCTGGCATGGCCTCCTTCATCCTGTTCGAGCAAAATTCCATCCAACATCGTCAACAATCAACAGCGTCGAAGTTTTCCGGGAGGTCTATCTCTAGCTCTGCTACCCACTAGCTAGAACTGGACAAGTATATGAGACTCAGAAATGTCTTCACCTGACGATCGCTGAGGTGGCTGGCGATGGTTACCCGCTCACGAAGACCGCCGGCGGCGTGGTGGTCCACCTCCTCCTGGGCGCTCCCCTTGCCGTGCGCTGGAACAAAGAGCGCTATCTCGTCAGAGCCAAGCCGGCAAGCCCCTCGCAAAACTGCTATTTCCTCCCACTACCAAAAACCCTCTCAAAAAGCACAGTAACCACAACGCACGGCGCACCTGGGTCGGGCGCGGCGTACTCCCCGCCGCAGCGTGCGCAGGTGGTGCGGCCCTCGGCGGCGTCCTCGTCGAGGCAGGCCCTGCAGAGCGCGTAGCTGCATGCGCGGCAGGCGGCGTGCGCGTCGTCCCCGCAAGCCGCGCAAGGCTGGACCGCCGACTCCATCATGGCTCCTCCTCCCCCAGCCCGCACTACTTACCCCCTCCCCCAACGAGCGGCTCTGGGGTGTCGCGAGTAGTAGTGGGCGAGGAGGGGAGAGAAAGAGAGAGGCTAAGCGTGCCGGAGGTTGGAGGCGCGGTGATATAGCGGTAGCCCATGGAGGCGGTGAGGTGAGGTGAGGAGGCACTGGCAGGCGCGCGGTGGGTGGGGTTGGGACGTCGGCATCGCATCGGCGGGGGATGGAGCAAGTGGAAGCGAAGGGTTTGTCGCCTGGGCGGGCAGGGAGGGAAGGCGCAGAGAGTCAGAGACGGAGGCGTGGGAGAATTGCGTGCGGCGGGTGTTTCGCGCGGGATTTTGCGGGGTTTCGAAGCGAAGGTGACGGGGGATTGACCGCGGCAAGGCGCGGGGCGTAACCTGCAAGGCGGGAGGATCGCAGGTCGGAGGCGGGTGGTAGGTGGCGTTGGCGTTGGCGTTGGCGCGGGGCCGTACTGACGGGGTGGGGTGGGTCCGCCGGTGTGGGAAGAGCGACTGAGCGAGAGATCGCTCGCGCTGAGGCGTCATATTTTTTTTTTTTTTTTTGAAATTGGTCAGCCGCCGGCATTCAATATAAAAAAAGACGCGCGCATCATCACACGCACGCACGCCGCCCCAACACCTGGTGCGCACCGAGTGAGCACTGGGGCTCGAACTCGAGTGGCTTGCCGCATCACCGAGCGGCCACAGCCAAACGAGCTAGAGCTCATTTTGATAGCCCGTTTTGTAACTCGCGGACAGCGATGTGCGGAGAAGCGAGGAGAGAGATGTGCTTCGAGGAGGCAGAAGTTAAAAAGGCACCGATATAGTGTGGAAAATCCAAGGTCTATCGGTAATGATTTTTTTTTATCGATAGTTGGTCGAAAATAGTAAAAAATAAAATAGTTTGTGAAGTTAAACAGGCTTAAAATCAATGGTTAAACTGAGACAAAAATGTTGATTATCATCCGATATGGTCGATTATCGACAAGTATTTAGCAATTATCGAGCGATTTTTGTCTCCAAAAATTGGTGACAGATTGAAAAATGAGAAAATTGAAAAAAGGTGGAAATTTTCAAAAAATCAGAATAAATCCCAATTAATCTAAAAAACACCTCAAAAAAATTTCAACAAAATTTGAATTTATTTAATACATCTAAAAAATAAAAACAACAATTAATGAAAAGAAACAGAGACACAGATTTTTATAAAAATTTAAAAGCTTGATCATGCTCTTAAATTTTAATGGTACCATAAACAGTTCCCAAGGATCATACATTAAAATTTTCATAAATATTAGAATTAATTTATTGCCTCTAAAAAATAAAAAATATAAGAGCATATACAAATATAGTAGCACTTCATCTAAAAATTTTATAACATCAATTTTAATAAAAATATACACATGTCAAAAACATAACAGATCATCATCTAAAAACTTTATAACATCATTATCATTTCCTCTGGACCTTAAAATTTTTTTTGAGAAATAGTATACTTCATTTATTGCCACTAGAAAATCAAAAACATAACAGTGTATACAAAGACATAGCATTGTCAGCATTTAAAAAAAATACACAGATATGATAATCGTCTGAAAAATGTTATAAAATCATTATCATTGTCTCAGGACCTCACATAAAAATTATTAAGAATTTTTGGCACTTTTTGATAATTTTTTCAAATTCTACGAATTTGTATTTGAATTCCACCGATTTACCGAGCGGTTTTATATTGTGATATTTAAACGATTATCAACTATATTGCGAACCCTATGAGGAGGAACTGAGGAACAGTTTTGCGGCAGTTTTTAGATATGCATTGTTGTTGCAGCGTGTCCATGATCAGTACATAGAGTTCTCTGTTATTAGAAAATAAAAACAAACGAGTGTGTGATTAAGTAAAAATTTATTACTGTAAAAAGAGTGTTGCAAGAATAAGACTGTGGTCGGATCTGCTAAATGTTGATTTACTTTTCGGAGAGATTTTGATCTAAAATATTAACTTAATCAACAATCTTCGTCACAGTGTTGTGCTAGATACCTATGATGAGAAGACGTTGTGACCTAGGGCTTCAAGCTCATGTGCACGTGGGCTAAATAAGCCAATCAAAGTTTTTTTTCGAGACAAATCGGAGCTTTATGGATTTCAAATGAATTACATAGAGGATGGATTGGATCTATCGACCAAATTGCTTTCATCGCGGGAGCTAGGAACTATTGCAGTATTTAGGGGGTGTTTGGTATAGATTTAGCTTTACTAAAATTCGTAGAGTTGGTGGAGTAGGGTATTTCTAATTCTAGAAATTTATAGAACTAAAGCTGTGGGCATATTAAGAGCATTTATGTGGATCATCTTATTTACATTTTAAACTAAAAATATAAATTTAATTTACTTTATTTTAGCCTATAAGCTATAGATTTGAGGTGAAATTAGGATCTAAAACTCTGTCAAACAAGATCTTAAGTGATCTTATTTAAACAATCGCTATTTACCTTACATGATTTTTTTTTTTTTTCAACTGTGGGCTTATTCGTGACGCCAAAAAAACCAGATACAAGCGAGTAGCAACAACACAAACGAGGGAAGAGAGGAGAGGAAGGGAGGGATCTTAGAGCATATTATACTGATTCAGAGGAAAAACTGAGCTCCAACAGCCTCGCTTCTCTGCTCCCGAAATTTACCAAGCGTAGAGAGAATCCCTATATTTCGTGATTCACTCTCCGCTTGCTATCTCCAGGCGCACCCGCGTTATCTTGGCACGACAAGTAGGGACACCGGCGTTCTCCTCATTGCCTTCTTGGTTTCTTCGCTCACGCAGCCAGATGCCTCCTCTCCCCCGCAAGGCTCGAATCCCGACGAGCCAGGATGGTGGCGGCCTTGCCGAGTGAGGCGAGTAGCACCGCGGCGAGGAGCAATGGCCAGACGGATCGGCGATCTTGCGCGCGATGATAGCGACCACGAGGACACGACCCTTCTTCTCATTGGTTCGTCTTGCTCTTCCCTCTGGGTTTCTTGTTGTTCTCGAGCGAACCATGATTTATTCGATCTGGTAGGATTGTTGTTAGTTGGCTGGGTAGATCTGAGGAATTCAAGGAAGATTGGCTAGAAATTGGTGCAGCGTTTCTTCAAGTTTTCTCTTAGATTAAGTAGGATTTCTTGGCTTCTTTGATTCGGAGATCGCTAACTTCAGCGCTCCATCCTGGCTCAATCGGTAGAGGATCGGCTTGACTCGAAGCTGTGAGGTCCGCTAATAGCGTGAGCTACACCTCATATCCCTCCCCATTTATGTCTGTCATCTACACCTCAATAAGACCGGTATTGTTGGGCTTCCTTGTCATTCATGTCATCAAGCTTTTGGCGAGGCGAGGCCTAAGGCGGCCCGTTTGGTGTTTTCGACCTCTTTGGGGTACCCCTGGTATGAGTATTCGTCAAGCATGTTAATAAGTTTTGCGAATGTTATGACCGTATTGAGCGTAGAAGGCAAAGCGGGATAACAGAGCAGGATAACGTTGGTCCATATCCCTTTTTTCATTATATTTTTATATGTTGTGTCCATGTTAATAAGGTACCTGTGCTTTCTGCAGATTGTCCATGCTAAAGCATTGTATCAAGAAGAAGAGGGGTGATCATTTGCATACTTGCATTGCTGGAATATATTACAACACCATCCACAGTGGGCTGATCAATTATCTCAGAAAGCAGAAAATATCATCTAATGCTTCTCCAGGTAGTTCTAGTCCTGTAAGCTTTAATGCAAGTTGTTTTTCATGAAGATGCTTCTATTGCAGAAGCTAATGAACTCAGAAGGCCAACTGGTAGGAAGGCCGAGAAAGAGCGGTTACGCCACGGTAAAACTTCAGTTGAGAGTGGTGCAACAGGTTCACTCTACATGGAAGCATTGGAAAACTTTAGGAAAGAAATAAAAGAAATGGAGCTTACAAAAGAACAGAAGAAGGAAGAGTGGTACGAACGAGCATTTGCACAAGAACAGAAGAGGATTGCTCAAGAGAAGGAAAAGATTGAGATAAGAAAAAATGAGTTTGAATTGAAAAGAATGGTCGAAGAAGAGAGAATTATGAGCGTTGTCGCTTGAATGGGCCACAATAACAATACTATTTGTCCTTGCAGAATGATATCATCGCTCGAAGATGTAATAGGTCCGGTTGAGCACTAATTATAATACATGAACTAATTTGCTAGAACCTTTTGTGCTACTAAATCATGCTATACTAGAATATATGCATGCACTATTTCGATTTAAATTTCTCACATTCAAATTTAGCCGTTCGAATTTACTCGTTACAACGTGGTCGTCACAATAAATTCCTGTATTCAAATATAGTTGTTTGAATTTACCTAAAAAAGGGTTGCTGTTATGACAGTTATATAAAATATGATTAGAATATAGGAGAGAGAAAATAGAGTGTGATATGGAGAGAGAAAATAGAGTGGGATGAGATATGGAAAGGTATTTTTTTTAAGAGTTCTTCAAATAGATTTTTTGAAGAGTAGATTTTAAAGAGTGTTGTTGGAGATGCTCTTAGGTTCTTTGAAATAGCATTTGTGTCGTACAATGCTGCATGATCCTACTATCTGAGGCCTATCAACACTAAGACGATCCTACCTTAATCTCAAATGCTTACAACCTCCTGTTCACCACCATTACCGATTTCTCGATCGGCCCAGTTGGATAGTCGAGAAACAATTATTTTTTCTAGCATCTTCTCTCATTTCTTTTACAAATTTGACTTCCTTTTAAATAGAAATACAAATCTAGCTCTATTTTCGACCGCAAAAATGTTAAAAGATAACACGTGTCACCTTCCGTACTTCCGTACCATAGAAGGATCCTTTTGCGCTCCCCGTCCACGACAGCACACCTCCTGAACCCCGACTTCCTCCTACGGCAGCCCAGCTGCTGCACTTGCTGGCTGTGGCACCAGCCTGGCTGCTGTGCTGCTCGACCGCGAGAGCTGCTTCCCCTGCGCTCCCCAACTCCTCCTGTGGCTTGCCAGCTATTGCACTCTCGGCGTGGTAGCTCCGGCTTCTGCACTTTTCAGGTATGGAGGCGCCTTCCGTAGTGAGAAGATGTTTAAATCTGTAAATAATTTCAAGATATAAGGGACTAAAAAGGATTGTTTATAAGATGAACCCATGTTTGGACCACGCCCCGTGGTGCAAACAGCCGCAACCACAATATTACAGATGAACAAAGAACACAGGCCACAACCCATCGTGCAGATCTTCCAGCCCAAACACATCGTCGTTTAGCCTTGAGCCCAAATATATCGATCCTGACTTTATATGAGCCATCCCACAAGGCAGCACATACAAAGCAGCTCCGCTTTTATTCCACCGGTTCTCGCGCAATTTCTAATCGAGCATCAGGCTCCCTGCGAAAGCCCGTTATACATAGAGACCGTGGGCTGCACAACTGCGAGTCTCGTTTCAGGGCGGTACGAACTCCATCGGTCCATCCTCCAATGTAAAGGGCACAGTGGATAGGCCGAACAGTTGGAAACTATCTGGACCTATTTGGAATCTGTTTGAGAAACCGTAGCTTCTAAAGAATTGTTTTTATTTTTCCTAAAAAGTATCTGCAGCTTTTTTTTATAAAAGATCTTTTGATAAATAGGTAATTTCTCCTAACAATAAACTGTAAAATTATGTAAAAACGGGCTTAACCTAACTTTTAACTTTTGCTAGTTATATATGTCTTCTAGCTTATGCTAAAAACTGTTTAAAGCTGATATGTTTTGGAAGAATTTATTGTCTTTTCGAAGACTAAAACTGGCTTAAAAGGTCCAAAACGTAACGTTATTTTCCTCTGCGCATATATTGGGCTCTCTGATTTTCCTCCCCGTGCTCCCGTCCCGTCCCCTTCCTGTGGGAACCAAGTCGCGCAAGATGAACAGATCCAACGAAGCCGTCACCGCCTCGATGCCGAGCTCCATGTTTTCTTCCTCGCAAAGTCGCAAGCCACCGTCTGCGACGTTTTCGTCTTTCTTAGCAACGAATGCTTTTTTTTTTCCTTTTTTCTTTTTGTGAAAGGACGTACTTGGCTTCTTTCCACGACGTAATCTCTCAAACGGGCCGACCCACGGGTCTAAACATGGATGGTAGCACCATTTTCAGTCAAAGTTGCCGCGGGCCAAATCTCTAACTTATTTTTTTTTCCAACGCCCCGCCCCCAGCTATTTGCACCCCTACGCTATTTTAGAAGTGAGGCTCGAACCTAGATGGGTAGGTTACCCCCCGTCAAGGATTGCAAGGACAATGAGACCTTTATCCGGCGCATCGATCGTGACAAAGTTCCTTCGCCTCCTGGAAGACGGGCAACATCCGGGGCCGCCCGCTACTTCAAGGATTATTAATTAAATTGACTCGCTAGTTCCATCACACCCCATACAGATGGGATAGATGGCATAATGGGTTAGCAGTGCATTGCCTCTTGATGAGTTCGACGAGAATAGTTGGGCGAAGTATTCGACATTTTATCCTCACTACTACAATGTTTAACCGATCGGCAGTATATAATGGGAGACCAACTGGAGCTTTGAACCCGTAAAAGGAAGCATGCCGGGAGACTATTTCTTCTTGTTTTCCTTTTCAGATGAGACACATTCAAGCAGACAATACACAGTAGTGAGTTGTTTCCGTCCTTGCTTCCTGCTCTACCACTCTTCCTCAAATCACATTCACACTCAACAATATGTCTTTCGTTAGAAAGGAAGAAGCTTGCAATTACTTCGAACTTGAGCATGTCTCTTATTCTCCATATCTTCTCCAAATGTCAGTTATAGCGCCAGAAACAGGAACGAGAACGAGTCGGATTAGATGACGTCTTCAATCTATTTTATAGGAGGAATCAAGCCAAGCTTTGTCAAAGAGAGAGAAAAAAGAAGGGGAGCGTGCAGCAGGGACGTCATTCTCAGCTTAGCAGACAGCCATCCCTCCTTTTCCTGAGATCACAAAACGAGCTCTAGGTAAGGCTAGCAAGCAAGTACGGATCGAATTAAACGCGTGCGAAGCTTCCGCCTTCGCCCTGCAAGTTGCAAACCTTCTACGCAACGCCGTCTCATCTCAACCCAATCCCTCTCGTCCTGCAGCTACCGCTAGCGCGTGATGTGAAACTGGCTCTTGTCTGAGACTGCAGGCGAAGCTTCCATGCATTCACTGCGCTGCAAGTAACAGTACTAGCTAGTTGCGCGCCTGTCACCTTCACGAGTGCTATCGCTGATGCGCATTCCGTCTTTTCATTTCACCTGCTCCTCCAGACTAATGTCCATACTTTCTCCCCCACCTTGTTCGTAGTGGAAAGAGAACTTCCCTCCGCCTAGCTTGCTAATTGATCATCCACTTTCTACCTTCAGTCGGAGGAAAAACAACGTCACTGCACGTCCACTGATCTACTCCATCCGTTCACTTTTATTTTAGTTTATCTTGCTCACAAATATAAGATTTACATGGAGATTTAATAAGACTTTTCCTTCTATATCCCTACTTATTCTTTCTCAACTATATGCATTTGGTAGAAACGATTCACCTAAATACACCTCGAATCTAGAAACTTGGATATTAAAATAAAGTGAATTAATTTTATATTTTTATTCTAAAATACAAACAGGATGACTCATCTAAACACTCTTAATGTATCAACAGCTCTAACTCTATAAATTTCTGAAGCTAGAAATACCCTACTCCACCAACTCCACGGATTTTGATTGAATTGGAACCGTAACAAACACCCCTTAGTACCTCTTAATATTATCTTAATGTAAATTTTGGTATCTCCTAAAGATGGTAAAAAGTCTCTAAACAAGTAATCCTCACTAAATACAATCAGTAATATTTATCTCCTCTCAGGTAGCTACATTACCCTTATTGTTCACGATAGATGAAAAATTAAGTGTCAAAGATGTTTCTCATTTGCATTATCTTCTAATTCTTTTAGGCTCTAACATGTTTTACCTTGATTTATTCAAGCATTACAAGTAACAAAGTCGATTTCTATAAATTCCCGCGGTAACGACGTGAGAGTTATCCTGGTAGTTAAATTAGCATTAATTGCCACGCAAGTCTCTTGACACATGTACTATATGCATGGTGATAGGTTTATTTCTGAGATCCCAACCTTGTCCATGTATCGAGTTAGACTTGAAAAATTGGGCGTCTTGCCGCCGACCACCCGGAAAGCTGCGTCGTGTCTTAGTCTCGTGAAGCGGGCCAACACGGCCCGATCATTTCTTCGTGTCGGGCCGGGCCAGCACGGACGGCAAAAATCAAGGCCGGCACGGCCCAAAGCACGCCGGGCTCTTTGTCGAGCAGGGCGGCCCGAACACGCACGGAGAGAACGCAGCACACTAAATATTTTTTTATAAATTCATACGTTGTTCAAATGAAAAAGTTGTCTACATGAAAAAGATGTGTCTCGAAATTCTCTACAACTTTCATGTATAATATAAATTCATATGAGCAAAGAAAGACCCTGAAAAATGCAGTTTACCGAGAGATGTGGCGCCGGTCTGAAACTATACAGCGCACTAAATATTTTTTTATAAATTCATACGTTACTCAAATGGAAAAGTTGTCTACATGAAAAAGATGTGTATCGAAATTCTCTACAACTTTCATGTAGAATATAAATTCATATGAGCAAAGGAAGACATTGAAAAATGCAGATTACCGAGAGACGTGACGTCGGTCTGAAACTACACAGCGCACTAAATATATTTTTATAAATTCATACGTTGCTCAAATGGAAAAGTTGTCTACATGAAAAAGATGCGTCTCGAAATTCTCTACAACTTTCATGTAGAGTATAAATTCATATAAGCAAAGAAAGACCCTGAAAAATACAAATTACAGATTCGGGCGGCTTTGGGCCGTGCCGAATTGAAAGCACGGCCCATACAGTCGAACCGTGCCGGTATTATCGTGCCAGGTTTTTAGGCCCGGCCCGCACGCCATTCGGACCGTGCCAGCCCGGCCCATTTTTTTTTCGTCTTGCGGTCGCGTGCTTGACCTATTTTTTAAATGGCGGGTCGTGCTAGCCCACTAAAGCTCGGCCCAATTTCCAGGTCTATATCGAGTAGGCTGTAGCTTCAGATCTAAGAATACGTACGTACTCCCAGGTTTCTATTTTATTTCGACTCGCCGTTTGACAAATGCATAGTTCAGCAAGATTTCCTCTCCCTCTCTCTCCACCATGAACGAGTCAATCGTAAACTAATTATACGAGACTGTGATGCTAATTAAAGAGGGCGGCATCGACCCTGATCAGTGACAACCTCCAAACAATTGTTTATCGCGAATGATTGAGATCGGGCGATCGATGGATATGGGTCTTCTTCAATTTGTCCATCAATTTCTTAATCCCATCGCAAAATGCGGAGCAAGAAACGGTTACGTATTGGCACCGGCATTTAGATATTCGTGCTACATGACATCATTGATCTGGCTAACACTGTTAATCCCTCCGTCCAATTTTATAAACATATTTACTCTTAGCCCATAGAAATATTGAAGATAATTATATTATTCTTAATTATTATCTCTAAGCATTATATTTAATACATGCCTATAGAAATATCAATTAAAGCTGGATATTTATTAGAGCTAAAAGAGAATATAATACTAATTTCATATTAAAACATAAAATATATTCTATATTTATATACAAAAACCATTTAAAAACAATACCCTATAAACTTGGACGAACACAGTAATCACTGTAACACCAACAACCGCATCTGTCTAATCGAATAGGGTAGACTTAATTAACACGAACCACGAGACGTGGCACGTTGGTGTTGCCCGAAACTTGCTTAATCTGAATGAAATTAACAGAGACGCAGCTTGAGAGCCGGATCGATCAGTAGGCCCCGCGTGATGGAAGAAGACAAGGTGAGGCAGGCTGCAGGCCCGGCAGGGCTGCCTCGATCGAATGGTTAATTAAAGTATACTATTTGACGTTCGATTGATGATTAAGGGTTTGGTTTCATAGTGTCGCGGTCACATATAGGCCAATCTAATCCCTCTGTAGCACAAGGCGTAGCTAGCTTGCTGCAGTAGTTGCGGCAGAATGCCCTCAAACTCATTGCTTAACCAGCTAAACGGGCAAGTAGATAGCGTATTTCAAAATTAGACTGTATAGTAGAAGCATAAATGTATTAAACATGTAATACTACCAAACTCATAGCTAGAGAAGTAATTAAGCACTTCCCCTATCAAAAAATTCAGTGCCGGTCGTCTTAGAAAAGGGCATATCTAGTTTAATTAGTAGTATGCTTTTCTTTGCGATTTATGACAACATAATGGTACGTAGTGACTTAGGTATAGTACTTTTATACTGTGCCAATTTTCAAAGCAACCTACGTTTAGCGATGAATTGCTATATTTTACTGAAAAGGAAGTAGTATTATTGTAGATTCAGGGTCGAGTACGTGTTTTTATTATCGACGCATGGATGAAACGAAAAGGACACTTTGTAGTATTTGCAGAATGCTCCTTTGGCTACACAGTAGTGGTACTGCTTTCCTTTGCAAGTCTGCCATTAAATTTCCTCCTCTCGTTTGGACAAAAGGAAACAGTCTTGGCGCACATCCTAAGGCTGTCTCCAACGCACGGCGCGAAATCGACGCGAAGGAGAGAGAGCGATCAACGTGGAGGAGAGAGAGATGAAAAACGCTCGCGAAAGCAAAACAGCGACGACGCGGCCGACGTCGCCCTCGCGTTGGCCCCACCGCGCTCGCGCCGTGCTCACGCCGCGCGTTGGAAGGCTGTCGCCTGGCGTTGGACTTCTAGTCCTGCTTCATGCATGCAAAATTTGAGTGTAAAATGTATATGTTGTATTATGCAATGTATACATTGCATGTATTATTATTATTATTATTATTATTATTTGAAAGTGGATTAAAGAGATAAAAACTTGTAAAATTAAAAATAGTTTTGAAAGAATTAAAAACAATACTAAGATCTTTTAAAAAGTCGGTTGAAAAAATTCAGCTTGAATTTTGTTATTTTTATACAAGTCATATGTTGTAGCATTCCGTCACCATTTTACGAGGTTTTTAACGGTTTTTCTCAAATATTTGAAAGATGTTTTCCAATAAATATATCACGCTATACCTCTCTCCCACCTCCACCATTGAAAGAGGTGGGAGCTAGTGAGAAATTGCTAGTTGACGTGGCGTCTACGTGACACCACTCTGTCTCCACTAGCTCTCCAACCATTGAAGATAGCCTAATCACAACACACTGATGCCGAGATTGGTGCACGTGGGAACGCATTTCGCGGGAAGGAAAAAAAAATCCAGCTTGCCACTACGTACATACGGGGACCACTTTTCAGTAGCCAGTCTCAAAATACTGCTACCGTAGTGCTTAATTAGTTGCATCTGTTGTGTTCTTTCTGTACTCAGTTAATTATACTGGCAAAGTAACATTACAATATCCATGCAAAAATTATTGTATAGCCTTGTGTCAGAAAGAGAGATGAAATTTAGTGTTATGTAAAGATACCATGAGCTAGCTACTGCCAGTATAGTGTAGTATAAGATCAAATCAATTAACGAGTACTTCCTCTGTGACAAATACATGTTATTTTGTACATAGTTGTAATCAAACTTTTAAAGCTTTGACCATCAATATCTTTTTAAATATTAAAATGGATACATGAAAATCATAGATATAGATTTATCTCTAGAAGTACTCTCATAATATTATATTTTTATTGAGTTTTATAAATACATTACAATAGAAATTAGTGATCAAAATTATATTTTAAAAACTATACCAATATTTAAAATGACGTGTATATGTGACCGGAGGGAGTACTATCTGTTAGCATGTATTTCTAGTGAGGCACATGGATCATTGATTGATATGGGTGAACCTTTGCTAGCTTGCAGTGGGGAGGAGCACACATCCAGCTTGACTGTAACGATCGCTCTCCCCAGGAGGCTGGCTTTCTTCAGTTCCACATGGAGCAACTGCCGTAGTTTAGATTGGTACGTGCAGTGGAGCCATGTGAGGGATCTCGCCTCGTTCTTCCAAGTACGTGCATGCGACAGTCTAATCAGACGCGTACGGGATCCGAGCTCGACATCAACCACAACCTGAACGTCGATCTGCTGCAGGAGCAGGTACATCATGGTGTGGAGTCTCATGGCATCGGCGAACATCCAGCTGGACGACTCTCCATCGCTTGTTATTGGATCCTAACGGCAAATGGGGAATACAGCGCGAAATTGGCCTATCAATTTCCATTTGCGGATCGATATCCTTTCCCTGCAATCAACTAATATGGAAGGCTTGGGCACCATCGAAATGTAAATTTTTTTATCGTGGCTTGCACCACAGAGCAGAGTCGGGACAGCGTCGCAACTATATATTGACAAGGGGATGGCCGCATTCCTATTTTTGCCCCCCTCTGTGCCGTCGAATTGGAAACGGCACTGCACTTATTCGAATTATTTTTTAAAACAATATATTTTTAAATAATTTTATAAAAATAATATACCGAACTAAAATTTTACAAAAATATATTTGTCGCTATTTCAGTTTAGTCACGGACTTGCGGCTTACATTGACCAACGGATTATTTTGTCATGGATTCAATTCACCAATTCATTTGACGATAAAGGTGTATTTTTGTAAAATTTTGACTTGGCATATTATTTTTGCAAAATTATTTCAAAAAAATCGCACTTATTCAGGGATTACCCTTTCACCAAAGAAATTTGTGCTTCGATGGCAATTCCTGGATCGGCATCCAATACCTGAACCCTCAGTCTTGGGATATATGCAAATGTAGCGAATATCGGAAGGAATGAAACCAGCGTATCTTTCAGCGAATTTGGCCTGTTTATCCTTGTTTGCTGGAATATTTGGAGAAACGAAACCAGCGTATCTTTCAGCAAAAGTGTCTGAACCTGCAGGCCCTGGTTTCGGATCTGATGGATGATGCGAGAACTTGGTGAGTGGCAGGGGCTAAGGACCTTGCAGTCCTCTTTTCTTGCCGTCGCGCATATCAGCTTGATTGTTTTCTTGGCTGTGCCTTTCTCCAGTTGTTTTCTTGCTCTTGCTGTCATTTTCCTGTTTGGGGCTCCTCTCCGATTCCTCTTTTTTCTTCTCTCCTAGCATCTCATGTGCTTTTACAGCTTTGCTTCTTCTTAAAATATAAACCGGTTTTCCGTGTCTTTCAAATAAGAAAACGCGTACACTCACAAACGTACGTACGTACATGCAGGGGCTATCTCCATCGATCGCTTAAAGTGGATCATGGGAAGCAAACTTTGCAATTTGTACATGTTTGTAATGACTTGAGAGTTGAGAGGAAAAGAGTGTATGCATGTACAGATTGTAAGGCGCAAGCAGCTGGAAATAACGGGTCCTCTACGTTACAGGTCAAACTACAGAGGTGCTATAGTGACGGTCGGATTAAAATCAGATGCTCCAGATCCAGATGGATTGCTATATATCTAAGGAAACCCTACTTAACTGAAGTATATTAAAGGTACATACATATATACATACGTGATCACGGGCTGATGCGTGCATGCAGTCACTGTACGCATCCGCACATGCAAGAAAGATGTGCGTACATATATACATGGGGAGGCAAAACATGGCCATGCATGATTGGCCCGATTGGTTAGGGAGGAGGTCGCAATCGCAGCCTCCACCGGATTAATCTCATCCCCGGCCCCAAAAGGTCACTCTCCTCGCTCCGGCCCTCCATCTCCTCCCTCCTCCTAGACGCAACAATTAGAGAAAAAGACAGAGAACGAGATGATCCAAACCAAAGAACAAGAGAACGAGAGATCCAGTCCAAAACAACGATGCAGTACTATACAGCAGAAATTTAAATTTTACTGCATATTATACTAGTAATAACGTGCATACGCCGGTATAATAGTACAGTACTCCACACTGCTCTGCTAGGTACGTACGTACGTACGCCCCAATGACAGCGGCATCGCTTGCATAAAGAAAGCGCCCACTAGCACATACGCACGCATATACATACACGCGCATAGCTAGAGAGAGAGAGAAAGGGAGATCATTGAAAGCTGCGTCCATCCGCCCCCGTTGGTTCGCCACCATTTCCATCCCCTCCATCATCATTCGCTCCAATACTCCTCTCTCTCTCTCTCTCTCCTCTTTTCCCTCATCCACACACACACACATAAACTTCTTTGTAGCTAGTGATCATCATCAAGGCCACAAAGAGGAGAGAAAATATATATGTACTTTGGTAAAGTGTGAGTTAGTTTTGCTTTGAGCTTTTTATCCAGAGCTGGTGGTTAAGCTAGCTAGCTCCGTATACACTGGGCGTGGATACCTAAGCGGTGGCCGGGGGGGTTATCGGTAGATCGATGTCGATCGAGGACGGGTACTGCAGCACCGGCACGGACTCGCCGCGGGCGGACTCCGTCGACGAACAAGCTGCCGCGGAGTCGCCTCGCGGAGGGCAGAAGCGCGAGCTCCCCTCGCCGTCGCCGCCACCGTCGTCCCCGCTGCCGTCAGCCAAGCGCAGGTATACATGCATATGTGTCCGTGCACGCAGTGTTTTGCACTTGTAGGCCGGAAGCCCTAGCTAGTTAGCGAGGAGTTAGTTAAGCACAGAGGATTAAGTCTGTCTGTGTACATGTGTGTGTGTTTTCGTGTGAGCAGCCGGAGATCGGTGGAGAAGCGGGTGGTGTCGGTGCCGATCGCCGAGTGTAGCGACCGGCACAAGGGGGGTGGCGAGGGACCGCCGCCGTCGGACTCGTGGGCATGGCGCAAGTACGGCCAGAAGCCAATCAAGGGCTCCCCATACCCGCGGTACGTGCCAATTAATTACCAAGCTAATTGCTAGCAATTAAATCGGTTTATCGGTTAAGTAACCTTGTTTATTGTTTGTTCCGGTCGATTGGACGTACAGGGGGTACTACCGGTGCAGCAGCTCCAAGGGGTGCCCGGCAAGGAAGCAGGTGGAGCGCAGCCGCGTCGACCCCACCGTGCTGCTCGTCGCCTACTCCTTCGACCATAACCACCCGTGGCCGCTGCCCAAGAGCAACTGCCACACGAACAAGTCGTCTCCGCGGCCGCCGGCGCCGAAGCCTGACCCGGCGGTCGACGGCCAGCCCAAGTTTCCCGAGCATGAGACGGAGCCCGAGGAGCCGGAAGGCCCGCAACCGCAACCGGAGCAGGAGCAGAATCTTGTCGTCGAGCCGGCGGCGGCTGCCGAGGAAGAGGAAAGCTTCGACCTCGGCTGGTTCGACCAGTACCCGGCGTGGCACCGGTCCGCGCTGTACGCGCCCGCGTTCGACTCGGCGCCCCTGCTGCCGCCGGAGGAGTGGGAGCGCGAGCTGCAGGGGGAGGACGCGCTGTTCGCAGGGCTCGGCGAGCTCCCGGAGTGCGCCGTCGTGTTCGGCCGCCGGCGCGAGCTCGCCCTGGCAGCCACCGCGCCGTGTTCATAACGGTCTTTTCTGCCCCCCTCCCCACATTTTTCCCTTTCTTTTTCGGGTTTTAGTTTTACTCGGAGTAATTTGGAAGCAGTACATAGCTTGTAATTGGATCAATGGGGTTTCTTTCGCTGTTTAAGAGTGGCTCTTGTTTTACTCCTTTAACTGTGTCGCGTTCGCCATTCAAGGTTGTGCCATTTCGGAAGTGGTTTGAGTCTTTGAGATGCGAATATGTGATGATTCCAGCAAAAAGAAGAAGAAGAAAAAGCTGCGAAAGGTGGGCATTTTCAGGCGTTCTCCTCGTCATTTGTGACGGATAGATAGATACGTACGTCCCACCCAGCCGAGTTAGGCTGCATCGCACCGCACGGCCGCAGCATGCCCCCGCCTACAACTACAGCAAGTAAGCCTCGTCCGATGCGGAAGTTAACGGGAAGTGGTGGCAAACTGGCAAGTGGCGACGTACCGGCGTGCGTTTTCGGCGTGGTGGTTGGAGCGAAACGCGCAGGAGGCCACATCCACATGCCACGCCATGAGGTGCGGATGCGAATGCGATGGACCCACCCGCGGGAGGCGTGCCGCCCCCTTTGCCGGCCACGGCCGGCTGCCGATTCATGGAGTGATCGTTTTTTCTGGCCTCTTACCCTGCCTCTACAAGTATTTATAGATTTTAGTCTCTTTCTCACTACAAAAGTTACAGTAGATGATATATGTCTCCTGTCGTGTTGGGGAGCACCAGAACCAGCGTTGGTGAAGCACGGCGTGCGTGGGAGGGGCCAGCGGGTGAGTGATGATGCGGTCGGCGAGGTGGATCACATTTGCAAACACACAAAAAAGCAAGGAAGTTAAAAAGGGTTATCAATTCCGATTTGTTTGGTGTCTGGCGCCACGCGCGCAGGGTAAAACCACGGCGCTCCGAGGCGCGGCGCGGCAGACGGCCGCGCTCCAACTCTTCCCGTTCCTGGGAAATTTGCCGGCCGGGGCGCGCGCACGCACGCTACGCTCATGAGTGCGACGTCGCGGATCCGACCTCTATCGCTGTAACGAAGTCGTGCCGTGTCGGGCCTGCCTGATATTTTGAGAGGGAGAACCTTACGAGTTACGACCAGACAAACACATTATTACTGGTCTTGGTATCAAAAGATCGAGCCGATCGATTAATCCAGGTGTGTGGAGCCGAAAGGAGATACGTTGAGTTGGAGCCTTCGAGGTATCACGTAGGAAAAGCGAATTCTTGGAGGTTGTATTCGGGCCGAAGCATGGACGATTCATTTCTTCAGACTAAAATACAAGAGCCGGTGCTAGATCCGTATTCTCATCTAGTTTTTTTTTTCCCGTTTGTATTCTCATCTACTAGACTACTACTCCATAGGATGATTAACTATCTTATCTCAGGAGTTAGGACGAACATGTACCTCAACTGCTCTGCATGCATCACACCCTGCTTGCAGGAGAGATTCTCCCACTCGTGTTTTTTTAAAAGAAAATGTTGAACTAATTATCTATCCGTCACATGCAAGGAATCTAAGTTCTATCACATTTCTCATTTAACCAATTAAACCATTGAATGTTGGGGCTAGTTCCTAAATGTTATGTCAGCATCCTAAAATCAAGATGTCTTGATGTTTAGCCAAAAAAAAAATCGATGACAGTAAGGTTTATACTAGTGCTTTTTCCCTCCCGCGAACATGTCAGTTTGTTAGCTTTAAGAGATAAGTTAGAGCATCTCCAATTCTCAATATTTAGACTCTAATATTCTAGATTGGGACCTTCCTAAAAATTTTGGGTCTACAAAATACCTGTTCTCCAACAGCCTCATATTTTCTCCCAAAACACCTTTGAATTGGTCGGTGGGCCATCCTGGTATGCAAATAATGTTGATTGGGAGCCATGACGAGCGCACAAAATGAGTCGAGTCTTGTTTTTAGGCGTCTTAAATTTTGAGGAGAAAGAGAACTGTTGGAGTACTTTTTTAATCAAAGCAAAATCGGAGTTTGGAAATGGATTTTAGGCACTGTTGGAGATGCTCTTATGGTGTAAGACAAGAAGATAAGACTAATCAATAAGAATTTCCTATAGAAAGACCTAACAGCTAGCAATCGTAGAAAAAATGCCACATCCAGACAAGTTTGCGAACAAAAGATCAAACATATGACGTTACTAATTACTATCCTGTTTGGAGTCATTATCCATAGTTAAAGATTTCATGATCCTGCAACATAAGAACACAGGAATCAAATCCAAATATGTTGTTCTCACTGACGAGAGAGAGAGAGAGAGAGAGAGAGAGAGAGAGAGAGACCTGGATCCTTGCCAAGCCTGGCCCCCTTTATCTTGGGCCTGGCCGCTTGAGCCAGGCCTTATTTGCTAGTAATTATGAGTTTATGTAGCAAAACGTGCATGTAGCAAATTTACTATTCAACAGGAACAACGTGCTACATGAATTAAAGTAAGATCACAGGATGTGGGAAAATATGGAAGCATAAACACTTAGGAATCAGTGAAACGATATATTATACAGACCCTACTACAAACAAATTGATTGCAGGAATATCGAAAATCATAAGCAATCTGACAAAAAGGCAAATCTTGCATCAACAGTTTCAGGTGATGGTTTAAGTGAAAGCAGAATCAATCTAACCCTCAATATTACCACAAGAAAGAAAAGTGAATGAATAAATCTGTTGCAGTAGAAGCAGCACACACCACCAAGTTGAAAATTCGATAAAAAATGCATCTATACCCTAATTTGAGCAACATCCAACTCTCTTCAGTGCAGACACGTCGTCTTTCACATTTTGGGGATATGCTCACCTTTGCTTTAACTTTAGGCCAAAAGCTCCCCTCAACAAGATGGCTACTTGGGTTAAGCAACCTGCAAAAGAGCATTTGGCATCCACCTCTACCTCGCCTTTGCCTTCTCGACCTCCGCCGCCCATCTTCCTCGCTCGGCAATTTGCCGCTATGTTGTTACCTCCCTACGGTTGACTCCAAAAGCTACATTGTCTACAACCGTTTGTCAAATCTAAGCGACAAGAAAAGCCACGATCGCCCTATTCTGGATCCGGCAAGTGGAGCTAACGTGGCACTTATTATTCGTCGGCGGCGTTGCCCGACGAAATCAAACATTGACGACCATCGTATCGATATTTATCGGCGGACTTGGCGACATAAATATTGAAATTACTTACGTCGGCCAGGACCTGGCCGACGTAAATACTAGAGACACCAGACAACCTAATATCGATTCTGGCGAGCACTATTTGGACAACACAAATATCAATTCATAACACCAAAAAATATCAATCCATTCATATCAAATCGGAGAGTTCGGGACAACAAAAATACCAAGCTATTTGACCATGCATTCATATAAACTAATATCAATCCGTCCATTCATATGACCGCGCTTCAATTTTCAAACATGACATATATATGACACATAGAAAATTCAATTTGCAAACATGACCTACAACACATAGAAACTTCAATTTGCAAACATGACATATGACACAGTTGAACCATACTACTCATTGATCATACAAACATCAATTTGACGGGTATCTTCAAAATGATGCCCACTCTTGGCGTCGCCTCCAGAGTTTAAGAAGTGCATGGCCAGCCGAGTCCTCGAAGAAGAAGCGGTGCCTCCAACATGTGCATCCGGTGTGCGGGCCGCCGAACCCTATATCAACGAACATATGTTAGAGATAGCTAGATTACGTTAAAACAAATTTAAAATAATTGATGATACCATGTTGGGAGATTGCGGGGTAAAGAAGGGTGGAGGTTGGAACAGGGGAAGATTTAGTGGTCGTCAAACTGTTACGCCATATATTCCTACCAAACAAATGTAATTGGCATGAATACAATCATCGACATATATCTAAAATTAAAGCATGTATACATAACTAAAATTAAAGCATATAACCAAACAAATGTAATTGGCATGAATATATAACTAAAATTAAAGCATGCATACAATCATCGGCATATAACTAAAAGTAAAGCATGAATGCTAAAATACATAACTAAAATTAAATTTGTAGTTTGCTTCTAGTAAGTTTAAATTTTATGTATATATAGCAAAACGACTAGGAAGTTGCGAACATAATAAAAATTTAAATGACATCCCTAAAATAGTGGACATCCACTCAGCAGACAAAAGATAATATTCAATATAATATCAACAACAACAACCAGTCATGATATCCACTAACCATCATGACCAACTAAGCACATATAGCAAGAACGTCCAATCATCGATATATACAAGGCTAGCTAATTAGCATCTAGTCCTTGGTAACTTTCATATAATTAAAGCATGAATACAAACATACAATGAAATAGACATAAGTATATGAATTTTTGGGATTCAACCATACGACTTACTTGTAGAGCCGCCTGCTGCTGCGCCTGCCATGCAATAAAGTACTCTTGTTGCTGTCGCAGCTGCTCTTGAAGTCGACTCTCACGGGTTGCTTGTTGTCTCAACTCCTCCTCCAGTCAACTTTCAGGAGCGCTACACCCACTACTCTGGGAGGATTGAGACGACCTTGCCGAACTTAAGACTGTGGTAGAATCAACAATTCCATTAAACATGGTAAACCGACCATATTTTCTTGCCACCCCCACTATTGTACAAAGCGACAGAGTCTACATCTTCTTTCCTCCAGTCAAATTCAAACCCGTGAGTGTCTGTCATCACTTTCCCATAACTGACCTACAAAATTTGTAGTTCATGCATAAAAGTTAAACGAGCAATAGCCAATAGAGTTGTTTATAACCATTACGTACTAACCAAGCTCTACGTTCTTGAGTCCTTTGCATAGTTGCTCGGTATGTAGGATCAGAGCCAATGTGACCCCGTATGTAAGCTTCAATGTCCGTGGGCCGCTTTGAGCTTCCTATAAGTCGGTGTCATTAGCCAATATTTGAAGAGATCGAAGATAAATTTGACAATTAAAAACTAAACATTATGAAACATACCATCCGTCGTGCAAAGGCGAAGATGTCCATCGGCTCAGTAGCGTTGAACTACTCTCGGACCGCCTCCTGTTACCTCTCTTTTGGTTAGATTTAAACAAATTCGGGAGAGGCCCAAGAGTGGTGGTGAGCTTCCCATGCATCGGGGCACTTGTTAAACCAAGGCAACATAGCCTCTCGATCGATCCTCATGAAGGTAGATTTTTGAAGCACCAAGCTTCTTGCTCATCTCCGGTGAAGCACTTGCTTGTAGTACAAGTTGACCGCTTGGATGCGAGCACAGTACATCATCTCCTTCACATCTGAGTCGTTGCATTGTCAAAGACATCTTTAGCCTTAGCTTGCAACACGCTCTGATCACTTGGCAAGCGGTATCTCTCCTACAAAGCAAAAGGATTGAGTTAGACATCGTTTGTATTGATCATAAAAACAAATGAAAGTGGAAAAACATAGACTTACCCAAAAATTCACCCACACCCTCGGGCAACATTCCATGCTCCTATCTATAGCCATCCGTTGAGTCGCCCACTTCAAGGTTGTCTTGGGTTCACCATTGATGACCACTAAACCAGGATAATGGTAATGCAAGAGAGATCCTAGCGTACCATTTACTTGCCTCAAACTGTTTCTGCCTGCCCATTCTACATCAACCCATTGCCTACAAAAAAAAATATTATGCAACTTGTAAGATGATTCGGTTTTAAGTTTAATACTCACAAATTTTAATAATTTACCAATCTCCATATGGCACAATCAGTCTTCGTGCCTGAAGAACTGCTACTGGAGAAATCTGATTAGTCCCTCTATACCTGAAATAAGCATAGAATTCATGTTCATGACAAATGCAATCTGATTAGCAAGGTTCAAAAAAGCGCTAGGCGGTAGGCGGGCGGAGGCCCACTGCCTAGCGCCTAGGCTACTAGGCGGCGCTAGGCGCGCCTAGGCGAAAACACAAAATGGCATCTTTGCAATGAAATAAAATGGTGAAAGACATATATAAAAGATAGAATATAGTCACAAAACATAGTCTCACACATAATATAGTCACAAAACTAAGTTCTACGATAATAAAGTCATAAAACATAGTCCAACACATAATTAGGTTCAACAAAAGTTTGAGCCAATGATCTGAAATGATCAATCTTCTAAAGGATAGAACTTTCGTGGCAACACTTCGTCTTCATCATCCTCAAACTCAACATCCACATCTTCCTCTTCATTGCCCTCCTCTTCTTGGATTGGAATTCATCATCATGAAGCTCTCTTACTCTTGCACTTCTCTGAAGTTCAAGTTGTTCACTAGTACCCATAGCTTCATCAAGTACTCCCCATGGTATCTAGGGCACTACCTCTTCCTCATCCTCATCTCTAAAAACAACCAATGCATGATTGTCTCCTCCCTCATATAGAAATCCTTGAGCTTCGGTAGCATCACAAGATAGGAGGACATCAATGTTCTTCTTTGCCATGATCCTTTCTTTCTTGGCCAACATTCTAGCATTGAATTGTATGTAGACTAGATTGTTGAGACGGGCAGTGGTTAGCCTATTTCTTCTTTTGGTATGTATCTACGAATTACAAAGTAAATTGAGACATTACATAATATTGAGAATTGAGACTTTAGAGTATTGAATATTGGATTATTGGGACTCAAGAGTAGAGCTAACCGATTCAAAAGTGCTCCAATTTCTTTCTAGCAACCTAAGAGCTTGAGGTCAATGAGAGGAGTCTTAATGCCATCTTTTGTAAATCTGTGTTTGGCCTCCATAGAGCCTCCACCAAGATGCTATCAATAAGAAAAGCAAGAACAATTTAGTATATGTACATCTATATTAGTTGATTAATAAGTTACCATGCATTGCAAAATAAATGCATGAATTAAGCACAAGTTTACGGGATTATAGTCGAAGTTTTGACAACTTCTTGCAAGCTTCTTTCAAAGGGACCTTCTCTATTTTGAAATTTAATCAACTCTTGATTTACAACCCGATCTTGTTTGTCATCGTCACCATGATAAAAGTCTCAACACAAGACATGAATGATTCCGTAATGTTTGGATCCATGAAGATTGCATTATCAACATAGCTATAGTATGGATTCAACATGTATGCACTTAAGTGTAATGGAGAATCAAGTCTACCTTTCATCTTCTTCTCAACAACGGCTATAACATCTTTGTAGTTCTTCTCCACATTTCCAAATGCATCCTTGAGTTCCTTCTTTGCCTTAATTAGTTCTCCATATAGAAAAGCCATAGATGGCTTGACATCTCCATCAACCAAACGAAGAACTTGCACCAAAGGCTCAAAACCCTCAAGCATAGAAACAACACCATTCCAAAAGGCCCTATTTATAGCGAATCGCGTTGCATCCTTGCCCTTTTGGTTTTCACATGACTCAAGTTTTCCCACTCTCCATCAACCACCATCTTCTTTAGTTCTTTCTTTTTTTCCATCAAACTTTGCAAAGTAAGAAAAGCGGAAGCAAATCTAGTCACCCCGACCTTATGATATCTCTCTTCTTTGTGAATTGCCTCATCAATGCCAAGGTCTTGTGGTGTGAATAGATGAAGATAGTGAATGCCTTTGCTTGCTCAAGTGTCTTCTTGAACTTTGGCAAGTTGCCAATTCCTTGGAGCATCAAGTTGATAGTGTGAGTTGCACAAGAACTCCAAAAGATATTTGGCCTCTTGGCATGCAACAATGCCTTTGCTCCCATGTTGTTAGAAGCATTGTCCGTCACTACTTGCACAACATGTTCCGGACCTACTTCCTCAATTCCTTCATCCACTATGTTGAATATGACTTCACTTGTGTGTGACACATCCGACATCTCCTTTGATTTTAAAAACTTGTTCCCATGCTACAATGTGTGCACAAATTCATTATGCTCCTCCTCTTCATGTCGAGTCCAAGCATCGGTCATAATAGAACAACAGTTCTTTATCTTTTCCTCCTCACGTTCCTTTAGCAAACTCTTAGTTCTCAATAATTCCTCACTCAACAAATTCTCCCGAAGGTCATATTGGGTAGGAGGTTGAAAACCTGAGCCAAATTGACCAATGGCTTCACACATTGCTTGAACTCATCGTTGTCAAGAAGCGTTGAATGGTACACCTATTAAAATAATACAAACAAGAGATTGGTGAGGTAGCAATGAGCAATCAATGGAAGGTAAAAGATACAAAGATTTACCATGTGTATACACCCATCTAGCAACATATTGCCGCACTTGATGTGTTCTCTCTTTCCAAAGCGCCTCGGTAATATTTTGTTGCAGCATGCTTCATTGGGCTTACTTTAGGATCAATAGGGCGTGCAAATCATCCATAGGGCCTAATTTGTTAGGTCCGAAACTTCCACCCTCCTCCTCTTCTCCAACCGGATTTAAACATTCACATCTTCTCTAACCGTCTTCACGGTCTTGCTTTTGTTTCTTCTTTCGTTTTGCTTCTTCAAGAGATTTCTTGCACTTATCTTGAGCTTCCTCTGAGGTTTGCTTTGCATTTAGCAACACTATTGCCAACTTTGCCAATGTGTTGCTTAAGACGATAAATTCCTCCAGAGCTCACATGGCCACAAAATGCACTTCACTCTGTCCAAGTTGGATGGATCGACTAGAACCCCATAAGCCCATCCTCGTCATCCGACTTCCTCTTAAGAGCGCCAGTGCTCTCGGTTGTTGCCGCCGATCCCGTTGACGACATTCTATAAATGGATAGCACATGTAGCATGACCTCACTCACCACGAAACAAACTAAATTAAAGAAACATTAGCTAACGATTATAGATTCAATTTACGAATTGCAATCTAAAAGAACTTGCAGAATCTATAATCGTTAGCTAATGTTTCTGGAAAAAATGCTACACTATACATACGCATCAAGAAAACATATATAGCACATCACCACACAACAATTTAGCTAGCAATCGATTAACATGCTCCTTGTTTCATCGATACTCACAGCTAAACATAGCAAACCAACCAACACAGGACACTAATATACATACTATCATACTCGATTACTCATTTACACACGACCACGTGCAATCTAAAATGAAAATCAATTCATCCAATCATCCATTCATCCCCATTCCATTCCCAGACACGAGGCGAGAGGTTTGAGACCACGATATTTTTCCTCTGCGACGAGTCATGAGTGCGATCTGGACCTCACTGGTGAGAGGTGAGACTTCGGCCGGGCGACTTAGCGATCTTGGCGATGAGGAGGCTCGATACCGTGTGGAAGGAAAGAGCAGCCAGGAGGAGCTGTGGCGGGCGCGAAGCAGTTCGGAGAGTTTCTCTGCTGCCAAGGCTGGCGACGCTGAGGAGCTTCAGCTGTGGCGAGCGAGTCTTGGCGACGCGGAGACTGGGAGGCGGGGAGGATGAGGAGGATCTCGGCGAAAGGCTGGGGGGATCTCTGGCGCCGGCGGGAACCACGACCTCCGCGACCGGGAGATCTGTGGCCGAAGAGAATCGGCGCTTCAGTAACCTAGCTCCTCTTTCCCTTGCGCCCTTCCTGGTTTTCTCGTTCTTATTCAACCCAAGACCGCCTAAGCGTCGCCTCTCCTCCGCCTTTTCTCCGCTTAGCTCATGACTCCCTTCTTGGCAGCTTCTTGCCGCCCGGCTCCGCCTAGCGCCACTCGCCTAAAACGATTTTCGCTGCCTAAGCGAGCGGAGAACAACCGCCTCGCGCCTAAGCGCCGCCTAGGCGGCGATTTTTCGCCTTTGGAACCTTGCTGATTAGTCCTCTATACGATCATGAACATGAATTCTATGCCTATTTCGTATATAGAGGACTAATCAATTCTCCCAGCAGTTTCGTGCACAAAGACCGATTGTGCCATATGGAGATTGGTAAATTATTAAAATTTGTGAGCATTAAACTTAAAACCGAACCATCTTATAAGTTGCACAATGTTTTTTTGTAGGCAATGGGTTGGTGTAGAATGGACTCGTAAATAGCTTTGAGGCAAGTGAATGGTACGCTAGGATCTCTTATGCTACCATTATCCCGGTTTAGTGGTCATCAATAGTGAACCCAAGCCAACCTTGAAGTGGCGCACTACGGATGGCTATAGATAGGGTGCATGGAACTGTTGCCTAGCGGGTGTGGGTGGATTTTTGGGTAAGTCTATGTTTTTTCACTTTCATTTGTTTTTGCGATCAATACAAACGATATATAACTCTATCCTTTTGCTTTGTAGGAGAGATACCGTTTGCCAAGTGATCGAGAGCATCGTTGCAAGCTAAGGCTAAAGATGTCTTCGACAACGCAATGACAGATCGTGAAGGAGATGATGTACCGTGCTTGCATCAAGCGGTCAACTTGTACTACAAGCGAGTGCTTCACCAGAGATGAGCAAGAAGCTTGGTGCTTCAAAATCTACCTTCGTGAGGATCAAGACCGAGAAGCTATGTTGCCTTGGTTTAACAAGTGCCCCGATGCATGGGAAGCTCTCACCACTACTGGGCCTCTCCTGAATTTGTTCAGAAATCTAACCAAAAGAGAGGTAATAGGGAGGCGGGTCCGAGAGTAGTTCAACGCTACAGAGCCGACGGACATCTTCGTCTTGCACGACGGATGGTATGTTTCATAATGTTTAGTTTTTAATTGTCAAATTTATCTTTCGATCTCTTCGAAATATTGGCTAATGACACTGACTTACAGGAAGCTCAAAGCGGCACTCGGCCCACGGACATTGAAGCTTACATACGGGGTCACATTGGCTCTGATCCTACATAGCCTGAGCAGCTATGCAGTGACACGGCGACCCAGAGCTTGGTTAGTACGTAATGGTTATAAACAACTCTATTGACTATTGCTCGTTTAACTTTTATGCATGAACTACAAATTTTGTAGGCTAGTTATGAGAAAGTGATGACAGACACTCACGGGCTTGAGTTTGATTGGAGGAAAGAAGATGTTGACTCTGTCGCTTTGTACAATAGCGGGGTGGCAAGAAACAAGGTTGGTTTACCATGTTTAATGGTATTGTTAATTCCACCACAGTCTTAAGTTTGGCAAGGTCGTCTCAATCCTCCCAGAGCAGTGGGCGTAGCGCTCGTGAGAGTCGACTGGAGGAGTTGAGACAACAAGCAACCCATGAGAGTCGACTTCAAGAGCAGCTGCGACAGCAACAAGAGTACTTTGTTGCATGGTAGGCGCAACAGCAGGCGGCTCTACAAGTAAGTCGTATGGTTGAATCCCAAAAATTCATATACTTATGTCTATTTCGTTGTATGTTTATATTCATGCTTTAATTATGTGAAAGTTACCAAGGACTAGATGCTAATTAGCTAGCCTTGTATATGTCGATGATTGGACGTTCTTGCTATATGTGCTTAGTTGGTCATGATGGTTAGTGGATACCATGACTGGTTGTTGTTGTTGATATTATATTGAATACCGTTTTTGTCCTGCGAGTGGATATCCACTATTTTAGGGAGGTGTCACAAATTTTTATTATGTTCGCAACTTCCTAGTCGTTCTTGCTATATATACATAAAATTTAAACTTACTAGAAGCAAACTACAAATTTAATTTTAGTTATGTATTTTAGCATTCATGCTTTACTTTTAGTTATATGCCGATGATTGTATGCATGCTTTAATTTTAGTTATATATTCATGCCAATTATATTTGTTTGGTTATATGCTTTAATTTTAGTTATGTATACATGCTTTAATTTTAGATATATGTCGATCATTGTATTCATACCAATTACATTTGTTTGGTAGGAATATATGGCATGATAGTTCGGACAACCACTAAATCTTCCCTCGTTCCAACCTCCACCCTTCTTTACCCCGCAATCTCCCAACATGGTATCATCAATTATTTTAAATTTGTTTTAACATAATCTAGCTATCTCTAACATATGTTCGTTGATATAGGGTTCGACAGCCCCACACAACGGATGCACATGTTTGAGGCACCGACGCTTCTTCTTCGAGGACTCCGCCGTCAGTTGGCGACTTCTTAAACTTGGGAAGTGACGCCGGTAGTGGGCATCATTTTGAAGATACTCCGTCAAATTGATGCTTGTATGAACAATGAGTAGTATGGTTCAACTGTGTCATATGTTATGTTTGCAAATTGAAGTTTCTATGTGTTGTAGGTCATGTTTGCAAATTGAATTTTCTATGTGTCATATATATATGTCATGTTTGAAAATTGAACTATGTCATATGAATGGACGGACTGATATTGGTTTATATGAATGCATGGTCGAATGACTTGATATTTTTGCTGTCCTGAACTCTCCGATTCGATATGAATGGATTGATATTTTTTGCTGTCATGAATTGATATTTGTGCTGTCCAAATAGAGCTGGCCAGAATCGATATTAGGTTGTCTGGTGTCTCCAGTATTTACGTCGACCAGGCCCTAGCCGACATAAATAACTTCCAGTATTTATGTCGGCCAGGCCTAGCCGAAGTCAATACCTACATTATTTACGTTGCCAGGACGTGGCCGATGTAAATAATGATACCAGTGGTCGGCAATGAAAAGACAGTATTTACGTCGGCCAACGCCTAGCCAACATAAATATGTGCCACGTCAGACGGTGACGTGGATCGATGGCGTGGACATTATTTACGTCGGCCCATGGCGGACGTAAATAAGTGCCACGTCAGCTCCACTCCAGCCGGATCTGTACTACTATTCCTATTTACATCGGCTTCGTGGCCAACGTAAATAACCATTATTTATGTTGGCACCGACCATTAATGGTTATTATAAGGGATATTTACGACTACCTATTTACGCCGCTTTGCCTTATTTACGATGGCCGATATAAATAGGTCGGCTTTTGCTGCGCAGATGTTTCCATGAAGTACAGTGACTTAGCCTCATCAAATTCCTTTCCATCTCCAGTTGAAACAGCCACCAAGTGGCGGAGATCAGATTTGTTGCCAATTAGCATCACAACAATGCTAGGATCAGTGTGATCTCTCGGCTCTTTTAGCCAGCACTCCACATTGTCGAATGTAGCATGACGAGTGACATCATAGATAAGCAACGCGCCTACTGCTCCTCTATGATAGGCACTCGTAATAGCACGGTATCTGACAAGTAAAGAAAATTTTCAGGCAATCACATACTTGAGCACAAAATGGATGCAAAAATGATAAAGTGCAGCTAGTGACCAAGTGTCGATTCCACCATCAGATACACTGGAGATGGTCTACAAACAGCGGTCATGTATGGGACTGAAAATGAATGATGTGAGTATCAAAGACTGTATAAGTGCAGACCTTATAAGGAAGGAACATCATGATTCCTTAGCTAGGTAAAATTGCTGCCGAGGTGGTACTTCGATGCGGAGAGTTTTTACCATCCTTGAGAGGTACCAGGATGTAGTACCTTCTTACTAATTACTCTTAAACTCCATCTCTTAGATCCATTAGCGCTAATAGGTTCCTAGCTAGAACTATTAGTCTAGCTAATATGTAATAGATACTATTGTCCAAAATACCCATGCTATTAAATGCTATTGGTGGTAGATTACCCTATTAAAGTTTGGCTAGCTAATAAGATAACATCTCTTAATTTTTAGTACCTCCACCCAGGCCCTTAGTACCTCCACCCCTTAAACTATTGGTAGCTCTTGGTGCTAGCTCAATGGATGGCTTGGTATCTCCCAAGATGGTAAAAAACCTCTTCAATGCAATATGGCATACACATTGCATGCCAAAAATGGAACTTTGTAAGTGATAAAACTACAGAACAATTAAATTTATGTGGCAATTATGAGCGGCACCGCAGATAAGGCCAAGGGACGGGATAGGTCATCTTTTCCTTTCCACAAGACCAGATCAAAAAGAGCATCGTGGTGCCACTATGCAAGAGACCAAATCGCACAAGCGTGCAACATTTGATCAGCGGTCTTGAGCAAATGACCCCCAACATCACAGTTAGCATCCCTAGGTAGAGGTCCTAAAAGCAAGGCTCATGTGGGGACTACGAAGCCAAAGGTAAGGGTGAACAAATGTGTGCAAATGTGAGTCTGTCGCTAAATGATTGCCAAGGTGGCTCTAGGAATAGGAGAAAGCGGATTTTGAACTTAAAAGTACTACTGAACCAAACAAAAATAATAACAGAAAAAATTGGCACCAGTTTAGCATAAGTTAGACATCATACATAGAAAGGAAGGAAATTGTAGTTAAAACAACAACTAATCTGTGAATCTTATTGTTAAAATTACAAAAACCACAACCCACTCTACCCTAGCCTATTTTGTGTTTTGCAATGTATGATTGTCTCCCACACAGATGTAGACTATCCAGATTTAATTCCTAAAATTTCAATTTACAATTGCATGTGAGTCGTTTTCTTGATGGGCGAAAAAAGTTTGTTCAGACCTGCTCCTTGAAGAGTACTTTTATTCTGGACAGTGAATTAAATTTATATTTTTGGTCTAATCACTAGTAAACACTCTTAATGTACTCACAACTCCAGATCATATTATCGCATCCATGATGCGAGAATTCCTTAATGAACACTCAAGTATCTAGTACATACAGCGTAGCTACAACCACTGTCCAATCAAGAATATTATCATCTCAATTTATACTGCTCCTCTTAAGTCATCTCAATGAACTACTGCTGCTGCAGTTACTAGCAAGACAGCTAGCTGATCAAAGTCATTCGCATAGTACTACAGACCAGATAAGATGGGAACCAAACTAAGCTATGAAAGCGTAATTATGCACCCCACATGGTGCAGAAACGTAGTGACCACAATGGCACTTTCTACTAGTCTGAGATGTAGCAAGAGAAACCCTCAGTAGTGATCATTTCGTCTCTGGGGCCGTAAACTAGCACCTTTTGACACATCTTTCCACTGATTTATCTGTAAACTCCAAATGAAAGATGACACCATAACCACTAGAAAACAGCATTGTTTTGCACTGATTCACTCGTAAACCATTAAACTCGTCGGTGTAAGGCACGGGCTTCCGAACCGCGCAAGATCACATGTCGGCGCCCAATCCATCCTCCAGAAGCAGCCAAGTCAGACCCAGATGTTCAATTGTCATTGGAAGAACCAGTAACACTCCGTTTGCTATTCCCCACTGGTTCACTTTGAAACCGAATCCGTGCACCAACTTCCAATGTCAGAACTTGGAAGAACAACAACAAATGAGGCAATCGCCTAATACCAGCATCACCCAACTAATTTGATCAAGCAAATCAACAATGCTGAAAACCAAAGGTCCCACCTTTTTCTTTTACCCAGAACATTCGCCAAGGTCGCATTCTAATTTCCAAGAAAAGACCACGAAGCAAGCAAATCTATAGTCCAAGTACTACATACCCACTTGCTGCTTTGCGAACAAACGGTAAAGCCAAGGTGGAAACGAACGGAAGTAATTAAGAGAGGCGGGAACTCACCTCTCCTGGTCGGCGGTGTCCCAAATCTGGGCCTTGACGACCTTGCCGTCGACCTGGAGGCTGCGGGTGGCGAACTCGACCCCGATGGTGGACTTGGACTCGAGGCAGAATTCGTTCTTGGTGAACCGCGACAGCAGGTTGGACATACCCACGCCGAGTCGCCGATGAGCACCACCTTGAAGAGGTAGTCGTAGTCGTCCTCCGCCCTGTACCCGCCGCCTCCGCCCGACGCCATTTCCCTCTCCTGGTACTTCCTCTCCGAACTAGTAGTGGGCCTAGGGGCCGCCTGGGCGGTGGTGGGCCGCCGCCCGCAAAATTTAGGGCCCCCGTGTATGAGGTATGTACTTGTATGGCTCGCATGCAAAGCAACGCAACTACATAGCAAGAGTCTGGTCTTCTAGTCATTGGAGAGTCCAGAGGCGGAAGAAAAAGGAAACGAACAGGCGGAAGCGGGCGGCATGCGCATGCATGCGACTAGATAATCTAGGTCTCAAGTTCAACGCCACGGCGGCGGCAACGGACCGGACTTCGTGGCCAAATCACGACGCGAACGCAGGCGCACGGCTAGCGGCGATCAGCGGACGTGGGACACCGGGGCGTCTCGGCATGCGCGGCGATGCGGCCGCTAAAGAGGTAAGACATCTCAATTCTCACGAACAACCCACGCATCGTAATGAGAAAATCAGGATCTTCAGAGTTCAGTGTTCGACACGCATGAACCTTAAGTGAAGTCCTTAACTAAAAGGTCGACGAATCGATTTAATTCTATATTTCTATTTCTACATGCATGCGGGCGAGGGCAACGGCTTGGAAATTACCCGAGCGGCAATCATGGACTCATGGTAGTGCATCCGGAGAAGAGTTGACGATCACGCACGGGCACGCACTAGCGGACGTCTCGGTCGCTGAAGAGGTAAGACAAGACGCATACTCTAATCTCTAATTCCCTATTCGGCTATTCCCTATTAGTAATTTAGTAATCATTTGAACCTTGCACTATTCAACCTTTGATACGTTTATTTTTATTTTCAGCGCTTTGTGAATTGTGATATCATGTCATCCAGAAGGTATCCATCCCAGAGCGAAAAAAGGAAACGGAAAAACGTGCGATGACTTCATAGAAACGCAGAGAGGATCTATGGACAAATTTTTAAAGAGTAATACTAGTGCTCATTTAACCCAAATAATGAGTTGGCGATAGTTGCCGTGGAGGAAGATGAACCAACAAATGAGATTTAAAGAAGAGGAAAATGTTGACATCAACGTCGATGATAACGATGTAAGTGGCCCCGAGAATCTAGCTAATTCATCGGTGCAAATGCACAATCTGCTAGTGTTGATGAGCGATCGGTTTATACTTCGATATTTATGATCCAAGAAATTGGGATAATCTTGATAATAAAGCAAGAGACATATTAGTTGAGAAAGGGCCTATAAGAGAAAAAGGTATGGAATTCCTCTAGATGATGCCTCAAGACATTTTCATATGCTCATTATCATAGAAAATTAAGCAATGGAGAGGTACATGATAGAAAATGGCTTGTTTATTCGAAGCATGTTGACAGAGTTTTTTGCTTCTGCTGTAAGATCTTTAAGTCTAGCACTAACAAGAGTCTGAGTTCATTAGCACATGATGGATATAGAAATTGGAGGCATATTAGTGAGAAGCTTAGAGAACATGAAAATAGTGTTGAGCATATTAGTAACATGAATAAGTGGAATGAATTGAGGACTAGATCTGCAGAAGAGGAAACTATTGACAAAGACTTGCGTATAAATCACAAAGGAGAAAGAACGTTTGAGGCAAGTTTTGTTAAGAATAATAGCAATTGTGAAATTTCTTGGTAAACGAACTTGGCTTTTAGAGGAAGCGGTGAGCGACTTTTACAATGATAGTAATGGTAATTTCTTAGCTTGTGCCGAGATGATTGCAGAATTTGACTTGGTAATGCAAGATCACCTTAGGCGATTCGTAAGAAAGAAATTCATTATCATTATCTCAGTCATAAAATTCAGAATGAGTTGATATCTCTTTTGGCTTCTGATATTATAAGTTTTATTATAAATGTTGTTAAAGAGGCCAAATATTTCTCCATTATCCTAGATTGTACCCCTGATGTTAGCCATCAAGAACAAATGACTTTATTGGTACGTTGTGTTAATTTGTCCGATGGAAAGATAAATATTGCCGAGTACTTTTTGGGGTTCTTGAAGGTGGATGACACATCTGGTTTGGGGCTTTTTAATGTATTGCTTGATGCTATGAAGTCCTTTGGCCTAAATATTAATGATATAAGGGGTCAAGGCTATGACAATAGTTCCAATATGAAAGGAAAACACCAAGGGTACAAAAACGGTTAATTGATATCAATCCAAGAGCATTATATATGTCATGTGCTTGTCATAGTCTCAATCTTACTCTTTGTGATATGGCAAAATCTTGTGGGAAAGTTTGTTTCATTTTTGGAATTGTTCAATATATATATGTATTATTTGTGGTTCTCTGAAAAGGTGGAATGTTTTGCTTAAACATGTTCCTTGTTTAACTGTGGAAATCATTGTCCAATACTCGGTGGGAGAGTCGAATCAAAAGTGTTACAATAATAAGATATCAAGCAACTGAGATAAGGTCACTTTTGTGCGAGAAGTTACGTCATGCTTCGACATTGAACCAAAGGACAAAAGTGATGCAAAAAATTTATTTGATGCACTTGGCGACTTTGAGTTTCTACTTGGTATGGTTATCGGCATGATGTTTTATTTGTTTGTAAACAAAGTGAGTAAAAGTCGCAATCGCCACCATGTGTGTTGACTCTACTTTGAAGCAAATACAAGGTATAATGGAATACTTTGAGAAGTATCTGAAATGATGGGTTTTCTTCTTGTTTGAACATTGCCAAAGGTATTGCAAATGACATGGGTGTAGAGGCATCGTTTCCATAGAAAGCGTCGTCTTAGTGAGGAAGAAACAATTTGATGAAAGTAATTGCCAAGAAGAAATCCTAGAAGTAGAGGGCTTTTGAAGTTAAATATTTTTTGGTTTTGGTTGATATGGCGATCACTTCTTTGAAGACCGTTTCAAGAACTTATGGTGTTTAAAAATATATTCGGATTTTTAATGAGCTCAAGCACCTTGAAGTCATTAAATGATAGTGAACTTGAAGAGTGTTGCACTAAATTTGCAGACATTTTCTCTCATGATGGTTCATCTGATGTTGAGGTACATGATCTTATTTTTTAAGATGATGTCAAGTGCCAAGTAAGTGTTTATGATTACAATTTACATTTGTCATTTTATAAACTTTAAAGTATTCTATAGAAGTAATTTTTATGCATTGAAATTTGAATATTAGTTTCTTCAATGATGTGTGTTTATAAGACTATATATATATATACACACACACACACACACATATATATATATATATATATGAGGAGGTGGATAGGGGCATAGGGCCTCCCTATAAGTTTTCGCCCCGGGCCCCCAGAATGTCAGGACCGGCCCTGAGTGGGCCTAGTGGCGTTAGGCTTTGGATCTCGCGGGGTTTGGGTCAGGCGTCGCTGTGGAGGACGGATCAGTAAGGAAGGAGTGCACTGACAGTTTGAGCTGAGCCTGCGGGGGTTTGATTTGCAGGGTTGAGGGCAGTGGGGTTTTACAGTTTCTTTACGGCATTCTGTCGTCCCAACATTGATTTGTTCCTCTTGTGCAGAAAGTTCCCTGACGTTTTATGATTTAGCAAATTTCTACCTTAAAGTATGTAATATATCGATCCGTCGGAGGGCTTACAACGAAATCCCAGCACAAAATGCAAAGTAGTGGAGCAAATTTCTACGGTACGTATGTTTATTCTAGTAATTAATATGAGACGGATTTTTCAATCGAATCGTTTAAAAGCGTTTGAAGGCATGATGTATCGGTCTCCATCGCATTATCTATTTATATAATTATATTTGATGATAGCGTATGAGTTATTCCACACAAAAGAGGCAACAAGGTCTAGCAATATAAAGGAAACCATATTTCTTATGTTTTCAATGGGATAAAAAGGATACCGTGATGTTTTTTACGTAGCTCCGATAGTCTACTCCAAACATCACACCTAATTACGATAATCATTGGTGGTTGGTTGGTTCTACTTCTATCGTCACGATACACCCCCCCCCCCCTACCTTCTCATCAACGTCTTGTTCCTTTCTGATGAGTGATGACCACGCCACACTGTCGTTGATGTCCTATCATTCTTAAAACTTACTCATCCGTCTAAATTTATAAAGCGTATTTCTTCTTAACACATGACAAAAAGATATTGAAAATAACTAGATTACCTCTAATTATTGTCACTAAACACTATATTCAATACATATATGTAAAGAATATGAAGTAAAGATGAATATTTATTAGAGGTACATAGAAATCATCACACTAATTTTACAATAAAATATAAAATACATATTATATTTATGGATAAGATTATTAAAAATTAAGACTTATAAACTTAGATGGCTAAAATAACTCAATGTCATTGTAGGAAAAGAAAAAGAAAAACATAACTCGATACTTGAGCTCATTGTGGACCATGAGCAGGCCGGCTCCCTTGTTATACGATAACTGAATTGTGGAGGGGGCAGCCCGAAAAATCTTTGCTTAGTTTTGGCTCGAACTCGTTAAAGAAAAGGCGCGTGGGACGACGCCCCATCACTGATGGGCTCGTGAGTCGTGAGGGCATGTACAATACTACAGATAATTACTGTTTATAGTAAATTATTATATCATCTATAGATAAACTTATACAATAGTATAAACAATCACTTTTTTGATTCCCGTTCTACAATCAATTCATCTCTATCCATAAACAGTTTGGTTCCTGTGCTACAGTCGACTGTAAATGTATAGACAGTTTCTTTCTCTTTCCTCTTTCTCTTTCATCTACATCAACAAATAGATGACATGACAACTCTTATAAACAGCTGATGTCAATCTATTGTACATGCTCTGAGTGTGTGGCCGTGTCTGTTCGGCGCTCAGCTCGTGGCCCCGGTCGAGAGGGCTTTGGAATGGCTGAAACAATTGACTACTCGCACATCTATAAACGGTCGTGGATTTTGCATTCTGGAGAAACACCAACACCGGCCGCTACATCAGTAGGTGCAACAAGTAAGTTAAAAACGTTTGAAACGAAGGCCAAACATGAAACGTCAGTAGATGTTGCCGCCGTGCCTTGTAAATGCGGCTACAGATGCCAGCGGTGCATCTGAGATCCTGCAGGGCGGCACATGCACGCGTATGCACGGGTGTAAACAGAGCTGATGTGGTCAGATATTGCTTATCCTCTACCCAGATATCCGAGATAAGTTTATCATATATTATCCGATTAAATTCCGAGATTACTCCAAAACTGATGGATACTTATGTTCCTAATCCGTTCTCACATGGCGAAAAATTATCCGGTTCTGAATCCAAAATTCGAAAAAATAGCTAGACATTTGGTTTTTTTTCTCCAAATTGAATTCAAATAATTCGGTTAAACAGTCATAGGGAACTATCCACTCCGTTTACATCCCCTACAATGTATGTATGCAGATAGGGGTGAAAACAAGGCGTATAATTCTCATCCGATCTAAAGCTGTATCTCTGCATCTAAAAAAATATTACACAGAATACCATTTTTTAGTCCCAATCTTATTTCTGATATTATCCATACCTGTGTATAAAAAATATGGGTTAAGATATGAGAAGAATAATGTCCACATCCTATCCGTATTTGGTCAGATATCCGGAAAATATCTAACAAATCAACAAATGATTATTCGATAAAAAATCAATATTTTCTAATATCCTCTATAGTTTTCTAGTCATTGACTAATTTATAACAAGAACTTACTGTCGGCGTATTCCGCCTGACAGGCCCGAAATCTACAGACCGTGTTTGGTTTGATAGGAGGGCGTCTTCGCAGTTGGCTAACCCTACAGGGTGAAAACCCTAGAGATTCCCACACGAAGGATTCCGACGTCTATGGACTAGGGATGACACAGAGATTTTACCCAGGTTCAGACCCCCTTTGCCTTGGGTAATAGCCTTACTTCCTGCTAAATTGTTTAAAGAGTGTTTGAAACTAGTACAGTACAGAGCTTTCGGGTTACAAGTTCTTCCTTAGGCTCTACTGCAGAACTCTCGATCCTTCCACCCCTCTTCCCCATACACTAGAGGGCCCTTATATAGGCCAGGCCAACCAGAGTAGGTACAAGGAGGGGTTATCATGCTGATCTTCATACATTTATTACCCCTTCCCGTGCTTTGTCTCGCTCCTCGGCCTCATTAAATGCCGACGATGACTTCGCCTTGGCCCGCCTTGCAGATGTGACCCTTTTTGACGGTAGGTGAGAGCGTCAAAGGAATGGGCTTGTAGCGTAAATCCTTGCGGTGACAGATTCGACACCGCAGTTTGCCGCTGAACGGTGACGATAGGGAAGGAGACTTGAGGTGAAGTTACCTGCACCACCTTTTTGCCTTCTTGGGCGAAGCGGCGGCATCTCGCCCACTGCCACCGAACGCCACGTGGGTCGGCGCCGGCGGCAGGCGCCTCGCCAACTCGCCGCCAGCGCCACGTGGCGGCACTGGCGGCGGGCGTGCTTCGCCGCTTCGACGCCAAAGCCGCCACGTGGGGCAACGCAAGCAGCGAGCGTCCCGCCACTCGCCGGGCGCCACGTGGTAAGACACCTAGCCGTGGGGCGTGCTTCGCCACTCGATTGTCGAGCCACCACGGCCGGGTGCCGACGAGCGGCGCCTCGCCACTGCTTGCCGGGCGCCACGTGGCCGGCACTGCCGGCGGGCGTGCTTTCGCCGCTCGTCCGCCAAAGCCGCCACGTGGTGGGTGTCGGCGGCGGCGTCCTCGCCCACGCCGCTAGGCGCCACATGGACCGGACTGCCGGCAGGCGAGCGTCTTCGCCGCCCGATCGCCAGGCCGCCACGTGAAATGGCTTTGTGTGTCGGAGAGGGTACCCCAGCGTGAAGTACGCTGACAGTAGCCCCCGGGCCCGCCCTGGAGCGCGTGCCAAAGCCTTTTGGAACCTTCATTGAATGCTTGGTGCGCTCTTGGGCGGGGCCACCACTCATGAGGATACGACTGCCTCGGTCCTATCCCATATCCGTAGATTTTTCTTGAGACCCGAAACGACGCACGATCTTGTCCCTTCGCGAACCGTCGGTGCGAGTGATGCATATATAGATACATTTGTACTGAGCGGTTTACGCCTTCTACTTTCTTGCGCACTTCAACTTTCACTTCTTCATCTTCCTCGTTCAAAACCTTCGCCTTTCTCGCTTCGATGGCACCTTCCATTCCTGCTTCCACCGCGGACGCCACCACGGTAAAGAGGATGGCTATCATCGCGCCGGAGGGCACCTTCCGCTTTCGGGCGGGGACCTCCATGCCACGATGCCTCTCCGACGAGATCCTCATCCACACCTAGGCGATGATGGCGGGCCTGCTCCCGCCATTCTCCGAATTCTTTCTTACCGTCCTCCATTTTTATGGGATCCACCACCTTCACCTCACCCCCAACTCCATCGTCTTCCTTTCCATCTTCGCACACCTCTGTGAAATGTTCATGGGGGTGATGCTGAATCTCCCTCTCTTTCGCCACTTCTTCATCTGCCGCGCCTCCAACGACAACGAGGTAGTGGGGAGCTGCTATTTCCGCCTTCGGGACGGGATAGCCTCCCGCTACATTGCCTTCCAGCCCAGATCCAATTGGAGGGCATGGCGCAGCGACTGGCTGTACATCAACGATGACAGCGGAGTCGACGCCTTGGAGGTTCCCGCCAGAGCAACGGAGGCCTCCGAGAACTGGAACTCGTCGGTCGAGGAGATGGCGGAGCTCCTCGCGATGGCGGCCCGTGTCAACAGACTGCGGGACGCCGGATTAACTGGTGGGCTGGTAGTCTAGGACTTCATGTCCCGGAGGATCAGCCCCCTCCATCGCCGCGCCCGTCCTGCATGGCAATATACGGGCGACGACGACATAACGTGCACGTGGCCTGGACGTAAGTCTTCATTTTGCTTTAGCTTTTTCTCGCGCACATGTTTCTTTCTGCGGCTCCCTACCAACCGGCAGCCACTCTTTGTCTTTTGCCAGGCGCGAAACTTGGAGGAGCCAGTTATTAACAAGTGGCTTGCCACGCTAATGCAGCCGATTCTAAGCGGCTCAGTTTTTCCGGCGGCGGCTCGGCCGCTCGCCGATTTGGAGCACGCGGAGCGCCTGCGGGTCGTCAGGCTGCTCCCGCCGATGGACTCCACAGGGCCTACCGTGGTGCCGCCCACGCTCACGGGTGATCGAGGCGACCACCGCTAACGACGGGCCCACGGCAACGACCAATGCCGGGCGCCACGGGCGGACCCCAAGAGAGCCGGTCACGGACCCAGACTCTGTCGCCGCCAAACCTTGACGCGGCACCTCCGCAAAGGCGGTGACGAGGGCCGCCCCATTACGACTTCACCTCGTCGCCGCCGACTCCCGCGCCTTCACCGACGCTTCCTCCTCCGGCGCCGGCCCCAACGACCGTGGCGCCAACATCCTCGGCCGCGGGAGCCCAGACCACCGCCCACCAGGGTGGCCTCACGCTCCCGATGGCCGCCCTTAGCTTGAGGGTGCTGCCAAGGTGGCCCCTCAAGATGCGCCAGCGCGAGACGCCAGCGCCACCGGGCGGCGGAAGCTCGCCAGTGCCTCCGCCGCCGCAGAGAGGCCGAGGAGGGCGACCCAAAGACCAGCCGCTTCCGGACGCCTTGCCTCGCGCCGCCATCGCCCTGCCAAGCTTGTCGAGCTCTTCACCGAGCTTGGCGACATGCATGCCTCGCTGGGCACCGTCCTCGCGGCCACCGCCAGGCATGGCGCTCAAACGGCCCAGCAGTTGGCCTCGGTGAGCGGCGAGCTGGAGCGGGAGCGAGAGAGGGCGGCGGCGGAGTTGGCGCAGGAGAGGGCCAACACAGCCGCCATGCAGCAGCGGGCGGAGAGGGCCGAAGAGCGGGCGGAGAGGACCGAGGCAGCGATGAAGCACTCGGAGCACGAGTCCTTCCGCCTGCGGCACAACCTGGTCATCATGCTCAAGAAGGCCTTCCAGCGCACGAAGAGGTGCCTAGAGCCCTTGGGGGTGGCGTTGAACGTGCCACTGGAAGACTCCGCCCTGCAATTTGCCCACGCGACCAACCAGGCCGCGGAGGCACTCCGGGGGCTGCCTGCTGCCCTGGCCGCCCGCTCCGCCAGAGAGGGACGGCAAGTGGCGATCATGGCCGCGACTTATGCGTTGGCCTGCTACGCCAGCCGCGACGCCGCCTTCGATCCAATGGCGGCGGTGACGGCCGGAGTTGAAGGAGACGCGGCACAGGCAGAGGCGCGGGTGCGCGCGGCCACTGAACACGTGGCCGGGCTGCTGCAGGTGGAGCAGCCGGTCATGGACGTCTCCACCCCGCTAGCGGAGGAAGGCGAAGGCGGCAACGAGCTCGACTTCGACGACGACGAATGAAGAGCCGTGCAGCCACTTTTATTCTTTTGTTTTTATTTCATTTTGTTGATCTGTCTGCATTCACAAACACTTGGGCAAATTTTGGTGAAGGAGATATTTCCTGTTTAATGTTATCCGTATGCTTATCTGTTTTGTATGATCGAATTTACTGGATTAAACTGTTAGGCGACCAGTTTTTTAATTTAGCTGGAACGCCTGAGGAACGCTTAGGCTAGGGCAGCGTCCCTAAGCCCTTCCAGCAATTATACGCGTTTGCTGCGAGCACAAGTATAGATCATGCAAGTCATACAGGATTTAGGCAGAAATGACCTTGAGTCTAACAGGAGATGCAAGACGTAGTTTAGTCTTAGCATCAGGTTTTTACGCGAGATTGTCGCTGATTCAAATTCTTTTGGAACTTAGACCTTGATGATCGCCTGGAAACGTGCTGCAGCGTAGCGTGGCGAGGCAACAAGTTTCCGTAAGTGTTTCTAGGCCAGCGGTACTCGACGGTGACGACCAGCGGTGCTTCAGGAGCTAACCCGAGGCGTCTTGAGCCGTGTTGAGTACCGTGCCTAACATACACCTCCTTAGCTCTTACGGGGCGTTAACACTTACCACATTTTCTTTTATCAAGAAGGGCGCTTGATTTTTGACACTCGCGACAATCACCGTAGCTTGACCCACCTTAGAGTATCGCGATATGAAATGGCCAAAAATGCGACGAAGCACTTATCTCGCTTTGTATGCCGTTGGGCGACCAGCCCCCAAGCCTTTGGGCGACTAGCCTTCGACGACCAAGCGTCTGGCGACCGACCTTACGGCCACGGCGACCAAATTTCTGCGTCTGGGCGACCAGCGGAGATGCTGGGGCCTTTCGCAAGAATAAGCCGACACTTCTACGCACCACCTGCGTGTATAGATAACTACCAGAAGGATAAGCAGATGCTTGGAAGGGCCTGCGCAAGGTAGGCCCAAACATTCTAAGTCCCAGCATGGGATGTCCTGGTCCGCCCTGTTTGGTTTCTATGTCCCTGTGAGCCTCCAGGAAATCGAACTACGATGCTGTGTATCAAAGCAGTAGGCTTCCAGGAGTGGTACTAGGCCGACGGTGCTCGCGGTGACCACCAGCGGTGCTTCAGAGAGCCAACCCGAGGCGCACGGGCCGCGTTTGAGCACCACACCCGACTCGCCCCCTAGTTGCCCGTGCTTGTCAGACACAGACGCCGAGTGCCGCCAGGGGTCACCAAGGAATTAGCAAACGTACGGGGCCAGTGACATTCATGCGAAAACTCATTACTCAGGGCATAAAAAAGGGACCATCATGATAAAGCAAAAAGCCTTCTAGGCAACCACTTTACTAACCGCCAGCAGCCGCCGATCAACCGGGGGATAAACTTACCTCAAGGCTGACTGGAGCAAGCTGCCGGGCACTTACAATTCTTTAAGGATAGAACTTCCACAACAACTCTATGTTGTAGGAATTCGCCAGTTCTTCGCCATCCTCAGTGGCCAATCGGACCGCCCCGGGTCGAGATACTGAGACCACCTTGAAGGGGCCCTCCCACCAGGGAGACAGTTTATGCAACCCAGCATGCGTCTGAACCCTACGCAAGACCAGGTTGCCCACTGCCAGTGTTCTCTCAAAGACCCGGGTGGCGTGGTATCGCCTGAGGCTTTGCTGATATCGGGCGGCGCGGAGGGCGGCCCGATCACGCATTTCCTCTAGGAGGTTGACTTCTTCCCGCCGGAGGTCTTCTTGACCTTCTTCGTTGAACGCCGACACGCGCGGAGAACCGAGCGACAGCTCAGAGGGGAGAACGGCTTCGGCCCGTACACCAGGAAGAAAGGCGTCTCACCAATGGCCCGACTAGGTGTGGTACGGCGACCACAAAGACAAGGGAGCTCCTCCGATCCACCGCGCTACCGCTTGGGAGCCGATCAAACGCCCTCGTCTTGAGGGCCTTGAAGACCAGTAGCGTTAGCACGTTCTGCTTGCCCATTACTCATGGGATGAGCCACCGAAGCAAAACATACTTTGGTGCCCATTTCATCGCTGAACTCCAGGAAAGCCGTGCTGGTGAACTGAGTCCTGTTGTCGGTGATGATGCGGTTGGCGACTCCAAAACGGGTAAAGATCCCGCGCATAAACTTGACGGCGGCAGCAGCCGTGATGGCGCCAAGATCGCCGGCTTCAACCCGCCGTGAGCTTGTCAATGGCGGCGAAGAGGTGGGTGAAGCCCCCGTGGCTCGCGGGAATGGACTCAGATATCCAAATTTCTGCACCGCAAACGGCCAGGAGAGCGGGATGGTTTGCAGAGCTTGGGCTGGTCGGAGGATTTGCCTGGCGAAGAACTGACAAGCTTCGCATGTCCTCACCAGCTTGCAAACATCCCGGAGGCGATGAGGCCAATAAAATCCTTGGCGAAATGCCTTGCCAACCGTTGTTGATCCGGACATATGGCTCCCTTGACACGCCTCCATGGATATCGAGAGCAAGCCGCTCCCCTCTTCCCGAGTGATGCAATTCAGTAGAACTTCATTTCTGCTCTGGCGATATAGGTCCCCACCTACCAGAGTATAGCACTTGGCCTTACGTGCAATCTTCTCAGATGAGGCATCATCGTTGGGGATCACTTGGTCACGCAGGAAGGCTAGGATAAGATCCATCCACCGATCTTCCTGGCCAAGCGTGGCGACCACTCGGTGCTCACCCGCACTCTCTTTGGGCCAAGCTTTTCCCGGTCTTTGCATCGGCAAGACCGCCACCTTCCCTCCCGACTGGGCTGGCGCGGCACGCCGCCTTCCCTCCACGAACTAGAGGTCATGCGGCAATGTGCCGCTTTCCCCACTGGTCGGGGTCGCAACGCCATGCCATCGCCCCTCCTCGAATCGGGTCGCGACAAGGACACCATCGCCCCCACCGAACGGGCTGCGATGGATTCGGCCGTGACCGATCTTTCTTCAAGACCACGACCGAATGCAAGCTTTTGAGGACGCGAGCTGCGAAAGCCCGTCCACAAGGTGGTTGTCGCGCGGGGGGATATGAACATACCCCAACCCTTCAAAGTGACGTTTCATTTTTCGGACCTCCGCCAAGTACGCCGCCATGGTGGGGTCGGAACACTGAAACTCCTTCCGCACTTGATTGATGACTAGCAGGGAGTCACCCTTGACTTGGAGACGCCGAATGCCCAACGCCGAAGCGATGCAAGAACCCCGCCAACTTCGTCAGATCGGCTATGTTGTTCGTGGCCTTGAAGTCGAGGGCGACCACATACTGAAGGGTGTCACCGGTCGGAGAGACCAGGACAACCCCAGCCACCGCCCCCTCCAGCCTGAAGGAGCCATCGAAGAATAAAGTCCAGGGAGAGGGCGCGGGCGCTTCTTCGGTTTTAAGAGTGGCGGGAGTCCACTCGGCGACGAACTCCACCAGCTTCTGACTCTTGATGGCGGTGCGGGGTACAAATTTGAGGTTGAATTCCCCCAGTTCCACCGACCATTTAGCGATACGGCCCTCTGCTTCACGGTTGTGAAGAATCTCTCGCAGAGGGTAGGCCGTGACCACGGTGACTTCTCGCCCTTGGAAATAATGCCGCAGCTTCCTGGATGCCACCAGGACCACGTACAACATCTTCTGAGCTTGCGGGTATCGAGTTTCCGTTTCATGCAACACCTTGCTGATGTAGTAGACTGGCTTCTGGACACCTTCCCTCTCCGCGACTAGCATCAAGGCCACCACCTCGGGAGTGGCAGCTATGTCAGAGCAGCGGCTCACCGGTGCAAGGGAGAGACCAAAGACCGGGAGAGGTGAGGTATCGCTTCAAGTCTTCAAACGCCTTCTGTGCTTCTTCGGTCCACTCGAAGTGATTAGTCTTCTTCAGCAACTTGAACAGAGGCAAGCTTCTTTCTCCCAACCGGGCAATGAACCGCCCCAGGGAGGCCAGGCGGCCGGCTAGGTACTGAACTTGCTTGAGTCGCACTGGCAGCCTCATGTGTTCGATGGCCGCTATCTTGTCAGGATTGGCTTCAATGCCTTGGCTGGACACCAGGAAACCCAGCAGCTTGCCGGAGGGCACACCGAACACGCATTTTTTAGGATTGAGCTTCAAGCAATTCTTCTGGAGGTTAGCAAAGGTTTCCTCTAGGTCTTGGATCAGTTCTTCGCTCTTTTTGATCTTCACAACTAAGTCATCAACATAGACCTCAAGATTTCGCCCTATCTGGGGGCGGAAAGTAATATGCATGGCACGTTGGTAAGTAGAACCAGCATTCTTTAAACCAAAAGCCATTCTTACATAACAGTAAACACTCGTAGGAGTTACAAAAGCAGTTTTCTCTTCATCTTCAAGCGCCATGCTAATCTGGTGGTATCCGGAGTACGTATCCAAAAAGCACAGCAGCTCGCACCCGGCCGTGGAGTCAACAATAAGGTCGACTCACGGCAGGGGGTATGGGTCCTTTGGGCAGGCCTTGTTGAGGTCGGTGAAGTCGACACACATGCGCCATTTTCCATTGGACTACTTGACGAGCACAGCGTTGGCAAGCCACTCCGGATGAGAGACTTCCCTAACAATCCCTGCGCTCAGCAGCTTCTCTACCTCCTCGCGAATGGCATCTTGCCGCTCCGGCGCCTGCCTCCGGACCTTCTGCCGAATCGGGTGCACTTCAGGGAGCGTTGCCAATCGGTGCTCGATCACCTCCCTGGGGACCCCAGTCATGTCGGACGGTTGCCAGGCGAACACGTCGGAGTTAGACTGGAGGAAGGTGACGAGCGCGTCTTCCTATTTGGCGCCGAGGTCGGCGCCAATGTTGACGATCTTCGGGTTCGCCACTCGTCGGCGACCACCTTAACCTCGCCGGCGAGCCAGCGAGGCGCGGTCCGGCCTGAGGGCTCCCCGAGGAAGTGGTGTCTGACGCCTAACGCAGTGGCGCTGGCTAGGTCCAACAGATACTTGTGGCGCCAAGAAGGCTTCGGACTTATCCACCCGGATCACAATGGGGCCACCGGGCCCCAGCATCTTCACCACCATGTAAGCATAGTGGGTTGCCGCCATGAACTTGGCCAACGCCGGTCGGCCGAGCAAGGCATTATATGGGAGGTCGAAGTCGACGACCTCAAAGTCCACCATCTCGGTGCGATAATTGTCTTTCTCCCCGAAGGTGACAGGGAGGCACACCTGACCCAGGGGCATCAAACCAGCCTCTAGGGCTACCCCGAAAAAGGGTAGAGCTGGGCGCAGATCCTGCTGCGGGATCTGGAGCGCCAGGAATGCCGAAGAGGACAGGAGGTTGATGGAACTCCCTCCGTCCACCAGCACGCGCCCTAGCCGCACGTTCCGAATGGTGGGCGACACCACGACCGGGAGATGCCCCAGACCGGTGGCGCCCTCAGTGTGGTCAGCCTGACTGAAAGTGAGGGTCTGCTCCGACCACTTTAACATCCGACCCGCCCCTGAGCTCGACGCTGTGGCGCACACTTCCCTCTTTAGCCGTTTATAGGCGGCGTTGGAGGAGAAGGTGGACGAACCACCATGGATGTAAGCCACAGCGTGATCAGCCTGCTGGAAGGCCAGCGGGGCAGGGTCTTTGTCTTGATCGTCGTTGGGGCGGCTTTAAAAGTTCAAGCTCCATTAATTTGGTTTTTGTGTTAATGACAAATCTAATATTGAGACTAACTCTTTTAATAGTCATAATATTGATTAGTCTCAATTGTTAATTAATGATAAATCTTTTTATGAGACTAACTCTTTTGTTGAGCTTAACTCTCATTAGTCTCTTTTGGATGAAAAAGATGGAAATATCAAAGGTATGCATTCGAGCTCATATTATATATCTTGTTGCATTTCTTGGATATAATTTTCATGATCATATTGATAAATCTAAACATGAGACTAACTCTTTTATTGAGTATATCTTTGATTAGTCTCATCTCATTGAAAAATAGAAAACCCAAGGTATGCACTCGTATTCATTTTATGATATCTTATTGTATACTTAGGACTCAAGTTAAAGAATGAACTCTTACATTACTTATACATTAAAAGATGTGCATTATGTTTCCAACTTCATCCATATTATATGAATGCACATATCTAGGGGGAGTTCACAATTTAACTTAATGTTTCAATAGTATTGATTCATGTCCTCTTGCCAAACAACATATAGGATTAAGACTGTGAAACAGTCCATTGAGTATATGAAACTTGTGTAGTTAATATATACTCATGACAATTTAAATTCAATTTAAATTATGTTCGGTTGCCATTAAATCAACAAAGAACTAATCATAAGTTGATGGTTCACTTTGTTAATCCTAGAGCAATCGAAAGCTCTTGAGTATAATGAAGCATTAGCTAGTTGCATTAGTTTACTTAAGACACAATTAATCTTTCAATCAATTGTCTTTGGGTTGTGCTCAATCAATCTCGGGAGCATCCATTATGTGTTAATGGAGTGCAATTGATGATTGAGGCAACCGTGTTTGTTGGACTAACGATCTTCCATGAGTCGTAAAGTAGGTTGAGTCCAAGACGATAAAGAATCGGGAACAAGTCATCATGTGTTGATGAGCTTCAAGAGAAGATCCCGAAATAAAGAGAAGGGCTAGAGAAGGTTCATCATGTGTTGATGAACAAGAAGAAGAAGAAGATTCGATCTTGGAGAGAAGATGATTGAAAATCATAAAAGCTCCAAATAGACTGCTAAAAGCAAAGGTATAACTAGTTAGGGCTAAGAATGTTTTTCCTAGTCTTTTACCGGTCTCGGTGTTTGGATGGGAGACCGGATTGCTAATTAGGTGCCGTACTATTAAGAGGGGTTGAGTCTTTTAGCTTGAGCTTCATCATGTGTTGATGAACTCAATCCGGTTCACTCTAGCTCACTCTCTTGTTTGGATTTTACATGAGCTAAGTATTTGCATATGTTGCAAATAAGGGAGCTCATGCTTACTTCTTATTGAATCTTAATTGATTTGGTTTTTGCATGGAGCTAAGTTTTGCATGTGTTGCAAAAGGTGAGAGCTCATGCATTGGTGTTTTAGCTTGCGACTTGATCATGTGTTGATCATCACAAAAGCTAAGTAAAGTTTATGTTTTGTGTTTGCAAAATGTGTTTTTGCAAAATGTTGATTTGTTATTTACAAATGTGGTTTGCAAATAAGCTAGAGGTTATGGGTTTCAATCCTAAAGCATGTGTTGGCATTTGCAAATATGTTTTGCAAAGTGTCGGGATCATGTGTTGATCCTTACATGGTTAGAGGATTGATCTTATAGCTTTTGGGTTATTTGCAAATGGGTTATGCAAAATATTGGTGTTCATTTGATCTTAGAGCATGTGATTAGAATTTGCAAATATGTTTTGCAAGAATTATTTTGATCATGAGTTGATCATCACATGGCTCAAGAGTTGATCTTATTGACTCTTGCTAGCTTGTAGTCATGCCCTTCATCAAGTCTATATGTGGGATTTCGAAAAATCAGATTTTAGACTTGAATGACTACATCAGAGTTTGGTTTTGGTGATATTTAAAAATATCTATGGTTGCTTAAATCTTGAAAATGGGTGGAGATTGTAGCCCTCGTGATAAGCTTCGCATAGAATCAAAGATCACCTAAATCGGAGTTCAGAGTAAAAAGTTATGAGCATTTTACTGGTTGAGACAGAGGTAGCACCGCCCCTACATGGGCGGTAGCACTGGCCCAGAGGCGGTGTAAAAATTCGGAGGGTGTTTTTGGTTGAAATGGCGGTGCTACTGGTCCTAGATGGGCGGTAGCACCAGGGTACTGTAGCAACGGCTAGTTTTTGATGTTTTCAATGCACAAATGTGACCGTTGGCCTAAAGGCCGGTGCTACCGGCCCTAGTAGGGCGGTAGCACCGGGTTGATTGCGTTTTTGCCCCATTTTGCCCTCCAACGGCTAGTTTTCTTTAGGGGGGCTATAAAAGGAGTCTTGGGGCTGACATTTGAGAGTTGCTGGAGCATTTGGGTGTTTGTAGAGGTTGTGTGCTTGTGCTGCCCTCTTCTATTTGTCTCTTGAGCTAAGAGTGAGCCCTAATTGCATGTGTTGCAATTAGGAAGTGGATTGAGAGTCTCTTGTGCATGTGTTGCACTTGAGGGAGCCATTGTGCATGTGTTGCACTTGGTGATCACCGGAGTGCATGTGTTGCACTAGGTGAAGTTCAAGCGGGAAGGCTTGGCTTGTTACTCTTGGTGTTTGCCGACACCTAGGCAGGCGTGGGCGGCGTCGTCTTGTGGCGCGTGAGCTCGACGAAGGTTGTGAGAAGCCCCGACAAGTTGTGAAGGTCGGTGCTCGCCTACCCGGAGCGGGAAAGAGCAACCACTAGTGGAATCGAGACGGGTGCTCAATTCGTGTAGCCGGTCCAAAGTGGTTTGGGCTTGCCTCAACGTGGATTAGAGGAGACCGGCAAGTCTCCGAACACCACGGTAAAAAGTATCGTGTCTCTTGTCTCATTTACATTCAAGCATTTACATTATTGCTATATTATTGATTACTTAATTGAGATAGAATTGCTTAGTTTAACTTGCTTGTTCAATCTAACAATTATTGTGTAGAGACCAAATTTAGTTAGTGCACTAGTGAGCCTAGTTGATTTAGGCCTTAATTGTCAAAACCTAGTTTATCACTTCCGCATTATCTTTGATTAGGTTTTGACATAGGGGTTGATTAGAGCGGGTTATTTTAGAAAGCGATTAATTTTGTAAAACGCCTATTCACCCCCCCTTTAGGCGTATCCTCGATCTTACAGGCGTTCCTTGAGCCGCTTCTCCACCATTTTACCCACGACCCGACAGCCGTCCAGGTCATGAGTGTTGATCCGATGGATCGGGCAATAGAGCTCGCCCTCTTTCTATTCGCAGCGGTCATTCCCACGACCGTGGCGGTCATCGCGCCGATCACGGCGATCATTACGTCGGTCACGATGGTCATCACGCCGCTCACGGCGGTTGTCGCGCCGGTCGCGGCGGTTGCTCTTCCGTGGCGCAGGGTCCTCGTCGTCGCGCTCGGCGGCCAAAACCAGCCTGGTCTCTCCTGCCTCGCGCTTCCGCGCCTTCTTGCTTGTATGGCCGAAACCCTTTGAGATCCCGGCTTCGTCCTTGCCTTGGCCACCCTTGGGGCAGTGTGCCCCCTCGCCTCATGGCCGCGCACACTTATGTGCGAGGGAGAAGAGCTCGGAGGTGGTGCTGATGGTACGGGTGGCCATCTTCTCCTTCATCTTGCGGTTGCATACGCCTCTTCGGAAGGCGATGACGACCGATTGTTCCGAGATGTGGGGGATCGTGTTGCGACAGTGGCAAAATCGCCGAATGAAGTCGCGCAGCGATTCCCCCTTTTCCTGCTCTAGAGCGTGGAGGCCGTCCTCCACGCCCGACTGTGCGAACGAACCTTGGAAATTGACGACGAAGAGGTCGCACAACTCTCCCCACGAGTGTACCGACCCTCGAGGGAGGTTAAGCAGCCAAGAACGGGTAGAGCCCGTCAAGGCCGTCGGGAGGAAGTTGGCCATGATCTTTTCAGACCCGCCAGCCGCTCGCACCACCGTGGTATATATTTGGAGGAACTCCTCCGGGTTGGTGGTGCCGTCATACTTTTCTATGGACGCTGGGCGAAACCTGTCCGGCCACGTCACGCGGCGCAGCCGCCGGGAGAAGGCCTAGCACCCGACGTCATAGAGGGAGCCCAACCGCTCATCGGGGGCTCGGTCCGGAGGCCGTTCCCGGGAAAGCGGGGCCTAACTCCCTACAGAGTCGGAGGAATGAACCTCCTCCTTGGTCCGAAAGTGAGAACCATGGGAGGGGCTCTCACCGTTAGATGCTATTTGCTTCCCGCACCACGCTGGGGGCGGTGACGCGGCAGGCGACCACGGAGGTCGTCACCGCGCCGACTGCGGCGAGCATCCAAATGAGACCGAAGGTCCCCACGGTCCCTCGCGGAACCGGGACCAGCGCTGCGCGCGCCCTTCCTTCGACTCGGCCGCTGGCGAGCTTTTTCGTTAGGGCGGTGGACGGCGCTGAGTCGCTCGCGATGCGCCCAGCGACGTGGTACCAACGGTACCTGGCCGGGAGCCCCCCTACCGGTTGGGCCGCATCCACGAGACCGGCGATGCTCGCAGCCACGGAGTGGCCGGGGAGTCTCTCGCGAGTTCCACCGAGGGTGGTCAAGAGGAGACGAATCGCATGCGGTTTCTGGCGAGTGTGGTCGCCTCCATGGCTACCGACGTCGCCAGGTGCTTCGCCGCTTCCAACGGAGCCACGCTGCCACCCTGCAGGGGCGGGGTGAGACGATCCTTCGACCGGCGAGACTGCCGGGACGCGCCCTGAGCGCCGCTCACCCCGCCGCTCGTTGATGCTGAGAACCCGCCATCTCCGGATTCGCGGGCTTGCTTCCAAATCACGGACACCGAAGTCCGCCGGGGAGTTAGCCGGAAAAACCAACAACTAGCCCCTACAGTGCGCCCTATCGGCGATTCACTGACAGTCCGAAATCTCTGAGCCGGGTTTGGTTCGATAGGAGGGCGTCTTCGCAGTTGGCTAACCCTAGAGGGTGAAAACCCTAGAGACTCTCATACGAAGGATTTCGGCGTCTATGTACTAGGGATGACACAGAGATTTTACCCAGGTTCAGGCCCCCTTTGCCTTGGGTAATAGCCTTACTTGCTGCTAGATTGTTTAAAGAGTGTTTGAAACTAGTACAGTACAGAGCTTTCGGGTTACAAGTTCTTCCTTAGGCTCTACTGCAGAACTCTCGATCCTTCGACCCCTCTTCCCCATGCACTAGAGGGCCCTTATATAGGCCAGGCCAACCAGAGTAGGTACAAGGGGGGTCATCATGCTGATCTTCATACATTTATTACCCCTTCCCGTCTTTCTCCTTCCTCGGCCTCATTAAATGCCGACGATGGCTTCGCTGGTCCGCCTGTATGTGACCTCTTTTGACGGTAGGTGAGAGCGTCGAGAGAATGGACTTGTAGCGAAATCTCGCGGTGACAGATCGACACCGCAGTTCTGTCGCTGGAACAAGACGATAGGGAAGGAGACTTCGAGGTGAAGCTACCCTGCACCACCTTTTTGCCTTGCGGCGGGGCGAGCAGGGCGTCCTCGTCCACCTGCGATCGCCAGGCCGCCACGTGAAATGGCTTTGTGCGTCGGAGAGGGTACCCCAGCGTGAAGTACGCTGACACTTACATTTAATTATGTTTACGTTATTAAGGTGGATAAATAATTCTCTAATACTACCTTTCGTAAAGTTGGAAAGATTCATTTCATCGTCGTTTGAGCCTAGCTTCGGCTTCGGCTCGACCACCCATTTCGACTCAAAACAAATTTTTTTTACGTTTTGGTCCCTCAAAAATTTCGTAATTATGTATAGGTCTTTCTGGTTCGGAAAAAAATATGGATCTTTCGTGAGAGTGCCCTAGATAGGAAAAAAACGTAGTGATCGGCCGGCCAACTCCGCTTATGTTTTTTCTCGACGATTTAAAAAAAATATGGCGAAAAAATACGAAATTATTTTTCCGAAAAAAGCAACACACGTGGCGTATTACACTGCGATTTTTTTGCGAAACGGCCCTTTTGGTTTAAAAAAATCGTGAATCTTTCATGAAAGGACCCTAAATGAGTACCGAAAAAATAACGTAGGCCGACCGACTCGGCTCGTTTTGTTTTTTTCGCATGTAAGTCCCTTAAAAAATGCGTAATTACATGTAGGATAGAAAAAAATGCCGGCTTGGCTCAAAACGACGACAGCCTGGCTCAAAACAATTTTTTTTACGTTTTGGTCCCTAAAAAATTCATAATTACGTATAGGTCTTTCTGGTTCGGAAAAAAATATGGATCTTTCATGAGAGGGCCCTAGGTAGGAAAAAAAACGTAGTGATCGGCCGGCCGGCTCCGCTTATTTTTTTCTTGACGGTTTAAAAAAAAACTACGCTGAAAAAATACGAAATTATTTTTCTGAAAAAACAACACACACGGCGTATTACGCTATGAAATTTTTGCGAAACGGCCCTTTTGGTTTATAAAAAACACGAATCCCTAAATGAATACCAAAAAAATAACGTGGGCCGGCCGACTCGGCTCGTTTTGTTTTTTCCGCATGTAGGTCCCTCAAAAATGCGTAATTACATGTAAGACCTTTCAATTTAGCGCAATACCGAAAGATATCAAAAAAACGTAGTGACGTTTGGATCATTCCGATTATTTTTCACAGAAAGGACCTTTCGATTTAGCGCAAACGCAGATGTGTTTGTATTCTTTCAATCGTTTCGCGTGTTTCCTCGATAAGTTTTTTAAAAAAAACAACGACAAAAAAAATAAATTTTTTGAAAAAAATAGTTCACACGACGTATTACGCCGCGCGAACTACCCTAGTAGGCATTATAATTTGACACTTTCTTCTCTAAAATTACATCTTTTCTTCACATGCATAGTATCCATCTAATCATCCGTGATCCATTCGTATTCACATCCACATCCGCTATATGTCCGTATCTCAAAAATCCATATATCAGTATCCAATTTTAAATTCGGTGTACAAATATATCCAACCGCATGTGACCGCTTTCACACCTATGCACCACGTATGCACATCTGCGTCCACGAACCGAATCATCCTATCAGTGGCCCGCAGGTGAAATGGAGCAGGTGAGCAGCTCATGTTTGCTGCGCTAGTCGGAAACGGGGCCCACTTCCAGTCAGCCATTCACCCACCAGGCTACCACGCCAGCTCTAGCCCTAGAAGCCAGCGTGGCTTCTCTATCAGATCATCTCGTAGATAGCGGCGGCAACGGAGCCATTTCCCGCCGGAGAGTGCCTCTTGTAACGTCTAGTATAGTGAATTTGATCATGAAATTTTATATGTAGATCCAAAATTTTACATCCATGATTTTTTCAGAATTTTGAAAATTTTCTTTGGTGTGCACCAGGTTTTCACCAAATATTTAGCAAGACCAGGATAAAATCCTCCATCCAAAATTTTCCATCCTCGTTCACGATCCAAAATTTTCGGGCTCCTCGCCTCGAGAAAATCCCTCCATCCCCATCCTCGTTCGGGTATCGGGGCCCCGTCGGAGACCCATCCCTGCGAAAATTTCATACAAGAGAAGAGCTCTTATAGCCATTTTAACTCTAAAATCATATCAATAGACAAGGAAAAAAAGATTGCATGCATTCATTGAAGATTATGTTGTCCTATTTATGAAAATGTGAATATGATGGGCTAGAGAATATGTTTGCAATCTAATAATGAAATTGGACTAAACTAAATTTGGATCCCCAACCGGGTCCCTGCGGGGAAAAAAATTCCCCATCCCCGTCCTCGCCATCCCCGACGGAGGAATAATTTTCCCCGTTTCCATCCCCGCGAGGAACGATTTCTTCCCATACCCGTCCCCTAATAAAGAAATTCTCCGCCGGGGATCAAAAACAGATCCCCATTGCCATCCCTACTCGTAGATCCTTTCACTAGCAAATCAGCTCATACCGGATATCTGCGACAGCTAGCTTAAATGGCGCATAATCGAGCTGTTAGGAGCCACAATATACATATCTTTGTATTCTAAAACAGGGCTGCATTCGTTGTATAACTCTTTAACACATATAGGCTGTATTTGTCATACAACAACTGTAATGGAGTAATAATAAAGTTGGTACGAATAGCGGCCTCTCGTCGATCAGCTCAAGCCGGCCGGCTCATTTTTTTTTTCACATTTAGATCCTTCAAAAAATACGTAATTACGTATAGATCTTTCTCACATTTTTTTTACAAAAAAGGACCTTTTGATTTGGAAAAAATGTGAATCTTCCGCAAGAGGACCCTAAATAAATACCGAAAAAAAGGTAGTTACGTCCGGATCATTCCAGCTATTTTTCACAAAAAAAACCTTTCGATTTAGCGCAATCGCGGATCCTTCATAAGAGGACCCCAGATAAATGCAAAAAAAAAACGTGATTGCGTTTGTATCCTTTCGGCCGTTTCGTGAGTTTTCTCGACGATTTTAAAAAAGGACACCGTCGAAAAAAAAACAAAATTGTTTCTGCGAAAGAAATAACGCACGCGACGTGTTACGCCGCGAACACAACCTACATTAAAGATCGAAGACTTCTTAGCCAGAGACCACTTCCACGTCGCGCCGGCTCCCTCGCGTGGCTCACACGCGGCCGGCTCTGCCGAATGGCTCCGCTCATTTTTTCGCGTGTAGATCACTCAAAAAATGCGTAATTACGTGTAAATCCTTCCCACGTTTTTTACGAAAAAGACCTTTTGTCTCAAAAAAATCGTGAATCTTTCGTGAAAGGACTCTAAATAAATACAAAAAAAAATGTAGTTACGTTCGGATCGTTTCAGCTGTTTTTCACGAAAAAAACCTTTCCATTTAGAGCAAACACGGTTCCTTCGTCAAAGGACCCCAGATAAATAAAAAAAAAAACATGATGATTTTTTTTAAAAAAACACCGCCAAAAAAACGAAAAATATTTATACGAAAAAAACAACGCACGCGGCATATCACGCCGCGAAAACTATCCTAATTTGTATTTATAATCAGCCTCACCAAATCAACGGCGTGCATTCTTCCTTTTTCCCCCTCTTATTTAGTGAGAACTTCTAAGAATTTCTCAAGTATATGAATTTAGTGGGAGAATCTTCTTAAAGTAGGTAGTTGTTTAAACATAGACTGTTGATTTATTTGTCCAAACCATGCTAAACCATGTCCAAAAAAAAAAACCATGCTAAACCTTATCCAATGCTTGCAAGTTTAACAGACTGGCGTATCCCGAAGCTCTGATCAGCATTCCTGGAAACAAACGGATGAAGCAAAGTGCAGTATTGCACGACCAGAACAGGCGATCATCACGTGAAGCATGTAAATGTATTGAGCAGGCAGATGACACTAATCGATCACTAGGCAAGGTCTAATGACTGGAATAAAAGAGGACGTAGAAACCTTTAATAATAGTGAAGAAGTCTTGTTCACAACATAGAAGAATCTTCAAAATAAACAGAACTTCAGCGTGTGATATTTACACATCCTCATCTAGCCAATGAGCTCAAACAAAAAACGAAGTAAAGGGAAATCATAAATTTCAACATTACATATCAACACTGCATTTTTCCCGTTCTCAAAAAACAAAAAATAATGTATTTCACGGTGCTAATTCTTCCGCACAATGTGTCCTAATGTTAACAAAATTGAGCTCTCCACTCTTCCAGTAAAAAATGCATCAGCTGCATTCCTAGTTGATGGTGAATTGTTCTTACATATAATATACTATTTCTGCACAATTCTTGCTGCAGATATATGCACCATTTTTTGTTTTGAAAGGACAAAAAATTACCGCTGCCAGGATCTCTGTTACTCGTGTCAGTTTATCTTCTCAATCAGCAATATGGTCTGTGTCATGCTCATGCATAATTCCCAAGAGACCAGAGCCGTGGAAGAACACAAAAATAATAAATGATAGCCTGTGAAACGAAGACAATGGTAGCAATCCTGTAAGCTTCCTGAAAAACATAACAAGTGCAAGTGTCAAACCAATTTCCAACAATTAGATGTCCAAAGCAAAACACTGATCAGATATACAATTTCACCTTTCAGGTTTAATTACCTACCTATCATATATAGATCAGCCTGCATTGTCCAGATCTTCAGTATCATCAAGGATAACATATTTTGAAGCGCCATTGAAAGATTGGAAGTTTGTGTCACCATTTTTACTGTGACGGCCTTTCTTGAACCGATAATACCTTCATATATCACGAGATTATAGTCAGAAAAAAAATCTCCACTCAACATACAAACACATTAGAAATTAACCTTAGGTTTCCATTTCTACAATCTAGTTAATATAATCAGTGTTTATTACAGCTTTGTCATCTCAAACAAAGAGCTGACAGGCCCAAACAAATAATGTGAAATAATGGGATAGATTGTAATAAAGGTTCAAATGGATGGAACGAAAAGAAACCAAAAAACTAGTGCAGGAAAAAGCAAGCCGAAAATAAAAATTCTAAACTTTGCATGCTTACTACTTGAAGCCTAAAAGAGTGACAGTGGAAGTAGTGTTTCCTGAGAAGTCGATCAATTGAACACTAGTGATGTGTGCATACTGACACGGTGTAAGCACCAAAGAAGCATCCAAGGTGACATGATATGCCACGTGAGCTTCCAAGCCGAAATAACACACCATTGGGTTTGCTACAGAAGATTGAAAGCCGTGCCATTTTTCTCTCTATAATTAACGCATGGACAACAAGTTCATGGGACATGCAAGTAGTAAACTGTAGAAGGAAAAAGTCCATATTAACACCTCAACTTTGGTTGAAAGTCCATCAAGTACCTTGAACTATGAAGCAAAACATTTGACCTCCGAACTTTGCAATCACGTTCAAATAACACCCTAACCTGATTTCATATAGTGGTATTGCTTGCGTTGCGCAATGAGTGGGCAATTCTGACATATAGGATGACATGCTAACCAAGTTAGGTCAATCATAGATAGAGCCCACAAGGACATCTCCACTGAGTTCCCAGTCATGCTTCCATTGCTGTCAGCCCTTATAACTCCCTTCCTCTCTATTTTGATCTGGAGAAGCCCTCTGTGGGCCCCACCTATCATTCACCTAAACTTACCCAATATATCATTCTACGTGGCAAAACCGCTCACTCATCACGCCACGCAGGCAATACCACTATACAAAACCGGGTTAGGGTGTTATTTGAACTAAATTGCAAAGTTCGAGGGGTCAAATGTCTTATTTCATAGTTCGGGGTGCCAGGCAAGTTTCAAGCAAAGTTCAGCGTGTTATATGGACTTTTTCCAATGTTGAATGATGGACTAAAGCAATGAAACAAGTTTAGGGGCTTCTCGTACAATTTACTCCCCAAATAAAGTTGATACATGAGTCTGACTCTAAGCTATCAACAGTGACAAAGTTGAAGTTGATTTACAAAATATTAACAGGTAATAAGGTAACACAGAACGGAAAAGATAGTACATAAGAAAAAGAATTTCAACTCACTTGTAAACATTGAATAGACTGACACCAAATATTATTATTGCCAGCCCAAGTCCCTTCAACCAGGTAAACGGGTCATTGAAGAAAAGAACAGCAACCTGTCAGTTTTGTCAGTTGTTGTTACAAATTACACTCATACGCATGGACAGAGATTAATATGTAAGCATAAATATAGCAAGCGAAATCAAGTTTTGGCTATACCAAAATAGTGACAGCTTCCTTAACAATCCCAGCTATGGTCACTGTTAGAGCACTTGTTACAGAAATCAGAACATATTCTGTCAAAACCTGCAAATGAAAAGATCCTGTGATCATCTTTTACATACATAATCCAAGATATAAAAATTCCCAAGAAGAATTGATAATAAACCGACAGTGGATTGCCTGACTCAAGAAAAACAAAAGACTTATTGCAAGTATTCTAGGTGCATGACAAAATGCAATTGGTAAGTACTGACAAGTGAGCATAAAATATTATATTTCCCAGGGAGGAGCACATGATCCATACCATGAAAAAGGCCAAAGCACCTCCTAGAAGCATCAATAAGATGCTCCTTATTATGTGACTTGAACTATCAAAAAAGTGACTTGCCCTGAAGTCACGCCATGGATCCATGGCAATGGAAATAATTGCGGTTGCTATAGCCATCACTGGGGTAACATAACTCATCAAGGTAAAGGGATTCTTTAAGCCTGCACAGTACAAAAAAAAAGAGGACACTGTAATGGATGGTGAATTACATATTAGTTGATCCATGAGATTAAAAAAAGATCACATTTTAAATTATCATTTGGATATTTTTAAGAATATAATGGCATAGCTTCTAATTCATGTAAATGATACAGTTTGATACTTTGATTCAATAGTGGCAGTTTCCATGTAGCAGTAATCCAACTTTTTTTTTTTGACGGGGAACAGTAGGAGAGGGCCTACTCAGTGATTCAACTTTGAAACAGACCAGGCGGCCAATCAAATAATTCTATGTGTCTCAACATTTATAAAGCTCGTCTGGCTTCTTTTCAAGCATGAGATGACAACACATCAATAACAGAATTAATAGCATTCCTCTCAATGAAAAAATGCTAAGATAGAATGCATACCATATTCCTCTTTCTTCAGCAGATTTGACAGACACATAAGAAAAAGGAGTCAGGACAGGGATGAAAAGGAAATATAACATATAGTTATATGAAATTAACAGGGCATAGTACCCTGTCCAATCTCCAATGCAGAGTAATAGAAATAGTGAGAAAATTATGAAAATATAATACAATAACAAACCTGGAGGAGAATCTGTGTCATGCACCAGCGGAAACCAGACATAACAGCAGCAAGAATAATAAATATAAATCCCCAAAGATTAAATTCTGTCTCTTTAGCAACTACAAAAAAGAACATTACTATCACAGTTAAATATGATGAAGCATAAGATAAGTTTCAGAAAATGTGTCAGTATTCAGTAAGTCAGCAGTACGCAATTAAGATGCAACAAGCCCACAAATTACACCACCAAACCTCTACTGCAGTAAAATACTAGTTTGAAGGTCATTCTCTTAGCCCTCTCCGGGAAAGCACAAAAACAAATCACCGAAAAAAGTGATAAAACTTGTTGATGCACGCATTACCTGTCAGGAGAACTCCAAAGGAAACAATCAATATGATTCCAAGAAGGCTGAAGCTCGGCTTCTCTAGCCTTCAGAACAAAGATGGCAAAAATTAGTTTTATAACATGAAAATGGTACAGATCATAACAGAAGCACAAGAAAAGATAAATTAATAGAAATGGATGCAGTGTTGTTAGAAAGATAAGTAACAAGAAAACACAAAACAAATTGCATAGAGACATGAAAATGAAGAGAATGCCAAAAAAACAGCACTGTAAGAAAATGATGAGCCACAGTAGTTCTATTAGCAGGTTCAAGCAAGATACTGCTCCATGTTGGTTCCTTCAGTTCTAGAATTTCCATATTACTGTTAAAAAACGATGCATATAAGGAACAAAATATCTAAGACCTACCCAACCTCATTCATTTTTGCTTTTTTGCAGCCCCCCCCCCGGGGCGCCCCCCAACACAACAACACCCAAAAGAGGGGGAGGCAGGACTAAATCCTGGGTCACAGCTGAGCCGTCCCCTGCTCTTTACCACATCCCTGTTCCCAAGTTAATTCATAGTGCTCATTTGAGTGTGTGCATGTGTTACTGACTCTGGGCATATGCGACTGCCTTTGTGGATGTGTGCATATACATTGTATGCGAGAATTAAAGCACTGAGAGTTGCCAATGTAGAAGCATTAGAGAAAGAGGCTCAATTTGTTCAAGATAAAGGTTATGTAATTGATATTTAGATGCAACAAAAGGAAGAAACTAAAAAGCATAAGGGCATGCTCTATTGAAAAGAAACAAGCAACTGAGCTTACCTGAATAGAAAAGCAAACAGGAGAATGAAAATTGGAGCAGCAGATTTACACTGCATAATAATTAAAAGTAATAAATTAGAATTCTAACTACTAAGTAAGAATCCAAGGAAATAATGATTCACATCGAATGAGATTTACCATTGTAGCAAATGTCACAGTAATGAAAACAAGTGAAATGTTGCTCAAATTTATATCAAGAGCAGTAGCCAAAGCTGTTGGGACAACTGCAGAACAAATATTAAAATTATTATACATCATTATTTAAACAATAAGATTTAAAAAGGATAAACACAGTAGAAAATGGAAAAAGAATTAATTTTGATATCATTTGGAAGTAGAATTGGAATAGAGTTTATCCTAACCTTTGTTCATTAACTCGATCCATGTACTAAAACATTGATTCCATATCCAGTAAGAAATGTTACAGCCTTATATTATAGGGCATGCCCAGCTTAATCGAAACTTTATTTTAAGTATGGAGATACATCCAATGATAGGTGTAGAGCTAAATTATCTATTTTGAATCCATGTAGCTCTCTACCAGAATTGAATTTCATCTGGATCTTCCCCCTAAAGGTGATATCTTATACTAATTTAATTCAGCATGTCAGTTTTTTTTTAAAAAAAATCAAATTGACCAGCAGGTTGTTTCAGGACCCCCAAAAGTCTGTATAAGTCCATGTTCAATGCTCTTGCATCTGATCCCCTAACAGGCTAACGGAACATACCCTTCTTTTTATGTCAGTTATACTAGATTTGACAAAGCCCAGCAATAACAATAACATTCTATTTGTTTATCCCACAAAAGTGCAAAATACATAAAGTATGTTTTACTAGTTATAAGCACCAAGCTATCCAATGCCTATGCCACTTCTTCTTACTAAATGTATGAACCGAACTACTCATCTAAGAATGAAGCAACATAATTGCGAAGCAACACAGTAGCCACCTCGCAGAAAGTATTCTTTCCAGGACATTGCACTACTCCCTCCCTCCAAGCCCCGGTGCTGGAACCACAGGATCACCCTCGACGCCACAGCCTGCATCGTGAAATGCACCGTGTTCATCAGGAAGGGCGCTGGGAACTTCCACATGTGATTCCCCAGCATCTCCTTATTATACCTGAGCACACGCGCACGAGCACACAGAGAAGGCTAGCATCAAACATGTGTCCAAACACAGCTTCCCTAAGCCTCCGCGCTCCAATAACGATAAAAACGCGTTACTCACAGCGTCAAGCAGGTGCTCAGCGTGTACCAACTCGCTATCAGAGCAACAACCTTCGCGACCAACCACAGCGAGATCGGGAGGCCGTCAGATCTCTCCGCCGCTCCTGCCTCAATATCCATCGGCAAGTGGCTGCCGCCGCCGGCGGAAGGCAGAAGTGGCAGCTCGAACTCCTCTGAGTCGTCGTCGCTGGCCGCAGCGGCGGGGGAATTGGACGCGGCGGAGGGGTCCCTGCACCACCGCGAGAACGACGGCTCCCTGCGGATCCCTCCCTGTTTTTTCTGCTCGCCACCCTCCTCCCGCGGCTCGCCGGAGCCCTCCGCCAGCTCGACGGCCACCACCGGCGCGTCCTCCTCCTCCTCCTTCGGGTGGGCGTGGCCGTTCTCGACGACGCAGCCCCCCATGGACGGCGGTGGCGGGAGGTTCTAGAAGGGTTGGGATCTGGGAGGCGCGGATCTCATCGGCGGCGCGGTGTCGGCGGCGGTGGCGGCCGACGCAAAGTCGCAGGGTAGGCGGTTTTGCAGCGAGTCTGCTGGATTTCGGTAGCAAGTCAAAGAATCCACCACCTCGTCACGACGACTTCCTTCCTGGGCGGTTAACTTCCTTCCTCCCGTGGTAGTTCTGCTTGCGGGAGAGGACGCCTCTTTTGATTTTCACTTGTGAAAACCTTTTTTCTTCGAGTGACTCACATGGAAAAAAAAATCAGGGCATACCGTGCAGTATACTTGACAAAGGTAGGCATGCGATATCACATGTTCTCGCTTGGACATCTGTGCAGTCGCGCAGCCCAGGAGAGAACGACGGCCCGTTTGTCGCTGTCGGTCCAAACAGTCTGGCGTGATTACTGCTGCGCATTGTAATGGTATACTACCGGTACTTCGGTTAGTTTAGACAAATAGCCATAGGCGTGTGCCGCATAGTCACTGGTCCACGTCTGCGGTCAGTTTGGACTGTTTGATCTTTACGTCGGTCCGTGGCATGGCACGGCACGTATATACATGGTCTGAGGTCAGCATAGCACGTCGGACACGATAAACATCACAGCACAGTACGTATTGAAGGGCTGTACTTAGGCCGGCATGACACATTATATGAGTGACGACTGACGAGCACGAAGAAAGCACGGAATAGCTTTGGCACAAGTTTTTATAGTTTTCGACAAATAATATGAAAAATTTGGCAGTCGAAGTGAAGTAAGAAGAATTATCTCAACAATGCAATAAGCATGAGGCGGTTCGAGTACTTCAAGACTGTGGAAGAAACTAAAAAGTAAGGCGTCTAGTTCATCTTCTGAAACACTGAGCAGGTTGTAATGAAATCCACAAGTAGAGATCGGTCACTATCTTGACTCATCTTTTGGGGAGAATAAATAAACTTTAGTTCTTTTTGTTCAATATTTGTGTCTAGGGATAGTAATGGGTCAGGTCGGGTGTAGGTTTTACAAAACCCAACCCGACAGAAAACCTGAATTGGAAAACCCGACCAAAACCCGAATACCCTATCAGGTAAAAATTATACCCGAACCCGGCGGGTACCCAACGGGTTTGTGCAGTACTGCGGTTCTAGGAGTGGCAATAGGTTAGGTCGGTGTGGGTTTTGCAAAACCCGACCCGACAAGAAACCCGAACTAAAAAACTCGAGCCGAACTCGGCGGGTATTAGGAACCCGACCCCAAACCTGGTGGGTACTCGGAACCTGATGAGTATGTGTGGTATTTCGGATACTCGATGAGCACCCGTGGGTGAAAATTAGAACCAAACCTATCTCAGGTACTTGACCTGAAGAATACGTAGATGAAAATTAGAACCTGAACTCGACCCGATCGAGTGCCGAACCCGCGGGTCTGAGTGCCATCCCTATTTGTGTCCATCATCTTGGCCCCGTATATCTCTGGCCTCTTTCCTCTCTCTGTGATAATACAAATGGACTGGGCAAAGACTAGTTCATTGAAGACGATATTTGAGTTCATTGAAGGCGAATCGAATCGGTACAGCATGACAGGGTAGACTGACTGGACCGTGTGGCACGGCATGGTCAAGTCCCACAGCCATCGCCGGCGCGGCACGACCTTGCGTAATTCATGCCGCTACATTCCACTTTGGTTCTACCATTGCGTAAGTCCGTAACTTGTGTGATCCAATATCAACTCCAGGATTGGAATAGTACACGCTAGCTACGTGTCTATGTCACACATAACTTTAGGTGACACGACGAACATAGAAGGTGAAAATAGAAAAATATTGTCTACTACTCTTTGACTATAATATAATTGTTGTTTTGGACATCGAGATGTTCTCCAAAAGATAGTTTTGAGAGACCATTATAGATAACTTTAATTATATAAGAGATCATTATAGATAACTTTATAAACAATCTATTGTATAAATTATCTTTAATCCTGATGACATATATAGATGTATATCACATATAACCTCTATCTTTACTACTGTATATATCTTTATAATTTCTACCCTCTATGCTATCAATAGACAACCGTTAATTGTGAGGCTATTATACAACTGCACTAAAAGTCGTGTCTATAGATAGTCTATATCTCCCCGAAAGCTGTTAGCTAGCCTGACAATGGAAGTGAACTAAACACCATCTTACTGTGAACCTTAAACAAAACGGATGGGGCGACAGACTGAAAGCCTTCGACCGTATGTACGCGGTACGCGCAGGTAATCATGTCGTTTAGTCGCATTTGCACAGCACTATCAGGCAGCAACCGTACGGGTTGTCGTGCTGAAAGCGTCTCATGCCCTGCCCTGCAGCGTACGCAAGCAGGTGAGTTCGAAGGCACAAGGCACCGCCATGCACCGTGCGCGGAGACATGGAGTGAGTCATTGCTGCGTCTTGGGCTGTAAAAAAAAATCGAAACTCACGAGCTATTCGAATTCGGTTTGTAAAAACTTGATTTGAGCTCGACTTAAGCTTTGAATGAGCTGAACTCGAGCTCGCGAGCCTAACCGAGCTGAGCTCAAATAGTTCGTGAGCCTACTCAAATCTGGATCGAGCTTCGTTAATTTGAGCTTTATCGAGCTAATTATCGAGTTTTCTCGAGCCGAGTTTTTCGAGTTTGTTACCGAGCCGATCAAGATTACAAAATAATCGAGCTTACTCGAACTTACCGAGCTTATCAAGCTTATCGAGCTTAGTCGAGCCGAGCTCGAATCTGGATCGAGTCGAGCTCGAGCCTGAGTCGAGGCTCGAACCCTAACTCGAGCTCGGCTCGAGCTCGGTTCGAACCTTACCGAGCTCGAGCCTGAAGGGCCAGGCTCTCGAGCTCGACTCGTTTACAGCCCTAACTGCGTCTATTGATTAGAATCCACCGTCGAACCTAGCGGCTAAGCAACTGTTTGGCAGGCAGCGGGCAACTCAGCTCGAAGATCGCTGGTTGCTAGCATCGACCACCGACCGGGAGCTGAGACGAAGGCGTGTTAGGTACAACTCCATCTTCATTAAAATCTAATGAGTTGATAGAATAAAATATTTCTAACTCTAAAAATTTATATTGTTAGAGCTGTGGGTGTATTAAGAGTGTTTAGATAGATCATCTTGTTTATATTTTAAGCTAAAAATATAAATTTATTTTATTTTATTTTAATCTGCAAACTCTAGATTTGATTTATGGTTGAGATTTAGAGCTCTATAAAAAAAATGTATTCGAATAGTGTACTGAAGTAGGGTGTTTGCGGTCAAATCAATGGACGGTCTCTGCTAGCATAGGCACAGGTAGAATGGTAGCACCTATTCTGTTACAGTGCTCTGCTTGTGGAGGCACCGAGGAAGCATGCGGTGCACAACTAGTTTACTAAGCTTGTCAGAAAGAAAAGTTAAAGATTTTAAAAAAAGAAGAAGAATCAAGCTGAATAATAATGGTACCTCACATCTTCTTAATGATAATTACCAACATATAATACCTCTTCTATTTTTGGGAGAGTTCGTGGCCTCTGGGCGATTTGAGCCGAGTCGGCCGCACTCGGCTTAAAAATTGTTTTCGCATTTAGGTCCCTCCAAAAATCCGTAATTATGTATAGGTCATTCTCGCGGTTTTTTACGAATAGAACCTTCTAGTTTAGAAAAATCGTGAATCTTTCGTGAGAGGACCCTAAGTAGATACCGAAAAAACGTAGTGACGTTTGGATCATTCCGACTATTTTATACAAAAAGGATCTTTCAATTTAGCGTAATCGTAGATGCGTTTGTGTTCTTTCAACCATTTCTTGCGTTTCCTCCATAATTTTAAAAAAATAGACGGAAAAACTGAAATTGTTTCCGCAAAAAAAAAAAAAAACGCACGGCCGGCCGGCTCGGCACGTTTTTCCCTTTTCACGTGTAGGTTGACCTTCTGGTTCAGAAAAATCGCAAATCTTTCGTGAAAGGACCCTAAATAAATACCGAAAAAACGTAGTGCCGTTTGTATCATTTCGGCTATTTTTCACGAAAAGAATCTTTCGATTTAGCGCAATCGCGGATGCGTTTGTATCCTTTCAACCGATTCACGCGTTTCCTCAATGATTTTTTAAAAAAACACCGATAGAAAAAAAAACAAAATTATTTCTGTGAAAAAAATAACGCGTGTGACGTATCACGTCGCGAAGACTATCCTACATATTACTACATAGGATCTATCCAGTGGCGTGGCTAGCCCTATCCTCCTTGGATCGCAGACGTACACGCTGATCAAAATTTAGCAGTGCTTACAAGCTGTTACACGAGTACTGTTTGATCAGAACCAGACGACTTGTTTTGCTACTCCATAAAGGAGTAGCATACTACCGTATATAAGTGTGAGAAGTTTTCCGGCTTCTCAGCGAGCCATGTCGGCGTTTGGGCGACGTGGACACAGGGCCGGCCGGCGCGTCGCGACCAGCAACAGAAAAACAGGCATTCGTTTGTACGGCGCGGAGGCCGTTGAGCCATGTCGCCTGCTTTTTTCATGCAGTTGCTTGGCTTAAGTAATTAATCGCGGCAATTAGACTTAGGCCTTATTTGTTTCAGCTGGGGATTGTGAAAAGCAACTTTTAAAAACTAGATTGTAAAAGCTGGATTGTTAAAAAGCTGGAGGTTGAAAAGCTCATGGCTGTTTGGTAACCCAAATTATAATGTGTTTGGATTGCTGTTTCTGCTTGACAAAAGTCTATAGTACCCTCGACTTGTTTTATTGCCTTATTTTCATTTTTTCACACTTGTAGCTTATTTATAAAATACGGAAATGTATAATTTAATAGGAAAAAAATATATCATTCATACAAGCTCGAACTCTTGTCCATACAAAATATTTTCCTACACATCGCCGGGAGGGCAGCCAGCGCTTTGGTGTCTTCGCGTCCGTCACGAAACGAGGGCGGCGTTGGGCTACTGCGCCCAGGAGGAGCTGGGCGCCACACCGTTGGGAAGGAGGCGGCTTGCTGTGGATGGATGGCACCGCGCCATCGGGAAGGAGGTCATTCTTGCGCGGCGATCGACAACGCTGGCCGCCGCCCGGAATTGGGCGTCGCGTCAGTCCGCCGAGGATGGAGGCGCCAGGCCGCGGCGAGGAGGCCGACGCTGGGCAGGAGGTCCTCCATGGCGGCTAGGGTTGGAGATTTTTTTGTGCTTGGATGTGAAGATATGAACCAACGCGCTTTGTGCTTGGATATGAAGATGTAAACAATGCGGGCTCGACCGCGAAAGCTAGGGAAAGCTGGGGGCAATGGTGGGTAATTTTGGTTGAAGTTGGATGGGTATTATGGTCTTTTGCAAAAAAAAAGCTGGGGAAGAGTGGATTGTAGAATTGCTACAATCTGGCCTCTAGATTGTTACAATCTAGATTAAAAGTTTGCTGTTTGTTGCCCTTCCAGCTTTTAAAAGCTGTTTTCCACAATCCCCAGCTGAAACAAACAGGGCCTTAAACGGCGGCATGGCGCGGTGGTAGAGCGTCTTGATGATCGATCGGGAGGTCGCGTTCGAACTTCACAGCAGCGCTTCGCCTGCTTTTCGGCCGACGCGTGTCGCTGGCGTTCGGCGGGGCCCACGAGCGACGCGCGGTTTTTTTTGGCGCGCGCGGCGCGTGTTTTTTTTGGCGGAAAGGGCTTGAAAATTTTCCGAAATTACGTAGAAGTCCTTTTTAGTTCGGGATTTTATGAAAAGGCCCTCCTTTTTCTACGAAAAGGACTTTGAAACTTCTAGATTTAGCCTGAACAGTTCTCGGGCTTTTAGAAAATTACGTATTAGTTTGTTTTTATGTATTTTAAGTCTTTTTAGTGAAAAGACCCCTTAGTTTTTGTCTTCTGCGACCAGGCAGCCGCGCCTATCTAAAATTACGGTTTTGTTTATTTTTTCGGATTAGTGCTTTTTTCTCAGGTGCGCAAGGATATGTTGGTTATTTGTTTGCAGGAGGCCTCTGGAACTTCGAGAATTTACTTTTAACATGTTTTCCTGTGCAAAGAAACCCACACGAACCTTCCTAAAAATTGCGTGTTTGCCATTTTTTGCCCCGAAGATTTTTAAGGATTGCTTCTAAGTCCTTTGTTCGCGGTAAGGTTTTTAGCATGTTTTTCTATACGGAGATTCACACGGACCTTTCTAAAATTGTTTGTTAGCTATTTTTTATCCCGGAGATTTTTGCGAATTGCTTTTGTGTCTCTTTCTTCGCGGTAAGGCCTTATTTTCCCGGCGATCACGCCCAAAAAAATTGTTCCAGAGATTGGAAAACTTTTTAGAATTACGTGGAATTTATCGTAGAGTCTCAGAAGCTTCTCAAAATTACAGCTCGTGCAGCGAGGATTGTACGCTCCGTGCTAGAGATTTTTAAATTACATCTAGATTGCTTTCTTCGTGAAAAAAATCCGGATTTCGTATTACGCCTGTCACGTTGTGGTGTGGCGTGCGCCGCGCCCACGTGTCTAGTATATGTTACAGAGAGGAGCCTAACCACACGCACTTGCTAACTTGGTTTAGACAGATCCAACCCCATCCAGGGATGGGAGATTGGCGTCACTAACACTCTTTAAAATTCGCGATTCACTTTATGACACTCTGGCCTACTGTCATAGACTCAGATGGATCCACATGTCATAGACACATCACAAAAAGAAAACGAATTGAGTGTCTCTGGACTAATTTTTCCATCCAGGGGATGGTTAATTTGTCTTTCAGTGGTTCATCCAAATCCCCCTGCCTCTGTTTTCGTCCTGGAACTACTGGAGAACAAAACTCCCTAAAACTTCAGATGCCTCCAAATCGAAATCAGTGAGCTTTCATATCAGATCAGAGTACAACACAACAAAATTGTCCACAAAAAAATGTTTCAACGACAGTCACACAGGCCACAGCTCTGCAGCTATTTGAACTCTAGAAACTGGAGGATTTGGAATCTTTTGCCACGTAAACCGCCAAATCAGAGCACTGCAGCCACGAGGCCTCAGTACAGTAGTCTTATTTCCCCTTAATCCCCATGCATTTCGCTGAGCTACTACTAAGCTGGTACTCCCTCCATATTTTATTAATAATTCTGACCACCATTTTTTATAATTTATATTAAGATATACTAATAAAAATATAATATTATGAAATCATTTTTAATAATAAATCTAATACATTTTTATATAATCTAAATAATTCTAAATCAATTAGTGTGTCAAGTAAAAAAGAACAAGGTAGTTGTAAGAACATAACAGAAGCACCAAGACATATCATTGTAGGTTCTTGCACTTCTACAAAGACACCTCTGTAAAATACGAAATTAACCTTCTTCATTATATCATTGAATGATGTGTCTTATCGTAGTCTATGTTAGTAAATGACATTAAAAATAGCTAAATGAGATGATATAGAAGAAAAAATAGTAAAAGTTATCTTAAAATTGTAGAATAATATGCATATAGAAAAAAAAAAACCAAAATGGTATGCATTCCTAGCGAGTACTCCTGCTCACTGCCAACTTCCATACACGCCAATCTCTAACATCTAAGGCAACCAAACTATCACCTCGAAGTGTGTGCACTCTACTATAGCTCAATTTGGGATGGCGTTGGTCTAGAGTAGTTTTCCACAGTTTCCGTGGGTTGGAGTTCTGATTTTGCTACTAAAGTTGAAGAAAATTATCCCCTTCTACCAAGTATAAAATCCCAAACCGTACCCTCTCACCCTCATTCCCGACCCGTATCCTTCAAACTTAAAAGCTATAATAAAAGCCAGACTGCCAAACATTAAACCTCTTCACCCGGTTGCTCATTAAATGCGGCTCTTGACCATGCAACAAATAAAATCTGCTTTTTATATATCGAACAAGGCCTATGTACCATAGGTTTTAGTTGTCACGAAGAGTCACGTAGTTACTAAGCTTCAAAAGTTGAGATATAACCAAGTTATATGGTTTGGTGGGAGAGTACAAAACTACTTTTGAGAGATTTTGGCTATAAATATAGTCCTCTATTGTACACAAGGATCAAACCACAATCAATAAAGAGAGGAAAGTTTGAATTTTATATGTTGTGTTTGTTTGTGATTATATCGCAATTCGACAGCTATCAATCAACTAATCTATTGCAAGCCATACATGAGTTAATCTCATTTGAGAAGTTTTTTAATCGTGTAGATTAAGTATCCTAATTACTTATATTAATTGAGTAATTATGGTTCTAGACTGGTTTTCAATGCTACTATTCATACATTCAAACTTGAAAAAGGGGAATCTCTTTGTAACCCGCAGCCATGCCATTGCACCTGACGCTACCACTGCTGCCATCACATCTCACCACGCTTGCCACCCTAAGGGCTCATTTGGATGCAAGGGAAAAGAAACCTAGGGAAATTTTTCCCTAGAGGGGATTTTGAAGTCATATTGAATCCTCTTCAATCCCTATGGCAATTTTCCCCCAAGGGGAATTTATTCCCTATCACTATTTGGAAACTACAGGGGTAAAATTCCCTAACATTCAAAAAATGCAATGAAACAAGAAAAAAATCATCATGATGAACTCTAGAAAATTGCCATCGCCAATTCAAGGCACAACTTATACTATGCTTATAAGGAGACAGACAAAGATTATACACAGTCAATATTACTCGATACAAAATCATATAGTCGTAATCCTGTGAATGCTCAACTCAAGTGATACATGTTCATCTCAAAATCCATAGAAACTCTGGTTGCTAGCAATATAAAATCTAGCAGCCATTACTCCTACATCAACAAACGTCTCAACAAGCGACAAGCACTTAGCCAGTTTGGCCCAGAAAATCTGCAGCTTCTAGTTGGCTCCAAACTCATAAAGCATTACATACATTGATTTGTAGAACGAAAGTCCAGCTTTAAGTAGCTATGAGCACACCATCTTGAGCCCTCTCGCCTCCTAGGCCACCAGAGTGGCCGCGGTGGTCGATTCAACTGCAGAAAAGCAAGAATTTTGTCAGCCACATCATAAGTATTACAGCAGTGTAACAATTGTTGGTATGAGAGAACACACACAACTGAGTCAAATATATTGAACGGCCTTCAATTCAACAATGATCTACACATATATCCAATTTTCATGGTTCTGTTATTATCTTGGTCTTAAGCTAACAAAAGATACTTCCAAAGACTAAAATGTGTACAAAGTTATATGACCTATAAAATTGCATCGATCGCCATGCTTCAGCTAACAAGTAAACCACCACCAAACGAAATGTAGCCCTGAAGATGCATTTTAAATAAGAGTAGTCCTTCAAGGAGCAAAGCAAAGTAATTACATGAGCACTGTGCCACGGGCAGGAAACAATAACATACCTTAACATAATCTGGAACCCAGTAGGTCTCCTTGTTACACTTCAGCAACTGGTCCCTAGTCTTTTCAACCTTGACAAACCTACAGAAAATCTCTTTCAGACCTACATTCCTCAATAAAAACATGCGCTAGGAAAACCGTAATGGATATAAAACCAGAGGAACAAAACTAACAAAAAGGAAGCCCAAAAGATTCAACAGAAGCCTTATTTGTGCATCTGGATGGAACTATAACATGATAAAGTCAAATTTCGTAAAGTGATTGCTCCATGTGGTAAGAAGTGTGTAGAACAATTTGATCACTAAATACTTAGTAAATACCATGAGGATACCAGTCGATTGCCAGTACAGTACACAATATATGCTTCTCTCGCGGTCTCGCCATGTTTGGTGCAGTTATCTTTCTTGACATGTTTAATTAGCCAGATAGTGGCAGTATGCTAACTTTTTGTGTTATGCATGTACCATGTTAGCCATGTTTTCAGTTGAAATTTTGACAGATAAATACGATTAATATGCGATGTTTCTTCTTGTTGCTTGAATTGGAGAATCCTCAAATTCTATTTTGATCAAAAGCCAAAAGGCGCTATGCTTTTCTAAACATGTTTCCTATCATCATCACTTTTCTACCAACCCATAGAATAAAATCTGAAACAAATTCTTGCCAACCCATAGAATAAAATCTGAAACAAATTCTTGCCAACCCATATCTAGAGTTCTTTCTCATCCTATTGGACACAAGAAGTTTAATCAGCTAGTGAACCCTCATGTTCTATTTTAATGTGGCCATCTCAAGAACATGGCCTTGCCCATGGTGAATGAAAATTATATACCATGAATGTACAGAAATAGTACTGCAACTGGTGTTCTTGGAACATGCTAATAGCCAAAATTGGTAAGCCATCCTGGAACCTCATCTAGATCAACTTCTCAGAAGTCTAACCAAGTAAAACATTAACCTTAGAAATCCAATTTTGCATAACCCTAGCTCGCAGAGCAAACCCTAGAACAATCGAATAGGGGATGGGAGAGAGATGGGGGCAGCGGGGCGTTACCTCTCGAGCCCTTCCCGCCGGCGGTGCCTCCATTGGCAGTGTTAGGCCTGGATCTCTTGCAGGAGGCGGCGGTAGCTGCCCACTCCATTGGCAGTGTCCGTTGGATCTCTTGCAGGCGGCGGCGGTAGCGGCTTGGATCTCGTGAGAAGAGGCGACGCAGACGGAGGCGAGAGCTCGCGAGAGGGGGCAAGTCGGGCGACGCTCGCGAGAGAGGCAGAGGCAGAGGCGGAGGTGGAGGCGTCGCGAGAGAGATGGGAGGGCGAGGCGGAGGCGTCGCGAGAGAGACGGGCGATTCTTCCACTGGTCTGGGCGAGGGGACGAATTCCCCTGGGATTGGACGGGAAGGGCTGCGAAATCCCGGCGCGATGGGCTTCCAAATGCGCCGCTGGCTCGGCCCGGGTTCACTCTCCGCGCGGCCCACGAACCGCGGGATCAGGCCGGGATCCCTGCGGGGATTGGGCTTCCCAAATGAGCCCTAAGTGCCACCGTAACGCACCATGCGTGGTCCACGCCATCACGCATCATGTTGCAAGTGTAGCTCGACACTGCGCTGTTGGACGCCACACTTAGCGGGCACCGTGCTGCCCGCCGAGCACAAAGCACCGCGACGTGCCCTCATGCCCGCTACGTGCCCACAACGCACTAGGCACCGCATCGCCCCCAAGGTAACATGCCACACGTTAAGCACTGAAAGTGCATCTAGGCACTTATATTATTTTGGTGATTAATGACAAACGCATATAATGACAATCTATGTAACGGTGTAAATGTTTAACTTAGTGCTTAACAAATGACAAACCTCTAATTTGATTATATTGCTATGAGACTAACATGTTTATTGCCAAGTTGAGTATTAGTCTCATCTATTTAGAGGAAAATCAAGTGGAATGGTTAAGCAAAGTTAAGGTATGCAATTTTGGTATCTCTTCTATATTTGTTATTGCATTCCTTTTGTGCAAATGCATAGTGAACTCCAAGTAGCATATTGAATATATATATGCACATTGGTTCATGTCATATTTATTTGTGCATATATATTTATTTGAGTTCATTATGTGCTTTGTTTTTAGTATGCATGTATTAACTAGAGTTAAACTTCATATTGCTATAGATTGACTTGGTGCATGCATGTTTTAGTTGTATATCTTCTCATGCAATTCTCTTAGTGAAGTTTAATCTAGTGTTGGATCACATATTTACTCTTATTCCAAATATTAGTTGCACATGTACAATTTGTGTATATTCTATCATGTGCTTCATTTAAGTAAAAACTGTGATCCTTACCATGATTTAATTGATTCATCATATCGGCAATTATCCATCTAGTGCATATAGATCAATTACATATTCATCATGATGCACTTAGTAGAGAATATTGTTTATGTCAAGTGTTTCCATTTATGTTGTGCCTCTTTATATGAAACACTTGTGGTAATCAACTGCTCACAAATATCAATTTCCTCATATCTATTGAGCTTTTGGGACTAATGCTTTTCATGAGTGGTTTGGAAAGAATTAGGTCCCGTGTGTGTATGACGACCAAGGTATCTGGGAGGATGATCATTAAGCCGAGGTCAACAAGACGGTAGTGTCACCAAGAGTTGAGGACTAAGTCAAGATCGACTTGGCGTGGAGATCGTCAGAGAGGATGATCAAGTCAAGGTTGATAGGACGAGAGTCTCATGAGGTGAATCGAGTCAAGTTGGACAAGGCGAAGATGTCATCAATTATATGGTGAAGGTCTTCATGCACCGGCATCAAGAAAGAAGACGGCAAGTAACTAGCTCTAGACTTGTATTATCTTTGATTTAATTTGAGTCTAAGGATTGTCGTACTATTAAGAGGGATGTGACATCGAATGACTTTTAGATGTGTCAAGTGCTCAAGTGATCCATCCTTGTGAAATTTGGAGAGGGAGTGGTATTGGTGGTACCGGAAAGTGAGAATTGTAGGTCTCTCTTGGATTCTTTGTGAAATCTGGATTCATCCTTTGAGATTTGGGTAGTGAGACCTTTTTAGTTATGTAGCCCTTGTTCTTAGCTTTCAATAGAGTCCTAAATCACTGAAATCGGAGTCCGGAGTCAAAAGTTATGCCCGTTTTCGTCAGGCTGCTCTGTGCTGGTTTGGACTATCTGAAGATGAACTCGGAGTATCCGAAGTTTCGGACTATCCGAACATATTTTCGGACTATCCGAAGTGAATTCTCTGTTACTTCGAGTTTGACGCGTTCGGACTGTCCGAACTGACCTGAACGTTGAGAAAAACGGCTAGTTTTTGGTGGGCTCTATTTATAGCCCCATCCTTCCCCATTTTGAGAGAGCTCTTACCCTATTGTTTAGATGTGCTATTCCCTCCATTCTTGAGCCCCAAATCCCTCTCTACTCTTAGATCTAAGTGATCCCCTTAGTGAGAAGGGTTGAGAAGAGTTGGAAGAGGTGTGTGTTGAGAAGAGTTGGAAGAGGAGTGTGTTGAGTAAGATTTGAGTTGTTTGAGCACTTGTGGTCATCTCCAAGTTTGTTCTTCGTGAGCATTTGTTACTCTTGGAGGTTGTGGACTCCTAGACGGCTAGGAGGTCGCCTACGAGCCACCGGTACTTTGTGTGGTTGGCCGTGGGAAGTTTGTGAAGGCGGATTCCGCCTCATAGGGAAGGAATCAAAGAAGTGAAGACCGGCGAGTGCATTTGTGCAACACCGGAGGAAGAGGGTTGAAAGAGACCCGGCTCAAGCGTCAAAGGAGTTGAAACCAGCGAGTGCATTTGTGCAACACCGGAGTAAGAGGGTTGAAAGAGACCCGACTCAAGTGTGACCGAGCCGCCTCAACGGAGACGTAGGATCCCCTCAAGGATCCGAACTTCGGGTGAAAAATCATTGTCTTTATGCTTACTTCTTATTCTTGCTAGAGTACTTGATTTTGAATATTGAAATTGCCTGATCTACTTTTCTATTGAATATTCCTCTAGATCTTGACTTGATTCAGGTATTCTAGGCTAGCTAGTTTAATTTGATGTGTTTAATATCCCCAAATAGCTTAGATCTAGTATTTGCGAGCTATGTGCTCGGAACATTCGAATATCCGAATTGATTCTCGGACTATCCGAATAAGTTCGAGTATCCGAATACAACCTCGGACTATCCGAACTATTCGACTGTCCGAGTATTATTCGGACATTCAAGGTTCTCAGATTCATTGCAATTTAGTTTAAATTTATAATTCGCATATTCACCCCCCTCTAGGCGACATCCCCTGTCCTTTCAAGCACACCGTCAACTCGGGCGATTAGGGTTAAAACCCTTGCTCGCCTGGCCAGTTGAATTGGTTGGCACAACACCTTTAGTGGGCCACCATGGCGGGCAGCTGCACGGTGCAGTCTTAATTTGGCCTGAAGACAAATGAAAAGAAAAAACCATTGACATGTTGCATTTTAGCACTGGAAGAACTAAATAATATTAGAAAGAAATTATGGTAGTAGCATAAAAATTCGATATGGCCTCTAAAGTTTTGGATATCCAAAAAGTAATCCACATGGCACAAAGGAGATTTGCGGTTTGACCCCTTAAGTTTTTGGTAATCCCGATAAATAATTAGCAAATTCTGAAAATTTATATTAAATAATAGAAACTAAATTTTTGGGCATATGATCTTCCGTAAATTGTTGGACCTTATACATAGTATACATTGGAAGCTTCATATCTCTAAGTTTATTTTCCTAGAATAATTTCATGATCATATATACTTAATTTATTTTATATTACTTTAGTAATTTTGAATATTGCTCGATAATTAGTAGAAATTAATGAAAAATGCTAGGAAAATTTTAGATAAATATCTTCTGAATAACTACTATACTCAATTGAAGCCACCATAATACCACAATGAAGGTTGGCCGAACCATGACTATTTACTTCGACTACTACCTCCAAACTTCTTAATTTATTTTTAATTAATAGCTATGATGCTATGCCACCTTATTTGGGCTTAGGCCCATGTATCCAGTCAAAATCCAAGGGAGGAAGTAGTCCTTTTTGGCTTTTCATATTTTGGCCACATCCCCCTTATCTCCTCTTCCTTTATAAGCTAGCCGCAACCTATGAAAAGGTGGGTTTTAGTTTAGTTGTAATTTTACTTCATGAAATTATTTAGTATTCCCTTGTTCAGCTTGATCAACATTAATATCGTGCTTCGAAACCCCACATCAATATTAGTACTTCAATCATATTCGCAATTTCATATTGCTCTTTACTTTGTTCTTGTTTGTTCTTCGATTGTTTGCAGGAATTGATCTTCGTAATCAGGTCAATCGTTCTTCTAGCTAGGTCAATAACAATTCCGGAGTTGGTTCAGCGATTACTTAGTGTATCAGTCATGTATGATTGGTAGCTGGATTGTGAGAATTGTCTCTACAAATCGAATTTATCCTTCTCATCGAAAGATCAGGACCGCAAACAACTCGCATCACCAAATCACATGTTAATGCTTAACATGCTAGCAATAGCCATGGTTGCGAATAAGGCTAAAGACAACAAGGGAAAATGGGAGAATGACAGAATACAAAAGGAAAGACGAAAGCCCTAGTGGAGAGGTAAAGGGCAAGGGGAATTTTCAGAAGCAAGACTCAACCAATAAAGCCACTCATCCTTCACAAACCCTACTTTAGGTGTGGTTGCACCAATCATTGGTCTCGCATCTACCGCACCCTAAAGCATTTAGTGGATCTTTACATGCAATTCTTTTGGAGACTTAAGGGAACAAGGTTGAGACACACTTTATCGCTAAACCTGTTGTTGACAAGGAAGAAAAGCGGTGACATAGTTCTTTATCCCATGAAGGAGGATACTAACACTCTCGTATATGAAGATAATCTTCTTTGAGTTGAGCTCAATGAATTTCAAAAAGACACCCATGGTTTATATGGAGACCTGTAGTAGTCTTCTAAATATTCCCTTGTTTTGCTAGTCACATTTTTCTTATGAGTCTTTTTATTAGTTTAGTTTTAGTTTTTGAATGAATATTGGTCTATACTCTTGTTGAGCGATTATCATTTAAATTGAATGAATTGTTATTTCCTAAGATATTTCATTCATTTATTAATTGTGTTATGTTTGTTCTATATTTTTACAATATGATTTCGGAAGCAAAAATTGTTTTAATGCTAAAAGGATACTTATAATATAGAACAACATATAATCCAATTGAGGAAGAGGAAATCTGCTTATAGACAGTTGCACCACCAATTCAATTTTTAGAGAAACTAAAAATTTTCTGATTTTGACTAAGAAAACTGAAAATATTATGACCGTCTCTAGAAGTGATGCCCTCATTATTGGCACTAGACGGTGTAGGATAAAGGATAACTGACTATATGGGATGAATAGGAGGTTTTAAAATTCTTTAGTTCTAATTGCAATAAATAAAAGGTCTAAGCAAGAATTACAATTTTTTACAATTAAAGCCTAAATTTTCTAGATCGCACTAAGTGCACTAACAACCTACGCTAGATACGAATATAATTCTAGTCATAAGATCACCACACTAAGTTGCTAGGAATGTAAATTGCACATAAGAAACAAGAAATCAAACCACAAGAGAAAAATGATATGAAGATTTATCCCGTGGTCTCGGAGACTTGCCAGTCTACTCTAATACATGTTGAGGGAGCTTGACCAACTTCAAGCCGGCCCCAATTCACTCTTGAGCCTCCCTCAATCAATTAGTAATTCTTCTCCGCTCTAGGTAGGTGAACTCCGGCCTTCACAAGTTTGCCGGGGCTTCTCACAAACTCCATCGAGAAGCTCACCGCACACAAAAGCCTTCAAGCCGTCTAGAAAGGCAGCAACCTCCAAGAGCAATAAACTTTGACGATTACTTAAGGTTTATCAAGTGTTTAAATGACTCAAATGAATGTACACACTTGATTTTCACTCAACTACTTTCAAATTAAGAATTGAATGCAATATAGTAGAAGAGAAAGTAACTAGGGCTCATAAATGTGCAATAAGTGTCCAAGAAAGCCTCTATGCTGCAGGTGGGAGTGAATTTATAGCTTCCATCAAAATTTCTAGCCGTTGCTACCAAACCTCTGGAAAATTCAAGAAAGTCGGCACTACCGGCCATGTAGCGCCGGTAATGCCGACCTTAGGTCCAACGGTCGACTGTAGTATTAAATGCTAAGACTAACTAGCCATTGCTATAGTGACCCGACACTACCACCCATGCGAGGCCGGTAGTGCTGCCCAAGCGACAGTACCGCTTCCATAGGAGCAATAGTGCTAACCGGGCAAGACAACAAAAACACCCCCCCTTCTATTAAAAAGCTACTGACCATACGAGCCGGTATTGCCGCACCTCCGGCAGTATCGCACCCATGTGGTCGGTAGTGCTGGCCTTATAGGGGTAAATTATGCCCTTCACTGTTATAAATCTACTGGACTTGAGTCGGTACTACCGATGTGGTGGCAGTACCGCTCCTGTATGCACGGTAATGCCGACAATGCAGAGCACAAGAGAGTTTTTCAAAAAAAAATTAACAAATGCAAGAGATCAAGATATGAGCATGGATTTAAGCCATTGACATAATTTAAACTTCAAACTACTAGCTAAGAGTCCCTCTTAATAGTACGACACATAATCTAACAATCTAATCTTTCTACAAAGTACCGAGATCAGCAAAAGCTATGAAAAGGTCCATAACTTCGCACCTTGGCTTTTTAGATTAGCACGTTGATCTTCTTTGGATTCATTTTCACGCTTCAACGCAAACCATATTAAGGACCAACCTATTTTTCATTAACCTCAAGAAAAACATTAGTCCTAAAACATGATTGTCATTAATTACCAAAATCAACATGAATTGGGGGTCTAGATGCTTTTAGAAGGGCTATCATAGTTCTCTCTATGGATACTCGTATAATAATAAAAGATGCTCTCCTGTACTTTGAGTCGAGTCATACTCTATTAAATTTAAAAGACATTTGTTTAAATGATTTTGACATGAAGACAAAATAAGGATGGTATAAAATACCTACTCCTGACTAAGTTTAATAAGTGCAATAAACATATGGTTAAAGAACTTCATTCCTTCTCCTCAAAATTATATTGTACATATATAAAACATGAAGTTTATGTTGCGATGGAAAATAATACTTAATAACCCAAAACTCTTTAAGATACAGCATGATCAATTGGGTCATCCTGTGTTGAATATGATTAGAAAAAAAAGTAAATTTAACAAAACTACATGTTTCTTGCACAAATCATTAGAAAATTACATATTTTAGCTTCTATTTCACAAAACTATAGATTTTAGGATAACTTGTATTACAATACTACATATTTTAGAATTAACTCTTTCTTGTAATGGTAGGATATATGGAAGCTGGCCATTTGTCTAATTTTCACAGTGTCAAATCTCAGATAGTTTTGTGTGTTCTCTTCTGTGATATAGCCATTAATGGTCTTTTAAGAAGACCTTGGTAACTACCTCTATCAACCACTCAAATTTTATAACATTATATGAAGCTTCACGTAAATATGTTTGATTAAGACATGTGATTAGTTATATCTAGAAGATATGTGTTATTAACATCATCGATACTCCATAATTATCTTTGAAAATAATGATACTTGTGTTGCACAAATATGAATTATGTTAAGAGCAATTTCATGAAGCATATCGCAGCCAAACTTTTCTGTCTTCATGAACTCCGGAATAATAATGAGGTAAAGATTTTGCAAGCTAATTTAAGTGAAAATCTAGCTAATTTATTTACTAAGTCTTTACCAACATCTAGTTTTCAAAAATACGTCAGTGATATTAGAATGAGACGACCTAGAGATATGAAGATTTCGTATGAGTAAATCTCTAAACTATAATCTATAGTATAATCCTGAAGATACTACCTTAATTAGGAGATTACAAGTTATACTTCTTTTCCTTTAGTAAGTTTTCTTGAAGTTTTTTCACATGAAGGTTTTTAATGAAGTAACAAATGTGACACAATTTATGGATGCAATGTACTTTTTTCATATTTTTCTGTTGGGTTTTAGGATGCATATGTGCAACGTAGTATTTATCTTAGAGGAGTGTTGAGATATAACCAAATTCTAAGGTTTAATGGGCAAATTTCAAAGTACCCTTGATGTGTTTTGGCTATAAGGCACTGTTTGGCAGAGCTCCAGATTCCAGCTCCCCATCATATCTAGAGCTTGAAGGCTAAAAATAAAGTGAATTAAGATTATATTTTTAGTCTGAAATGTAAACAAGATGATCCACCTAAACACTTTTAATGTACCCATAGCTCTAGCTCCATAAATTTGTGGAGTTAAGAATACCCTGCTCCATTAACTCCATAGATTTTGGTGGAGCTGGAGCTATACCAAACACCTCTAAATATAACCCTTATTATAGAAGAGAATTAATCCACAATTAATAATAAAGGGAAAAAAGTTCGACTCTATATTCTACTAGTTATGTGTCCGTGCGATGTAACAAAAACTCAATGTGCGATAAAAAATTTATTTGCAAAAAGCACTAACCTTATCTAAATAATAATGTTCACTCTGAATGTGCCATGGTTAAATATTTAAATCAATTCATCGAAACATACAAATTTCAAATGCCTATTTACAAACTCGAATTTAAAATTATCTTCAGTTTCACAAACTTAAATAATAACATCATAACACTTGGGATTGTAAATTTGCAAAGCCATAATTCAATATCGATTGATCGACCAAAAGAGACATCACCTGTTGCTCCATGAGCGCAAAGACATTAAAGAGGTAAGCGTCATCCGTATGTGACTGCCACCATCAGCGGCGTGCACGACTCGTGCACCTTGCTCCAGTCACACCATAGCCCCACCCTATTAACCAGCTTCACCGCCTCCTCGTCTCCCCCACGAGCGCCTTCCTCAACCTATTGACATCATCCACCGTGCGCATGCTCCAGCAGCGGCGCCAGCCTATCTCACCGCCCACCACCGACAACCTACCCCTGTGTCGCATCGACGAGATCAGAGAAGTCGTCCATTATCTTTGCTCAACGGATAAGCTCAACACATCTGCAGGATAGGCAAGAAACAGTGGGGTTATATAGATTCAGCAACCGAGAAAATATATATGGAATCCGGATTAAAAAATCATCGAATAAGGAAGACAACAAAAGGGAAAGAGGCGAGAAGAGACCCAACTCCATGAATCGGAACTCTGCTTCCTTCGGAAGAGAATCAATCAATCCAATCTGAAAAGCATAGGAGCAATCGCCGCCGCTTCGAATGCCAGATCAATGGGAGAAAGGAAAGCAATAAATGAGTCATGCATATTTATTTACCTCCTGCGACGGAATGATCCAATCCAATATACCGAGTGGCCACTACCCGCTTCTCACTCAGTCACGCGGGTGTGCACATATGTCGGGGTGAGGGTGGAGAACGGATATACCACCACCAACTCCTAATTAGAATTAGTAGCGATAGAGATAACAACTTTTCTAGTCGTATTATGCATAGCCGTGCACATGCTGTTTGCCAGCCGAAATCAAGTCCATACATAATTAGATAAAAAAATGATGATCTTATCTACACATGCAAGTAAATATTTAATGGAAAGGATGCATATGGCAACTCAAAGGCACATATGGAAAAAGAATCGGCCGTGCGGTATTTGGAAATAGAATCGGCTGATTGAGATAAGAGTCTGATACGCCGCAGATCACGTATGCATACATATCCAACCGAATTAAAACTTTCTCCGTTCGCCAATGTATAGAAAATTGAGAGAATGACTGTTTCGTGGGTTTGCGGGAGGAGAGGGAGAACGGGCCACCACCACCAACTTATAATTAGAAGTAGTAAGAGATATTCTGTTTGGCTTTGTAATTATTCTTCCGATTTTCTCGATCGGTGCATAAGTGCATTGGAAATTTGGAATTGATGAACGGCGGTGATATCTATTATTCAACACAAAATACGAGATCGAAACCGGCATCCATGTCAGCTCTGCATGCAACACCCACCATGATGAATGTGTGTGTGAGAGAGAGAGAGCTACATGGAGAGTTGGAGTCTTGGAGACGACGTCGGGTCAGCTGCGCGTCGGGGCGGCGACGGCGATCCGGGCGGGATTGAGCTCAAACCAGACCTGGCGGAACACCTTGACGATGCAATCGTGGTGCTCATCGGCGTTGAGCGAGATGTAGCACGCTAGGAGCGTCTCCAGTTCCTCCGGCCGCCCGATGCGCTTGCTCGCGATCATCTCCACCATCGACTGCCGGAATTCCCGCTGTGGGTCCCTTGTCCGCCGCACCACCGCGAACCTCTCCAGCTCCGACACGGCCGTCGCCGCCGCCGCCGCTGCTCGACACGGCGACCTCACGCGCACGGCGACCGCCACCCGCGCGCCCGGCGTCCTCCCGGAGAACGATCTCCGCCCGGCACCACGGCGACGGGGCCGGCGGCTCCGGCGCCGCTTCTCCTCGTCCTTGTCGGACGGCAGCGGCGGCATTGGCGTCAGCGTCGGATCAGGCACCGGCGCCGGCGCACTCTGTGGGGAGGCAGCGCGGGAGAACGGTATGAGATGGCTGAGCGACAGGAGGTCGCGGTCGCCGCCAACCGAGTAGTGGCGGCGGCGGTACGGCTGACGCGCGGCGGTGGCCGCGGCCTCGGCGTCGTCTTTGCCGACCGAGAGACGACGCGGCGCGATATCGGGAGCCACGGCAGCCGGTAAGGATTCCGCGGGGCTGCTCTGCGACGTCGGGCCCGGGCCCGCGCGCTTGTGGAAGCAAGAATAAGGGAAGCCACCGGCGGCGTTCTTGGCCGCGGGCGGAGCGTGCTTGGGCTTAGCGGCTGCGGCATTGTTCTTGGCCGTTATCTTGGAGAGCCATGCGAGCGGCGAGAAGGACGAGAAGGCCGCCTTACTCTTGCCGCCCTTGCTCTCTTGCTGCTCTTGCTCTGGCTCTTGTGGGTGTTGGGTTTCTCTCTGGTGGTGCTTACTTCCAAGTCCCCACCTCATGGCTAGCAACCGGTTCTCTCGTGTGACCTTGCAGTGTGAGGAAGAGGCCGGGGGTTGGGGTTTTTGTAGGGGAATGTGAGGTGGTGCCGTGGTGCCATTGGTAATTGGAGTTTGAACTTTGAAGCTGGGAGCTAGAGCTTTCTGCCATTCCACGAATCGGCGAAAATAGTGGTTGCACTTTTCTTGGCACTTCTTTCTGGTGCAGGCATGTCTGATGTCTCTGGGCTCTGGCCGATTGATTTCCGTGATTGTGGCTAATTTTTAAGCTCACTGCATAGTACTGCATGTTTGCAATGTCTCCTTTTCCAATTGGACCTCTCGGATTAAAAATGGTACTGCTGCTGCTGCTGCCACATTGCACGTCTAAAAAACTTACTAGTACTGTATTGCAGCCTTGCAGGACACTCATAATAGTACATTGCCATGTCGCATGACTTTTGTGTTTACCTAGATCCTGGCAGTCTTCATAGCTTATCAGGAGATTGCATGTTCACAACACCAGCTTAGCAATCGCGCTCGCATCCGGGTGTGGTGTGGACTGTGGAGCTACTAGAGCAGAACCCCACGGAGTGCAACATCGGGAACAAAAGGTGAGGGAACCAAAGGGAAGAACTGAGAAGCCGAGGCCGGCAGGCGTGATCCGGGCTTTTTATGTGCGTGCATGCATGGGTTTTCACTCGCGGCTTCGGCAAGTTCTGAGACCCCATCCCAGCCTGGACGCACGCACGGAAACTCACGTCGCGCCTTTGCGTGCATGCGCGCGCGTGACACGACTGGTAGTACTACCAGCACCTCCCCTGCCTCTCTTCCTCTCTGGTCCACGAAACACCAACAGAAGCAACACTGTAGAAGCAACAGATACGAGCAGTGCAGAACTGCAGATTGGCAAGCCTGGGTATATATAACCGGCCTTCTTGCACATTTTTTTTAAATATGCTCCCAGCAGTCGCACAAATAAAGTTGTAAAAATATTTTCCTATTTAACCGTAAAAGCAGTGCGCTACGATACCTCGATCGACCGTGGCAATAGCTCCAGACCCACCGTGGCAGAAGGGGTACTGCGCTCCCCAGCTCGACATCAACCTACCGTTCTCCAGGCTCGACAGAGACCTGCTGCTGCGGTGCCCTATCGCGGCAGGAATCTACTATCATTCTATCGATGCTATTATCGTGGTTGGCGGGGGTGTTATGGGGCTAGCCACCTGCCGTGGTATACAGGTGTGAGCTTTCTGTAGTCGGTGTGAAAACTATTTTTATAATTTTATTTTTACAGGGTAGATTTTTTTAAAAAATACGATCGAGGAAGAGAAGCGGTGGCTATGGTTGGTTAATTGGGTGGGGTCTTCTAGTTCTACTCGTGCCTGCCGGCTTTTGTCTTTTCTCCCCGCTGCAAGCTCACTGTTCCCGTTTCTACTGCCTCTGATGAGCAGTCACTACTCACCAGTGGACGGCCTCTTTGTTTGAACGAAGTCCCGCCATCTTAAGGCTTTTTACCGACATGCCGCCATGCGTCACCTGCGTGTTCTCTACTTCCCTGGCTCCGGCGGTTGTGAAGTCGTGAACTATGCGCCGTACAAAAAATAAACTACTCTACATTCTTTGCCACTCTCTCCCAGGTTAGAAATCTCCGCGATTTCTCACGAGATCTCGTTGAAATCTTTTTTACCGGACACGGATATGTTTTGAAATGATGGTAGGAGTGATTTTTTTAAAAATTTGAATTACTATAGTAATCTTGTTATATCTCGATGAGATCTCGCTAAATCACCGAAATCTCAACTTTATAATCTAGATTTTACCGGATTTGGTTCAATAACCCTTAATAAAGTCATCTCCTATAGAATTTTTTGAAAACCGAATTTTTAAGATATTTTTTAAAAATTATAGAAACACTTTTGTATTTTTATAAAATTGTACATGCTTTATTATGATGTAAAAATTTATGTTACTATCCTAAGAAGCGTAGGATCATACAAAATTTTTTAAAATAATTTAACTTTATTTGTTATCTTTAAAAATAAAAAAGCAGAACAAATATAATTAGGACAGTAACCTTGTTAGAATTTTATAAATTTTCTCGAGTGTGATTATGATCCAAATTTTTTATGAGAGCTTAAGAATTGCCTCAGTACTATTATATAAAATTTTCAAAAATTTTAAGCTTTTTTGTTTGCTCAATGAAATCTATATATGCATTGAACTTTATTTGTTATATTTTAAAAATAAAAAACAGAACAAACATAAATGATACATCAAAACGTAACATTATCAAAATTTTTGAAATTTCTTGAGACTTGATCATCATATAAAATTTTTATAGAAATATTAATGACACATCAGGACCATCCACACAAATTTTCTAACATGGTTTGTACCATTTTTTATTTTGTTGAAATTTGTCGATAAAACTTTTATCAAGACAGCAGCACTGTCCGAATTTTTAAAAATCTATGGAGCTTGATCATCATCTGAATATTTTATGAAAATATTAATGATGCATCATAACTATGCACAAAAAATTTCAAAATTTTCTAACGTAGTTTGTGTTATTTTTGATTCGGTTCAAACTTATCGGTCAGTGTTTTACGAGGACGGTAGCAATGTTGCAGCGTGGGTACACGAGTCGAACGCACACTGTAGGTCGGGGAGAGTCTACACAGGTGGCGTGAAATCTGAGAGCAGCACACGCGAAGGTCACATAGATGTAGGCGTTGCATGTGAGGTCGCAGAGGTGTAGGTGACATATGAGGTCGCAAGTGCAGGAGACATAACACAAGAAAGACGCAGATGCAGCGAAACGAGACATATAGAGGTCTACACAGATGGATGGCACAATGTAGCAACCAGAGGATCATGTAGGCAAACAAATTATGTGAGAGTGGCAGGTGAGTCGTACACATGTATGTGTGAGTTTTGGATCGTGTGTGCATATATTGGACTATATGTTATTGGGTCTGATGTGTTTGTATGTATATATGTAATTTAGGGTTGAAAGAGTATAAAAGCAGAGGTGTGGAGGTAGGTCAGGTGAGCCGCACGGAAGAAAAAAAAGCAGAAAGGGCGGCGGTGTAGAGAAAAGATGAGGTAGCGGTGTAGACAGGGTTCGCAAAACCGTTTTGTAGACAAATTTCTAGCTGGCGTAACGGTTTTCGCTAAAACCGCACGAAAACCGCGAAAACCGAACGGTTTGCATTTTCAAACAAATTTGAATTCGGGTCAAACTCACGCGAGAAAACCGCGGTTTTGGCGAAAAACCGCTCGATTTTTAGAAACCGCTTCGGTTTTTAGCATAAATCGAAAAACCGAAACCGCTTTCGGTTTGGGTTAAAAACGAGCGGTTTAAAAACCGCGATAAATTTGAGTGAAAGCCGCAAAAACCGAGAAAATGAGGAAAAATCACTAAAAATAGGGAAAATGCAAAAAAATCTGGTAAAATTTGTAAAAATAGTGGGAATGCTAAATTTTAGTAAAAATATAATAAATATATAAATAAGGTATGTGAAGACATGAAAAAACTCTGAATGATCTCTCTAAATTTGGAAAAAATTCGACATGATCTTTCTTTATTTTTGGACATTTGGAAGTTGTAAATTAGACATTTCACAATAATATGTCAATAAATAATCTTTCATTGCAATATTACAATCACACAAAGCAAAGATACATATTTACATAACCACGTAGCAAAATCATGCGCAATTTCATTACCATTCAATTGTCAACACCATTTACGTTATAATACCTTTGAATTGAAGTTGTGAAGTAGGCATATCATTTACATTTACATACCTTCCATTTGATGTTGTAAGGTGGGCATATTTTCATCGCCGTTCTTACACAAATGCCATGTTGGACTGTATGGACTATGGAGTATGGACGCTATGTTAGTATAAAATCAAGTTGCAATGAAATGAAATATGCAAATGAAACATTACCTTGAGGCTACTATTAGTAGTATTGTTATGAACACTTGGTTGGCGCGTTGTATTCCTCGGTGGACATCAAGGCCAATCCTCGTGTGGCTAGCAACTCCGCCTTGTATTCGTGCGAGCTTTGCCCCGTCCATATGCTTGTCGTTTCCCATTGTTGATACAACATGGTATAATAGTGAGGGTCCTGCCACTCATAGACCCATTGCGTGGGAGGTTGTGCATGAGCATCGGGGACGGCGTAGTCGTGGTCGCTATATGAGCTATAGCTCCCTTGCGTCTCAGCGGACGCCATAGGAACTATAGTCATCTGTGGTGTGCAGCTATCTGTGGTGCTTGTGCGGCCTTTCCTTTCCTTCCCTTAACAGTTGTTCTTTGTGATTGAGGAGCGCATGATCTCTATCTTGTGTCGCATGAGTGAAATCGACTCCCTCAGAAATTGGATGGGCCGAGGTCGCTCTGATTGTTGCGCCGGTAGGCCTCGGGGTATTTTCATCGCCACCGTCATCGGTGTCTGTCTTGGAGCTGCTATCATCGGATTCTTGGTATGTTGGGCTCCGACGATCCACCTCCTCAGTAGAGTCATCACTCCTCACGTAATGGGTTTCACCTACGGAGGAAGCTCTTCTTTTTGTTGTATTCCTTCTCGGGACTGATTGGTGCTTCCTCTTCCCCGTATGAGTGTCCCCGACTGTCTTTTCTTCCCATTCAGAGATGGTTGCAGCTCCCGTGTCCTTTCTTAGCTCAGTTGGATGAACCGGATCTGTGATGAGTTGTGATGGAAGAGGAGTGTCACTCTCTGTATCCTCCTCATCAAGTAATGGTTCACCGTTCGATCTTCCTTTCTCCATCCACTGGCGGATCGGGTTTGTGTCATCGGATAATGTTAGCTCCATAAGCCGCTGGAATGGATCGTCTTCATCTGAACGCTTTTGAGTTTCTGCAGCTTGAATTCGAAGACGAAGGTTGTAGTTGACGTACACCAGCTTATGTAGCTTCTTGTATGATAAGCGATTGCGGACTTTTGTGTGGATGAAGGCAAATGTACTCCAGTTGCGCTCACAACCGCTAGATGACCGCATTGCGACATTCGAGGCGTCTGACATATACCGTGAAGGGTTGGTGTGTCCGATCCAACACATCCCACCAATGTCTTTGCAAATTAACGAACAAAACAGTTAGTACTGACGAGATTACCATTACATTTGAGACGGTGCAAGAAGGTGTACCAGGGAGTGTTTTGCCATCTGTTGCCATCTTCGTAGCTAGAGGTGTTGAGAACGATCCAAGCTTCCTTCTGAACATATCGGCGTCATGAAGAGCTTGCGCGGCGCTCTCAGTATCATCAGCAAGCGCTTCGAAGGCATCCCGGAGATTTGGCAAGAAGGTGTTGGTCGTTCAAAAAGCGTAAGCGATCCAGCGGGTTTAAGGCGGCAGCTGTATGATGTGAAACGAAGCATGTCAGTGCAAGTACAATATATATGTACAATTGCAATGTAATATGTTGCATGAAAGAATATATTACCAGCATTCATATAAGTGTCTCGCGTTAAGTCGTCCATTCGTCGGTCCACCACATCCATGTACATGTCTCTTATTGATGGTGACCCATGGAACAAACTTTCATACTCCTGCCGTACTATGGTATACCGTAGGATCGTCTCGCTCAATGTGGGCACTCTATCCTGATCGGCGAATCGCAAGAAGCCGTACAACGGTTCCACCGCCTTCACAACAGATTGAAGATTCTCCCACCATTCCAAGCTTGAGAGACAGCCATACACGTACCTCCCCTCGGTGCTATCAAGAAGGCGAGAGTGTAGAAATTCGTCGGCAACCATCCATTGCATGAACTTTTCCTTGCGACGAAGGAAACTGTCCAAGAACATGTAATTAGTGCCAAACCGAGTTGCATTCCACTTGACCAACTCGCCTCAATATACTTTTTCATCATAGCATGTATCTTGGAACGGTTGTATATCCATCGAGATTTTTCCTTGCACTCTCGATGGTGCGGTGTGATCTGCGAACTCTCCAATCTCCTTCAGCATCAGATTAATGGTGTGGGCCACACAAGGCTGCCACACTATGTTGCGGTGCCGTGCGATGAGCTTGCACGCCTTCTTGTAGTTCGCACCATTATCCGTAACAATCTGCACCACATTTTTCGGACCCACCTTGTTGACTACAGAATCTATTTCCTGCGTGGCCAAATAAAACAAATTACGAAAGTTACATTGTGATTGCACTACTTCAACTTCAGAAGAGTACAAACAAAACCAGTTACCTTTTTCAAGTATGAGGCATCCTGGGAGACACCGATGGCATCGACGGATTTATGGAAGAACATTGTGCCATTACAATAAATCATGAAGTTTATTATACTCATGCGTGTTGGCCCTGTCCAAGAATCACACATGATTATTACTCGTATGTAGGCCATTCCTTCATGAACCTTGCAAAGTTTTTCTTAATGTCCGCCGTTGGCATCTAAATATTTTCCATCTATATCTCATCCACTCGGGGACGGGATACCCTCTCCTGCAAATGAAACATAAATGTTAGCTATGAATCGCCGTACAACTGGGCGAGTATTTGAAATCTCACTTACCGTATTTTTGTGTTTCCCGTATAGCACTAACAAAATACGGACTATCTCGCTTCATACTGGATACCAGCCAGATGAAAAAAATCTGGCCCACCCGCCATGGACTACTTCCTTCCCAGTCCTCCCCTTCTGTGTCCACGGATGGGTGTCAATCCTTGGTTGTATCGGGGCACGGGCTGAACTAATGTTGTAATCTCCCACCGCCGGTTGTTTTTCTCGACGCGACGAGCTGCGACGTAACAACCTGGACATCAGACCGCGATCATCTCCAGCTCCCCTAGAGCCACTTCCACCACCGTGCTCGTACCTCTCACCTGCCCGGCTTCTAAATTCTGCCTCCACCCTGGAGGCATCCATGGCATGCTGCAATTGGGCCTCCTCATCAGCATCACCCGTGTACGCTGAGTATGCACTGTACCTCGGTGGGTCATCTCCAGCTGCTGCTTCTTCTTTTCTTATCATCTTTTCCCTCCTTTCCCTCTTCTTATCCTTCGTCCTGTCCATCTCACGCCGAAAATACTCACGAATATCCGCTGGAACTTTACTATAATGGACGACACCCGTACCACGCCCTGCCAAGTCTTTGCTTGAATCGTCGCACCGCCTCCTTTCTTCTTTTGAGATAGTACTTGCATCGAAATCCAAGACTACTTTATCGCCATGCTCCCACACCACGTCGGCATCGCCATCTGTTAAAACAACACAACAAAACTAAGCATACATACTTGCAATATTTTGAAGTCAATGCTTCTAGCTTCGAGCTGTTGTTTGGCTTTAAGAACTGCTACTTAAATCTTTTCCATACAGGCAAATAAATGAAATCATAAAATGGTTGCTAGCATCATACAAGTGGTTCACTCATGACTCATCCATTTATTGCAATTACAGACCAACCATGCATATCTACTTTAACAATCAATATACTACAATCTGAACAAATCTCAATAAATATGAATAAATCAACATATATAATATATTCTGCCTCTCGTACCAAGAGTCGAAACTTAGAAGAAAAATTGTTTGAAATTAGTGGAAGGACCTTGTTTACGTGTAGTCAAAATATGCAGGTCAAAATATGCGGAGTATGAGTAATGACAGAACCAAGCATGATTAATAATTGTTCGTGCAAGTTCATCTTTTCTATTGTTCTTCTCCTTATTGAACAATAATTAAAAGTTTCCTGACAGTGCAATAGATGGCGCGATGGCATGAATACTTCCCTGGTGCCAAGTGCCAAACCTACAAATTAATATATCTAGTGTCTTTTATTTAGCAAGGATGCAGTACTGCCAAACCTTGCATCTTCCATTTCTGAGCAAAGCAATAACATAATCCGTGTGAAATCAAAGCAATAACAGCCTATATTACGTATACATATAGTACATACAACTACCTCAGCGAAATCCGAGCTAAACTGATCGAAATCCGAGCTAAACCGAGAGAAAACCGAGCCAAATCTTTTGAAAACCGACCTAAACGAGAAAACCGATGCAAACCGCAAAACCCGCAAAAACCGCTCGGTTTTGTGGCCTTACCGCGCGAAAAATGATGGTCCGGCGGCGGTTCGCCGCCAGGTGGCGGATTCCGACGGCGGCGGCGATCGATTCGTCTTTGCCGAGTGGGGAAAGGCTTTGCTCTCGTTCACAGCGAGACAAAGTGATGAGCGTGGTTCTCAATTATTGATTTTATTGCTTGCTTCCGGATGGGCCACCGGCTGGATTGGGCCTCCTTGGCGTGCTCGCGCCCAATGATCGAGATTGACTTGGCTGTGGGTTGAAAGCCCACAGCCTCGGTTTTCCTTTTTGCTTTTTCTATATTGAAGACTTTGAATGTATTAAAAAAGTTGTATACATTCGTTTTTTCAAAAAATATTTACACCAGAGCTCATAAAACAATTAATATTAATTTTAGGAATTTTTTGGATAAATTTTCCTAAATTTTTTGAATTTTTTGAATTTGGATTTGAATTCCGGCGAGAAACCGTTCGGCTTGTGTTGCCGAACCGCGGCGAGAGGCTCGGTTTTCGTGGTTTTCGCGCGAAAAAACCGCGAGAAGCTGAACCCTGGGTGTAGAGAAAAGATAATAAGGAAAAACGGTGAAAAGCTTGAGCGGCCGCAGCACGTGAGATCAAAGCGGCGTGCTGAACTACTACGTGGGCAGGTGAGCTGCTATCGTTGCATGTATTGTCACGGCAGAGCATCCTCTTGTGTGGCTACAATTCCTAGTTGGTGTGACGCATGTGAAAGAACAGGGGAACGAAGAGATAAAGCAAGTGAGAGAGAGCACTAGGGGTGGAAAAATAGCTCGAGGCTCGCGGTTCGGCTCGGGCTCGGCTCGGCTCAGCTCGGTGCATCAACGAGCCGAGTTCGAGCCTACCGTCTGGCTCGGTGCTACAATGAGCCGAGCCCGAGCCGGCTCGCGAGCGGCTCGTTGGCTCGTTAGGCTCGGTAAAATTCAGATATTCAGAATCACTTTCACTAATCACTAATCATTAATCGATTATCCAAATTACATGAGGCTTAATTTTAATACAAAATTAGCCACAACCCACAGACATTCAATCGGCTTGGTATTCATACAACATCTTGAACAAGGAACATACAATAAACATACTTGAGAGTTGACGCAATGAGGCCCCACATGCCAAGCGGCTCACGAGCCGGCTCGGCTCGGCTCGAGGCTCGACCGAGCCCGAGCCGAGCCCGGTTTTCAGCTCGACAAAGACAATGAGCCGAGCTCGGCTCTGCTCGCAAACTGACGAGCTCGGTCGAGCCGAGCCGAGCTCGGTTCGGCTCGATTCCACCCCTAGAGAGCACTGCTCGGGTAGCTAGTTTGCAACTTTTCTGTGCATGATTTATATATGGTCTGGATGATGTGCTTCTGCAGAAAGTACTAGTTTAATTACTTTCTTTATATAAATCAATCACATTGCCATGCATGCATTGATTCCAACAGATGTTAGCGTTTTTATGTCTTAGATCAATGGTCCTAGATTGATTATTCATGTTTGATTAGTATTTTATTAATTTCCATAATTAATAAAAATAGTAAAAATTAAGTTTAGGTGTTAGCTTGCACCAATTCAGCCATTTTTTGGTGTGCCTCAATCCTTTAATTAGTATCAGAACGGGATTTGTTTTAGATTTAATTTAATAATTAAAAAGTATGGTGCATGTCGCATCTTTTTTTACTAAACTTCCTATTTTTAGTGGTGATGATTACCTTTATTGGAAAGTACGTATGGAGTTATTTTTAAAACCCCAAGGGTATGAATTGTGAGAAATTGTAGCTATAAAATATGTAAAACCTGAAAATATTATCTCTAAGGAAGAAAAAGAGCTTTATACCTTGAATCAAAAAGCTACGAGTTATTTTTATAATGCATTGTTTAGAGATGAGTTTAATAGAATTTCTATATTGACAACCCTTATGAAATTTGGTATTCTTTAGAGATTATTCATGAAAGTACTAATGAAGTTAAAAATGTTAAAATTAAATTGTACACACGTGAGTATGAGTTATACATGATGAAACCTAGGAGAAGGATTTTGGAACTCACTTTAATGAACTTGTTAATAAACGTTTTCTCTAGGAAAAGTGCTCCCGCAAGAATATCAATGTAGAAAATTGCTTAGATCTTTAGATAAAAAATTTTAGCATGTTAAAGTCACATCAATAAATGAGTCTAAGGAATTGAGCTCTTTAAAATTAGATTCTTTAATCGGCTCTTTGATGACATATGAAATGAGTAGGAGTCAATTAAATAGTGATGCTTCTAACGATACTTCCATTGCATTGGCTACTATTGAGAAAGAAAAGGATATTAATGACATGGATTTTGATCAAGTTCACTTCTGTCTAAAAGAGTAAACAAAGCCTTAAGAACAAAATTTTTTAAAAACAATGAAAAAGGTTTTCAAAAAGGAGAAGTGATCTTAGTAACATACAATGCTTTGAGCGTGATGAATTTGGTCATTATAAAAGTGATTGTTCTAAACTTCCTAACAAGAAGTCTAGCACTTTTTGCAAAAGTAATTTTTTAGGTAAGAAGATGAAATAGGTACTTCATAAGGTATTTTTGAAGATGGCGAAGGAGCTTGATCTCTCAAGTAATAGCGTTGAGGATGATCCATGGCATGTATTGGTAAGGATGATGATATTGCTGATCTATGTCTAATAAAGAGTAACATAGACAATGAGGACGGCGATAATGAGGTAATAAAGTCTAAAATTTTTGAAGCTTTTCATGCACAAGAAAGAATCTCAAAAGTATTGATCAAGAAGTATAAAGCATTAAAATTGGAATACGATGTGCTTCTTTCTTCCACTAGTAAAAAAGATGATAACCGTGACTCTTGTGTAGAACTGAAAAAAAAATTGATATTCCTTATAAATCATATGAAATTTTAAAAAATAAATTTTTGATATTGATAATGCTTCTTGTGAGTCATGCTCTATCAAATCTATGGATACATTGAACTTCATTTGTTATATTTCAAAAAAAATAAAGAATATAAATAGTACATTACCTTTGTAAGAATTTTATAAATTCACTAGAGTGTGATCATGTTCCAAAATTTTTATGAGAGCTTAAGAATTGCCTTATAACCCTTATGTAAAAGTTTCAAAAATTCTAAACCTTTTTGGTTGCTCAAGCAAATCTATGTATTGATCATCACACTTTTATCAGGACAGTAGAACTTTCAGAATTTTATGAAAACATTTTTGATACATCAGGAACATACAAAAAAATTCAAAATTTTCTACATGGTTTCTGTAATTTTTCATTTGTTTGAATTTTGCTGGTAAGGTTTTTATCAGGTCAGTAGTACTTTCAAATTTTTTAAAATTTCTGTAGTTCTATCATCATCTGAAAATTGTATCAAAGTATTATTGATTTCTTAGGACCATAAATTTTTTAAAAAATTTAACTTGGTTTGTTGTATTTTTCATTTGGTTCAAATTTATCAATCAGCATTTTATCAAGACATTACTACTGTCAGGATTTTTAAAACTTAGTTTGGATTGATCATCATCTAAAATATAAAATATTTATATTAATATTATTGATGTGTCACAACCATCCAAAAAAATCAAAATATTTTAACATGTTTTAAACCATTTTTTGCTTGGTTCAATTTTAACATGTTGTGTGAAATCTCGTTAAAAAAAGGATTTTAATTTTGTTTTTGTATTTTGTCTGAAATTTGTTTGAAATTATGATATCTCGATAAAATTTTGGATTTCGCCTGCCTCTGAGATGTCAATCAAAAACAAGATTTGAAACCCTCTTCACGAGCCATAGGTCAAGACCACCATACTGTCAACTGCCTTCCCTTGGATCAAGGCCACCACACCCACCGGTTACTGCCCATTGGATCGAGCCACAAAAGCCATCAATCTTGTCACCTCCACCTCCTTCGCCAACTAGATCGGTGCAGGGTTTCATTTTTCATCGAAAATGGTTCAAATTTCATGAATTTCACTCGTACTGCACCGGTTTGGAAAAGCTTTTCATTCGGTTTACCGCTCAAGTTCAAATTCAATTTCAAAAAAATTGAGAAATTTGAAAAAAAATATATCCAAAAGTTTCGTAAAATTAGTATTAATAGCTTTTATGACCTCTAGTGTGAATATTTTTTTAAAAAAAACGAAGTTTGGAATTTTATGATATTTTTTGCAATTTTCCTATTTTTTACATTTTTTTCTAAATTTTCAACTTGCCATCAATTTTCAAGAAAACTGTTTAAAATTTGTTGGTTTTCGAGCGGTTTTTTACTTTTTCATTCTTATTTTGCTCTACTGTTTAACTAGATTTTAAATTTATTTGACTTTCGAAACCATTCGGTTTTTCGCAAATTTAGTACCGTCGGCTCGTCTAAAGCCAAGATAGTGTTGAAATAGTATTTGTTAACCCTGGATTGGTGGGCTATAGAGATGCTGATGGGAACATATAGAGAGGAGGACCGAGTTTTCTCTATTTTTATTTTAAGGTATGACCCACCAAGTGATGCTTGCGTCTAAATAGAAAATTCAAAATCATCTTATCTTTGGTCCCAATTTAGCTTATGAATCAAACCACCACTTTTGATGCCCTAATAGCAAGTGATTCAAAATCTTTATTATCTTATGCTGGTGATTAATGGCCCAATTTAGAATTCTAAGTTGGATGGGGCCAATCAAACCAATGTAGGGCCACCATTGTTTGCCTCGAGACGAAGCTGCATCGATCTAAGGACTTGTTTTCGACAATTTCGGGTTCCTACTCGCGAGAGCGATTTAGGAGGAATTCTTTTGGCTTATTCTTCAAATCATTTCCAGATGTCCGACATCCTTGTAGGGGTCAATTCCATTTCGGCAACTGTAACCATGAAGGATGATGGAACCCAGTGGTCCTGTACAGGTGTTTATGGGCCTACCCTGGAAGCCGCCAAGCTCACGTTTTTGCAAGAGATCAGGAACCTCCGGAGTTCTATGCACGAGGGCTGGCTGATCCTCGGAGATTTTAATATGATTTATCAGGCGTCCGACAAAAATAATGGTAACCTCAACAGAAGGCTGATGGGGACATTTCGGAGTATGCTTAATGACTCGGAGCTCAAGGAGATAAGGCTCAATGGTCGTTGCTTTACTTGGGGAGATGGAAGGGCAAACCCGACCCAATCCCGGATAGACCGTTTCTTCGCTTCCTCTGAATAGGAGAGCATTTTCCCTGACTGTCTCCTGGAGGCTTGCTCTAGTTAAATCTCCGATCATTGTCCTTATTTCGTCGGTCAGCGCAACCCTTTGAGGTTCCGGGTTTTAGGTTCGAGAATTTTTGGACCAAAATGCCAGATTTTCTTCAGGTGGTTCAGCACGCGTGGGATGCACCTGTTCAAGCACAAGACGCTTTACGCAGGTGGCATACGAAGTTATCGAGAACGGCAAAAGCCCTCAGGTCTTGGAGTCGCCTTTTGTTGGGAGATATAACCAGTCAGTTTCATATGGCCGCCGAGGTCATCTTTCAACAGCGACAGTGAGAATCTCGTCTTCTTTCTCGGGCGAAAAGGCGTTCGAACCAAGCTTCGACATAGTTATTGGGCCTCGCGGCCATCAAGCGGAATCGTCTTAGGCAGCGCTCCAGGATGATGCATATCAAGGAGGGGGACGCTAACACAAAGTTTTTCCATATCAAGGCGAACGCCCGAAGGAGGAAGAATCATATACACGCAATTGCTTCTGACAGGGGTCTTCTGCGCAGTTTCTCTGATAAACAGGAGGAACTCAACTCACATTTCTTTCGGCAGTTAGGTACAAAGGAAAATCACATGCATCGCTTTAACTGGGCGTCCCTCGGTTTAAGCAGGCAAGACTTGCACGCTCTCGAAGATCCGTTTCTCTTGGATGAGGTGGAGGATGTCATTTTTTCTATGCCATCCGAAAAGGCCCCAGGCCCTGACGGGTTCGCAGGTCTCTTTTACAGGAAGTGTTGGGACATCATCAAGGAAGATCTCTTGCAGGTTTTCCACCAGCTGCATGGTTTAAATGGTCGCTTGCTGAGGCTTCTCAACTCGGCAGACATAGTGTTACTGCCAAAGAGACTGGATGCAACGAGCATAGCGCACTTCAGACCGATCAGCCTCATTCATAGCACGGGAAAGATCTTTTCTAAGGTGCTTGCGACCAGGTTGGCGCCTTTTCTCCAGAATTTGGTTCCGCACATTCAAAGCGCTTTCGTCAAGAAAAGGTCCATTCAGGACAATTTTCTTTTCGCGAGGAATCTAGCTTCGAGTCAGACAGAAAAAATCGCTTCTCTATTCCTCAAATTGGACATTGCCAAGGCTTTTGACTCAGTCAGCTGGGAATTCCTCCTCGACTTGCTTGAGCACCTCGACTTCGGGCGGCGTTGGAGGGAGTGGATTTCTATGATCCTGGCTTCCTCCTCCTCAAGAATCCTCCTTAACGGCATTCCAGGTACCTCGTTTCGGCATAGGAGGGGGCTACGACAGGGTGATCCCTTGTCCCCTATGCTCTTTATCCTAGCAATGGACCCTCTCCAGCGGTTAATTGCTAAGGCGGCGGACTCAGCTATTATTTCTCCCTTACCGGCAGGATGGGCCTCTTCAAGGGTTTCTCTCTATGCGGACGACGTCACAATCTTTTATGAGCCAATCAGTGAGGAGCTTAAAGCAATCCACGAGATCCTGACCTTCTTTGGAGGGGCCACATGCCTTCATACAAATATTCAAAAAAGTGAAGTATACCCAATCAGGTGTGACGCAATCGATTTGGCAACAATTTTACAGGATTTCCCGGCCACGTTGGGCTCTTTCCCGTGCAAGTATCTTGGGCTTCCTCTCCATTCGACGAAGCTTAAAAGATCAGATTTGCAGCCTCTTATCGACAAGGTGCGAAGTCGGCTGGCAGGTTGGAAAGGGAGGCTCTTGTCCAGGGCGGACCGATTGATTCTTATAAACTCGGTTCTCACTTCTCTCGCAGTCTACCATCTGTCTATCTTCCCGTTTGACGCTTGGGTTGCTAAGATTTTGGACAGGCTTTGCCGCAGCTTTTTGTGGAAAGGCGATCAGGATTGTAATGGGGGACACTGTTTGGTTAACTGGAAAAAGGTTTGCGCCCGAAATCTTTGGGTGGTTTGGGCATAAAAGACATTGATGTGTTTGGGCGGGCTCTCTGTTACTGATGGTGTGGTTTGATTCCAACGGGCAAAGAAAACCTTGGGTGGCTCCACGCTTCCTTGTGACGCCACTGCATCAGGTGCTTTGTTTTATGCAGGTACCACCCTTTCCATAGGGACGGTGAATCCGCTAACTTCGGGAATCTAAATGGCTTCGGGGCGATGTCGCCTCGGACATCGTTCCGCCATGTTATAAATTAATCGAGAATAGGTCGGAAGGTGAAGGAACCGATGTCGCGACGCTGCTTGACTCGCCTCTGCCGGATCACAACCGCGACGCAGCTCCAGGAGTTCTTCTCACTTTGGCCGGAGCTCCGGCGAGTGCGATTCTGCCCGCACGCCCGAGATACCATCATCTCGAAGTGGTCGCCAACAGAGAATACTCGCAGTTCGGCCTATAGGGCCCAATTCTTTAGTTCCACATCCGACCTACCATACTGAGATGATTTGGCAGCCTCGGCGAAGGGAAGTGCAGAGTTCTTTGCGTGGCTATTCGCGGCAGATGTGCTTTTGACATCCGACAGCTCGCGGCGAGGGGTGGCCGCATTCCATCAGAGCGTCCTTTGTGGCACGGATTCAAACGTCCAACCATTTGCTACCGCTTTGCCCTTTTGCGAGACAGTCCGGCGTGCGGTGCTACGTTATGTTCAGACGGTCTCGGCGTCTGCCACCGTCGGGGCAATTTGGATAATGTGTCCCGTGGTATGACTCTCGGCGGCGACTTCCGATGCAAAGTGAAGGATTTCGATGGGTTTGTAGTATATAGTCTCGGAACATTTGGAAAGAGAGAAACAATAGGATCTTTTCTAACTCCTACCAGACGGTGCATCGGTGGTGGGTGCTATCACTCAGATATCGCCAACCGTCAAGTCGCTTCGGTGTTGTAGTTTTTGTATCCGGTTTTCTCTACCTTCCTAGGGCGGCTCCGGGTTTTCAAAGGGAGTTTCTCTCCTTCCGTCCCTTAGGTTGTCTTTTCTTTCTCAGGATCTACTCCCCCTCCATGTAAACTGATCTGTGTTCTATCCTTCTCTTAATGCATTTGGCAGAGCTCCTGCCTTTTCGTTCAAAAAAAAAATCCCCATCGTGAGTTTTCCCCTCCCCATCCTCCATGCCTGCCGTGTGGGCTTGTGATAATTATATAATAGATGGGTCTTTATGTATATACACACACTCACTTTTTAGGACTATACGATGGTATTCTATTTTTATTTGCACTTTTGTAATGAGTTTGTACATTTTTTACTAATTTAATCATCATATCATTATTGGTTATTACTATTAGGCCCTTTTGGACAGATTATGAAAAAGTTGATTATGGATTACGAGAGAATCGTGTGGATAATAGCTTCGATTTTGTGTACAAATTATAATCCTAATTGTGGAAGTAGATTCTAGAAAGCTCCTCCCATAATCGTAAAATGCAATTTGTATATCAAATCAAAATCTATCATCCACTCGATTCTTCCGTAATCTATTGCTTTAAGGTTTTTATCGGTCGAGAGTACTTTCAAAATTTTTAAAATTTCGTAGTTTTATCATCATCTCTAAAATTGTATCAAAGTATTATTGATTTCTTAGGACCATAAATTTTTTAAAAATTTAACTTGGTTTGTTGTATTTTTCATTTGGTTCAAATTTATCACCAAGATTTTATCAAGACATTACTACTGTCAGGATTTTTAAAACTTAGTTTGGATTGATCATCATCTAAAATATAAAATATTTATATTAATATTATTGATGTGTCACGACCATCCAAAAAATCAAAATATTTTAACATGTTTTAAACCATTTTTGCTTGGTTCAATTTTAACATGTTGTGTGAAATCTCGTTAAAAAAAGGATTTTAATTTTGTTTTTGTATTTTGTCTGAAATTTGTTTGAAATTATGATATCTCGATAAAATTTTGGATTTCGCCCGCCTCTGAGATGTCAATCAAAAACAAGATTTGAAACCCTACTGCTGAGCCATAGGTCAAGACCACCATACTGTCAACTGCCTTCCCTTGGATCAAGGCCACCACACCCACCGGTTACTGCCCATTGGATCGAGCCACAAAAGCCATCAATCTTGTCACCTCCACCTCCTTCGCCAACTAGATCGGTGCAGGGTTTCATTTTTCATCGAAAATGGTTCAAATTTCATGAATTTCACTCGTACTGCACCGGTTTGGAAAAGCTTTTCATTCGGTTTACCGCTCAAGTTCAAATTCAATTTCAAAAAAATTGAGAAATTTGAAAAAAAAATATATCCAAAAGTTTCGTAAAATTAGTATTAATAGCTTTTATGACCTCTAGTGTGAATATTTTTTTTAAAAAAACGAAGTTTGGAATTTTATGATATTTTTTGCAATTTTCCTATTTTTTACATTTTTTTCTAAATTTTCAACTTGCCGTCGATTTTCAAGAAAACTGTTTAAGATTTGTTGGTTTTCGAGCGGTTTTTTACTTTTTCATTCTTATTTTGCTCAGCTGTTTAACTAGATTTTAAATTTATTGGACTTTCGAAACCATTCGGTTTTTCGCAAATTTAGTACCGTCGGCTCGTCTAAAGCCAAGATAGTGTTGAAATAGTATTTGTTAACCCTGGATTGGTGGGCTATAGAGATGCTGATGGGAACATATAGAGAGGGAGGACCGAGTTTTCTCTATTTTTATTTTAAGGTATGACCCACCAAGTGATGCTTACATTGCAGTCTAAATAGCAAATTCAAAATCATCTTATGCTGGTCCCAATTTAGCTTATGAATCAAACCACCACTTTTGATGCCCTAAGGACAAAAGCAGGTTAAATAATTCCCCATCGTGAGTTTTCCCCTCCCCATCCTCCATGCCTGCCGTGTGGGCTTGTGATAATTATATAATAGATGGGTCTTTATGTATATACACACACTCACTTTTTAGGACTATACGATGGTATTCTATTTTTATTTGCACTTTTGTAATGAGTTTGTACATTTTTTACTAATTTAATCATCATATCATTATTGGTTATTACTATTAGGCCCTTTTGGGACAGATTATGAAAAAGTTGATTATGGATTCTGAGAGAATCGTGTGGATAATAGCTTCTGATTTTGTGTATAAATTATAATCCTAATTGTGGAAGTAGATTCTAGAAAGCTCCTCCCATAATCAAAAACAGAATTTGTATATCAAATCAAAATCTATCATCCACTCGATTCTTCCAGAATCTAGAATTAGTTTTTCCATAATCTGTTCTAAATAAGGTCTTAGTTTTTAACTAATGTGCATTATTACCGTGCAGCGCCGATGGTCCACGAAAATCCTACGCCAACTTTCTCTGGCCTCGTATTGACGAGTCCTGTGCCGAGGCTAATTTGGATGGTACTACTGTATTCACCGACCATCGGCCCAAGTAGCCATGTTGCGAGTTGGGGCCTGGGGCAAGTCCCTGCTTTCAGTTCAAAAATTGTCCGTCCTTTTTACTCTGCTTTTTCCGTCGTAGCAAGCTTTAGGCTCACTTTTAGCCGTGTAGCGTGTCCGAAGAAAAAAAGGACCTATCTCACAGTTTAAATCATAGTCATAGGGCAGCTGTCCTTCCTTTCGATTTTTATCTTGAGCACAGTAGCATGCATGATTCTAAATTTTGAGATAGAATGAACTGATAGGTTGATAACGATAGCTACATATGTAATAAATCTTTACTGGTCTGCGAAGTGTCAAAATATTTATGTAGGCGGATGTTGTTGAACCCACAACAGCCTGTAGAAACTTCTCACGGATAAACAAACACCCACAACTAGCTAGCGTGGTGCCGTGGGTTACGCGGGCTAGCAGTGGCTTCCGCTCGTCAGCACAAATCGAGACGACAACAGCATAGAACCTACTTTGGCGATGATTTCTCCTCTTTTATCGGCACGCGCAGGGTTGAGCCTGCATTGATATCTGTGCCATCAATCTGTGGGAGAGTTGGAGGTGGCGAGGGATAGGGGCGTCGGTGGCTCGACGCGTCATTTAGGGTGGAGGCGGTAGTAGAGCCATGAAGGTGAAGGAATGAAAGGTGGAGCATAGGAGGCTTTGTGGCCTGTCCATTGGCTTTTATGGACTATACGGGTCGTTTCGTGTCAGCTACTTAATAGCTTCAATCTACTGTAATAGAAATATGGTAGTTTTCTTACGGATGAGATAAGTGGGCTAATCATCGGTTACACCCGTAGCTGCCGTCCTTGTGTTGCCTGTAAGCCTATCAATTCACTCGACATATGATACATTGATACATGGCCATGTCCCACGGAACCACGTTGAAACTAGCGCTTGTGTTGTGTCCCTTCGATGCTACGAGCGAAAAGAAGTGCTGAGACAGGCAGTGATTTTAACGGATTGAAGAAACTTTAAGCTATTATAAACTGTAGAAGTTATCTTTAATTTTATTTTTAAAAAATAAAAATTATATAAATAATAGTTATCTATTCTATTTTATATAGGGGTGAAAACGGTATCGGTAATTCCCGAAATTCCGAAAACCGTTTTCGAAAATTTTCAACCGGACGTGTTTGCAGATCGGTAATTTGAATCGAATCGAATCGTAATTTTTGTCGGAAACGATAACGGTAACGGTTTTGATCGGTTCCGACCGCTTTCCTTCAGATCCGGAAAAATCGGTAAATTCCGTCTGTAATTACCGGAATTATTCCAGCCCACAAATCACACTCCTTCCGGTCACTAAACACCCATAACTTTTTACTCCGAACTCCGATTTAGGTGATTTTGGACTCTATGCGAAGCTTATCACGAGGGCTACAATCTTCACCCATTTTCATGATTTAACCAATCATAAATATTTTTAAATATCATAAAAACAAAACTCTAATGTAGTCATTCAAGTCTAAAATTTGATATGTGTTCATCGTAAATTTGTGAATATTTATTAATTACTAATTTCTATGTGGATGTACTATTTGTGTGAATTTTTTGAAGTCAATTGGTGGTACATGTCCTTACGACGTTACCGGTCTCTTTTCTGGATTCCGATCGTTCACCGATATATATTTTGTATCGAATTTTCGTTTCCGATATTTTCGAATTACCGATGCCGTTTTCGTTTCGTAGTTATCGATTCGATATCGTTTCGAAAAAATATGAAAACAAAAATGATTTTAGTGTTTTCCGACCGTTTCCGACCGTTTCACCGAGTTATCGATTCCGATATCGCTTCCGAGAAAAATATGAAAACAAAAATGATTTTAGTGTTTTCCGACCGCTTCGATATTCATCAACTGCTAATTTTATATACTCTAACTCAATTTTATATACTCTAACTCAATCCGACAATGCATAAGATGGGAACACAGGGCCTGCTTCCCAACAATGCAGACTCTCACCAACAAAATAATCCGGTCTTTGCCGAAGCCCTTGACCGGTGATTTGTTTTAAGATACGCATATCTTTGAAGTTTCCGCGATACGCACGGAGCCATGAACACGTGTCACTCTAGGTTATATTTACAGGTAGGCAGGCATGAGCCATGCAACCATATCGTCAGTTCGTCACGTCTTTTCGCTCGCATGTCAACATGTTGTGGCACAGCGGACCGAGCCGGTAAATTTTAAGAGTATGATAAATCTAAGTACAGTTAAGAGTTTGTTCGAAAAGATATGATCTCTATAGTGTCGGGCAGCAACGGAACCGTATTGAAGCCCCTCTGTTAGTAGGCATTGGTAAGCAGGTTTCAAAAACTTTAAAAAATCGGTTCGAAATTTATGGTTTAAAACTGTGAAAACCGCTCGAAAACTATCAGAAACCGAAGAGTTAAGAAATCAAAATATTTTAAAAAATTTAAAAAAACTATTCTATTTTCAATGAAAACCACGGTTTTCACGAAAAACCAACCGACCAATTGAATGTTCCTTAAATGGTTTTCGAGCAGTTTTCGTTCTTTCAACGGTTTTCGATCGGTTTTCAACACATAATTTTTTTTAATTAGACTGATTTGCTGAACGGTTTTGAATCTCTAACCGTAATGATAAGATCAAAAACCGTCGTTTTTGTTGGTTTCTAAAACCCTTTTCGTGAGCTCTGAACGCCCACGCAGCTTAGGAGGTGGCTCTGCCTCTTATCGTGGCAATGTGACTATTGTATTCTGTTTGATTAGTACTAGTTCTCCTGAGGACGCTAGATAGGCATATGCAAATGTACTACCCCCTCTAATTACTAATAGTTATCGCTTTGGATATAAGTTCATTTAAACTTTTAAAATTTTAACTGTTAATATCTTTTTAAAATATTTTAATTGATACATGAAAATCATATGTTTAGATTTGTCATCAAAGTACTTTCATGCTTTTATAATTTTAATGGATTTTATAAATATATTATAATAAAAATTAGTAATCAAGGTTGTATTTAAGGGATCGTATCGATATCCAGAACAATAATTATTTATGATCAGAGTGAGTACTAGTTTTATAAGAACAATTGACGTGCATGTTTGGCTTAACGGGGAAATTCTCACGATTGTCTCACTAGCCCATTACCAGTTAATGATTTTCCTCAATGTCCATGAGAAAAGAAGCAGCCAAAAGAGGCCAAGAGCTAGCGTGACTACAAAAGACGAACTCACAAAAGGAGAGAAAAAAACTGGTCGTGGTCCCTGCAAATCGGATACAAAAATCTGGCGTATTAAGAATCGGAGCCGTCGAGCGGTTCCCATCCGCTCCGGATTAATGCGTCGGATGCGCGTCGCTATCTTATCGCGAGCCTGCCCGGCCCAGACAGGCAAGCTTCAGCCGGCGGCAAAGCCGTCGCGCCGAGGCGCCCTTTCCGCTCGTCCATCCGCTGCTTCCGGCCGACGGCGACGCTGTCCCGGCGCGGGCGCCACATGAAGCCTAGCCGGATTCGTACTCTACGCCGGATTCGTATTCTCTTAGCCGGCTCCGCTCAAGAAATACCTCCGCGAGCGTACCTGATGGGGTAGGATTAAATGAAGCGCAAAAATCCAACTTGATTTGTCGGGACTCGGGAGCGAGTACTGCCAGCCGTGGACTCTGTGGCTTGTCAAGATCGGAGCACGACAGTACGACACGAGGATCCAATCCGCTCGCGTTCGCGTTCGTATCCCACGTGATTTGACCCGTTTGGTGTGTGGCGTGCGTCGTCTGGCTCGTTGTTCAGTTGTTCTCTCTCACAAGACAATTTGGAGTTTTGGACTCATTTGTGATGTGTGGAGCGGTGTTAAATATAATGACTCATAATTAGTATTTTAGAATTTAGAAAAGTGTGCTAGGTGAATCTTGATAAAAAATAGATTCCTAATCCTAATAGAAGTAGAATTTTTATTTGTTTTGGAGAAGAACTAGGGAGGTTATATAAATCTAGAAGGTGATCATGAAAAACCTAAATAACAAATCAGTTTCATTAGCAAAAGGTGCATAGAAGAATTAGATGCTAGATTATTCTTTTGCACTAAATTCTTATATAAGGTAAGAATCCGAAAGTCCTAAAAGATTCGATAAGTTATGAGAGAGCAACAATCTCTTGTACTTTTTAAATGTTGTGCTTATTGAATTTGCGGTCGGCTTAGCTAAATATTTTTCTCTCGTTATAGTTGTTTCAATGTCGTTATTTTGGTTCTCTCTACCAGATACATATATTTCGTTCTTGAGATCATGCACACTCGTATCTTATCATACAAAACTCTAATATGATCTAAGACTACTGCGCATAAAAAGAGTATCAAAGTATAATGGCAGGTAGTGGAGGAAAAGTACAAAGTGTCTTTCACCAAAAGAGGTGAAAGTGGCTTGTTTTGTTGTTGCTCCCGTGTTTCAGAGACACTCCTCTTCTACTAATATGGTCAAATCCATGGCATGTGAGCATTTTTAGTTGCACGAAGAATTTTTTATTCTTTTTGAGGCGGCGGTTGCGGGACGATTAGTCCCTACGGAATAGCTTCCTTCAATCCATCAAAATTAGATTAATTCAGATAACTAAACTATATCAAACTTCAGAAGGTGCGTACTGTAATCACGTGTTCTTGCTCCATCTCACAAAGTAGAGGAGAAATTCTTGTGCGGATGACTATCCCAAGAGTCTATGCACATTTGGAACATGTTAAACAGCTTAAAAAAATAATGGTCAGGATATGTAACCGGAGTTGGTGGAGGTACACCACGATCTTTCAGAAAAGAACGAGGCACACTACTTTCAACAGAAGCTGCTAAGTTTTTTTTTTCTCCCTTTTCATTGTACCCAAGATGCAACTATGCAGAGGACCGAGCAGTCCCCTCGGTTGGCAACACTACCGTCGTGCAGCCTGTCTCCTGAGTTCAAATCTCAGATGCAGCGTAAGCACTTACCGAATAAAGCACATACATACACCCGTGGACGTTAAGTGAGATAACACGTAAGCACGCTAGAGAGGCAGCGTATGTATGTGTGATGGTGTGAGTGTGAAGTGTACGGGTTACATGCGTACTCTTGTATCTAAAAAAGATGCGACTGTGCAAGTGGATGAGATGCCTTTCCGACAGTGAGGCCGTTCCGTTGTCCCCCTCTCTACCTCGCACGTGCTAGCTGGCGTAGGAATTTTTCCATCCAATCGAATTGGATGTTTTTTTCCCCTGTGAAATACCTATAGTTTCATGTGGAGCGAATAGTAATCCTATTGATTTTGGTTGAGTGATTCCTACAAATCTATACAAACATTGAACTTCATTTGTTATATTATATTTCAAAAATCAAAAAGAGAAAGAACATAAATGTTACTGTTTCTTGTAAGAATTTTATAAATTTATTAAAGTGTAATCATGATTCAAATTTTTTATGAGATCTTAAACATTTCCTTATCACCCTTTTGAAAAAATTTAAACCTTTTTTTATTGCTAAAGCAAATCTATGTATTGATCATCAGACTTTTATCAGGACGTAGCACTATTAGAATTTTTAAAAATTTGTTAAGCATGATTATTATCTAAAAATTTTATTGAAACATTAATAATGTATTAGGACCATCCACAAATATGTTCAAAATTTTCTAACGTGTTTTAGACTATTTTTTTATTTTGTTCAAGTTTGCCGGTAAGCCTTTTAACAGGACAGTAGCATTGTTCAAATTTTTAAAAACTCATGAAGCTTGTCATGATCTGAAAATTTTATTAGAACATTAATGATGTATCATAACCATTCACAAAAAATTTCATAAATTTCTAACGTAGTTTGAACCATTTTTATTCGGTTCAAACTTGTCGGTCAACATTTTATTAGGACAGTAGTAATTTTTGAATTTTTAAAAATTCCTTAAACATGATAATCATTTGAAATTTTTATGGGAACATAAATGATATGTCAGGAACCTTCATAAAATTTTTTAAAAAAATTTGACATCGTTTGAACATTTTTTGTTAATTTCTAGATTTGAATTTTGCCTTTTAATTTCGTCCGGATTTTGTCTAAAATAACAAGAGTTTATTGAAATTTCGAATTTCAGTGAAAAGCGAGATATAATCATATAAACGTGAACAAATTTGAAACCATGCTTGTACTTGCTGTGTGGCGGTGTACTACACATTCGAACGCAAAGCGAGCAAACCAAAAGAAAATAAAAGATCTTGTACTTGCTGTGTGGCGGTGTACTACACATTCGAACGCCAAGCGAGCAACCCCAAAAGAAAATAACAAACACACCAGTTACAGCAAAGCCACCACCGACCCTTTCGATCCGCGACTGCGAGTCTGCGAGGCCACTAACCACCACCTCACGAAAACGCTACGAGGGATTAAATTAGTAACCACCAAGGCCAGCGAGCCGGCACGTAGGGGTGAAAACGGGTCGGGTAATTCTCGAGCCGTATCCGTATCCGAAAGAAAACTATCCGAAACATATGGGTAGTACCGCATCGAAAATAACGGTAGTATCCGCACCGTATCCGATCGGATGCATGCGAACGGTAGGATACGGATGAGCGATATCCCAGATTACTACGAGATAAAAGCGGGTTGCACGGTACCCGATCTTTTTGCATTTTCGCACCATTACCTGAATGAAAGTCAAAGAAGAGGCCCGCCCAATAGGCAATAACCTAACTCCTTCTCCGGTCCCTACTCCCTAACGCGGCGCCTGGTCCTGGACTCTCCTGGAAACCCTTGCCCCAGTCCCCATTCCCCAACGCCTGGAAAGATAGAGTGAAATCCCAGGTCCCCAGCTAAGATGAGCGGAGGATATGATGATACTGGGAAGCCTTCCTCAGGTATACAGCAGGGACTAGCTATGTGATATTTGCATGAGTCATGATATTTTAAGTTGTAGCATTGGGGACAAAGGGAGAATGTTGTATCTGGTAGTTTTGAAGCCCAGTAAATTTCTTATTCTATCTATTTCGCGTACTATCCGACAAAATATCCGATACTCATTTTTTACCCGCTCGTTAATACCCGGTACCCATTGTTTACCCGTTCAGAATATCCGATCTGTACCGTGATCCGCCTCAGATTTTCATTACCATGCCGTCCGTATCCGAAAAAATATTAGGGTAGGATATGGGATAACCTACTACCGCCAGATCCGACCGTTTTCACTACTCGCACGGCCGCGAGGCAACCCACTACCCGTGCTATAGCGATGGAAATTCCGCTCAGGAGAACGAGAGCACTGCTACGCGCGCGTACGAATCAAATTCAGGTTTCTTCTAATCACATGCAAATAGGTGCATCGACAGGTCTAATTTAGCCGGAACATGTTTGTCAATTGTTAGTGACTTACTCGGAAGGCTTTACAAGGTGCTCGAATAGGAGAGTATGTACTTATAGCATTTCAGGGAGAGAGATAGAGAGGAGCCTGATTCATCGTCTAGTAAATTTGTGCCACTGATCTGAGGGATAATTCATATTGTACCGTTTCAAATGTTGGTAACCATCGAAACATCGGTTATATGTTTTGTCCTAAGTTGTTAGAATCCTAAATTTACAATATTTGTCTCTTGTTCAATCTACTTATTTCAATCATACTTCTTTGTTTTGCTATGAGATGCTTTTTTCAAGATATACCTTGTTTTTAGCATATACTATGTGCAAATATGATCACATCATATTTCATTCATACGCTTGTTGGTTGCTTTTGTCGAGTATTTTCTATCTTATGCCCGAACAACATGGTAAAAATAGCATCAAGATCATTTACATTAGTCACGGGATAGAGCATTATCTGCAACAGAGCTCGCAAGTCACACGATCATAGTCGCTGCTGGTCAGGTTGAATCATTTGCCATCTCACAACAACACAATTGGTTGGATTGGACTGTGAGGGTAAATGTGTCTTTTCGCGCGGGGGTTAAAAGGTGTAAAATGATTTAAAAAGAAGGAAAAAGATTGGAAATGGTATTATGTAGAACCAAACATATTTAGATTGCAATTTTTTTAAAAAAATATTTGAAGTAGTATTTTGATGATTAGCCATCTTTAGAGTGATATAGTATGTATTAGCCAAGAAGAAATCACATATAAAACTCTATATTCTCGGAGAGATGCGACGCCCTCTGCCCGTGCCGCCACGTCGCACCATGTCCTGTAGATTCTACAGTGCCTTCTCTATAGCCTCAAAAATTTGTTGCCCCTCACACTTCACAACCAGCACTTAGCTCAGTTGGCCGATGCCTTGCCATGCGTGCGCCAAGTCCCCGGTTCCAATCTGGGAGGTATAAGCATTGTGGCATCTATAGTGTTTTTTAAGAGCAGAGAAGATAATAAATTTCACTGATTTGATTGAGCTATTAAATCATGTTGTAAATTTTTGAAACTTTCTTAGAATGGTCCTCAAAGCATTTCTAACTTACCAACAAAAAATTCGGATCACGATCAATCTTGTGTGATTTTTAAAAATTCTGTCAATGCCTCTAATGTATTTAAAGCAACTTTGTTAATTTAATTGGGCTGCTAAATTTGCATATTCTTGAAAATTTTTGAGAAGGATCCTAAAAGCATGCCTACATTACCGTAAAAATTTTAAATTACGGTCAAACTTTTGCGATTTTTAAAAAATTCTGACAATGTTGCTGACGCATTTAAAGCAAGTTCACTGATTTGGTTGAGCTACTAAAATTTTAAATTCTTTAAAATTTGTTAGAAGGGTCCTGTGAGCATGCTAGAGCTGCCATAAAAAAATTGGATTGTGATCAAGCTTTTGTGATTTTCAAAAATTGTGACAATTTAGTTTCTTTTTTTATGTTCTAAAAAGATTTCTTTTCTCAGTTAGAAACTCTGTCTGTGTCGTCAATTTCTTACGCCCGGAGCAATGTACCGGCCCTTTGCGTACTAGTTTCTCCAACGTTTGGATATTCTCAGCCATGCGCCCATGCGGTTGATAGTCCGATTTGTGTAGCATCCAAGTTGTCCGTCCGAAGGCTAGAATTTGGCTAAAGGATTACACTATCGACAGCTTTGTTGCCCATCGATAATGACATACCACAATATTGTACACAAATTCTACTTCACTAATTCACCAACCAATTCACCGACCAGAGTTTCAAAAACCGGCAAAAACCGCTCGAAAACCGCGGTTTTTGACTTTACCGCTCCGATTCGAGATCAAAACCGCTCGGGAAAACGATCTAATTAAAAAATTTTAAAAAAATTAAAAATTTTGAAAAAATTTATGTGTTGAAAAACCGTTGAAAAACCACGGTTTTCGTTCCGCTCAAAATCATTTTTAAAGAACATTCAATTGGTCGTGGAAAACCGAACAGTTTTCGATTTTTTTGAATTTTTTTAAATTTTTTTATTTCTTAACTCTTTGTTTTTTTACGATTTTCGAGCTGTTTTTTGCGGTTTTCATACCGTGAATTTCGAACCAGATTTTTAAATTCGGTTTTTAAAACCATGTCACTAACAAACCTTTTAAAAACAGTAGAAAATCTTTAGAACAAAACGTGCAAAAGTAGAGCTCACAGCCTCACAAAGTTCTCATCGAGACGTACTCACATATGTGCGCCATGATTTGAACCGTTGATTAGAAACATATATACACCTATAACATCATCGTCCTACTAGAATTATGGTTAAAAAAAACTAGGAATGTTGCCAAGCCCACAGGGGCACGAAGAGAGACCATCGATCATCGTGCTAGTTGGACCGAGTAACCTAACAGTCTTATCTATCATCCACATAGAAAAAATAGGATAAAACATCAGCCTTGCAGGTTATATATAAGGAGAGACGTGTGATTTGTTTTTAGAGAGTGATTATAGAATGGTATACATTTCAGATTAGATCTAAACAGTATAACATCCAACCTTTTGTCATCCTTCGTCATACTCCAAATCCTCTCCCTCCTCCTCCGCCTACCATTCTCTCCTCCAACTTTCTCTTCCTCACCTCCGTTGCCTCCCTCCTCTGTCATCATCGCTATCACGCCAATCGCAGCTCCTTGTGCCTCCTCCATAGACTCTGCCCCCCGCCCCCTACAAACGACTACGAGCTCGCTGCCTCACCATATAGCTGGCTCCCCTTCCCCGATTGGACATCTGCTCGTTGTTCCACCTTCTACCCACCGCCGCCCATTGCCCTCCGCCACCGCTACCATCGAACCACAGTCTCCCTAGCTTCCCTCTACATCCGGGGGCATAGTGAACCCATCGGCGACGTTGAAGCAAGAGGTTTTACCAGCGAGTTGTAAGAGATGTTGGTTATCCAAACCTTAGTGTCACAGGTGGAGGTGAATGTTATATTGTCGAGGCAGGGTAGAATGGTGTACCCTTATTTAAGTATCTCTCTTCTTTTTAATGTTTCTTTCTGTTCGGATATGGAAGGTGCTGACTCGGAACCGACGCGACGCAGCACGCGACCCCCGGATTGGGCCACGTCGATCGACCTCCACGCGCGGGAGAGCGCGTTCCGCTAACCAGCGCGAGCGGCACCGCGACCCACCCACCACGTGATGCAACTGCTGCTGTCAGCCGCGGCCAGCTGCTCGCCTCACCTGGTCAACACGACGACAGCATGCTAGTTGGCGTTTGGCGACAAGCCGACGAGTACCATGACAATCTGTCCGGACTCTGGATGGCTAAAATCCAGGCTCCAACTCGGACAAAAATGCCGTGGCAGCCACCCTGTTACGAGGGTCTTTTTGACGTACGGCTTAAGATGCTGGCTTCTTGGATTGCTAGTCTTGCTAAACTCTTTGTTTAGAACGACTATTTGGTTTATCTTAAGCTTCGTCTATGCTAGTATTAGTTAACTGATAATCGTACTTCTCAGGATTGGTTTTTTTTGAAGAATCAGAATTGGAATTGTTAAGGGTGTGTTTGGTTGCTTGTATCAAGTGGTACATATATGAGATAGTTTTAAAAAAATGTCATCCATATGTTTGGTTGTTTAAATGGAATCATCTCGTTCTGAACGGTGTCATACAAATTTGAGAAAAATTCCCTATAAATGTTGAATCATTCCATTCACTCAAAATAATAAAATTAAATGGTACAAGACCATCCCATCACATTCAATCTCATTCCACCAACCAAACACACCCTAAATTGCCATATATGTGGGCTCTCTTGATCGAGCATAAATTGCAAAGTCGATTTTACCAACCCTATCTACCAAAGTAGACAGGAGCAGGGTTCAACTTTATCAACGATAATCACTTGATTATCACGATAATTGACCTTACCTAGTCGGTTTGATATTTAAAACCACTTGATAAACCGGTAGAATTCAAATGTAAATAAAATAATTTAAAAAATAACAAAAAGTGTTATTTTTTAAAAAAAAAATTGTGTGAGGTTCTGAGGTAATTCTAATGATGTTGTAAAATTTTTAGATGATTATCAAATCAATGTATTTTCTAAAAATTCTAACAACGCTATTATCTTTTTATAAGCTGTTCTGTTTTTGATTTTCTATGGGCAATAAATGAAATTTAATATTTCTTAAATATTTTTTGTGAGCTCCATAATCAATTTTAATGATGCTGTAAAATTTTTAGATGATGATTGGACCTATGTATTTTTTTTAAAAAAAACTAAAAGTGCTAATGCCTTTGTATATGCTCTTACATTTTTTATTTTCTAGGGCAACAAATGTTCTCTAATATTTCTGAAATTTTTAATGTAAGATCCTTGCTAACTCTTGATGGTACCATTAAAATTTAAGAGCATGATCAAGCTTGTAAATTTTTATAAAAATCTGAAAGTTTCTCTGTTTTTTTTCATTAATTATTGTTTTTATTTTTTAGAAGCATTAAATGAATTAAAAAATTATTAAAATTTCTCTGAGATGTTTGTAGATCAATTAGGATTTTTTGAATTTTTGTAGTTTTTCTTCAGCGTGCTGAAAATTAAAAAAATCGTTCAAAATTGAAAAAATAGGTCAAAAATCGAAAAATCGCTCAAAAATCATTCAATAATCGAAGAAATTTGATGAAATCGCTCGATAATCAATTTTTTCGCACCACTGAGTTTAAAATTTCATAGTTCTTTGATTTTTACTGATTTTTGACCCAATTTTTTTTTCAATTTTCAAATATCTTGATATGGCCATTATCGCGATATTGATATTAGGTAGTATAGACTGGTCAACTATAAAAGACAAAATACAGCATCCAAATTGATGAAGCTGCTGTTGCATTGTAGTTGCAGGTTGAGGACCTGAGTTAGTTGGATATTAAGGTTGTGTTTGGTACAGCTCTAGCTCCATCAGATCTGTGGATCTGGTGGAGCTGGGTATTCCTAACTTCACCAAATATGTAGAGCCGGAACTGTAGATATATTAAAAGTATTTAGGTGAGCTATCTTATTACATTTTTGACTAAAAATATAGACTTAATTCACTTTATTTTAGCCAACAAGTTTTAGATTTGAGACGGAGCTGAGATCTGAAACTCTGTCAAACAGGGCCTAAATGCAATATATTGCACAATGTTAAATATGGTGATTCATATCTAATCTTTTTAGGATTTGGAAATATGTACTAGATAAATCCTAATAGGATGAGTAGGATTCCTATTTACTTTGATGGAGAGCTAGAGAGCCTATATAAGCCTAAAGGTTGGTCATAGAGAACCTAAGTAACCAAGAAGCCATAAGCCAACTTATCCATAGCAAAAGATGCATGAGAGGATTAGTGGCTAGGTTACTTTTTAGCACTAGATTCTTGTATAGGGTAAGGATCCAACGGTCTTAAAAAGTTCGAGAGGTTGTAAGAGAGCATCGATCCTTTGTATTCTTTTAAGGTTGTACTTAAATTATTTACGGTCGGCTTCGCTAAATCTTTCTCTCTCGTTGTGGTTGCTTTAACGTTGTTGTTTTGGTTCTCTATGAGATTCATCTGCTTTATTCTTGAGACCATACACATTCGTGCCTTATCTTACAAAATATTGATCCGATCCGAATGCTGTTGTGTATAATAAGAGATGTTAGAGTATAATAGACAATATGTGCTCAGTATCTGAACCACAGATTTGTTCTCCCAAATACAATCTAAATGCATACAAACACACTACAAATCACAACTAGCATATGAGTTCGATCTGTAAGTTTATAACTACTGGGCTTAAGAGTCTATTTATTTTTGCTGTGGATTCTATATTTTGATTCTAAAAGCTAAATAAAAAATAAACAACCCGATTGTAGAAATCGATTATCATAATCTATCCACCCATATACACTAAAATCCACTATCCACTTCATATGTGCGTCTGTGGATACAAATATGAGAACACTACTATAAAACAACACATAGGTGACACTCTATTTATGGTGATCTTTTTGGAACCGTCACAAATAGCATTATCAGTGGTATTTTTTAAAAAATAGCGGGAAGATTATTTATGATGGTTTTTATTTGGAACCGTCATAAATAATGCATTATCAGTGGCAGTTTTTCTTTGAAATTGCCATAGATAATAATATTACATTTGAAGTAATTGGAACTAATATTCCATTTGCAATAATTGAAAAGAACGATGTTTTTTTGGAATTTCGTCGCCACGTACACACTTGCACAAAACATCAAGATCCAACCATTTGATTTCCACACATTTATAAAATTCGGGTGCTACTTTTTGTTATCTTTCCAACGAGCTAAAGAATGCCATGATCGGAGTTACGAGTCAAAAGTTATAGTCATTTTAACATACGTGCTCGGATTTCATATTTGCAAACTTGAATTGGTGCCCAAAAGAATATAATTGGAAAGCTCATCGTGTGATGATTCCGGAATGTACAAGAACACTAAAATCGAAGATACGAGTCAAAAGTTATGATGTTTTTACAAGCTTCATTAATAGTAATGACACATATATTGCAAGCATCATTAACAGCCAAAGGTATAGAAAATAAATTTGAAAATTTTAAATTTTGCTAATTGCCTCTATGGTTTGCTAATTTGAAATAATTGGAAATCAGTGTTCGGGTGCTTCACGTAGTTAAGGGGAGGAAGGATGTATTATATGTCAGATGTGATCATACCACCACTAAAATATTTGATCTTATAAGAAATCTGAAGTTAAGTGTGCTTGAACGAGAGTAGTAATAGGATGGGTAACCTCCTGGAAATTCTTATGTGACGTTAAATATGGATCCAATCAGAATTCTAAAGTTGAGCGTTTTTGGACGAGAGTAGTATTAGGATGGATGACCTCTTAGGAAGTTTTAGTGTTTTTAAACTGCCAGTTAACAAAAAACCGCCACTGATAATATAGTGACACTATATCATACTGATGACAGTTACGAATCGCCACTGATGTGCATTTTTCTAGTAGTGGAATGCCACTAAAAGTTTCAAGTAATTACCCACCAAATATTATCCTAGAACCTAAAATTAGCTTCTCTACAACTACAATACAAAACCAATTTTTAGAGAATCTACAGAAAAACAAGCATGCTCTAAATCTGTAGTATGTGTCATTTGTTTATACGACGTGTGATGTGTCTCGTTTGTAATTCGATCAGCTATTCATGTGCGTTTGCACTCAAATTGAATAGACTATTGATATGGAGTTAAGGGTCACTACTTTTCACTAATTTGGGCCAGAAAAAAAAATACTTGGTAATCATAGCAGTGAATCGATAAGTACATTCGCAGTGCAGATGCAACAAATTTGTTTCCCAATGTCCTCTCCATGTCACATAGAAACAAGAGAAGATATTACCCATGCGTTATATATTAACCATTATACGGCGCCTGGAATTGCCGAGAGGAGAGGGCATCCAGGTGTCACTCTTGCCGTTTTTGTGAAAAGCCCTCTGTATTTCTTGAAATTGTGGATAGATCCCTGAGAATTACGAATAGGTCCTCCACGATTTTTTGTGAGGAGAAGAATTTTTTCCCCGATTCACGTTTGGGTCCCTCGCACGCTATTTTACGAAAAAACCCACGTTTAATTCAAATCGCGAGCAAATCCTTTTCTTGTTTTTCGGGATAGCGGACAGGTCCAAAAACGTAACAAACAGGTCCTTACTCCTTACGTTTAGGTCCTTTCTCCGTTTTTTCCGGAAAAAATGTTTTCATCGCTAGAAATATGTGTGCAGCTCTGTCTCTAGACTTTTTCCCCGGCTCGATTTTCCAGCTCGATCTCTGGTATTTTTTTAGACATGTATTGTTACACGGCGAACGCGTGGAGTATTAGGCTCGACAAAATAAGGTTGTCGTCTCTGATAATTTTTCGCCGTTTTTCCTCTATGTGTGCAGCTCTGTCTCTAGACTTTTTCCCGACTCGATTTTCCAGCTCGATCTCTGGTATTTTTTTAAACATGTATTGTTACACGGTGAACGCGTAGAGTATTAGGCTCGACAAAAGGAGGTTGTCGTCTCTGATAATTTTTCGCCGTTTTTCCTCTAGACTATTTTCTCACCTCGGTTTTCCAGCTCGGTCTCCAATATTTTCCAATTAATTCGCCGAAAGAGATATTTCTAGAGATCATGAGCAAGTCCTTTCGCCAGTTATTTTGCAAAAATACCCGTAATTCAAGAATTCAAGACGGCACCTGTTCTTTCGAGTGTGCGGTGAGAGGAGCTGGGATCATGGGGTCGATTGCGAGCCGAGGGCATGATGGCAACAGGCTCTCAGCCACTAGTGCTATCCTCTCGAAGCAGTGGTAGCTAGGGCATGGAGACTACCATGCAAGCGAGGGAGAGGAGATACAGATGATGCGCATGACAAACGAAGGGTGAGAGTGGGTAATTGAGTGGCATTTTGCGGGTAAATGATACGAACTTCAAAAGTTAGTTTGTTTCATGTCGGCTAGCTCCTCATGTGAGAAGCAAAATTGAGTCGTTTTGGGAAGCTAGGCCTTTGGTGTAGCTCCACGAGATTCATACGGGAACCTAGGAATAGGAGCTGTACTAAACAGGACTATAGTATCTATTAGTGCACCAAATCAATAAATATACATATCCTTCCACCTTTCTCTCCCTCTCTCTCTCACTCACCCATCTATCATTGATGCTACTAGTTCGTTGCCCTCTTCTCTATGACAAAAATGCTCGCCTCCTCACTTGTCGGCAACCTCCTCCTTCGACGGCCGCTAATATGCCCTCCTACCATCGTTGCCCCCTTGTTTGTCGCTTTCTTTCTTGACCAAATCTAGCTAGAGCCGAGCCACCAACGACAAGATCCACCCGGATCTCAACTGGTGACTCTCCTAAATCTAGCTAGAGAAAGCGGTGACACGAAGAGACTGGCATCAGCAGGGAGGTGAGTGGGTGGCTCAGCGAGCGCTTATGACTCAAGGGCGAAGCACTGAGCCGAGAGCGCGACGGCCTAGCGAGAGCACTCACTATGCAATGGAGAGGCGCTTAGCGAGAGTGCGACATGACGATAGGCTAGCTCGATGGTGCGACGACAACACACGTGTTGCAATGATGAGGTGGCCGACAAGAATACGGTTCAATAGCAACGTAGCGATACGAGAGAGCGCAGCGGCCCAACACGTGACACAACTGCCCCAATGCGACTATGTGGGCCCAAGGTGCAGACCCCATAAAAAGTAAGGCTTAGATACACATCTCTATATAGTTTTATGTTAATCTCTTCAGTCATAAATAGTTGTCTTTTTGGCATACTTAAAGTTAAATTTTCGAAATATTGGCTGTCAATATCTTTTAAAATATTTAAATTTGATACATGGAAATCATGCATGTAAATTTATCTCGAAAAGTACTTTCATAATGTTATAATTTTATTAGGTTTTATAAATTATAATAGATATAGTGGTCAAAATTGTGTTTCAGAGATCATGTCTGTATCCAAAATGACAAGTGTTTTAGTCCTTACGAGAGAGCTATATCTTCGTGAGGTACAATTTTCCAATGATCTAGTGCTGATAAAAACGATGTGAGAGGTAGAGCATCGGAGTGCCCTAAGATGCTTGGTAAAGAACACCCAAGTTAAGAGGACGGGATGTGGAGCGAGTTGATGGCTTATCTAGCCTCTATGGCCTTATTTTGTTTTTACAAATCTAACTCCCTTACATACATATTTTCAAATTTGACATCCTCCCCTACTATGGAATGCGCGGTAGGTGACACATATATCTCTTGCCTCGTCTGAGGAGCGTGGCAGCACGCTCGAGCGTTGGTGTGCATCGCTGCTGTGGCCGAGTAGCACGGAAGCTACCGGCGCAGTGGCCCTCGCTGCTCTCATGCTCACGCGATCTGTAGCGGCGTCGGCAAGTTTTCATACTCGTCGAGTATGGCAGGGAGCTTTCACGCTCTCAGAGCGTGGTAGAAAGTATAGAGGAGACTAATTTTGTAAATGCATATATAAAAAAATTAGATTTAAAAAAAGTTAATGGGACTACGTAAGTCATGAATTCATGGTCCACTTCCCCGGATGTCACAGCTTACGTCTCTCCGTTCCGGTCACGTGGCACGCCCCATACCCGACACATTTTTCTCGCTGCAAGACGCCACCTCTATATATAAAACAAAGACGAGAAAAACTTCTAAATGTGTCCCAAAGCAGTTAAAATTCCCAACTGTTTTAAAAGAGCTCCATGACCCCTCGAACCGACATGCTCGTCGTAAAATCTCAACCGTCCATCCAGTAGGCGCAGCCGGAATGACATCTGGGCCGTCGATAAGCTGGCCCTACACGGGAAGGTGGGGCGCGTGAAGCCAGCTGGCATCGGAGGGGGGCCAAGCGCAACCTTATCCTCTTTTCCCGATGCAACAGCTATATAGACGTGGTCCACGGGACCTGCACCCACCGACGGGCCGCCAGCCCACGCTCAGTGAGACACTGTCCACGGGAGGCGTCGCGCACCGAGGCCAACTCCGGTGGAATATACGGGCGCGTCCTGCCCGACCTCTCTCGACTCCGGTCGCATTTCCCATTGCATTCCATTCCAAACTCGAAAACCCACCACCTCTCTCTCCTCTCGTCTCGCCGTCTCTCAGATCAGATCAAAGCGAACACCAACTCCCAACGGTTTGGTAAAAGTCTCCATTCCGCGGATCAAACGGGCTAGGGTTTCGCGGCGAAGCTTCTCTGGTCGTTTCAGCCATGATGTCGCGGTCGTACACCAACCTGCTCGATCTCGCCGAGGGCAACTTCGCGGCGCTGGGCCCGCTTGGAGGCGGTGGCGGCGGGGGGCGGCGGAGGTCGGGGTTGTTCGGGCTAAAGAGGATGTCGCGGGTGATGACGGTGCCGGGGACGCTGTCGGAGATGGACGGGGAGGACGAGTCGGAGCCCGCGGCGACAAACAGCGTCGCCTCCGACGTGCCCTCGTCGTTGGCGTGCGACCGCCTCATCGTGGTCTCCAACCAGTTGCCCGTCGTCGCGCGCCGCCGCCCCGACGGCCGCGGCTGGTCCGTCTCCTGGGACGACGACTCGCTGCTCCTCCAGCTCCGTGACGGCATTCCGGACGAGATGGAGGTGCTCTTCGTCGGTGGCCTACGCGCGGAGGTCCCCGTCGCCGACCAGGACGAGGTTTCCCAGGCGCTGCTCGACCGCTTCCGCTGCGCCCCGGTGTTCCTCCCCGACCTCCTCAACGACCGCTTCTACCACCGGTTCTGCAAGCGCCACCTGTGGACTCTGTTCCACTATATGCTCCCCTTCTCCTCCTCCGCGTCCCCAACTTCCTCCTCCTCCGCATCCTCGTCGGGCAACGGCCGCTTCGAGCGCGGCGCGTGGGAGGCATACGTGCTCGCGAACAAGTTCTTCTTCGAGAAGATCGTGGAGGTCATCAATCCGGAGGACGACTACGTGTGGATTCACGACTACCACCTCATGGCGCTGCCCACCTTCCTCCGCCGCCGTTTCAACCGCCTCCGCATCGGGTTCTTCCTCCATAGCCCCTTCCCCTCGTCGGAGATCTACCGCACCCTCCCTGTGCGCGAGGAGATATTAAAAGCGATGCTCAATTGTGACCTCATCGGGTTCCACACTTTCGATTACGCCAGGCATTTCCTCTCATGCTGCAGTAGGATGCTGGGAATCGAATACCAGTCAAAGCGTGGGTACATTGGGCTGGATTACTTTGGCCGCACTGTTGGGATCAAAATCATGCCAGTGGGAGTTCATATGGGTCAATTGCAGTCTGTTCTGCGCTTGCCCGACAGGGAATGGAGGGTTTCCGAACTGCAGCAGCAGTTTGAGGGGAAAACTGTGCTGCTTGGTGTGGATGATATGGATATCTTTAAGGGTATCAATTTGAAGCTTCTTGCGTTTGAGAATATGTTGAGGACGCATCCCAAGTGGCAGGGGCGAGCAGTGCTGGTGCAGATTGCAAACCCAGCCCGTGGGAAGGGTAAGGATCTGGAAGCCATCCAGGAAGAGATTCATGAGAGCTGCGATAGGATTAATGGCGAGTTTGGCCAGTCAGGATACAACCCTGTTGTTTTCATTGATCGTTATGTGTCTAGTGTGGAGAAGATTGCCTACTATACCATAGCGGAATGTGTGGTGGTGACCGCTGTGAGGGATGGGATGAACTTGACACCATATGAATACATTGTCTGTAGGCAGGGGGTACCTGGGTCTGAGTCCACATCAGAGGTGAGCGGGCCGAAGAAGAGCATGCTGGTGGTGTCAGAGTTCATCGGGTGTTCACCGTCATTGAGTGGTGCTATTCGGGTTAACCCATGGAATATAGAGGCGACTGCTGAGGCGATGAATGAGGCCGTTTCAATGTCTGAGCAGGAAAAGCAGCTGAGGCATGAGAAGCATTACCGTTATGTCAGCACCCACGATGTTGCTTATTGGTCGAAGAGCTTCATCCTAGATTTGGAGAGGGCATGCAAGGACCACTTTAGGAGGACATGTTGGGGCATTGGATTGGGGTTTGGTTTCAGGGTGGTGGCCGTAGACCCTCATTTCACAAAGCTTAACACGGATTCAGTTGTTACGGCTTATGAGAGGTCAGAGAGCAGGGCTATACTGCTTGACTATGATGGAACATTGGTGCCTCAGACTTCCATCAACAAGACACCTAGTGCAGAAGTTTTGAGTATTATCAATGCCCTCTGCTCAGATAGTAGGAACACAGTTTTTCTTGTCAGTGGGAGAGAGAGGAATAAATTGGCAGAATGGTTTTCCTCATGTCGGAAGCTGGGCATTGCAGCAGAGCATGGTTACTTCGTAAGGTGTGGTTTTTCATTACGGCACATTTCATCCTTATTTGAGAATATTGGCAGCAGAAACTTTGTTTCTGCAAAGTTAACATGGCGTGCAAGGATAAATGATGCATGCATATTCTGACCTTGATATAATTAGCAATAGCAATGCATTTTTTGCTAGTTTGTTCATTAGACATTACCAAATACTAAATTTAGTTGATTCAAGTGGCTTGGTTCTTGGGATAACTGGTCGAACTGAAATGATCGCAATCTTTTTGTTTCTGAAACCAAGAGAGGAGTAAAATATAGGGAAAATATATTAAAAAGAAAATCCCTGAATGATAGATTTATGGAAAGTGTGTGGAGGGTGGTGGTACCTTTCGTGGTTGGCATTGTCATGCTTACAATTATTGTACTGATATATGATGTGGGGTTTTCTTTGCACCTGTACAAGTAGAGTGGAGGCAGTTCCAGTGTTTGTCCATTATGATTTTGATCAGTATCTGTACATTTGTCGTTCTGCTTTGTTCAATTGTGTCTTGGTATTTTCCTTGTTTAGGAAGGTGCAACATATTAACTTCAACTTGAAGAGCTCGTAAACATGAAGAATGTTAGTCTTGGTGTATTTGGTTTGTTAGTTAGGGTTGACACTTGACAGTAATTACTGGTCTAGCCTGGTTGCTGCCAAATTTTGTCAAGAAGGAATGGACAATGAATTGTGCTCTGTCTAATGTATGTAGGTGGACTAGAGATGAAGAGTGGCAAACGTGCAACCAGGGTTTGGACTTTGGATGGATGCAAATCGCAGAGCCAGTGATGAATTTGTATACGGAAGCAACTGATGGATCATACATTGAGCCCAAAGAAAGTGCTTTGGTGTGGCACCATCAGGATGCTGACCCAGGCTTTGGATCCTCACAGGCAAAGGAGATGCTTGATCACCTGGAGAGTGTACTAGCGAATGAACCAGTCTCTGTCAAGAGTGGCCAGTTCATTGTTGAAGTCAAACCTCAGGTTTGTGCATCTCCTGAATTTCTCAAATACCTTCCATAAGGATTTTTGCCATTCAACCGATAAGTTCATTTTTCTGTACCTTAGAAAACATATATTATATTTTATTTTGATGTGTCTATAAAGTAGAGTTGTTCTATAGAGTGATGTGCATACTTGTCCCCACTGAGTTTAGCTAGCACATTTTGTTTTCATGCAGTCAATACAATCATTAGTTTTTTTTTAATTTATGCGGCTATTGTAGGTGTGATTCTGCTCATTGCAAATATATTAGCTCCATGTGCTAGTCGTGTTTAGCTTTCCTCTCAGTTACAAAGGACCTATTAGGCCCTGTTTAGCTTATCTTCTGGTTGCAGAATAGCTTTCTGAAAGCAACTTTCCAATAAGCAATATGGTGATGCTTTGCTATAATTCTAATGTTTGTGCTTACTGCTCAGTATCCTTGTCGAAAAGCACTTTTGTTGTTTGCTTTTCTGAATATCACCATATCACCTTAGAGGGCCTTAGTTACTTTTAACACCAGACATACCTTCTACCATATCTTTTTTCCTGCAAGTGGTTTAGTTTTTTTTAGTAATAGTGAATTCAAGTAATGGTCACACGGATTTGTGTCATCTGCTCAACCTTCATTCAGTCTTCGATATGTACTGCTGGACATTGATTCCTGTTGTTGCTTTATGTTAATGCTTCAGGGAGTAAGCAAGGGAGTAGTAGCTGAGAAGATACTCGCATCAATGAAGGAGAGAGGAAAGCAGGCCGACTTTGTATTATGCATTGGTGATGACAGGTCGGATGAGGACATGTTTGAAAACATTGCCGATGTCATCAAAAGGGGCATGGTTGCTCCAAAAACATTGTTGTTTGCGTGCACTGTGGGACAAAAACCAAGCAAAGCCAAATTCTACCTGGATGATACATTTGAAGTTGTCACTATGCTGAGCGCACTGGTCAATGCTACAGAACCCGAAACTGTGACCCAGTTGGCCGATGAATTGGCTTTGTCTGTCTCAATTGATATCGGTGGTGAACACACAGTCCAGGGATAGACTGATCGGAGGATCCTAGTCAGGGTTTGGTTACATCTGCAGGTTATGATGATTGATTCAACAATCTCTTCTGCACATTTTTCTCTCTCTGATGGATATGAAGTTGGGTACGCAAAGGATGACTTCCACCAGGGCCTACGAATGCTCCAGAATGAAAATTATTGCGGAGAAGATACTCATCCTCCAGTCGGGCAAGACATTACAAATCTTTTGCTGCAAAGCGTAGGTCCATATGTCCATAGCTGACTCGCCACCTTTCTTTGTGCATTTCTCTTTTAACTTTTTCCATTTCAAGTGAAAGTGAAAGCTTCACGGTAGGCAGGTGAACTGTATGGCTGAGGTAAATGGCCTAATGGGGATATAGGAGTGGTGACGCTCGTGCGAAAGGAGTACATGCGCAGCTTGTGATCTCTTATTAACACATTACACAGTGATTTCTTTTTTGAATTCTGAAGCCGTAGCAATATGAATGAATGGTGAGGTTTGGTTTGTCGGTTGACTGCCCTGTTTTGGCTTCCTTGTTCTGAATTTTATCTCTCTGCCCATTTTTGTTGGGTTCATGCTTCTAGCTGGATATGGTGTTGCTTCAGGTTGCAAATTACGGCAAAGGCTTGATTGCGAACGTATTGTTGCAGCTTACTTGCCTGTCGACTTCACTAACCTGTGCTGCGCAACGGGTATCGGACGTTGTCGCTAGACGCTTTGCTTGCAGTACTGGCAAATGGTTCTTAAGATGGTTGTTGGGGATTGGTGGTTAGCTTATAATGTTTCAGGCTGTCCTTTGTATCAATATCGCTGATATTTTGGATTTCGGCCAGGGTTAAGATTCTAAATCTCAGCGATATGATAAAATTTGAAAATTAGGATTTGCTGCATTGATTTCGGTAATTTTTGGATTTTAGCCGTCCCGAGATGTCAACTGAAATTTGTAACCTCGTATGTGTCGCAGCTCTTCGCTTCTTTGGGTGTCGCAGCACTTGTTAGCTCCTTTTAGTAAAGCTTGAATTAGCAAGCCAAGTGAAAAGCTGCTATCATTAGCCTTCGAACCGTGGACATATCCGTGTAGACAATGGATAGGATCATAGGAAGAAGTACGGTTCTGTGAAACTTACGGGAATGTTTTGAATGCATGAATTTAACATGAACTGTGTGGGAACATTGCAGGAAATAGTCCAATTTCTGCAGAAATCCTATGAAATTCATGTGTTCGACCCGGGCCTAATTAAAACAAAGGAACAAAGAAAGCATGGTTAACCCAGGGGCGAATTTAACAGGCAGGCTGTGTTTGGCTTCAGTCTACCATTCGTTAGCGTTGTGTCATGAATGCAAGTTGCAAGCTACTCTTCGATCAGAGGGAGCGAGAGAATGCTAAAGGAGAGGAAGAGACCAGAAGATGAAAATGGGCCTTTTCTCAACAGTCAATCCATAACCACTAGTACATAAGGCCCAACTAGCAGCTAATTCTCACGTCCATCATACCTTAGTAGGCATTGGATGCAATTGAACGGAAAGATGATCGACCGATCGAGGATTGGGAGTGCACTTGAAGTGAGCAAGCAGCTAAACCCAAGAAACCCTAGCACCCTAGCGGCGGGTGACGGTGGGCTGGCAATCACGCGCGGAAGTCGGGGCGACATGAGGAGGCGTGGCTCGACGAACGAAAGGGGGCGGTGCAGGGAAGCTGGAGCTTGGGGTGGTGGCACGATGAGACAAAGCTAGGAAGGCCAAGGATGGAGGGCGTGAGAAGGTGGCCAGGATGGGATGGGAGGGGATCAGCCGGCCGCCGGCTCTGCAGAGCCACGGAGGATGAGGAGACGAGGAGGGACCGGGCGGTGGACTAGTCAAGGGGGTCTAACAACTTGAGTCTTGGTATTTAACGTTTTTTCTAATATTCTTGATTAATCTTTACTATTTGCTCTGGTTAATGACTTGATGTTGTATTGCATAGATAAATAAACTATCTAGTTGTATTCTGTGTAGAGATGAATTTTACACTATTTTCGTAGATTTGCAATAATGGAGAAACTTTACGTAACTATTTCACAAGCAATTCAAGTAGTACTCTCCTAACCGATGTGAGAACTGCTCAATTAAAGAGGTTGAACTAGAATTTATTCCTAATGAAATTATTGCCTATCCAACATATTACATAACAATAGAAGATTATGCCAGTGCAGTTAGAGATCAGATGAGGTAGACATATTGCTCAAGTAAAATTTAGATAGCATAATAGCACAAAATTATGTTTATGTCAATTTAGCTTTGTCCTTTGAACCTACCTGTAATTTCATCGAAGCTTCGCCGATGTTTACACAACAACAGGCTACAGTCATGATCCCATAACTGTGGCAAACAATGTTCAGCTCAACGCGAGTATAATATGGGGTCGCGCGAATAAGTAAAAAAAAGTAAAGAAAAAAATGTCCGGCTGGAGTTCCATCCTTGCCTGTAGGTACAGGGACTCCAGACTTCGAGATTGTTTGTGTAGGGCCATGCATAGTGCTGCAGCACGATGCATTTGTAAGCGTCCTCTTCGGTTTCAGGTCATGTAGAAAACTTTAAAAGGTCTCTTCTCAAAAAGCTCAAACCATGTATGTGATGATTTGTAATGATTTTTACTAACTTAAAAGAAGGTGATAGTAATGAGAATAATATAATATTGTTTTTATTATAGCGAAGGTACTCAGCGTGCGTGTGAATATATTGAGCCTACAAACTTAGCTAGCGCAAGACAAGCAGAAAGCATGTATCGGAGGCGATTACGCATGCATACTTTTTCTTTAAAGAAGAATGACGCAGGCATATGTCACCCATGCATTTTCTTTGTACCACGAAAAAATATAGGATAGTGCGTTAGAAAGTTTACCTTTCCTCTGTCTTTTTAGAGTAGTCAGAAAGTTTACCTCGTCTGGGCCTGAAGGACAACCTTGGAAGAAGTCCCAATTCATCACAAGGCGCTGTTGCCGGTTGATGGCAATGGCAATATGACATCATGCACAAATAGAGAAACTAAGCAGCGCCGGCTAAATACGTACCGACTACCGAGCAGAATTATTAAACATCTGGCCATCATAAACCCCTCTGACAAGTTGTACATATTAATAGGTCCTATTTCACAAAGCTGAAAATAATAAGCAATGATTCAAATTGTACATACCATGCACAGAGAAAATAAAGACTCGAGGTCCTAACACTATCTGACAGTTGCACCACACTCAAATATAGCAACAGGCAGCAACTATCTTAAAGAGGGAAAAAGGGCAGCTGCTTTTACAACTGGAACACAAAAGTGCAACTTTCCGAGTCTTCGAACAGGGTAATGTAGTCAACAATGAAACTAAAGACAGCACCTATGACATTTAATCACAAACCTGAGTAATATCATTATCATAGGTGTCATGGACAATAGTATCTGAAATTTTCAACTAACCAAGTATGAATGTATGATACATCACGATAGTATAGCAACTAGTCTCTCCAGCATTCTAAGCACAAACAAGGTATGGGGGCAATATGATACATTGCAAAGTAAACGTTAGTCAGCAATATCTCACTGGCAGATGCCATGGTCCTAAATGTTTCTGCACTACTAGTTTTTTTCAGCTACAAGAAATACAGAGTTAGGTTTTCTCCGCTGAGGTGAGATGCCCCAGTTTTTCTGTTATCTGTTCGACATTCTTCTTGCCCCACCAAACATTTTCCCTATCTCCTGTTTTCGTGTGATCTGCTTTAATGTCTCCATCTCGCCGCTCTGATTGGGCCTCCTGATGTGCATCGGATAACCCAGGTTGCTCGGTAAGAAACTGCTGCCAAAAGCCATCGTTTACGCCAGCTGCAACAGTAGGAGGGTCCTCGTCAGGTTGATCCCTTGATGGACCAGTTTCTGTAACAGCCGGTTCTGAATTAACATCTATCTCAGAAACCTTAGCTTGTGAATCTGCACGAGAATGCGTTTGAGGGAGGGGAGGGCCGTCTGCAGTTTGTGCACAGCTAGTGGACTCTGCTATATCATGAGAAGAATGTGAATCTCCTACACCAGCTGAAGAAGCATGCATCCTTGACGGAGGTGATGACATGTGAAGATCACTTTCCCCAGAAGAATGGTGCTCTGTGAGAACAACAGCTGATGAAGGGCCTGGGACAACATCATCATACAAAATATCATTACCAAATGCTTCGCTTGCTTCTCGAAGGAAATTCTCCAAGGAGTTCAAAGATGATTCCATCTTGTCAAATGATTCTCTGTAAAGTTCATGAACTGGTGAGTTGGTCAAGTCACAATGCATAATCTGATTCCCCTGAGTATTTGCATCCTCGTGGAAGGAAATCGGTTTTGGCAGTCTCCTCTTCTTTCTGTGATGACCAGATTGCTGTACAAAGCTAGACAGAAATCCTGGTGCCTTCACAATGTCTCTGACATAAGATATCAGATTTTTCTGCTGATCCTCCACAACAAATAGCTTATCTTCTAAAGCCTGCATTTGTCTCTCCATATCAAGTTTCTTTTGTGCATTCTTTTCAAGCTCTAATGTCAGTGCTGCATTATCACACTTGAGCCTCTCAATTTCCTCCTCATAGTCCCTCCTTTCAGCATCTGCTAATGGTCCGGTATCCTGAGTATGTGATGAATGGCTAAATATAGGCTTGCGTCTATGTATATTTTTCAACCGGTGCCGCTGTCCTCTCATGAAATCCTCATTTGCAAACTCCCATTGTTCAGGATCTACTTTCTTAAAGCCCTACATGAGAATAAGTAGTGGACAAATATTAGAATAGCATCACAGATGCACAAAAGAAAAGATCATGCACCATCAAGGATCAAAAGAAACCATGTACTGTCAACAAAAGAAACGAAGTATACCAGCTAACTCAGTTTGTTGATTTAATGATGGTGTGGAAATATATGTCAATTCAACATCACTTACCATTTTCAAACGTATATTTGTAAACCGGTCCCAAAATTCAATAGGATTAAGAAGAAAACAGCATTGCACAAAGCTAATTGAATTTTGCAGATATAAAGGACAAGGGTTGTTGACCTGGATCATTTACAAGTATGTCACATGAACATAAACATAACGCACGATACAAACAAGCTACCCTAATCTTTCGGATTAAGAAGAAATCCTAAACAATCGTTCTTCTATTGGACAAGATTTGCCCGATTCTAGAAAATTCCACGCTCCTCCATAGCTCACAGGAACAAACCACTACGCATTCCGACCAAGCAGAGAGAGAGAGAGAGAGAGACAAGACAAGAGACGTGTGTTTCTTACGTAGGTGTTGAGCTGGCGCACGAAGCTGGAGAAGTTGTTGTGCTTGAAGTACTTGGGGAGCAGATCCCGGCAGAACTCGGGCTGGTTGGCGACGACGAAGCTCGCGCCGGACGGTGTCCACGCCACCACCGCGTCCGTGGACCGGTCGTCCACCATCTCGTACGTCTTGCTCACGAACGGCGGCAGCGACGCGCCCCCGCCGCCCCCCTCCATCGCCTCCTCCTCCTCCTCCCCCTCCTTAGGCCTCAGCGCATGGCCGGTGATCCGCGGGGTGGGGCTCGGCTCCGGTGGACGGCTGCTTGGTTGGGTACTTGGGTTCGATTGGATGGGTTGGGGGAAAGGTTTTCTTGGAAGAGATTGGCGGAATTTTCCAGAAGGTTATATTAGAATTTAGAGGTCGAGATGGACTGGATGGCGTCCAGTGGGCGCCTTCAGTAAGCAGTGACGCGGAGAGGACCGCAGGGGGGTCTAGCTCCAGATGGTGGGAGCGGAGTGGGACTCGGATTTCTGGAATATTCCTTTCTTACTCTTACATGCGAATGCGAGGAAATTTCTTACAATATTTTTTATAACTTGCGGTAAATTATATACTAAGTAGGCCTCCATTCAAACGCAGAAAATTTTACGTGAGTTCATGTTTTATAGAACCCCACATTGCAAACGGGCCCTCCATGTCTGATAGTTATTGGGCTGGGTTTCCTGTAAAAATTGATCCTTAATTTAGCTTGGTTGCAAGGCTTTACGCGATTTTTTTTTATTTAATATTTATTTTAAAACATTTTTTCAAAACTAATCGTCCGGGCAAAAAAATTGCAAAAGTAGGCGCTGCCGCCTCATGATGCGGGCGATCGCCGTCTTGAGGCGACAGGCGCCACACTACTAACAGTCACAACGAAATTCCAAATTTTTAGCTAAGAAGGCAAAAAAAATGATACTGTAGCACTGTAGCATTTTTTTTTTTTTACAATTTTGTTGTTGAAGCAATGGCGAATCAGTTTATTGATAATGGCAACAACTAATAGAGGAAAGATAGGCTCGATCTGTGGTAGGTACCACGAATGCGTAACTCGAGTCATAGGGTGAACCAAGAAATTAAAGTAAGTTAATATGTATTCTCTTAGCGATCATATATTCAAAAATCACATTATGCTTTCTCAATGATCTTTTAGAACGTAGTATAGTAGGAGAGGTTAATTAGTGGTGCTTTATTTTCTTACAAGATGAATACACACAACTCACATGCCTTGCACTCACACTTTATACGTGAGCTTTGTACGCACGCTAAAAATTAATTAAACACAACTCATATACACCACGCACACTAAAAATAAATTAGATACTACATAGCTTCCTAAACGTGGGTACACGCTATTTTACTTAACGCCTTTTTGAATTACAAGAATTTTTTTTCGAGTAATTTTTTCCCATTGAATACAACAAAGCGTAAAAAAAAAATTGCTCTGATTAAGATTACCTATCGCCCGTCATCAGGGCGATAGGTCTGTTCAATTTTTTTGTCCCGCCTACAAATTTGGAATTTTGCTTGGCTTGGCAGTTAGGCGGGGCACTGTCGCCGATCTTACGGCGATCGCCCGTCTTGAGCAGCGCCTACTTTTGCAATTTTTTGCAGGCGATTAGTTTTGAAAAAATGTTTTAAAATAAATATTAAATAAAAAAAAATTCGGCTTTACGCATCGTGTTGCAAGGGTGGATACTAAACAGAACGATCGGAGGCCCACCTTGGACATAACGTACTCTTTGAAATTTTTTTATTTAATATTTTTTTTAAAACATATTTTCAGAACTAGTCGCCCGCGGGAAAATTTTTCGAAAATACCGCGTCGCCCCGCTCGGGCGATCGCTCAGACGGCGATGAGGGTGGTTCTAACGGCCAGAATCTAGACTACGCGTCATGGCAGGCGTCAGCAAGGGGGACACACGTCGAGGTCAAGGCTGTCGCCGGGCGGGCGATCACCCGCAGAGGGCGACGGTTCATTTAAATCCCATGAAAGCAACAAGGCTCATTTGCTTGTCCCTACGAATGCTCGCGAGAGAAGAAAGAAAGAGGAGAGGAAGAGAGGAAAAAAGAGGAGGGAAAAAAAGGAGGGGAAAAAAATATCCGCTGTTTTTTGAAGGTAAGTTCAATATTTTGTATTCATTTTTTGAAATATTAGTGTCGGGGCCGGCAACCCTTGGTTGGTCGACAGACATCATCCCAGCCCCTAGCTCTAAGGCCTCGATCCAAACTTGATTAAACTCGAGGCCGCCGACCTAGGGCGCAGTAACTCCGAGCTCGGGGTCCCCGCGACCGAGCTCGGGATGATTCAAGGTCGATAACGCCTTGATCCCGCACGCCATCACTTGGCGCTTCTGAAACGTGGGATCATGGAGTAATGCTTGGTAGCGACGGATCGGAATTCTACCACCGCCGTCAATGTGCATGAAGGCCACGATCCGAGAATTACTCCCGAACGCTGCAAGAAGAATGTGTATAAGATCAAGCTTTGTAAACACTTAGGGGGACAGAACAACCCAACAAGACACACACTCGAGTTCAAGTCTAGTCTTAGCATCGTCAAGCTTGATCTGTAATCCTCTCTTGTACACACAAATAGCAGGAATCACCACCGCAAGGTGACTGGAGTAGAGCTATTACCTTCTCAGGGGCTCGAACCAAGATAATCCTCGGTCGTCTCGTTGTCTCCTAGCTCGACCATAGACCTCCTCGACCTCATTCCTCTGCTCGAGCAAAGCGCAGCTTGTGGTCCCATTTCTCATCGACCCTACCTCATTTTCTGCGGTTGGCGATCCCGATCGTCGATAGTGGCGCCACCGTGGGGCCCGATTGCTTTGTTCATTAGCGTGAAAAACTCCAAGGTCTTAGGAGCATGGCGTTTCCATCGATGGACACTCTTCAAGCGTGGGATCGGACGCGAGTCCGCCCGATCCTCGTTCGCCTTCCCGCCATCGCGGCGAAAGCAAAGACGCTGCGGGCGCGTTCTGTGAGGACGCGGCGGCAGAGGGTCGCGACCCACAAACCCCGAGGATGCTCGCTCGGATGGTCCACGCCGCGATCAATCGAGACCATAACCGCGCCCGACGGAGGACCAGAGAGGCTCCTCCTGGGAGTGCCTTCGCTATCGCCCGGATCATGGCCGATCCCGATAGGGTAAATCGAGCTCTTCGCCGGGCCTTGGCCGAAGAACTCGATCGTCCGCAATCGAGGTCATTCCTCCGCAAAGACCGAAGTCACCGCCAGTGACCCTTCCCGAGAAGCGGCGACAACTCATCACGTCATCACAGCGCACCTGCCGGCCGCCACCGAGGCGAAGCGCTTGCCTCTCGCAACACCCTCGGCGAGACCCCGACGCCACCGCATCGCTGTCCTGCGGCTACTAACCCGAGTAGGGTTGGACGCGAGGTGAGCCACACGAGCTCCACGCCAACTGACAGCAGGTCGCGGGGACTTTCCCCCGACATTCCGCCCAGGCGTCGTCGCGCACAGGACCGCCTGCGATACCTCCCAGGCGACTCCCGTGCTCGGCACCATGACCGATCTCGCCGAAGATCGGGTCGCCAAGAAAGCCCGAGCTCGGAGTCGAACAGCAGTGGAGATCTCGTTGGTCACGATCGCTTCTCGGCGTGCTCCGCCCCGCCTACGGTTGCGTGGCGTACTCGACGACCTTCGTCGCAGACGCTTAGCTCGCTTTCGCTCAAGCCCGCTTTGATCGAAGCGCCGACGGACCAAGAATCGAAGAGTTCTGTCCATCTACTCGACCGCCATTTTAGCGGCCGGAGGTGACGAGTGGTCATGGCCAACTATCTCCGACCGATTCGGGGCGCCGCTCAACTCGCTCTTAAACCGAAGCCGGTTCCTTCGTGTCGTGGCGCCAAATCAGAGCGCCCTCGCTCCAACTTCCGTGAGTCAATTACGAGCGGCGGGGAGGGAGAAGGACTGGATCGCGTCATCCGTGGCAAGAGCGAGCCTCTTCGTGATTTCGCGGCGGTTTATCCGCACGAGGAACCTGATTCTGAGCATCTCTGATGAAGCAGTCATCAAGGCCTTCAAGTTCGGCGTTCGCGACCGGCGCCTTACCGAAGACCTCGAGATCACGACAAGGCTCAGCGTCAACAAACTGTTCCGCATGGCGGAACGGTACGCGGACGCGGACGACGCCGTCATGGCCGAAGCGCGACATTTACCAAGGTAAGCTTGGTCTGAACCACTCTGAGGCTGGCCCGTCCAATTCCAAGGGCGCCGACCAAGACGCCCGCGCCAAGAAGCGGAAGCGTGACCGCAGGACCGGCGGAGGTCTGCCGCGGGTCATCGTCTCGCCGGACGGCCAGCGTGAGGTCCTCGAGGTCCGGGATCAGACTCGGGACGGGACCCGACCTCGTCAAGGTCGGTCTCAGTCTCGCCAGGCGCAGGGCCAGCCCCAGAAAGAAGGCCGGCGGCCTGGACCTCGGAGGACCGATGCTATGCCGCAGGGGGCCGAAGGGCGGCCAGGGTACGACGAGGCGAATTGCACTGTTTATTGTGCAGGCGGCCGGCCACGACCTGCGGTCCTGCAGGGCTTGGCAAGGAAAGCTTGAAGCCTTCTATGACGGGCGTGGTGAGATGCCCGTGCTCCCGAAGGATGACGACCAGCCCGAAAGGGTGAACGCCGGGTCGGAGCACGGCGACCTCGACCTGGAATTCCAACAGGGCGAGCGCCGGATTGACGTCATCTTCGGACTCGGTGACCTACCACCAGCGCGAGATTAAGGTCACTGCCGGACCATCTACCAGTTGTACCGAAAGCCCATCGAACAAAGATTGCAAGTGGGCCGGGCCACCATCACCTTTTCTCCGGAGGATGCCTTACAAGGTATGGCCCGAGACTTAAAGACCGCCTTGGTTGTGACCCCGACCATTAGCAATACAGTGGTCGGGCGTGTCATGGTCGACGGAGGCAGTTCTCTTAATTTGCTACAGGCGGAAGCACTTGACCGGATGCAGATTCCCCGGTCAAAGATCAAAAGCATCGCCATCCCCTTCTTCGGAATCATTCCTGGGAGCTCGACTACTCCCTTGGGGCAGGTGGTCTTGCCCGTCACCTTCGGCGGCTCGGACAACTTCCGCACCGAGTTGATCACCTTTGAGGTGGTTGAGGGCGACCTCCCGTACAACGCTATTCTCGGAAGACCTGCCCTCATCAAGTTTATGGCGGCCAATCATTACGGTCATCGGTGCATGAAGCTCCCAGGCCCCAACGGCATCATTACCGTACACGGTGACCTGCAGGCGGCACATGGCTGCGAGACCAAGGCCCTGGCGCTCGCCGGCATGCTACCTCAGCGAGGTCCAGAGGTGACGGAGAAGAACGCCCGGCAGAGAGCGGCGATTCAGCCCAGCGGGGCAACAAAGGCCGTGCCGCTCGAGGAAGGCGACACGATCAGGTGTGTCCACGTCTCGGCCGAGCTGAGTCCCAAATAGGAACTCGAGCTCGTCACCTTCCTTCGCGCCAACAAAGGTATATTCGCTTGGGAGCCTGCAGATATGCCTGGCGTTCCGAGGGAGGTGATCGAGCACAAGTTACAGGTCAGAACCGGTTCTAGACACAGGCGCCAAATCGCCGCTTCTCCCGGAGAAGGTCGCGGTCATCAAGGAAAACCTTGATAAGCTCTCGGGCCGGCTTCATCCGCGAGATCGACTACTCCGAGTGGTCGCCAACCCGGCCATCGTGCGTAAGAAGGGTGGCAAGTGGAGAATGTCGCCGATCATACGGGTTGAACTCGGCCGCCGGGACAACTTCCCCTCCACAAGATCGACCAGATCGTCGACTCCACCGCCAACACCAAGATGCTAAGCTTCTTGGATGCTTATTCGGGCTACCACCAGATCAAGCTGGCGGTCGACGACGAGAGCAAGACTTCCTTCATCACCCCGTTCGGCACTTATTGCTACACGACCATGTCATTTGGTCTGCGCAATGCGGGGGCAACATTCCAGCGTCTGATGACCAAGACTTTCGAGCCGCAGATTGGGCGAAACCTCGAGGTTTACGAGATGACATCATCGTCAAAAGCCCCTCCGGAGCGACCACGTCCGTGACCTTGAAGAAACATTTGCAAACCTGAACAGGTACAAAATCAAGCTTAACCCCGAGAAGTGTGTGTTTGGTGCGGCATCAGGGAAGGTCCTTGGCTACATGATTGGGGGCTCGGGGGTTGGTCCGAACCTGGAGAAGATTGAGGCCATCGAGAAGATGGAGCCCCCGACCTCGATCAAGCAAGTGCAAAGCCTCACCGGTCGCATGGCCGCCTCGCCAGATTCATTTCGAGGCTCGGCGAAGCGAGGTCTCCCATTCTTTAAGACCTGCGCAAGCACGGGCTTTGAATGGACTCGTATACAAATGTCTTTCGACGAGTGAAGGTATATCTGTCATCCCCACCCTCCTTACAACTCCGCACTGGCGAGAGGTTGTCGCTCTACCTTGCACCACCGCCTAAGCCGTAAGTGCTTTGCCCTAGTTGCGAACGGGGCACAAAGAAGATCCGATTTATTATGTCGGCGAGGTCTTACACGCCCAAAGGAGCGCGTTACGCAGTGCGTAAACCGCCAGACGCTCTTCTCATGGCCTCGCGCAAGCTTCGACATTATTTCCAGCGCATTCGTGGTCGCCCCGAGCAACTTTTCACTCGGTGACATCCTCGCGAATCCGTATAGGCGGCGGATAGCCAAATGGGCCATGGAATCGGCGGCGTTTGATATCCGTGTCGTGGCTTAACAACTATCAAGTCACAAGTGCTCGCCGACTTCGTGGTCGAACAGACGCCGCAGCCCGCCTCGAGCTCGAGGCCGAGGAAGAGAAGCCTGGATCATGTTCTTCGACGGCCGAGGTCTTTCAAACGCCGGGCCGGATACTTATCCTTACCCAGCGCGACGCTTGAGGTATGTGGTTCGTTTTGGGTTTCCTGCGACCAATAACGTGGCAGAATATGAAGCTCTCTTGGCGGGCTTACGAGCCTGCAAGTCCTTGGGCGTGCGACGGTTGGTCGTGAAGGGAGACTCCCAGCTCGTCATCAACCAGTACAACAAGGACTATCAATGCTCGGGGGATGCAATGGCAAGGTATCTCGGCGAGGTTCGCAAGATGGAGAAGTGGTTCCAGAACTTGGAGCTCAGGCATGTCCCTAGGAAGGACAATTCCAGCGCCGACTTTCTCTCCAAGCTCGGCTCTTCCGACGAGGAGATACCCCCCGACGTCATCCTCGAGACGCTGACGGCTCCGTCTATCTCCGATCAGGAGGTCGTGCTTGCTGTGGTGAAAGGTATTCCCGCATGGGCCGAGCCCATACACAGCTTCCTGGCACGGGGCGACCTGCCGCCCGACCCCGCTAACAGAAGCAGGATTAAGCGTCGAGCAAGCTTGTACAAGCTCGTGGATGGCAAACTCTACAGACGGGCGCCTCCCAGCATCTTGACTCGGTGCATCTCCACGGAGGAGGGTAAGTACCTACTCAACGACATCCACTCGTGTCTCGTAGGCGCACTCTTCGTCAGACAGATTTATGGTCGGCAAGGCCTTCCGTATGGGGTATTCGCCGACGGCATTACAGATGCTCGGATATTGTCCGAACTCGCCGCATGTCGGTTTCACGCCGAAAAATGCACCAATGCCCACGCCCTTCGACTATTCCACTTGCTCGCCTTTCGACTGGGGCTCGATATCTCGGCCCCTTTCCCGTGCAACCGGGGAAAAATTCTGCTCGTGGTCATTGACACCTTCACCAAGTGGATTGAGGTGAACCGTTTCGACCATCATTTGCCGAGCCGCCGCTCGCTTTTTCCGCTTGTCCGTGGTCACCGTATGGGGTCCCATGCGAATTATCACCGACAATTGTACTCAGTTTACCAGTGAATTGTTCTAGGAATTTTGCGAAGACATGGGCACCAAAATGTGCTTCGCTTCGGTGGCTCATCCTCAGAGCAACGGAGCGGCAGAGCGCGCCAACGGACAGATCGTTCAAGGCGTCAAAAGGCGAGTTGCAGATGAGCTCAAACGCTACGGCAAGACCAGGGTGGACGAACTTCCCACCGCCTTATGGTCTATTCGACCATAGCTTAGCCGAAAGCAACAGGTCCACACCCTTTCACTCGTGTTTGGTATCGGCCGCCCCGCCTCCCGAGGTAACGCCTGGCTCCGCCAGGTCGCCTTTGTCGACCACGTCGACTTCGAGCAAGAACGGTCTCTTGACCTTGCCCTCGCGGAAGAAGTAAGATGCCGTGCACTGCTACGATCAACGCATTACCTGCAAGCTCTTCGCAGACATGCGTTTGGCTCGACGACCTAGGAAGCTCCTTGTTGGGGACTTAGCCCGAGACGGATTCGTATCGCCCAACACCAACAAGTTATCCCCGGTGGGAGGGCCCCTATAGAGTCGTTTCAACAGACGCGACGGGCTTACTGGGCTAGCGATGCCCGATGGCGAGAGCTCTCTAGCTCGTGGAACATAGATCAACTTCGCAAGTTTTATGTGTAATCTCTATACCTTTAAAACTTCAATAACGGATATTCTCCGATTTCTACCATTCATGTCTTTTTCTTTATTATGATCATCTCTCGTAATTTTTCTTCGAGCACGACCTTCGCATTCGCCCCTTAGTCTGGTATCACGAGCTTTACGCTCACCCCCAAAGGTCGAGCTCAACGTAGTTTAAAACTCTTCGCAATCAGCTCACCTCGTCCGGTTTGAACTACAAGCCCCACAAATTTTGGCTATTGAATGTGCGCATGGTCGTGGTCATGGAGTTGGTGATTTATTCATCGAGTTCGCTTGTTGCATTTCTTTTCGCGAGCACTCTATCTCGATTCTCGCAGTCATGATCATTTGCTCGTTTTAGACTTGTGTCCAAGGTCGGCGTTGCTCGACCTTGGACCCAACGGGCCGGGCTAGGACGTAATATCTACAAACGACCTATGGATCTCGATCGCGAACAAGAAAGGCACACTTCAAAAAGGTAGTCTAAACCTCGTGATAACATCAAATGTTTTACAGATCGAGGATGTTTGAGCTACAGATCCTCCATCTCGCGTGCAAGCTTCTCTTGCTCGAGCTCGGCGACTCTGGTCCGCAGCGTCGAGGCTTCGATTTTCTGCAGGAGGGCCTCCTTCGTTGTGTCCGTAGCTCGGCGATGCTCGTCGTTGAGTTGGGCCAGGGCGGTCTTCGCCGCCTGGCTGCACGCCCAAGCTTCTCCTCCACCCGCGACTTTGGCCTCTAGCTCGGAGACGCCTTGGTTGAAGATGATAGCTCGGCAACAATGCCCTCTCCAACGCCGACCTTGCACGCTCGTCGGCGAGCGCCGTGGTCAGAAGTGGGTTTGCTCCTTGGCGGTTTCTCGAGTACCACGACCTTGGCACGCTTCGTCGGCAACCGCTGGGCATGCGGCGGCTTGTTCTCGCCGCCTTCTCGGGCCTCGACCTGGCGCGAGGGTCTCGAGCACCGAGTCTGAAGAAGTTCGCTCATGGCGGCCTTCTCCAGCAGCTCGACCTTGTGCGCCCGCATTAAGGGCCTCGAGCGCTTTGGTCGCCGAAGCGCTGTGTTTGCGCCTTGAACCCATGCTCGCGCCGAGGATCTGGTCCTCTCGAGCTCGGTGGCATGGGACACCTCCAGCGCCACCATCGCGGCGACACAGATCGTTGAGCTCCTGCTGATCCGCCGAGTTCTGCGCGTCGGCCTCGATGGTCGCTAAGCAGAGCTCGGAGCGCTTCGGTCTCCCTCTCTTCCATGGCGTTCAAGATCTGGCGAGCACGCCGGCGTGCTCGTTGAGACCTTGAAGCCCTCGGTCACGTTACAATCGCCTTGAAAACAAGGAAAGTGATCGGTGAGAAGTTGTCAAGAACACACAACTTAACATATTACAGACATATAAGGAAAGCTCCTACCTCACGGAGTCGGTTTGTCGGCTACTACCGGAGAACTCCTCATTTAGCTCGTCAAGACGAGCCGTGTTGATCTCAAAACCTTCGCCCGGTCCCCGTGAGTGGGCCTTCTTCAATCACCGCCAGACACCTTGTCCGGGGCCTCACGGACGACGTCTTGGCGGCGGCTCGATCTTTCCACATCGGTGACGGGTCGGACCCCGCCAGAGGTACGAACAGAGGTAACCGGGCCCGACCTCCGAGTCGGGGTTCCGGCCAGCTCGGTGGCGGGGGTTGCCGCAGCAGCGGCATCCGACCCAACCCCTGGGGGTGGAACATTGTATCCCCCGGGGGCTGGAAGTTCGCGAGCCGGGTCATCGGAGTGCCTCCCGTTGTCGTGGTCGCTCTCCGTGGCCTGGGGAACCGCAGTCTCGCCATCAGGCACGATCTTGGTCGGTGGGGCCTCAGGAACTTCGGTGACACGGCCTCCAACGATCGGCAACGCCGCGACTTGAGGGGCCCGGACACCCATGTCTCCCTCGATCTCGGGAGGATCGACGACCGCGAGTCTCAAAGGTCGCCAGATGTCTCACCTGGGGTTTCACTTTGCGATCTCCGCTCGACCTCGAACAAGGTTCCAAGACCTTGCAAGGGTTGCTGCCAGCGACCTGTTGGGTGAGGCTCGAGGCCGTCCTTGGTACTCCTTCTACGACCTTGAGCCTCGGGGGCTAGCTGTCGGGGGCCGGGCAACCCTTGGTTGGTCAGTAGACAATCAACCGCCCCTAGCTCGGAAGGCCTCGATCCAAACTTGGATTAAACTTGAGGCCGCCGACCTAGGGCGCTGTAACTCGAGCTCGGGTCCCCGCGACCGGAGCTCGGATGATTCAAGGTCGATAACGCCCTTGGATCCCGCACGCCATCACTTGGCGCTATTCTAAACGTGGGATCATGGAGTAATCTTGGTAGCGCGGGATCGGAACGGTTACCACCGGCTGTCAATGTGCATGAAGGCCACGATCCGAGAATTACTCCCAAACGTTGCAAGAAGAATGTGTATAAGACTGAAGCTTTGTAAACACTTAGGGGACAGAACAACCCAGCGCGCACACACTCGAGTTCAAGTCTAGTCTTAGCATCGTCAAGCTTGAGTCAGAATCCTCTCTTGTACACACAAATAGCGAGTGAATCACCACCGCAAGGTGACTGGAGTAGAGCTATTACCTTCTCAGGGGCTCGAACCAGTATAATCCTCGGTCTCGTCCGTTGTCTCCTAGCTCCGACCATAGACCTCCTCGACCTCATTCCTCTGTTCGAGCAAAGCGCAGTTGTGGTCCCATTTCTCACTAACCCCTACCTCATTTTCTGCGGTTGGCGATCCCGATCGTCGATAATTAGTATTGTGTAGTATTTAGAAATGTAGAAATGTAGTATTTAGAAATATTAGGATTGTAGTATTTAGAGATGTTTAGAGATTTAATATTTAGTATTTGCGGTATGTAATATTTTAGAGATTTAATATTTAGTATTTGCGGTATGTAATATTTTAGAGATTTAATATTTAGTATTTACGGATGTATATTTTAGAATTTAATATTTAGTATTTATGGTATTTAATATTTTAGAGATTTAATATTTAGTATTTGCGGTATGTAATATAGGTAATCGAATTACTTATTTATAGTCAATGACCGTGTTACGTTAAAAATTAGTATATTTAAAAACATGGCGACGCGCTACAAATCAAGAGGGTAAAATTTGACGACAATATATTGTGACATTTATATAGCGGTTAGGTGGAGAAATGATGATTTTTTGGTTCGACGTTGTAGGCGTTATGTCGGAGACATTGTATTTTCAGATATTCTATGGAGATGGGGAGATAGCACGAGGGCGAATGGAGTCGATTTGTCGGGAATTTCAGAAATCACAGGCATATCTAGGCCGAGAGATAGGACCTCTGAGGGTTTGATGGAGTTTATATTTGGATGTTCAGTTTGGATGCCCGAGTGTTCTTTGCGGGTTAGAGCAAAGAGTAAGTCGTCTGCAGGACTTTTTTATGGAGAGTCGATTCCTATTAACGCGACCTCGGTATGGAGGAGCTATGTTGGATACTGTTGTAGAGCGGGGTTGGCGCTCATGTTGTTTGTAGATTGGTACTGTGTACCTCCATCGGTGTCGAGGTGCGTGATGTCGGGTAGATATTACGGAGGAGGAATACGATATGCAACAACGCGATGATGAAGGTGGTGGCGAGGTTGGCGGTGGCGACGGGATCGAGGGGGGCGAGGAGCCAGCCGTGGAGGCGCGAGGGGTGGCCGACGAGGGGGAGGAGGTGGAGCACATAGTTGAGTTGATGGAGGAGGAGGACCGTACGTGCGGATGAGGAAGTCCATGATGGTGAACGCTCGGACGAGGAGGACAATACTCCTGAGGTGTCTGTCCCCGGTGCGTGGACTAAATATAATTTCGAAGACCTGACAATGAATGAAGGGAACAGAGATGCATGGGAGTATCATGAGAACGAGGTCGCGCAGGGGGCCATATATAAAGACAAAGAGGCCGTGATGGATGCGGTGAAGTACTGGTCAATGTCTCTTCGGCGCCAATTCAAGGTAGTGAAGTCCAGCAAAAAAGACTACGACGTGAAGTGCGTAGTTGATTCGTGCCCATGGCGGGTGCATGCATACAAGGGGAAGTGGAGGGACTATTGGAAATGTTCCATAGTGACGGAGCATAACTGCCAACTGGAGGAAGCGGAGCAGAACACCGCAACTGTCGCTCACTTGGGTGGCAAATGTGTTTATGGTCGATCGTCGACAATCACTTTCGCACCTCGATCCATTATCGAGCCGTGGAGGAGAGGTTTCAAGACAAGATTAGCTACGAAAGGCTTGGAGAGCAAAAAGAACGACTTTGCAAATACGGTTCGGGACATACGAGGCTTCTACGAGAATATTCCACACTTGCTCGTGGCAATATCAAGTAGGAATCGATGCGGTCATCGACCTTGCGGAGTTTCCGCGGATGGTGCGTCTTGCGCGGTAAGTGGGTCTTGCAATGGCCTTCTTCGCCCTCGGCGATGCATTAATGCCTTCCCAAGACTGCCGCCTTGGTATTTGCATGGACGACACATTCCTCACAGGAAATATAAGGGCGATTCTAACAAAGAATCGCGGTGGACGCCAACAACCGTGTTCTACCTGGTCGCATTGGCCTTCGTGGAGGGGAAAACACGGAGAGTTGGTACTGGTTTCTTGAAAGAGTCAAGATGGCAGTTGTGCAAGACCGCCCTGATGTATGTGTCATCCATGACCGACATGCAGGGTTGCTGAGAGCGATCGTGGATATGCAACAAGGGTCCGACATCGTGGGAGTAGCAAAGTGGCGAGACTTGAAGAGCAGGTGGTGCATGAGGCACATGGGTGCCAATTTTTTCCGTCAGTTCAGGAACAAGGAACTTATGAACATGTTCAGCGGTACAGGCAAACAGAACCACGGAGGAAGTTCGAGTCATTGTGGAAGACGTTGGATGAACTAACCAAGAAGCAATCATCAATCCAAGGGATGGCGCTAGTTCGCTCAAGGAACCCTATGGTGTACCACGAGCAAGGAGATGACCCTGACCTTGTGTGCGCTCCCGACCGACGCACCAAACATCCGGCGTAGGTCGGGCAAGCATAAAGAGTTTCACGGACCGGATATGACACGAGCCGCTGGAGAAATGGTCCATTCTCAGATGACGTGGGCGGTTCCGCTATGGAATAATGACAACCAACTCGGGCGGAGATTTACAACCGGTAATGAAAGGCGCGAGATGCCTCCGTTGGTGGGCATTGTTGAGGGTGTGTTACTAGGCACCCAAAGATATTTCGTTGAGCGGTACAAGGCTCGAAATGGGGCGATAGCCCTGATATGTCGAGAGCACATCGCCTCAAGGTAATTTCGCTTCAAATGGGGCGATAGCTGATATGTCGAGGCACATCGCCCCAAGGTAAATATCGCCCGAAATGGGCGACGCTCTATACCCAGCGATATCTACCTTTATAATCTTCGCTCAGACGCCCCGTCGATACCCAAAGAGGAGAGAACAAGAAAGAACAAGACGAAGGGAAGGAGAGAATAATGTCGTTCTCTGCCGCCTCTTCAAAGAAGCGAAGTCCTCCGCCCGAATATCCGGATGCCGATGGCGTCGACGCCCGATTCTGCGGAGTTGCCCGACCCAAATGCGATCAAGAACCTCTGCCGCGAAGATGATGCAATCTACCCATGGAGAGACGGCCGCCACACTCTCACTGTGGGTCGCGCGCATACAAGGTAAACCTCTGGCATCCACACAATATAGGGTAACACTACCATCTCATGCATCGTTCTTTCTTTTCTCAAAGACGAGGGCGGTGTTACTTCTTCCAATGGATCGACGGGCCGAACGACGTGACTACTTAATTTCTCAACAAGCGCCACGACAACTACCCCGCTTCGCCGAGAACTTCACCCGGGGGAGGCCGCCAGATATGTCCTTTTCTAGATCGACCAGAGCTTAGGGCGGTGTGCAAGGGCCAACCGATCGGTGAGTTTCATGCGACATACTCATGTTGAACTCACAAAGTAGTAGTTCTAAACCAGCCATCGCACACAGAGTTCAAAAGGACACTTGCAAACATCAACAAGTCAAAGGAGGAACCTCCTCCGGGCCACCCAAAGCCCCGACGTTTGCGTACATGGCCTCGAGGCGATGGTTGATACCGCCACGGTGATCTAGCGGACCGAGATTTTACCGTGCCCTTGGCCGAGGAGGAACGGTCTTTGGTACTTCAACTGGGTGGACCCGAGACGCACCACCCACATCTCGAGCAACTCGCATGGGATAACTGGGGAGCAACCTTCCGTGGTGCCACTACCGCCTGTAAAAGCTGCACCGAGCACGCCTCAAGTGTTATGCAACCACCAAAGGGCATCTTGCATTGATGCAGGGGCACGCTTCGTTGTCCAAGCATAAGCCCAACACACACCTCCTGCACCATATAGTGGAGTGCGAGCCGAACAGCAGGCGGCGTCTCCTCATGTCTCCGCCAACGCCAACACAAAGAGAGGTGCCGAGGGTTCCTCCTCTCAAGAAGAAGGGACAAGGGAAGCAAATGCCGAGGTCCGCACCACGCAACAAATCCTCGACGCGTTCGCGGACCACCCGGGAACCCGTGGTATTAACATAGGGGACGCCGAATCGGGATGACATGCCCATATGGGAGGCGAAATCCACATAAACAACAACCAAAATTTAAGTCTTATACACCCGAGACGTCGGCATAGGCCACCCAATGGGCGGCATATTTGGAGAATCGGAACCCCATGGAGTTCTTTCATAGTAGGGATTGAGCGGTGTCCGATGACACGTCGCAATATTAGAACGGGTCGTAATATGTAAAAATGTCTTACATCATTCGTTGTACCGGATAGGCGAACGATCATTTGTTCCACCACGACGAACAGTGCTTTCCTTATTAACCTCGTCATTTGTTGTAATGCCCATGTAATATAATATAATCTAATCTATTGCTTATTTTATCATCCGAACTTTCGTGTATGTGCCATTATATATGTATTGTTTGAATTTTAAAAATTCGTCATATATTAAAATCATTTGAAATTTTTATGGTAATATCACTGATTTATCAGGAACCTCCATAAAAAGTTTCAAAATTTTCAGACCTCGTAAAAGTTTTCATGGTTTCGTGGCCGCGAGTGCCTTTTCCGATTTTCGCAACAAAAGACCGGGGTAACGTCCGGCCATCTCGCCCGTACGTAAGTGGTAGCCCGCATTGCGTAGGCCGCCCTTGATTTTTCCCCTATTTTTTGACCATGTCCAGCTTGTCCCGCGGGGCTACGAAAACCGCTAAGTGGCCACGATTTTCGTGGTTTCGTGGCCGCGAGTGCCTTTTCCGATTTTCGCAACAAAAGGCCGGGGCAACGTCCGACCATCTCGCCCGTACGTAAGTGGTAGCCCGCATTGCGTAGGCCGCCCTTGATTTTTCTCCTATTTTTTTGACCATGTCCGGCCTGTCCCGCGGGGCTACGAAAACCGCTAAGTGGCCACGATTTCCGTGGTTTCGTGGCCGCGAGTGCCTTTTCCGATTTTCGCAACAAAAGGCCGGGGCAACGTCCGGCCATCTTGCCCGTCTGAAAGTCGAGTTTCGCTATGCGTAGGCCGCCCTTGATTTTTTTCAGTATTTTTTGACCGTGTCCGGCTGTTCGGTGGGGCTACGAAAACACCCAAGTGGCCACGATTTCCGTGGTTTCGTGGCCGCGAGTGCCTTTTCCGATTTTGGTAACAAAATGCCGGGCAACGTCCGCCATCTCGCCCACAATAAGTGGTATCCCACGCTATGTAGCCCGCCTGCTTTTCCGTATTTTTTCGACCGTATTCGCGGACCCTTGAGGCTACGAAAATACCTAAGTGAGATGCGACACTAACGAACTAAAACAATTTTTCCGGTTCATTACATGACAATAAGTTTTTTTTCTAATTCGTCCCGATTCAATACAACAATTCTACAAACAATTTACAACAAAAAATTTCAAAAAAATTTTCTCTGATCATCATGATCGCCAGGCGATCGGTAATTTATTATATTTTTTTAGTTCGTAGATTACGTTCATGAGTTTTGTTGTTAGGCAGCCCGCCGTGCCGTCTGAGCGATCGCCGGCGAAGCGACGGCGGGTAGTTTTGAAATTTTTTCCCGCGGGCGACTAGTTCTGAAAAAACGATTAAAATTAAATATTAAATAAAAAAATTTCCCTACTCTTTCCGTTTAAGTTTAGGAAGAATTGGTGATTTATCTTTTTTTTTCCAGTGAACTTGATAATTTGCATTATAATGTCTCACTAATATGTAGGATCTAAGGTCACATGTTAGTAAGATATCATGGAACAATTCATCAGTTCTCACATATTTAACGGGTAAATGATCAAATCTCTCAAGCTTACAGGACATAATTTTTAAAAGTCTTATCTGTAAAAACATGTTATATTTTATGTTCCAATACAAATTAGTATGATATTTTCTTTATATTCCTAAAAATATCCAGATTTACTTGATATTCTCTATATGCATATATTGAATATAGTGTCTAGAGATAATAATTAAGGCTAATATAATCATTTTTAATATCTTATTAGTCTATGTGTCAAGAGAAAATATACCTATGAACTTGGCCGGAGGGAGCAATTAAGATAAAATTGTCTGTTCCTTGCCAAAAAAAATCCTGTTTTATAATAATAAAAGGGCGTCGACCACTTCGCACAGGGTTAGCAACATTCTGTGGTTGGTATGTTGCTCTGTTTATTATTCTGAGCAATAGTTAATCATTCCTTATTATAAAGATATGAAAGTAGCTCCACTAAACGAAATATGAGATTATAATAACCCATTGCAGATAATACTAGATGCGAGGAGGGCCCGTGTGTTGCCGCAGCTAAAAAGAATAGCTGAGGCAGGTAAAGATTTTAACATAGTGATGCAATTTTTTAGGGAATATTTTGGGGAAAATGAAATAAAAAAGCGCTGATCTCTGTAAAAAAACTCTTTAAATTTTTTAAAAACTATTCATGCAAAATGTTTTAAAAATATAGTAATTTAATTTTTTTTCCTACGGCAGCTAAGGCATGCTCCTAAGACCCTCCACAAAAAATTTCAAAAATTTACAAATTTAGTAACTCAACAAAATCAGTGAAGTTACTTTAAATACATTAATAGTACTATCAGATTTTTAAAAAATTGTATAAGTTTGATCATAACCTATATTTTCTATAGCAACATAGGCATGCTCTTAGGGTCCTACTCAAAATATTGCAAGAATTTACAAATTAAGTAACTCACTTAAATCAGTGAAGTTACTCTAAACGCATTAGCAGCACTCTTAGTTTTTCTAAAATTCGCATAAGTTTGATCATGATCTGAATTTTTTACAGTAGTGCATGCATACTCTCAGGGTCCTTCTGTAAATTTTTCATGAATTTGTAAAATTAATATCTTAGCTAAAGTAGTGAAGGTGTTTTAACCATATCAGTACCATTGTTAGATTTTTTTAAAAAATCGCAGGAGCATTTTTATGAGCTAAGCTTTTTATGGTAGGTTAGGCACGCTCTGAAGATCCTCCTACAACATGATCTAATAGCTAAACTAAATTAGCAAAGTTGACACAAAAAATCCCAAAAATCTAGGGGAAAATGCTTTGGCTAGGATTCAAACTGCTGACCTCACGCGGAGGGGCAAAGGCTCTGCCAGTTGAGCCAAGTGGCTTTTGTGAAGAACAACGCGCAACAAATTTTTGAGGCTATGGAGAAGGTACTGTAGAATCTACAGTAAATGGCATGACGTGTTGGCGCGGGTGGGTGTGCATCGTACTTACCCGAGAATATAGAGTTTTATATGATTTCAGGTTGATTGTAGTAGGATAGGCTAAGTAGAAGCATAACAAATGATAGTTGGAGGTGACAAGGCATGATTGTAAGATCAAGAATGCTGATTAGAGGGGGGGTGAATAGGCGGTTTTAAAAAATTTCTCCAAACACTCTTTGGTCAAAACCTAATTATATGCAAAAGCGATAAATAAACGGTTTTGACCAATTAAAGCCTAAATCATCTAGTGTCAACTAAGAACACTAATAAGCTAAGTCTAGATCAAGATTTGTAATCCTAAATATATAAACAAGCAATTCAATTTCATAAATGTAAAGTGCAAGAATGTAAATAGCAATAGAAATCAAACCAAGAGATTGACACACAATTTTTTTACTGTGGTGTTCGGAGACTTGCTGGTTTCCCCTAATCCATGTTGAGGTAAGCCTAAATGAATTGGACCAACTACACGAATTAAGCCAAGCACATCAAATTCACTAGTGGTAGCTTGTTCCGCCTCCAAGTAGATGAGCTTCAACCTTTACAACTCGATGGACCTTCTCACAAACTTCTTGAGAAGATCACTAGATTACAACCCTTCCACGTCATCTAGGTATCGGTAAACACCAAGAGTAATAGGTCAAGCCTCTTGCTTGATCCTCACCAAGGGTCACATATGCACAAGGATCCTCAATCCTTCTCTAGATGTAACACATGCAACTAGAGATCTTCTCTTCTTGCTCACAAGGTACAACACATGCACAATTGAGAGAAGTGTCTTGCCCTAACTCAAGAAAATACAAATCAAATGCCAAAAAATCAACATATGAAAACTTTAGCTTAAATACCACTCAAATCTCTCAATGATAGCTCTATAAGCTCTTAAGCTTTTGCTCTCACAAGAATACCTCAAATAGGTTCTAGAGCATCAGCAAAACCCTCCCTATTTGGTCTCTTATAAAGGCCCTCAAAGAAACTAGCCGTTTGGGGGCAAAATCGAAAAAAAAACTTAGCAAAACCGACACTACCGTCAAAGGTAACGCATAGTTTCTGAGCATTAAATACACCGAAACTATCTGTTGCTATAGTACCCCGGTACTACCGTTCATTTAAAATCGGTAGTACCAATCTTTAACCCCAAAATAACCCAAAAACACCTTCTCTAAAAAATAACTACTACAATATTTAGTGGTAGTGCTACTCAAGCAACACTACCGCCCATGTAGGATCGGTAGTGTCGCTCAAGTGGCACTACCACCCATGTAGGTTCAGTAGTGCCACATTTTTAGTAGTAAACAAATCATAACTTTTTACTTCGAAGTCCGATTTAAGTATTTTTGGACTCTATGAAAATCTTATCAAGAGGGCTACAATTTTCACCCAATTTCAAGATTTAAGAAGTCATAGATATATCCAAAGAACACTAAAACTCCAATGTAGCCACAAGAGTCCCAAATCCGATTTTCTCACAATCCTTCACATAGACTTGATCAATAGCTTGACTACAAGGTAGAAAGAGTCAACAAGGTTAAATCTTGAGCTATGTGATGATCAACTCATGATCAAAATAATTTACAAAACACATTTACAAATCATAGTCACATGCTCGAAGAACAAATTCATAAATATCAGTTCATTTGCAAAATACATTTGCAAATAACAAATCCACGTAAACAAAAGCACAAAGAACATGCATGAACTCAAACATAACCATGTGATGATCAACACATAATCTCTAGCAATCGGAAAACACATTTGCAAACTCGAGTCACATGCTAGAAAGAGTTCTTGCATGAACTTCAACATTTTTGCAAAACACATTTCGCAAATACCATTATGTAACAAAGAACAATCAAGATCACATCTTTAAGCCATGTGATATTCAACACATGATTTTTAGCTGTTTGCAAAACACATTTGAAAACTCTACTCACATGCTCCAAAGATAGATGATCTTGAGTTCAAAAACATATTTGCAAATCAAAATCAAGCATGAGCTACAACTACTTGCAAAACACATTCGCAAATATTTAGCTCCATGCAAAGAATCAAGTTAATAAGATAGCAAGTATGAGCTACAATTATTTGTAAAACATATTCGCAAATAATTGCTCCATGCAAAAACCAAATTAAGAGAATGTGAGCTAGAGCAAGCGGGATTGTGCTATCAACATATAAGACTCAAGTTATAAGACTTGACTCCTCTTAATAGTACAACAACCTATACTAGCAACCAGATCTTCTAACCAAATACTGAGACAGGTAAAATACTATGACACATCCTTAGCCCTATGATAGTTATACCTTTGCCTTATGTATATCTAATTGGAGTTTTTATGATGACCATCATTTTCTATCCAAGTACGGGTCTTCATCTTGTTCATCAATACATGATGAACTCCCTTCTCTTCCGGATTTCTTATTGATGCTCATCAATGCATGATGACACTCTTTATCCCGTGTCTTGATTTGATGGCTATCAACACATGATGCCATCCAAAGTCTTCATCTTTGGACTTAACCTATTTCACAACTCATTAAAAATGTTAGTTCAACATACACGGTTATCCCAATCATGAACACATACCATTAACACATAATGGTTACCCTAGATCCCTTGATCTATTTCTTTGATGATTAACGATAGCCCAAATCAAGATTAATTTAAATTAAGTTAATCTTGAGTATACTAGTGCTATTAAAGCTTCATATACTCAATCACATTCGGTTGTCCTTAATCGACAAGACATACCATTAACACATGATGGAGAGCCTAGATCCATTGATCTAGTTCTTTGATAACTGAATGACAAACAAAATATAATTAAATTGATATGAGTATGTTTCAACTACGTAAGTTTCATATACTTATGAGATAGGTTTTAATGATCCTCAATATATGGAATGATGGAAAGGGATCAATACTTTTGAGACCATTAGGTATAGAGTAAGCTCTATTTAGATGTGTGCATATATATATTGACTACGAACTTGTATGCACATATTTAACTTGAGATAGCTTTAAAGTTTATTCTATATTTAAGTCATCATGAGTATATTTTAACTACACAAGTTTTGTATACTCAAGGGATTTGTTTCAAAGTAATGATCCTTGCGATGTGTGTCAAGATGAAATGGATCAATACTATTGAAACTTCAAGATACAGCATGAACTCCCCTTAAATATGTGCATTTATGTATATATGAAATTAGAAATATTATGCATATTTTAAAGTTGAAATTGTGGTGGAATTCACCTTTTATCTTGAATCCAAGAAATGTATCTAGAAATAATAAAGTTGTATCGGATGCATACCTTTGAGTTTTCCATTTTTCAACAAGATGAGACTAATCAACAATATACTCAATAAACAAGTTAGTTTCATATTTGGATTTATTAATTTGATCATGAATATTATATCCAAAAAATGAAACAAGATATGATAATATGAACTCAAATGCATATCTTTGATATTTCTATCTTTTTCATCCAAATGAGACTAATAAGAGTTAAGCTCAACAAAAAGTTAGTCTCATAGAAGAATTTATCGCTAATTAAAAATTGAGACTAATCAATATTATGATTACCAAAAGGGTTAGTCTCAATATTAAATTTATCATTAACACCAAAACCAAATTAATAGAGTTTGAACTTTCAACGACTACCACGAGTTCATCCCCCTTGGTTGTTCAAAAACAAAATGTGGCGATCCAACAATGCCACAACCTTAGTCAACATGTCAATCTATGGGCTATACTGGATAAAATATAACTTTACCGTGTATGTGCACACCGGAGTATCACAACGAACTAATAGCAGGGGTCTCAAAATTAGATTATAACTAGAAGATATCTTTAAACATAAGTTTGCAAGATAAAGTAGTGTTGTTAGGTCGTCACACGTAGTATCAGAACAATGGTTAGACCTAGGCATGTAGGCTAGTAGGAACTGTTGTATCTTAAGACAATGTTTTCTAGGCTTCTTACCTTATTCTTTTATTCTTTTCTCATCCCTTATTGTTACTTTCCTATCCTTTGTTTCTGTTGTTAATCACCTCACCTTGCACTATTTTAGCTTAGTCCCCAACTAACTTTCATTTAGAACTTCCCTAACATAAGTTGTGTAGTTGGACTTCTGTGTTTCTACTTTTGGGACTGTGAGTCCTTTCTATCCCCTTATGTATATAAGGTGTATATAAACCTAGTATTTTATTAAATTATTTCCAAAAGCTCTATTTGTATAATAGTTGTGTTATATATAGTACTTCGAGTTCTTGTTGTTTCCTATTTTCATTCAATTCCTGTTATATATGAGGGAGTTCTGCTCATTTGATCATCTTAATGTACTATGAACTTGGTATAATATCATTTAGTTGTACAAATGTTGCAGTTTAAGAATGATGTTGAGCTTAGAGGGGCAGGCTAGGATGGAAACCAAAGAAAGAGCCATAAGAGATCAAGCTGAGGCTGGATCAAGTAGAATCCCAAACTTGCCACAACCAACATCCACTTAGATTGAAGGTGCATTGCTTAGCATCTTTCAAATGATGGAAGCTTCTACGTGAGAATCTAGAGAGAGTTAGAATAGATTCTTTCGAGAGATGTTGAGGTGAATGAGAGGGGGAAATCAAAATGTAGCGATCAACCATCTGTAGGAGGAGTTAATTTGGCAGAATTTCAGCAAACAAGAGCTTCAAATGAACCAATGGAAGTAGAAGATTGGCTTTGAGACATTGAAAGAAAGATGAACATAGTGGTATTTTCTGATGAGGAGAAGGTGTGGTATGCATACCATCAGTTGTATGGTCCTGTGGCAACTTGGTGGGAGATCTTAAGGAAATGAGATGTGCTAGTCAACCAATCACTTGGGAGTTGTTCAAAGAGAAATTCCATGAGGCTCATGTTCCTTCGAGCATTGTGGAATTGATGATGCAAGAATTTTGGGATTTGGTTCAAGGAAGTATGTTTGCGGTTAAGTACGTGACTGAGTTCAACCGCTTAACAAGGTATGCTTTAGAAGAAGTAGGCAGTAAGAATGAAAAGGTGGATAAGTTTCTAAGAAGACTGAACCCTTCTTTGAAGATGCAGGTGGAGATTTTAAAGGTAACCAAGTATCAAGACCTAGTTTATTAGGCTATTATTTCAGAGAATAATCAGATGCTAGTTAATGAAGAAAGGAGAAAGAAGGCAAATTTTGATATAAGGTTAAAGGTGTTGCAAACATGCCTAGTCAGCATGGAAAGAAAGCAAATTTTGATCTAAAGTCAAAGGTGATGCAAACATGCTTAGTCAGCATGGTTCTGTCCAATAAAGCAAGGACAGTTTTGCCCTATGAAACCAATACAGTTTCTTCCTACAGTGCCTCAATTTTAAAGGATCCAATGTGAAAATTGTGGAGGTAGGCATCTAGCTAAGGATTGCTTCAAGGCAAAAGGAGCATGTTTTTGGATGTGGGAAGGATGGTCACCAACTTAGATAGTATCCTAACCCATTCTTGGCAAGGAAGTAGCACGCTTAGGGACAACATCGACCATCGGTACCTAATGCCATTCCACCTCATAAGATGGCAAGGCGTGGACAAGTCAAAGGAGCTAGAACTAGTCAAGGAAAAACACAAGGAGGAAACTTTTGACATCTCAACTATGCTTCGACAGAGCAAGAAGAGTTTCCATATATGTAGTGACTAGTAAGCTATCCATCCCTCCTAGTTTTGGTACAATATTGTTTGATTCAGGAGAGACACATTTCTTTTTATCTCAAGAATATTGGCAAAAGAATCACTTAGACCTAAATCAATTAGAACATCAAATCCATGTTCAATCACCAATTAGCCCTATCATAGGCAGTTGGTTCATTTAAAACAACCCATAATCATCTTAGGTCATGCTTTCCTTGTTGATTTGCTAATAATTATGTTGAAGGCGTTAGATTAGGGATGACAATTGTGCCCAATTGCCCACATGCCTGCAGATAAATACCCAAGTGGATGTGGGTATGGGAGCAATTCTTCGCCCACAGGTACAAAAATAGGCACAATTCTTTGCCCACTGGGTAAACGAACACAAGTGTGGGTAAGCTCTACCCGTACCCGTTATACCCGTGACTAACACTGACAGGTGGACCATGCAAAACCCTAGGACCTACGTCAACTGCTCGCCCAAGTGTTGACTCTCCCAAGCTTGAACCCCGGGTCTCCAACTACTCGTCTTTTTTAGGCATGTTCAACACTTTTGATCATTCTGATTGATTTTAATTTCAATATCAATTATTTGCAATCTATTATATGTTATCACTTGCATTCAAATCTATTTTCTAAACCTGAATGTTTGATAATCACTAGTATGGTTGGTAGTTGGAAACACTGTTATGTATTTTTGGAAGTGTTGTGATTCCACTACATTATGGGTTATCATATATGGACTAAGTAACAAATATCATAAGGCATTCAAACGTTGTTCACGCATGTTGACCATGTATTTGGTTATCTAGATTTTGCTTAGTAATTGATCTTGAAGTTAGTATTTCTACATATATGATAACACTTGTGTAGGCATTAGTGCATCCATAAGGACCCTTTATTGTTTCTACGGAACTAGAGATCCACTATATTCCAACTACAAAACGGGTGGCTTCGGCCAACCGGGTAGAGATACTATATGGAAAGATCTTTGAAAAGCATTTTGAGCTCTTAGTTTTGGCCATACACTAAAAGGAGTGTGTGTATCCGAGTGGCATCAAAGACTAGAGGCATTTGTGGGTAAAGTAGCACAACATCTGTAGAGTTCAAAAACATGACTTGTCACTCCCTGGTTTCGAGTAGAAACTACATCGTGGTAGGAAATGGAACTCTCAGAAATTCTGTCAGTGGTGTCTTATGAACATTAAGTTTTTCATGACTAATAACTTGATAAATTTTTGGTAACAAATATTTAGAAAACTATCTAGCATATTTTCAAAGATGTAGATCCTTCACTAGTATAGGTTCTGTATAATTGGATAGTTAGAGCATATAAATGGTTGGCTTGCTATTGTTGAACTTGTTGAGTACCTTTCATACTCATCCCTATATTATAAATTCCTTGTTAGATTTTGGTGAATTTGATCTTGAGAGTTTTGCTGCTAAAGATCAAGATGGAGGTAATCCCAGTGGGATACAAATGAAGCTCAAGAAGATCTTTGCTTTGGAGGTGTGACCTTTGATGTAGAAGATAAGGTGTGAGAGTCGAATAGTTTGATTGTCTTTTGTTCGCTCGGCGAGGCAAGTATCGACATGACATAGGGTTTAATGTCAATTTATCTTGCAAATTTATGTTTAAAATTGTGTTCCAGTTATAATATAACTTTGGAACCACCGCTATTGCTCCGTTGTGACACTCGATGTGCATACAACTCAATGTGCATGTAACTGATAAATTTATAGTTTATCCGGTGTAGACCATATAACTGATATGCTACCTAAGGCAATGGCATTGTCGAGCTGCCACACAAAACCAACTCCTAAGCTTTTATACAATGAGAATGTGACTGTAACGATCCTGCTATCGATTTAAGGCCTTGTGGTGTATTTGGGACAAAATTGAGACTGGGAAGGAAGAACTTGAGAAAAAAGGAGAAGGATTGGGGGTCAAGGCAAAAGATCATTTTCTTCATGTCCTCGTTAACCAGTTCCACTTAGCTTATATCCTACTAAGTCTGTCGCTTCATACATTCAAAGCTTACATGGGCTCCGCCCAACTTCACGGGTCAACATGATTAATCTCGGCCCACTTGTCATCATATTAGTCATGATAGTTTTGCCGTGACATTCCCCTCCCTTAGCAGCGGCTTGCCTCCAAGCCAGTGCTGAAGGAAATCGACGACGATGATCAGTTGCTAATTTCCATGTCATCAGACATTTGGAGAGACCATCCCATTTGATTAGCTCGCGGACTAACGTAGACCCACCACGAAGCACAAACTCTCGATCCAGTGCACCTGCTAGTAATAAATATGTTGAAGACTCAAAATCAATGGAAGCAATGTCAATACTGACCTGACTATCAGAAGGAATGTGTCATTTCAATTGTGATACATGAACCACTAGATGGATCTTGCTATTTGAAGGAAGTTCTAACTTGTATGCCACTATCACTATTTGCTAAAGTATCTTGTATGGCCCATAAAACCTGAAGACTAGCTTTTGATTGTGTCATGTTGCCACTGAAGTTTAGGTTAATGCTTTATGTTGAATTCCAGTGCTCAATCGCTGATCAATTAAATGCATGAGGCTTTTTTATCAGTGTGGATGACAAACTGTGAATGTTATAGATATGAGCACCACTTCTCTACTTCCATTATGATTGCCAAACATTCCATTTCATATGTGGACAGTGCTTGATTCCTTGCATTCAATCTTTTACTGAGAAATGCCACTAGGAGATTAACTTTCATTAAGATAGCCCCTACTCCATATTTGCATGCATCTATCTCGATTACAAACAGCTTAGAAAAATCAAGATGAGCTAAAATTGGAGCTTGTACTATTGCTTGTTTCAATGTGTTAAAAGCTTGATGAACTTCCAGATGCCAGGTGAAACATACCCCTTTCTTCATAAGTTCGGTGAGTGGTCGGCTAATGAGCCCATAATGCTTGATGAATTTGCGGTAATAGTCGGTGAGGCCCAAAAATCCATGAAGTTCTTTCAAATTTTGTGGAACCGGCCACTCCACTACAGCTTGAATTTTTGAGTTGTCATTAGAAACTCCTTGAGGTCCAATTATTTGACCCAAATATTCAAGCTAATGCTAAGCAAAAGAACACTTAGATAACTTCATGAAGGGTTTATTTTGTTGGAGCAACTGAAACACTTCCTGAAGTAATTTAACATGTTCTTCCAAAGTAGCACTGTATAAAAGAATATCATCCATGAAGACAAGAACTCCTCTTCTTAAGTATGGCTTAAATATTTGATTCATGATACACTAAAAAGTTGATGGGGCGTTAGTTAGCTCAAATGGCATTACTAAGAATTCATATAGTCATTGATGTGTCTTAAACGCAGTCTTGTGTTCATCTCCAGCAGATAATCTGATTTGATGGTACCCTGAGTGAATGTCCAACTTGGTAAACCAACATGCTCCAGCTAGCTCGTCAAGAAGTTCATCTACTATAGGTAGAGGGTGTTTGTTTTTTACTGTGATTGTTTTCAACAATCAGTAGTCAACACATAATCACCATGTTCCATCTTTCTTCTTCTCCAAAAGCATTGGAGATGCCAATGGGTTGTAGTTGAGCCGAATGATGCTAAACTGGAGCATCTCATGCATTTGTCACTCAATCTCTTCTTTTCGCTGTGGAGAGTAGCTATATAGTCTCGCATTGATTGGTTGCACTCCCAGTACCACCTGGATATTGTGATCATTTGGATGTTGAGAAGGTAAACCTTGGGGTTCTTGAAATAGGGAAGTGAATTTATGTACCACCTGTTGAACTTGTTCTAGAATGTCCCCTAATGTCGAATCATCTACAGTGTGAGCTTCCTGATCCACGGGTGTTTGGTGCACTGTGACACAATGTGATAAGGCCTAGTGCTTAATTAGACCCTACAGCTTGCAGACTTCAATTGGTTTGCAATGTGTTGTTCTGTCTACAAGTTGATTTTTCTTCCTTTGTACCAGAAACACATGAGCTTTAGGCACTAGTCAATCCACATTGGGTTGTGGTCTTCGAGCTAATCTGCTCCCAAAATAATATCATAGTTGCCCAATGGTACTACCTTAACTCCATGAGTGAATGTGTGTCCCTGAATGAACCATTCCAATGAATTTACTTCTTGAGTACAACTGAGAGATCCACCATCTGCCACCACATAACGTATTTCATCGATTTGCTAGATAGGAAGTTGCAGCTATTGTACCAATTGTTTGTTGATGAATGAGTTCACTGCTCCTGAATCAACTAATATGAGTACTTCGCTTTTGTCGATTACTCCCGACAACCGAAGAGTGCGCCTCTTTCTGGACTTAGGGCACGATGTCGTTGGCACCATCATCAATGCTCCCACTCGGCTCTTCATCAAACTCGCTACTACACCCATTATGATATGCCTCCATTTGCAAAGCTTCCAGTAACTCTTCAATGACGTGCAAAGACACCCTTTGGGGCAAGTATGCCCTATTTTACTCCACTTCTCTCCGCAAGTGAAACATAATCCGTTAGCCTTGCAGTAAGACTTAAGAGCGGCCAGCTTGACTTCGGCCTTGTTCCCTTCTAGTTTCTTGAGATCCTTCATCTTCTTTGTGTTTTCTATAACCCCCTAAGCTTTGGTTTATTAATATTAGGACTAAATTTGGTGTGACCACACTAAAACACGCGTGTTTCAGCCTTCCCCCAAATAACGTTTCTACCCTGCCTCTTGTTCCTTTTCCTGCAATAAAGCCAGGGCACTTGCAGTATTGACATCAGAAGGGCGATGGAGCCAAATAATAGAATTAATGCTACCTTGCAACCCTTCTAAATACTCATGAACAAAGAAAGTCTCATCTAACATGGGGTTATACAGCCAAAGATGATGTCTAAGCTATTCAAATTGATCGATATACTCACATATCGATCCCGTTTGCTTTAAGATTCTCAATTGCCTTCGATAATACTGATATTTGTCTTGGGTGAACTTGTCATTAACAAGATGACGCAACTCCCACCAATCTTATATTCTACCCCTAGCCTTAATTTTTTGAAGCCACAAAGCTGCCAATCCATTGAAGTTCAACGCAACAAAGTGTGTTTTCAGACACTCCTGCACTCCAAACACCTTAAAATATGTTTCACATATCTCTTGCCAAAGCTTAGGATTCTCACCATCAAATTTTGGAAACTCCATTTTGGATGTTGGATTGTGCCCAGTGCGGTTGAACGTGTTAGATTGGCTTCGATTCTCTACACGTCTTTAATCAAACACATGCAGAGCATGATTCTGAGGGAGGGGCATACCTTTGACCGGGGTAGGCTGAGGGATCCTAAGGATTCCTTCAATGTTTCCCCGGTGGTGTAGATCCTCGCGGTGGCCATTAGGCCCAAGAGTTGGATCGCCCATTGTTGACAACGATGGCGACCCCATAACCATCAACATTGTGCCTAAGGGTGGAAGATGCTGGTCTAGCCCCATTGATGGACTCGGAGACCCCAACATGGTGGCCTTCGCCTCCAGCATCTCCATGCGCTCCTGGAGGAGCCATTGGTTCTCCTTGACCTCACCAAGCGATTCCTGAAAGGACTTGAACTGATCATAGAGCTCTTTAAGCATCATCGCTGTTGCTTCACTCTGCACCTCCATCGTTGACATCGTCTTTGTCATCTTCTCCTAAACAGATTTGGCTTCTTCCTCGGCGCCAAAGTGGCAGTAGGAGGCTCTGATACCAATTTGTAACGGTCCTGCTATCGATTTGAGGCCTTGTGGTGTATTTGGGATGAGATTGAGACTGGGAATGAAGAACTTGCAAAATGAGAAAGCTTGGGGGTAAGGCAACATATCATTTTCTTCATGTCCTCGTTAACCAGTTCCACTCAGCTCATATCCTGCTAAGTCTATCGCTTCATACATTCAAAGCTTACATGGGCTCCGCCCAACTCCACAGGTCCACATGACCGATCTCGACCCACTTGTCATCATATTAGGGCCTGTTTGGTAGAGTTTCAGATCCCAGCTTCACCTAAGATCTGAAATTTATAGATTAAAATAAAGTGAATTAAGTTTATATTTTTGGTCTAAAATATAAACAAGATGATCCATCTAAACACTCTTTTAATGCACTCACAACTCTAGCTCCACGAATCTGGTGGAGCTAAGAATACCCAACATCACCAGATCTATGGATTTGATGGAGCTAAAACTCTACCAAACACACCCTTAGTCATGGCAGCTTTACCATAACAATGACACATGGAAAAGGGCACGGAGTGGGAGCATGCGACTATCGAAGGGATATAGGGGTAACCCACAAGGCCACAACCAACCGGGAAAAGAGGCTCATGGTCATGGGTTCAACAAACACAGACGAGGAATAAACAGATCTCACTGCCCTAGTTTTAGAAAGGTAATTGACTTTTTGATAAAAACACTTGATGCCCATATAGCACCTATTGAACCAAACAGTAACACATGTATCGGAAAAAAAAAATTCTAGTGTCGTGCTGCACGCACGCGGCTGTGCAGCACAACACCAGATGCAGCCACATCAACACCAGTTGCAATCTTGAAGCATCCACGCTTGGTTCGGCAAGTCCTTGAGCGAGCCCCACTAAGCCAAACTGTGCGGACGGAAACGCAAGCCGCTCGCGTGCAGACCAGAAGAGCGACCAGACTCCATGGCTCAAGCTCCTTATGGACGAGGCCAAGGAGCACAAGTTGAAGTACGTGTACGTGTGGCATGCGTTGGCGGGCTACTGGGGCGGCGTGAAGCCAGCGACGGAGGGGATGAAGCACGCGCTCAAGGCCTCCATCGCGCGCAACTTCCCCAACAACGGCTATCTCCTGCATGTGCCACAACTCTACGCAAAGCGGCATCCGCATGCTCCACACATCTCCTCCGTCGACAACACCCTCTTCTCGGCGAGTTCATGCGGCCGCATGTTCCATGTCGTCCGAGCATCTCCAACAGCCTAATATTTAGACTTCTAATATTTTTAGATTGGGACCTTCCCAAAATCCTACAAAATACCTTGTTCTCCACAGTTCATCCCCACACCTCCTCCATCGCGAAATAATGTTGATTGGGACACCCTCTTCCTCGGCGAGTTCATGCGGAGCTAGAAAGAGGAACCGACATGTTCCAGAATGGATTTTGCGTCGCTGGAGATGCTCGCGCCTAATGGCGAGTACCACAACAGGCTCGAGCGATCGGCGGTTGCCGATCTCGCCAGTCGGCCTAGCTCAGAAACACCGTTGCCCCAAACGTCGAGGCATGCATTGATTCGCGGTCGTTTTTGCGGCGTGTATCTATCGCGCCGCCCGATCCTTCCAGAGAGGGGAAACGAAATCATAGTACTGGCCATCGACATCAGCTTGAACCATGGAGTCTGGTCGCTCTGCTGGTCTGCATGCGTGCGGCTTGCGTTTCCGTCCGTGCGGCTTGGCTTGGTGGGGCTTGCTCGGGACTGGCTGGACCAAGTGTGGATGCTTCAAGATTACAACTGGTGTTGACGTGGTTGTATCTGGTGTCGTGCTGCACGGCTGCGCGCATGTAGCATGACACCAGAAAAAAAAATTCCCATGTATCTCAATTATCATCTGAGGTCAAAATTAAACCATTCAATGGAAACTGAGATTTTGGATTGCATCAAATCGTACCATATTACATGATTAGTCATTGACAAGAATTATCACAAAAAGAAATTCAAGCTTTGGAAAAAAAATTACAAAAAATTTTATACTCCATTCCCTGCACAGATGCTTGAATGTTAGGGTAATCCTAATGGGAGAACTGATGCAAGATTGCTGTATCTTTTTCAATCGCCAGAGATACTCTAGCCGGTCTTTTGTATTCTTTTATCCCTGATAGGCAGTGGAACAGGTTTTTGAGCTTCGTGTGGATGTTCTGGTCCTTTGTACACCTTGAGGTGGGTAAATAGTCTTCTTCCCAGCTGCAAAATGTTCAGAAGATTACATAGACCAAGTGTATATGCTGAAGCAAGGTTAAATTAAGTGTGTAATCAGGGGCGGACCCAGGAAGAAATTATAGGTGGGGTAGGTTTAAAATAGTATTAAAACGCCAAAAAGAATGCAATGTACGTAACAACAATAGTACTATTAAAGAAACATACATAAAGAAACAATTCAGTTCTAAGTTAGATTCAGTTCTAAGCAAAAAGCACAGAACTTCTAACTTCAAATGCTAATCCACATCCAACAAATGCTTTCATCTGGAGTTAAGGACGATAGGACTTATCGACTTACCGAAGCTACTCAACTAGTCGAATACAGCATGTCGCAGCTCGCGGCCTCGCGTAGATGGGTTCGTCTCGTCGGCCTCGACGTCGGCCGTCGGGGCGATGGCACCACCGTCCACTCCACCGGGAAGGCGGGAAGCGCAAGAGATCGGAACTGTGCTGTGGGCTGTGGCCAAAGGAGTGCTGGCTGCGGCAGCCGGCAGACAAGAAGCCAAATGCCCAACGTTTCTTGCTTAGTGCAACGTTTCAACTTTCAAATATGTTGGGTCTATACATATGCAGTATATACAACATACCTTGATCTTATAAATTGTAGGTGGGGCAGCAGCCCAAGCTGCCCCACCGTTGGGTCCGCCCCTGTGTGTAATAGTTAACAGGAGAGTAGCCAGAATAAAAGCTTCAGAAAAAGAAATTTTCTAGGCAACATGGGAGTTTCAGAGAACACGTCCGATACTTTGTGAAACATACCATCTGAGCAACTAACTTAAAAGAAAATACGTCAGACTAGATCTTACAGAATCTACACGTCACATATTCATCATGGACATGGCATTTATAAAGTTTACACAGCAAATATAAGGAAAAACTACCTGACAAGATCTAATCAAATAATTTTGTCAGCATTTGTAATTGTAATTACTGTTCAACAGCTATATCCCATGATTTTTAGTCAAGGGAAGACGCATGCTAAAAGTAATGTAATTTCACGCAAGACATGTTGAAGCACGCACAAAGCCATGGCCTTGATGCACCTCAACATGAACCATCATAGTTCTTACAAATCTTTCCACACAGCTGCTAGTTAACACCAAAACATTTGGGCATTAGAAAAGAAAGATCCTAAAAGTTGCTTGCTATTTCCATGTTTATATATATATATATATATATATATATATATATATATAGGAAGCCTCTTTTCTACTCCCAGGAGTAATTACTCCCTATGTCATATCTCACAACATATGGGGTATCTCGTATAACAGAGGGTATGTACACGTAGTATACGAGTATATAAGATCATCTAGGTGGTATGTACATTTTTTCAGAGGTGGTATGTATATTTTTTTGGACATACTCCTTTTTATATGCATATATGAAGGTATTTGCAAAATACGCTAAAAATCATAGACTCCCTTGCAATTTTTTCATGTGGCTCACATTGGAGTATCTTATAATTAGTGTATGAGTACACCCAAAGTGATAAAGGAGTATTTCAAGTTTGTTTAGGTAGTATTCCTGATATATATCAGAAATTAGGCCAAAAAAATGATAAGAGTATGTGCATATTAGTTATATAGACTTAGAACAAAAACTCTTGATGCAATCAACTAGGTAAGAAGTGCTAACAGATGATGGCTTACCCTGCCCTTAGGAAGCATGCCACGCACTGCGTGCTCAACGATTCTCTCTGGAATCCTATTCTGAAGCTGATCAAAAGTTTCTTCTTTCATTCCACCAGGCTGTCCTGAGTGCCTCCTATAGAGCTTCTGTGTCCGCTTTTTACCAGAAACAGCAACCTTCTCTGCATTAACCTATGTAAACTAGACTTCAGCTTGGTTGCTCAGGAATTCACAAGTGGTATCTGTATAGTGTATAATAACGAGTCTTCAGAGATGCACCAGTGTCAAGAAACCCATTAAAATAAAAACTATAGTTTCAGTTTCAAGACGCCTCTTGCTGCTTATTTGTCTCTGCTGCTATTATTTTTACCTTTTTTTTAATGGAACTGGAGGGAAGTGTCCTACTGTATATGACATTATAAAACTATTTCGAGGAAAAAGCATACATACCACAACAACAAAAGCCCCCATGTCCACACTTGGAGTGTATGTGGGCTCATTCTTTCCTCGGATATGTACTGCAATAGTGGATGCTAGCCTGCCTAGAATCTTGGGAAAAATATCCTGTGCAATCACTCGGTGAAACCATGCAATGAACTAAGTTTCATTCTGAAAAAATCATGGATGTACATCTCAACATCACCTACATATAAAATTTCATAATCAAATTCATCTTATACTAGCAGTTACAAAAGACAAATTTAGCATGAACAGTGATTTTTACTGTTCATCACTATTCATTTTGCTGCTTGTTTTTTTGTAACTGCTAGTATAGGATGAATTTGATCATGAAATTTTATATGTAGGTGGGGTGTTGAGATGTACATCCATGATTTTTTTCAGAATTTTTTGAAACTTTTTTTAGTTCAGTTGCACGATGGTTTCACGGAGGGAGGGGGGGTTGCACCGGATATGTTGCCAGAATCTTGTCCGTTGCATCAACAACATACCATGTCTTCTCAGTAGTTACATGATCTGCAGCCTTAGGATACCATGTTTTGTTCCATATGTCCTGCAAACTAAATTGCTTGATCAGATCACTGTACAGCACAGGTTACACAAAAAAGAAAGAAAGAACAAGCCATGGTACCAATGCACCAGCGGAACTGTGGAACCGAAGCATGATATCCATGCTGAGCCCTTACTAAATGAGCCTAAACACTAAACTGTAATATAGATGAACAAGACGGTGAGGAACTAGAGCCAAACATTATTGAGCAAATACAACATTTGTGTAACAGATGTAGTAAGAACAAAGTAAATTTCGCCACAGTAGCATCCTTTCTTGTCTTAATTTCTCATGCAACATCCAATCCATCTTCAGATTTCACTGAATCCTCGTTCACCATGAACTGTCAGTAGTTAATTTTGGATATGATGGTAGTACTATGTAAGCATTGTATTTTCACTGAGATTATTCATGTAAAGAATGTAAAGAGATTTGACTGTGATATACTAATAAGACAGAGTCAATTGATGAAACTGAAGGAAGCTGGCCTGTGACCAGATGGCCAGCGTTCAAGTCCCAGACTCGGTGCTGGTGTCTACCAAATTTAGAATACACACACCTGTGCACGTTTTGTGGGAAAGCACGCTCCGTTAGGCCTTGGATGCCTCTAATAAATTCCCAGAATGTGTAGGGCACGATGCCTGCGTGTGTTGGCGTGGATGGTGTGAGTGTGGTGTGTTGAGTGTGTATCCGCCTGGTACTACAATTTTTTTATTTTTATGAAACTGAAAGAAGCCATTTGATAATTTGTGAAACGAATGCAGAGCTACTTCTAAAAACTAAAGTAAACCTTGGAGTACAATTCGTAATCCTACTACGGTAATTTTTTTTCCCATTTTGAGTACACCAGTTGTACACCTCCCAAGTCATATAGAATCTGAACTGTGGCAAGTAGCAGTGAGAAAGGTAAAGCCAAGAGTGTATATTTACGGGGCCACAGAGCTCGTCGCCCTCGAACATGAAGCGCTCCTCGCGGGGGACGAGCGCGGAGAGCGGCTGCCTCTTCTGCTTACCGCTCTGCTCGCACCGCACCGCCAGGCCTGCCAAGGCGGCGCGGCGGGGCGCGGACCTCGCCGCGCGGCGCTGGCGGGGGAGTGGCCTGCTGCCGGCGAAGGCGGGGAAGAGCCGTGGCCGTAGCCATGGCGACGGCACCGGCGGTGTGAGCAGGAAGCGTCTGTGTCTGGGCCTGAGGTTGGGTTGGGTTCAGTGAGACGCCACTGCCATTCCGCTTCGGAGAGGCGACGTGCAGGAAGTTTAGTGGACAAGAAGGGGATAGGTAGAGAGAGAAGCGCAACCGGGAAGTAGGCTTTGATTATCGCCTACCAGGGAACTGAAGAGTTGCCCACTAGGAGAATGCCCATTTTTTTGTCATCGGCTAAAGATAATACATTTTTTTTGCCGAAAAATTGCGATAATGGATCTGCGAGAAAAGGGAGAAAAACCGTCTTTCTTCCCTAGGCACAAAGATTATGCCATGCGCGCCATCTTCGCCAAATAGCCCGCTCTCCTCCCCAAACCCTCGGGTTCCCTAGCCTCATCCCACACTCCTCCTCGCACTCGTCCCCACCAACCCTAAACCCCGAAAACCTCCAAGACCCCGAGAAGTACCACTGCCCCACCGACACCGGACGCGCCGCCACGACAAGAGGCCCATCACTAACCCGCCGACCTGCTGTCGCCATCCGTGCCACCGACGCCGACGCCGACGCTGGCTGCTTTAAGCTGCTTGCGCCTTCATTATCCTGGCCCATCCATGGCGACTCCTCGCGTTCTCCTCCGCCGCCTACGCCACCACCGCTCAGTCGCCCACTGCTGAACCTCTCGCCAGCTCCTTCTCCTCCTCCTCCCCGCCGCCTTCGCCTATTAGCGCCTTCGTCGCCGACGTCTGCCATGGGGACCTCATGAGATCGTCGTACTCCTCCCGTCCTCGCCGACCACGACGTCTCGCCGACGCCCACGCCTACAACTCCTCATGAAGGCGCCGCATGCCGCGATCCGACCATGCAGCGTCCTCGGGGTTCTTCGCCGTATGAAGGACGCGGCGTCAACCCCGACCTCGTCACCTACAACACCTCATCTTCGCCTCGCCGATGGTCGCCAAGGCCAGACCTACCTCGACGCCATGGCCTCCGCGGGCCACTTCGACGACGTCGTTACCTACACATCGCTCATGAACAGGATGTGCGTCAAGGCGGCAGCGCTCGGGCGCTTCGCCTGCTCAAGGAGATGGAGGCCAAGGGCTGTGAGCCCAATGAGCGGACGTACAACACGCTGCTCATGGGGCTTTGCAAGAACAAGAAGTTGGACAAGGCCATCGAGGTTTACAAGTCCATGGTAGGGGCTGGGATAAAGCTTCAGGCGCCAGCGTATGCGACGTTCGTCAGGGCGTTGTGTCGGGCGGGGAGGGTCCCAGACGCATACGAGGTGTTTGATTATGGCATTGAGAGCAAGAGCTTTGCCGAGGTGACCGCGTATGCCGAGCTTGAGTGCTCACTCAAGTGGCTGCGCAGGATGAAGGAGTGAGGAAGGCTGTAACACGGTGTCTTTGTTGCTGGTAATTCTTCAGCCTTGATTCACTGAAACATTGTTTGGCTAAATTTGTTGTGAAGCTGTGAATATCTTCAAATTCATTTGAAATTATACTATGTTTGTAGGGAGTGATGTTGTTTGTTTCATCAGTCAGAACTCAGAATGCAAGATGGAAAATCCAAAAACTTGAAGCATACCTTCACAGTCCTTGAGAAATAACAATGGCAAGAGCTGTGTGTGGATCTGTACCAAGTTTTGCTAGCATGATGCTGTGCCTTACTAAGAGAAGGGGGCAGCACGGTCTTTTCCTCCCCATTTCCTCGCAGCATCCACGGTGGCGAGGGGGCGTGGCATGCCATGTCAGCCAAAGTGACAAAAATGTAGCATCTTTCAAAATCCGTGGCAAATGTGTAATGGACATTCTAAAAAAATTTGAAGAGTGGCCATTATTTGGCAAATAGTTAAATATCCCAAGAGTTGCCAGTAGGACCCTAGGATAAGGGCATGCCCTCCCAGGCTCGAGCAAGTAAAAACTTAACCGCGAGTTTAAGTTAAGGTACCAGCTAGATCTAGGCTTGAGCTTAAATCGATCTAAGCTCGAACAAAGGATTGAGCTTGATTCAAGGAAGCTCGATAACAATCAACAATTTAACATACACTAATTTTCAATATTAAGAGTTAACAAGTGATCCATAAATTTATCGAACTCATGAGCTATTCGAGCTTAGCTCGTTGAAGCTCGCGATCTCAAGATCAAGCTTGACCTCAGCTTGTTTAAAGCTCAAGCCGCTCTTAAATCGAGACTAGAGTGAGCTGAGCTCGATCAACTGACGAAGCTAGAGTTTTTTTTTTTTACTTTCTACCTAGGACATCTTATCTTCACTTCAGTCCAGCATACAGCTGCATCAAAATACCACCTAAAAAAAGAACCTTAGCCCTGTTTGAAACGCATATTAAGTTTTCCCAATTAATTATTGCAAGAATAAAAATATTTTCCGTGAATTATTGCGTAAATAGTGAAGACAATCACTCGTACAAGTAAAAAACACACAATATTACCATGGATTTTAATTTGGCAAGAATGTTTGCCATTGTGAAGTAGTAAGTAGAGAAATGCCTGCATATTCAAATGCATTAGTTCTCCAGTAACACATCACAGGGAATTTAGGGTCAACGTAGCACTCTAAGTAGGGGTGAAAACGGATCAGATACGGACGGATATTGCTCTTTTCGTATTCTAACCCATAATTTTTTTCCAGATTCGGAACCGGATACGGATTCAGGTTATTCGGGATATGGATATGGGGCGGATATGTAATGGATTCGGATCAGAAACAAATAAAGATATACGGATAATGCACGCATATATAGAGTAATATATATTGAATTAAAACCATATGAGTACATAACTATAGTAACAAATTATATATCAATCAAACTCAACAAACGTCGAGAAAGAATATACTACTTAAGAATCAATAGAACCAACTAATTGTTAATATAAATGGACTGAAATGGAAAAAATATAGTGAAAATGGGCTTGACCTTGCTGATATCCGAATATCCAAATAGGAAAAATCCGAATATCCAAATAGAAAAAATCCGAATATCCGGATCCCGTCCCGAATTTACCGGATATTGGATGCTCCGGATCCGATCCCGAATCCGGATTCAAGTATCCGGATCCGGCCCCGGATCCGACCGGATAGTAAAATCCGATTCTGGATCGGGCGGAAGATATCCGACCCGTTTTCATCCCTAACTCCAAGCTGCCGCTAGTGATGGCTAGCAAGGAGCATACATAACATGGTTCGAACAGTCAAGCCGACGACAACAAGAATACTGAAGCCTTCCCTAAAAAAAATATTGAAGCCTACCTCCTTAGTTTTGATGCCCAAAATTTCCAACAGCACAAAAGTTTCACATAAGAGTCCAATTTCATTGCTAAGATTGCACCAGATGCATCATAAATTCGGAAAGTCATATGTTACACATTCATAGTCAGCAAAAATAAAAAATGAATATTGTTCCATTCCACCAAAGAAAACGAGATTTTTACAGGTAACATCAAGATACAGAAAAGCAACAGCTTAGTATGTACCAGGTGCAAGTACGTGTACAACCAAGTCACGATGTTTTCAGAGGAAGAATGAAAAGAATAATTTACAACAAAATTGTGGATCAAGACAAATGGAAGATTTGAACCACATATAAATCAACGGTTAGTTGACTATCAGCAAGCGAACGAGAAGCAAGATCATGTGGCAGAAGACTCTGAATTGGTTTGTGTAAGTGGTTTTACTTTCCTTGTGTGGCCCAGACTGTTCACGAGATCCCTCCGAGTGCATACAGGAAACATGTTGATTCCTGGCATGTTTAGACGCCATAAAACATATGGGAAGCTGAGTTGGTCCCGAGATGTGAAGCGAACAACTTCATTGAACCAATCACACATGAAGTGATTCGTCATTGGAGTCAGCTCCCTCACAATGATAGAAGCTTCAGACAAAGCTGAGAAAAGAAACAACTTGATCATATCAACCATGCTTTATACAGCAACTTCGGGTTTGGAGAAAAGATTCCACTCGCGCAAGGTAACATTTCTTTCCATCAGACAAAATTAAACACTGACCTTTTAATCCATGTAGTCTTTTTTCATCTGGCATCCCATCTTGACGATACCGAGTTAATTGAACTTCTACTTCTTCTGGAGTAGCCTTGTGCTTTTGAACAATAGCTTTCCCCTCATCATAAATGTTACTCCGTGCTCCATGTTCAGAAATAGCAAAGGTAGAGTTTGTCCTCCAAAGAAGCGCTTCAACAACTCCCATCGGATCTCTTCGGAATTGGTATTTAGAGTCCACCCATATGGAGTACCTTGCTTCTGGGAAAAGGCGATGAGTCAACATCTGCAAAAATCATGCATTCATGCTACACATTTTACTATCAGAAATATACATAGTTGTGCAATCCTACAAATAAAAATGTAAGTCAAAGGAAAATGACATGGCAAAAGCAGCAAATTTGACTTCTCTGACATTTCTCTTTATCAGGAGACATAATGGATACCAAACACAAAACAGCACAGAGGAGGTTAAACAAACAGCCTAATTTTAGAAGGTCAGACCTGTATGTTGTCAGCTTTTTTTAATAATATGGAAGTTGCCACAATTGATAAATTATGAATATGACATCTTTAGATTTTACCTTTGGTATCTTTCCATTTAATCGTTGATCCACAAATGGGAGGCTCTTGACAACAATGATACGCCATCTTCCTACCATTCCATTGTCACCAATTACTTTTCCTTCAGCATCCTGAGTTGATAGTGTGACCTCATCCCAGAAAGCCACATAGCAGACCTGCTTTACCATAAGACCATCCATTATAAAGCCACAGAGAAACAGAAATTACAGAGTCATCAAATGTGGTGGTCTACATAGAGGTTGCATTTCTGAAAATCTTGAAGGCTCAAATACCTTTCCAATAGAAGAATAGACCATTCCAATAGGTTGATATAGATCATCCCCACCACCGAATGCGCAGGTAGACACAACGACCTTACAAGCTCTCATGTATCTGATGTCATCATCAGAAATTTTGAAACCACCATTGTCACTGTAGAAACCACAGTGCACATTAACAGTCTCGTTCACCTGGAGAAATATTGGAAACACATTAAACAGTTCTACAGTGACATAGTTATGTTATGGCAAAGTAGTATACATTAGTTAGCATTAGAACCTTGAAGCTCTCTTCTCTTTCAGGAAGTGTCTGAAATCCTGTAAACAAATTGAACCTTGTAGCTTCTGCATGCTGCAGTAAATACGTGGAGTTTGCCTCAGAGTGGTATGTGTCATAGTCATTGTCGTCGGATTTATATATGATCCTCTTGACCACAGAATCAAGTTCTGAGCCTTCAGGAAATACCAAATTTTCTATACTTTTGGGACTAAGGAACTTCAAGCAAGCTGTCAATATGAAAAAGACAATTTAATTGATTAATTTCAATTGTATTGACAAAGTCAAACTTAGAAAGTTTCTAAACGAGGAGAAGCTTACTGAATAAGCTAATAATAATAATCAGTAAGAAAAAAAATTGCTATGAGCTCTGTAATTTGTTAAAATAACTTTACTTAACACATGTGATTTGACTAATCAAGTTCCAAACATTTTGTGTTAGAAACTAGGAACACCCTCATAACCCTATTCCACCTAATGTATGTTCTTTGCCAATGTGCAAGTTCTAAAATGCTCACTCCAATTGTCCAACTGCCACGATCTATCTAATGAATTGCGTAAACACAGTAGTCAAGGCCTCCACCATAAACTCAGAACATTGCAACATACAACACTCGCATTGCCAATTTACCATCACAATCGAGTCCTACAGTGCAATCTCTCAAATCCGTAGCGAACCCTCCTTGGGAGCTGGGAACCACTAGAGCGCGGGGAATTTGGGGACAGCCTACGCTCAGATCGAAACAGGGTAGGGGACTCACGCTCGCGCACGCCATGGACGAGGCGCGTGGTAGGGTCGAGCCGCCCCAGGCTGGAGACGGGAGGGGCGGGGCCGGGGGAGGCGCGGAGCCGCGAGGCCTCGAAGAGGAGCAGCGCGACGGCCGGCAGGAGCAGGAGGACGGGCCACCAGCGCGCCACCAGCCGCACGGCCCGCTGCCCCAAGCTGCGCGCCGCCTTCCGGCGGCCCGCGCGCTGGGCCCTCCGGGGTGCCGCCGGCGCGGCGGCGACGTCGTCGTCGGATACTGTGATGGAGACGCTCCGGATCGTCGACGACGGCATCGGAGGAGGCGATGGTGGGGAAACGGTGGCGGTGGTGGGTTCGCCATTTAGTGCGTGCGTGGGCTCGAACTCATTTGACGCTGGTTTGGGCCTTATCTGTGGTGGACCTTCTGCCTGGTCCAGGTCCATATTTCCTTCTCTCTCTCTTTTTTTTTTTTTTTTTTGCGAGGGTAATTTTATTTTTTTCACATAAGCCCATAACTCCCCCTTATTTCGGGTCGTGCTTCGGCACTTCCTTTAAAAAGTTCATAGATTTTAAAGCAAACAAAACAAACATCCTTAAATCCTTAAAACTACTATTTACATTTTTTTTCGTTTTGTCTTTGTATGCTTCTTTGTTTTAGCAAATTAACAAAGGAACAATATATCAATTTAATTACGAAGGACAGGTATATAAATCTGAACAAAAAATATCCAATCTGGATGGTAGTGATGCATATCTACGTCTCTCACCAACTAATTAAGCTAGGGTCGTTCATTTTTTTTGGCTTGTAAGCTACTTGTGTCTTCTCCATCAAGGGGTTTAAACTTTAATGATGGAGACCGGGATTATAATCTGTATGAAAAATGCTTTAAAAGGTGTCTAGAACAAGCTTGTTTTTGTTTTGCACGAAGCTGAGCTGTTGAGTTTGCTTTTACGAACGAAATGTTAGGAAACAAAACCCATAAGCTCCTCGCTGAGATCGGTCGGCTGCATGGTTGAAAGTTGAAAAGTGCCACTATGCTTAAAAGACACTACAGGAAAAGAAATTATTGTCGGATTTGCTATTTTACGGACAAAAAGACGTTAAGGAACGAAACTCATAAGCTCCTCGCTGAGATCAGCCGCCGGCACGGTTGAAAGTTGAAACGACGAGAGTGCGGCCACTATGCTTAAAGAATGTGGTAGAAGAAGCTTGTTATTTTGTTTTGCGCGTAGCTTGGCCGTCGAATTTGCTGTTTTTACTAACTAAACGGTAAGAAACGAAACTCGTAAGCCTCCTCACCAAGATCGGCCGGCCGCACCGTCGAAAGCTGAAACGACGTACGAGAGTGCCACTTATGCGTCTGCCGGCTCCGCTCTGGCGCTTCCTCGTCACACCGGTCTCCATCTTTCCCATAGCCACTGTGCCATTTTTTCCGTCTCTAGAGTTGTTTACCACCACCGGATCCACCGCCCTGCACAACCCTAATCACATACCTTCGGTCACCAAGAACGAGAGCATGCCCGGCGGCAGACATACACACGTCCTCATCCATCGCGGTCCTCCGTCGCCCCGAAGCCAACCCCAGCTGACCACCGCGCCACCCAGCTGGAGTAAGAACCTCCAGTCAAATACAAGGTAAAAAATAAATTTTGACTGATATCCAAAGCAAATATAGATTTCTAGCATTTATTTATTTTATAGAACACCTCATATTTCATTACTCCTGAGGCGTGGACAAATCGCCGGCCAGCTAGACCGATACAAAGTCAGGGGCGCTGCCGAAGAAGCACTCCCAATTACAACCATGCGCGGCCATAGCATGCGCCAAGACCTGCCCATCGTGCGACCCCCGCACAGGTGCGTAATTTGGAGCCTCACGACGGCAGTGGTTTTTACGAGTTTCCGAATCGCTGTACGTACCTTAAGTACTCTTCTTTACTTGCCATGTGACCGTGCATTACAACAAAAACTCAATTTGCGACAAAAAGTTTATTTATAAAAAGCACTAATAGTGGCAAAGGTGGGTAATTAAGAGCACTAACAGTGACAAAGGTGGGTAATTAAAGAAGAGTGGTAATGTGTGTGTGCGCACGCTATTCTAATCTGCGCGTAGAATAGCTAATTCTAAGCGCTAGCCGGATTTCCATACTGACCGATTTCACTTCGTAGCATTAATTAGCAAGCAACAAATTAGCGCAACTGTCCAGTATACCAAACCTAACTAGTAAATGCTATTTCTTATTTGTACATGAATCTTTATTTTTTGATTTAGTTATAACTTTCAAATTAGATTGAGTTTGGTCTTCATATTTTGTAGGGCTGTAGAAACTCACCTACTCTACATATAATAATTTTTTGAGATTTTTTGAAAATTTATACATATGATTTTTATAAATTTTACCCTATAAGACTACTCTATAAGTATATAGTAACATATTGAATAATAGACAGTAAAATATAGTTTTCTTTATAGGAAAAAGTAGTATATGCTGTTGTTTGGCATTGTGTTATTTGCATATTTTTTAAATTCGATTGAGTTTGGTCTTCAAATTTTACAGAATTGTAGAATCATACCTTCCCTATGTGTGGTAATTATTTTAGGATTTTTCACAATAAAATATTATTTTTTATAGTAAAAGATAGTATATATTGCTATTTACAACTTTGTTATTTTCATATCTCTCAAATCTGATAGAGTTTAGTCTATAAATTTTAAAGGATTGTAGAAGCTTACCTCACCTATGTGTGGTAATTTTTTAAGAATTTTTCAAATATTTTACTGCATGTCCGACAAACATAACTATTCAATGTTTAGTGCTTTGTTAATTTCATATCTTTCAAATATGATTGAGTTTGGATTTTAAATTATACAGGGCTTTAGAATCTAACCTACCCTACATATGATAATTTTTTGAAAACTTGTACATATGATTTTTCATAAATTTTACATAATAAGATTGTTGTATATACCATATAGTAACACATTAAGTAATTGACACTAAAATGTAGTATTTTTGACAGTAAAAGGTAGTATATCCTGTTGTTTAGTATTTTGTTATTTATATATTTAAATTCAATTGAGTTTAGTCCAAATTTTACAAGGTTGTAAAATCTTACCTCTTCTACATGTGGTAATTTTTATAAAATTTTTCATAGTAAAATGTTATTTTTTATAGTAAAAGATAGTATATGATACTATTTGGCACTTTGTTATTTTGATATCTCTCAAATTCTATTGAGTTTGGTCTTTCAATTTTGCATGGTTGTAGAAGCTCACCTCCCCAACATGTGGTAGTTTTTTGAGAAATTTTTAAATATTTTACTACGACAAACAGAAATAAATTCTTAATCATGAAAACCATCCGTACACATCTTCAAAAATTCTTAAAAAGTTACTATAGATAGGGAAGGTGAGATTATAAAACTTTGAAAAATTTGAAGACCAAAAACAATATTAGCTAAAAGATATGAAAAAGACAACTTCGGCAGCTTAGTGATATTCACTGTTTAGCGCTTTGTCAATTTCATATCATTCAAATGGGATTGAGTTTGGTCTTCAATTTTGTAGGGTTGTAGAACCTTATCTATCCTACATGTGATAATTTTTTTAGATTTTTTAAAAACTTATACATATGATATTTATAAAATTTACATCATAAGGTTACTTTATACAGCATATAGTAACACATTGAGTAATATATAGTAAAATATAGTATTCTTGAGAGTAAAAGGTAGTACATGCTATTGTTTAGCACTTTGTTATTTTTATATATTTCAAATTCGATTGAGTTTGGTCTTCAAATTTTACAAAATTGTAGAATCTTACCTCCTATATATATGGTAATTTTTGTAGAAATTTTATAGTAAAATATTATTTTTTGACAGCAAAAGATATTAGAGGAAGTATATGGTGAAATCATAAAAGTAATCAAACAGGGGCATTGTATCAAACTTGAATGGTTCAGATCTAGGTGGAATCCCACCTCCCCCACTTAAAGTGTGGAATTTTGTCATTTTTCTAGAGGGTTATGTGTAAAACATGTTTAAGTGAGGAGGTGGGATTCCACCTAGATCTGAACCATTCAAGTTTAATCCAATATCTCTGCTTGATTACTTTCATGATTTCACCATATGTCTATTTTCACCATATACTTCCCCAAGATATTATATGTTGTTGTTTGGCACATTGTTTTTTTGTTATCTCTCAAATTCGATCGGGTTTGGTCTTCAAATCTTGCAGGGGTATAGAAGCTTACCTCCCCTACGTGTAGTAATTTTTGAGAAATTTTTAAATATTTTATTGCAAGTTCGACAAACAAAACTAAATTTTTATTCATGAAAACCATAAAGTACATATTTTCAAAAAATTTCAAAAATTTACTATAGATAGGAGAGGTGAGATTATACAACCCTGCAAAAATTATAGACCAAAATTAATATCAAATAAAATATATAAAGAAATAAAAATTCAGCAGACTAATGATTTTTTTACTATTTAGTGTTTTGTCAATTTCATATCTTTCAAATGCCATTGGATTTGGTCTTTAAATTTTGCAGGATTGTAAAAGTTTGCCTTCCCTACATATGTTAATTTTTTAAAAAAATTAAAAAAATTTTTACATATAATTTTCTTAAATTTTATACCATAAGGCTGCTGTAAATAGCACATAGTAACACAAATGAGTAACAGGCAGTAAAATGTTGTTTTCTTGACAGTAAAAGATAGTATTTGTTGTTATTTGGCGCTTTATTATTTTTATATCTCTTAAATTCAATTGATTTTGGTCTTTATATTTTACAGAGTTGTAGAATATCATCTTCTTTATGTATGGTATTTTTTTAGAATTTTTTATAGTAAAATGTTATTTTTTCGACAATAAAAGATAGCATCATGTCTTCTTTATGTATGGTATTTTTTAATCTAGTTTCAAATCAAATTCATTATATAACTTTTATTTAAAATTTAAACTTGAATTTCTCTTTTACAATAAAATAGTTATTAATTATGAAGTACATCTACAATTTTTTCAGAATTTTTCACCTTTTTAGATAAAAGATAGTATATGTTATTGTTTGGTACTTTTCTTATTTTTATATCTCTCAAATCTGATTGAGTTTGGTCTTTAAATTTTACATAGTTATAAAATCTCACCTCCCCTACATGTAGTAATTTTTTTAGAATTTTTAAAATATTTTACTGCAGATCCGACAAAGAGAATTAAATATTTATTTATGAAAACCACATGTACAAGTTTTAAAAAATTATCAAAAAATTACCATACATAGGGTATGTGAGCTTCTACAGTCCTATAAAATTTGAATACCAAACCCAATCAAATTTGAAAGATATAAAATTGACAAGCGTTAATCAGTGATAAATAGTAAATTTGTCATTTACATATCTTTCAAATGTGATTGAGTTTATTATTCAAATTGTACAGGGCTATAGAAACCCACATTCCCTACCTATAGTAATTTTTTGAGAATTTTTTAGAACTTTTACATATAGTTTTTATAGATTTTACTGACGAATAACTGATATGTGCAGATTATACTGCAAATGTAGTAATTTCATGTTGTATATGTAATAATTTCATGTTGTACATATAGTATTTTTTGTTACCAGTCAAGAAATTTACTATTTAATAGTGAGTCATATATCATTTTATTCCTCTCGTCATTAGTAAGCTACTGGTGAAAATCATTTCTAAATTCAAGCCACCAATAAAAAAATATGGCTAAAATAAAAAAAAAAGATTCATGTACAAACTAAAATATGCATTAACTAGCTGAATTGACCAACGCATAAACTAGTAACTAATTCGATGGTAATTCAATCTGTTGTTATATAGTAAAACATAATTGTGATTTACTATCGAATTGGATTCAATCAATATGGTGTTGTTTGCATGCGCTTCTCCAGTCGAAGTGCAGAATAGCTATTTTATGCTCAGGAGTAGAATAACGTCACCGTATATACACACACATATGAACACTTCACACCTACACCCATACATATATACATATATGTATATATACCTATATATACATATGTGTGTATGTATATATGTGGATATATATATATGTGTGTGTGTGTATCTCTACTACTTCTAATTAGGAGTTAGTGGGGGTCGTTCATTCTCCTTCAAAATACTTGATCCGTTGGATTTGACATGAAAGGCTGAGATGGAAAGGGATTTAACCCGATCGTCCCGCCCCTTCTCTTATCTCGCACAAGCTTACATGGCCCGAACCGCTCCAGCCACGACGTCTTTCATTTCTAACCACCTCGATGCCACACCACCTCCCCCTCATTCGATCCGGCGTGCTCAAATCTCCCTCTCCAATCTCACCATCTCCCACTCCCGATTATCCTTCTCTACCACCACACCCAATGTCTGCCCTGTATGAGCTGTGAGGAGAAGGACCGGCATCGGTGTGGAGGCAACTGGAGTACTCGCAGCTTTGTTCTAAATTCTATCTATACGGCGGCTATTAGTAAAGCTTGGATGTAGAGCGGTGAAGAAGCACAACAAAGGAGGTTGCAGCCACACTTGCCTCCCTGCTCACCGACGACCTTCCCCACCTCCAAGGCTAGCCTACAAGCCTAGCTACTTCTCAAGGTCGGAGCCAGACGCAATGGAGGAGATGGTAGTGACCCTTGGTGAAGAACAGAGTCTGAACTAAAAATTACACCTTGATCATACAGAAGGGGAGTATTAGCGTTGCAACAGAAGGAGTACACCGGCATTGTGTTGTGACAGAAGAGGGGCTTTCCCTTCTTTTGTCCCCTTCCTTTGCATGGATTGGCTCTCTGCGGTGATGACCATGATAGGAGGAGTTGGCAGTTCGTGAGGATGAGTGTTCAATTAGGAGTTAGGTTTACTTTCAGTGATTTGTTAGATGAAAAATTGGTTAAATTTGCTTCCTCCCTTTCTTCTATGGTGAGTCCATACTTATTACTTTTAACTAATTTACTGTCCTACATTATTTTATTTGCTTTCTTATATGATTTGGTAGCCAACAAGCTAGTGCTACAAGCAATATTAAAATATTTGATATACTGCAAAGGATGATGCTTCGATTCACATGAGATGTTTACTAAGAATGTCATCTACAAAATTCTTACGTCATACATATCTCATAATACAACTGAAAGATGTTTTATTTGTATTCGTGTTGGACGAGACTCAATATAAAACATTTGTTTATAATCTGATTTATTTACTAGCTTGCCAAGATATGCTCTGCTTGATGTGTGCATGAATGAAATTGTACTTTATTAATTAGCTTAGGATCCTTTCTACTTACATGTATCAACATTTTTAGGATTTTGTTGTAATGCATGGGTACCCTACTAGTACATACATATGTGTATGTCTATACACATATGTTTACATATATACACATACGTCCATACGTATATATTACATATGCATATACATACATACATATACATATATATATACACATACATGTACATATATATCATATATAACTGAACTACATATATATATATATATACATATATATACACACATACATACATACACACACATATACACATATATACCTATACATATATATAAAATATAGTTCATATATACAATATGTATATATATACACATATATACCTATACATATATATAGGACATATAATATGAGGCACCATGGGGCACCATGGGGCACCATAATTTCAAATGCATGAATTCAAGCTAAATTCGGGTACGTTTTTCGAAACTTTCAGTTTTAGGTTTATACCCATCTATAACAATTCAAATGAAACACATATCTCTGAAAAATATACTCAAATTCAAAGATTCGAATGAAATTAGATCACATACTTTGCTGATTTATATACAAAATTAGCATATACCTACAATTAAGCTATCATCAAAAAACAAAACTTTTGAATTTTAGTTCGAACTTTGCTTGAAACAGTTAGTAAACTAGTTAAACTCAACGTCCTAAGGCCCTGTTTGAAGGACTTAAATTCAGCTTCAGCTTCTCAAAAACTAGTATGCCCTCAAACATCTCAGTTTTTAAGCGGCTTTTGACATAAACCAAAAGCCATATATAACTAACAAAAACTAAAAGCTAGAAGCTGGGCTGGACATATTTTTGCAGCTTATTGCTAAGGAAAATTAGCTATTTATTAAATAATTTCTTATAAAAAGCTACCGCTTTTCTGCTTAAGCAAAAAGCAGTTTTTCAAAAAAGCTACAGCTCCGACCAAACGGACCCTAAAATTTTAAAATTTTCGCATGTAAATATGTATGGGAAATACCTATTTTGGATGATGGTACCAGGCACCATGGTTCCCCCGATAATTGTAATATACACACATATATATGCAGAAATGAGGCCCATATATAGGGTATGGGTACCATAATTTTAAATGTGTGAATTCGAGCTAAATTCAGATACATTTTTTGAAACTTTCATATTTAGAGTATATACCATCTATAAAAATTCAAATGAAGCACTTACCTTTTTAAAAAATATAATCAAATTTAAAGATTTAAACGAATTTAAATCACATATTTTACTGATTTATATATAACATCAACACATATCTGCAATCAAACTACCATAAAAAAACTAGCTTGAATTTTAGTTTAAATTTGTTTCAACTATTTATTAAATTAATTAAATTCAACATTCTAAATTTTTTTAAAAAGTTTGCAAGCAAATAAATAAATAAATAAACCATTTTGAATCCTGGTGTCCAGACACTACGTTGGTGCCCACCAAGACTGCCGAGATTTTTTTTACATAAAAGACTTGTTGATGGTCTTATATATCACACAGCTCCAGACCGGGTTTACGAAACAGAATCTGAATTTTCCTCACTGGAACACAAAAGCTAGCCCAACTAGATCTGCAGTCTGCACGACGAGGACCCTTGTAAGTTGTTCATAAACACACGGGAGCCTCCACAATAACTCAATGGAAACGGCGCGTGGCGTTTCATCTCGTGCGGCACGACGTCCACACAGCGAAGCCCTTGCGTTGACGTAGTGCGCCGGACCTCGACGTCCGCCCTCGACGCCTTGATCTCCTCCGTCGAGAAGCCGTATTTGCCGCCGCGCTTCCGCACGCGATCGGGGGGCACGGCGGCGACGCGGTCGTCCTGCCGGCCGGGACACCATGAGCGCGGGCGCGCCGAGGGGGAGGCGGTCTCCGCGGTCCACCTGCCAGGTGCATCATAATTAACTTGCCGAACGTGCCGGCCGGCCGTGTGGTCCAGCTCCGTCTTCTCCAGCATCCCCGGCACGCGCGGGCTCACCCACAGCCCCGCCTTGATCTCGTGCGCGTGCGAGTGCCACAGCCTCTGCTGCTCCGCCGGTAACGAGCCCAAGATCACCTACGTACGTACAAAGACGCAGTGCACGTTCTCGGTGAGCGTGTGGCACGGATTGAATGACAAGGTAAAGAGAGCAAAGATGTATGGGGCGCGCGCGCACCGATAAGGCGAGCGTTTGCGTCGTCGGAGTAGTAAACGGCGCACTGGAGTCTGGAGGGCGTCCTGGTTGAGGCGGGAGATGAAGTGGTGGGTCTCCACCTGCCGGCGCGGGTCATGCGCGTAGAGCGCGAACGTGCACACGTGCTGCTTCACCGGGCGCCGCGACTGCAGCGCCGCCGCGCCCTTGTCGAGCACCTTCGTCGACGCCGCCGACGCGCTGTTGCCTCCTTCCGAGGCCGGCGTCGGGAGACGGGGAGAGGACTCTCGTCGCTGGACGCCATCGGGAGTTATCTTACGAGTTCGGTGGGCTAGCTTTAAGGTGGACTTGGAAGTGCTACTGCGCGACACGTATGAAGTGGTAGGGTTGGACGTGGCAAATGGCATGCGACGTAGGTGGCAGCAGATGCTGCTGCTCTGTCGACAAATGGTGGTGCCACTCGGGTCGACAGTTTGATTATTTACCCAAATTAATACTCGCTGCAAGTTCGTGCAATTCTTGAAGCAACTTAAACACCGAACGTGACTTGAGGGCATTGTGAAATGGAATGGTCAAGAAACTGCTAGGCTCTCAGATTTTTTCGATAAAGGAAGCAATTTTTATCGAAAAAATCTCGGAGCCTAGCAGTTTCGAGATAGCTCAGTCTTTTCACTAAGGAATTAAACTCAAAAGAAAAGAGGATATCATCAATCTTGCATACTTATTAAAACTCTCAACAGACTAGCCGGACAAGCTAGGCAGTTGGTCACACTTGCTGCTGCTCTGCTGGCACGACAACATGCTCATGGTCGACCGCTTGCTGCTGCCCTGCTGGCACGACAAGATGCTCATGGTCAACCGCTTGCTGCTGGGGCTTGTATTTGTACCAGCTGGACCAGAAAAGGTAGTTGAGGAAGTTGAGGAAGCTGAGCACGGCGAGCAGCCAGAAGAAGAGTTCGAGGTGGTCCCGGTTGATGTTGTTGTCGACCAGCCAGCCGCCGCTCGCTGTAGTGTGCTTGGTGGCGGCGTTCACCGCCTTGACGATGATGGTACTCAAGAAGTATCCGAGCGACATGGAGCACCACAGGAACGACGACGACATGGACTTGAGCGCCGGCGGCGCCTGCGAGTAGAAGAACTCTAGCAGGCCGATGAACGTGAACATGTCGGCGATGCCGAACACGGCGTACTGCGGCGCCATCCAGAAGCAGGAGATGGGCAGAAACTGCTTGGGTTTCAGGTCCACCATGCCGTGCCGGATGGCCACGTTCTTGCGGCGCACCTCGACGACGGCCGCGATGGCCATGGAGATGATGGAGAGCACGAGGCCGACGCCCACGCGCTGCAGGTGCGGTATGCCGTTGGGGTGGCCGGTGATGCGGCGGGCGAAGGGCACGAAGAGCCGCTCGTAGATGGGCACGGCGAAAATGAGGATGAGGAGCGGGATGATGGGCAGCGACGCAGCCGGAATCTTGAACTTCTGGCCGAGCCTCGTGTCCATGGTGGCGCCCTGCTCGATGGAGAAGGTCTGGAGCTGGGCCAGGCAGGTGCTCATGATGATGGCGCTGCAGAAGATGGGCACCATGGCGAGCACCGTCTTGGCGTTCTCCACCTGCGTCACCCGGCATTGCCGCCATGGGCTCGGCGTCTCCCCCGTTGGTGTCTGGATAATCGCCGCCTTGTCCAGGAACCTGCACGTACATGCAGTGCAGTAAATGTCAATGTATCACCAGCGGTTTCTCCATGTAAATAAAATCTGCATGGTGAATTAACAACCTGAATGGCTTGTTCCTGTGGGGCACGAACTCCGTGCCAGGGGAAGCTTTGCTTCTGCTGATCTCGTACAGCTCGTCAGGGTTCTCAGGGAGCTGCAGATACCTGTTCCTGATTGCAGCAACGTACACCTGAAGACAGCATACAAAACCACGTTGAGCACTACATATATGGAGGGTAACTTGAGTGCACTGTCTCATCCATCCTCTTCGGAATGTCCAAGAAGAGAACGTTTTCCGACCTGGAAGATTTCGAGAAGCGCGCTGCTGCCCTGCACGGTGGAGATCCGGTACCGCGGCAGGCCGGCGATGAAGACGAGGACGGCGAGCCCCATCACGCCCGTTGCGGCGCCGAACCCCTTATCCCAGCCCTTCTCGTCCTGGATCCACACGAACACCGTGACGCTGATAGCTCCACCGATGCAGAGGCTGAGCAGCAGCCAGTTGAAGAAGCTGGACATCTGCAGCCTCTCCTTGGGGTGCTTCTCTTCGAACTGGTCGGCGCAGTGCGCTGGCAGGGCCGCCTTGATGCCTGCCGAGCCGATCGCGACGAGGTACAGCCCGATGTAGAGGTGCACCTCGTTGTCACCGCTCACCCTCTGGCACGTCGGGTCAAAGGGGACGCACGGTGGCGGTTTCAGCCTCTTGGAGTGAGCTTGCAGCGTCAGCAGCAGCAATCCCTGCAGAAATGGGAGTGTGAGAAGAAACGCAACGCATCGGGTTGTCCAATCCAATCAGTGTAGCATCAACCAAGGTAGGTAAAATCGGAGTCAGAACAACCAAAGGAACATTCTTACCACGAGCTCGACCACGGATGATATGATCACAGTCTTGTACCGGCCTATAAAGGTGTCCGCAAAGACGGAGATGAGCACTGCGACCATATAGCTCGTGCCCGTGTAGTTGGTCACCAGGTTGGAGGCATCGGCCAGGCCGATGTGCATGACCACCGTGAAGTACATGATGAGGTTCACGGCTAGAGACAGAGAGGCAACGCTCTCAAGTCCAAAGTTCACTGCAACAGACAATCAAGACAGCTCTGATCAATGGGATTCGCTTCTTGTACTCTTGTTCATTAGATTGTTGAAAACAACATGTTGCTTCTTTCTTGGTTAAGTACAGCATAACCAGTAACTAATGTCGAATGATTAACACAAGACATTCTTAAGTCTGTCTCATGGACGAGACATTATATATGCTGCTAACTATCATTGAAAAGATAATTTACATATTGGATCATTTTTATTTTATTTTTGAATCTGCTCATTTAGTTCCTTGGACTTTCAATTTGCTCACTCAAATCCCCACAGTTGATATTGTTCATCCAAGCACATGAATTCTCAATCTAGTTACTTAAATGATTAAATCCAGATAATTGTGTGTTTTTAGCTAATAAATAGTCCTCCAATTGGTTAAGCCAACTCTATGTGCATTTTAGATTATCATATCATGTCATGCTATCATCTAATCTACGAAAAACTAGTTTGATTAAAAATTACTGTGCACAAATTAGATGATCAAGCTGACCATATGGATTCAAATAAATAAGTATAAGAAACACGCTGCTAAAGTAGTACAAACCTGAAGGCCTGAATGCATATCTAGTTTAGAAATCACAAGAACTGTTCATGTGATTTTGTTTTCGAAGGGAGATGATTAGCTTTCATGCATGGGCAAGGCACAAGAGAGTTACCAAGAATGAAGAAAGAATTGGCAACACCACCATGGCGTCCTCGCAATGCAGGTCTGCCCCTCCAATCAACCTTCCCTTCAATGACTTCGCATTTCTTCCCTCCAACGACTTCATGTGTCTCCACCTACGGATCATTATGCGAAGACCAAAGTCATTTCCATGCTTATGGATATGGAATAGTTAGCATACGATGAACCATGTGATTTTCTTTGCCGCTGGCTTCAGCTAGTATGCTGTGCTCCTAGAATTCCTATAAAATTTTTAGAATCACACTAGACGAGAGACTTGATATGAGAAAGAAACAAGCAATTTCAGACAAGAAGTGAGAGCTTCTTCATGAATGAGTATCTACTATTGTTGTTCAGTGCTTTAACACCTTCTTTCATTTATTTTTGTAGAATTATTAATGCAGAACCCATGAATGTGGAGATATTAGATTTCCTTTCCATACTATATAAATCAGATCAGAATCTAGAAATTCAGTCCATGAGAATAATAACCCATCAATGCCATTTATCTGTTCATGCATAAGCTATTTTACATAGTAATTTATACCTTATTCCCGTCTTTATGTCACATATATTAGATAATCAACGAAAAACCCCCATTACAGATTAAATAGAATGGTCATCATATGCATGTTTTATGATATGAATTAATAAACATCAGCTATTTAAAAAAAAAGAGCATAGGATTAACAAAGAAGGATACCATGGAGTCTAATTTGCCGTTGGCCTCAGTTACTTTGCTGATCTCCTCGTTTTCCTGTTAAGATTTCACAAAAATCACATAGCTGTGGGAAAATCGGCATATTGGCAGAATGAGAAGAAGGAAATGTAAGCAAGAAAATTAGCTACCATTTTGGGCAAGAACTATCTTAGGTGGACAGACAAAACGTGTAGTTGCTAAGCCATATAAAGCATCTTTATATCATGGACGAGGCTTCCTAGGATTGTTTTATGACATCTTCATTTAGTCTGTTCTTGTTAAACTATTAATAGAGATAACCATTAGATGTGGACATGTTCTAATTCTTTAATACAACTTGGCCGATTTGTACAAATTACAGTAGATAATAGATCAGTGTAGCAAACTCAGTACACATAACTAGTCTGTTTGATTTGTCCACCCTTGCCTAGGCTATTACCTTTGGTAGTATGCAACTTTGTCCAGTCGTTTTGACATGTACACATTAGTCCCCCCAAAGAAACATCCATACATGTGTCATAGGATATTTCGTTGCTTTCTTCGAGATCACATCGCAGATCAACTTCTGTATGAACGTACTTTACAAAGTTGAAAGTGACGCCAAGTGTGTCATATATTGCTGGAGCTGATCAAACCAAAGCATAGCTTGTTCACATACAGTACCGACATGTCATTTGAGCATTCCTTCCCAGGTCGTCCTAAGCACCGGCGCTGGTACATTGGGATCTCCTTTGACATTACCACTTAACTAATCCATATTCTCCGGAGACGCCAAGAATGTCCCTGCGGAAACACCAAATCAGAACTCAGAAGGAATCAGAAACTGGGTTTCCTTGAGAATTCCCCCAAGTTGAACACTGCATATTCTTAATTCTTAAATTGCTGCGCACAAATTACTAATAGGTTGCTAGAAGAAAATTTTCTTTGGGTCACTCCACTTCACACTAAGAAATTTTCGTAGGATCACTCCACCTCACACTCTTTTCTTTTAAGGGTTTGGAGGGTCAGAGGATTTGCAAATGGACAGGAATAGAAAAAAAGTCAACTTCAATGGCTTCCTTCTGTTCCTTTTGGAAGCATGCCTGATGTCCACCAGATGAGGTGCCAAAAGATAACTGCAATCAAGCAGCAGCAGCCAGATATGGGTACATGTCATCGTATTTACATTTACAGTGACTCGTACTCATTGTAACCATGCCAGTTATCTCTTCCGGCTTTGTCCTCTCCCTGGACACATTCAGCGTAACAGACAGGCATAAAACGGGCTATTTTCAAAAAGATAAGGAAATACGCGGGCCGAGCTTAGCTAGATTGGTTGAGACACGGTGTGTGCATCCAGCTCGTCCACGGTTCAAGCGTCCCTCGACGTGGGCGCTTGTGGAGCTGTGGTGTAGACGCGTGTGTACGCGTGTTTGTAATCCGGTTGCTGTCTTTCTTTAATAAAATATTAGAGCTCTCGGTTATTTAAAAAAATAAAGAAAAAGATAGGAAATACGGCAATATAACATCTATGTTAGTGTTACGTACAAGGCGCAAAAGGAGACGAATTTCAGGAAAGCACTTATTTTGCATATTACAAAAGATGTGATGTATTTTCTTGATCCACACAGCAGAATATGCTTGTTCTCGTCACCTATCCAGTCGAGTAATCAAGCAAAAGCTTAAAGTGGCAGGACAGACATGGATGAAGTCAATACTCCATCACATCAATTGTACCTTAGACTTTTTGCAAACATTCACAGCACCCGTATATTTGTCAAAAAGATGATCGGTGCTCAACCTTTAATCATGCCCTGCAAAAGTCAGACTGAATTGCTCAACTCAAAACGAATATTTCACCCAAGCTGCACAAGCACATCGAATTTGATGAACATCACCAAACTGTTTACGGTTTGTCATCAGGAGAGCTTAACTCAGTTCCATTTCGCTGGAGTAACTTCAAAGGGCAAAAGCAAAACACCGATGAAAAATTCATATTATGCATCATCTTCCACTGCCACGAAGAGATGACCGTGAAAGAGATGACTGGGGCCATATCAATATCTTTGAACTGGACATAAACATCTTGAAGCTACTTTGGTCACAGCATCAACAACAAGAAGCATAAATCCACATCATGTTACACGGAGTACCATACATGAAGAACAAATGAACAAATGCTATCTTTAAACAGGTTGCTTCATAGCAGAGAGAATGAATGAATGCTTTCAACATTTTGGTCAATAATTTAGTAAGGAGTATTTCGCACGCACAACAATCCTGCCCTTCTCGACACCCAACTTTGCTCCTGTGACCAGCCAGTGGCCAGGTGCATCTTGTGGGCCCTTCATCGTCTCAGTCATGTCAACAATCTTCGCAAGTTTAGCATTATCACTCAAGGACGATGAAGCTTCATCTGCCTTATGCATCAAAGAACTTGGACTGTGGTCCCACACTGATCTCCTAATTGTGCACCCAGGAACTCTGGAGAACAAGAGTTTAAGGTGGAGTACACTCTTCGCGCCAAAATCCCACACTCCCAATTGCGCTCCAGAGACAATATAAACACCAGAAAGGTCCGTGATATTTGTTTCAGTATTTTCTATGGGTGCAGTGCTGACATGAGCAAAATTCTTCCACTTGATTGGTTCGAACCAGCGGCTATCCTGCTCTTCAGGGCCTTGCCATTTTGGTGGTCCAATTGTGATATGGGAGTCCCAATGAGGTAGGAATATTTTTGGTAATGAGCCAAGGTGCTGCAAATGAATAGCCAGACGGTTCTGTTTGGTTCCTTCCAAGCACAGCCTGAGGCCAGTGACTGGTCTACGGCCAACAGATATCTGCAAGTATTTCATTAGAAGTTAGCATGTGTTACATTGCTTTGCAGAGTTCATTGTCTAAAAACTTTTTATTTCAAGTTGCCATCGAACCCCGTAGCAACACAATGTTCCCCCAATTCCTTTGTACCATCTTGACTCTTGAGGCAATAAGGTGTGAGGGTTGAGGGATTGAATTAAGTTATTTCACAGCAAATCACAACAAAAGTGTGTGTGTGTGTGTGTGTGTGTGTGTGTGTGATGTATGTATATATCTTCTGTGTTTGGGATCTGGCAGACCCTAAACTTCACGTCTCAAGCAAATTGCTATTAAGCGTATTAGCAAAATGTTGTTCTGTTTCTATTTTTGCCTCACACATTTAGTCAAATATAAGATAGAATCTGGTGAGAGCTATTAAGTTAACCTATTGATCGTAAGATTAGGAGAGAAAAACATATGTATTTAAATCCGAGGGGTAGCCTTTACCTGTTCTGTGCTAACAAAGAGCTTTGGGCCCATCAAGCTAAACTGAAGTGATGGGCACACAGGCTCCTTTCTATGTTGACCAGCAATACCTGGAGCTACTGGAGCCCAAACCAGCGGAACTTGGAAATCTAAGAAGTACTGCAACTCTTCAATTGGAGGTTTGTCTGGAGAACAAAAATTATCAAAGTTACATAAATGAAAAGATACCATGTAATATAATAATTTTACATCGCAGCAGGAAAAGGGCAAGGATAATTATCCATCTCTGATAGAAGAAACATAAAATGTTTCTCCACAGCACTTTCTTTGGGAAGCCTCACTACTGCATTGATTTAATTAAGCTCAACATTATGACTTTAGGGCATAACTGCTGATCTGGATCATGAAAACACCGCCTTTACTAAAACATTTTAGTACAAACAGAATCAAAGCTGCAAAGGATCTTGCTACTGTAATATAAACAATAATACCCTGGGAAAATTGCTCAGGGTATTAAAAGTGTTAAAGGTGGCGAATGCGATTTAAAAATACAGTAACAATAAGGAACCGGATGCATGTCTTACATGTCAAGTATAGATCAACTGCACGAGCAAGGTACTTCTTTCCAGGTATATCATCAACAAGTGAAACAATAGGGAGAAATGTCATGCCTATGACATCTGGTGCTGAGGAAACAGTTTTTATCCAATCAATAAAACTCTGAACAAGATCACAACCTCCCCTCCTCCTGAAGATTACTGTCATGTCCTGTAGAGGGAATACGGTATTAATTATTTTACATATGGATTGATTTTTTTCAACCATTTTGTATGCTGGAATTAGGTCTTGTTGCCAGTTAAAGTGGTGCAGCTCTTATTTCTTTCATTGAACATGTTTGATTTTTCAAAATAGCTAATTTCCTGCTGTTGATAATTCAGGTGGTTCTCAAAGGTGTAGACAGATAAATAACCATGATGCAGAAGGCATCCTTGTAAACTCATAAATTGTACAGCTCTCAAGGTGAACCAATGAAGATAGTCATGACAAGCTTGTTTTTTTATCGGCCATTACAGATAAAAATGATTTCCCTTATTAATTTAAAATGGCAAGGCGAAGAATTTGCTAACCTTCTCACTGTAATTGATAGGAGTCGCATTTGACTTGCTTTCCCCATCTGAAAATCTCTCGTTCCCAATTTCTCTCACGTAATTTTTGAACTCCAACTCTGACAATTGGGATGAGGAATGCTGCTTTATGTATACTTCATCCTTACCGCCAACCATAACAGAAGTAATAATATGGGTACCGTAGTTCTCGATAAAGCTGGGAAGAAATGATATAAGAGCCACTTGTTATATGATAAGGGCAGGTAATTGCAAAGAATTATATAGGATTGGAACAAGCAGAACTGGACCCTGATAACAACGTCAATCAAGAAGATTACCTACTGACCTAGCCAATGCTGACGGATCCCAGCTATATGGAATTGCACGCTTAACGCCCTCGTGCAGAAACAATTCGTCACTCGTTATTTTAACTCTATATAGCGGCACAGAGTAGCCATCAATCGCAAGGGACTTCGTCGCTGCTGCATCATTATTCCAAGAACCAGTAAAGCTGAACAGCGAGTTGAAGGAACCCAGTGGTACTATTTCCAGCAAGCCTGCCTTCCTGTTGAAATGTTCAGCCATCTAGCCAACAAACACAGCGCTGTCACATACGGCGAAAAAAATGGCCATGAAGCTCAAGAAGAGACGCACTACGACTCGCATCACAACGCATCGTTGAACGGTACACGGCATGCCGTATATGTACACACGATCCGATCAATAGAAGCCCCCAATCGGGAGCACCTCCCTCACCTTCTGGAAGCTGCAGACGAATGGCTCGTCAGCGGCGGCGCCGGGGGAGATCGGGCGGCAGCGCTCGGGGCTGCCGCGGTTGGATTCGACCTCGACATCGGGGGGCACGCCGCAGAGGACACCGCCGCCGATGGGCAGGTCCCGCGCGCGGGCCTCGTCGAGCGCCACGAGCCTGCCGGCGCCCTTACAGTAGAGCAGGCGGTGGTCCCCCGCGGCATCGAGGCCACGACCCACGGCCTGCAGCGCCGCCTCCAGGGCGGAGCCCGCCAGGCTCATGGGCGCCTCCCACTCCTCCTCCCCCGCCTCCGCCTCGGGATCCTCGACGATTCAGGTCGGTCACACCAATGGAGTGGGGGCTCTGGTGTCCGCGCTGCTCCTGCGCGGAGATTACGAGAGGGAAGAAAGGGAGGAAGAAGACACGGACCGGGTGTTGGGGGGGGGCGTGAAGCTTTTGACCGCCGCTACTGCTGTTGATCGGGAAGGGAGGGGGACACGGTTTCTAAGGAGGAAGGGAACCGGGGGTGTGAAGGCCACGCTGGGGGGCCGGGGTTAGTTTGGTTTGACTGGATCGTCTCCTCTTCCTCCGGTTGCTATTAGCAAGTTTTGTGTGTCTTTGCTACTGACGTTGTTAACGCTTTCAACTTTGTCATGCTAGATATTTCAAAGCATGCTTTCAATGTTGTCGTGCGGGGTGTTTTGAAAGATTGGTTTCTTGAGATGCTTAACATTGAAAAACCAGTTGACTTATTGTTTGGAATTTAGAAAGGTTTACATTGGGGTTTCGTATTCGGAAAACGACTTGCATATGTAGTCAGATTCATATTCGATATATTCATATTCGATCCGGAAATTTTCATGGGATACGGGTACTATTGAGGAGGATCTTGGCCAAGTAGCTTAAGTATCATGGCTTAAATCATGCTCACTAAAGTCGTAGATGTTTTTCTTTGAGTTATTTTAAAAATTCTGAAGAAAAGTTATCATGGTCTGTGCTACCTGACCATATGAGAGTTGTGCTACCACAGGTCGGTAGCACTGGGTCAATGGCCGGTGTGTTTATAATAAAGGGTTGTTTTTCTGGTCTCGGCCTGATCGGTGCTACTGCCCATGTGGGAGCGGTACTACCACAGGTGTGGTAGCACTGGCCTAAGGAGAGGTGAGTTTTTTCGAGAGAAGGCTTTTTTGGTCAAATTTCTATGACAGGTGCAGTAGTACCAGGGCAAAGGATGGTGTGTTTTTTCAGAACAACACACTTATTGGCGGTCTTGTAAAATTTGAGGCCGGTGCTACTAGTCCTACATAGGCGGTAGCACCGGCTCTCTGTAGTAACGACTACATTTAGTGCATTTAATGCACTGTTTTGACCGTTGAGTTGGAGACTGGTACTATTGATTCTACATGGGCGGTAGTACTAGATTTACTGATTTTTTATGGATTTTGTCCCCAACGGTTGGAAATATTGGTAGAGGCTATAAATACCCTCACACCTGTGTTTAAAACTCTTCTTGATATTCATTAAATATCTTGTGAGTTCTAACAAGTCTCCGCTCCTCTTTGCACATTAAATTCTTATATTTGAGGGAGTTAGGAGCATTCAAGTATGGCATTTAGAGTTTGATCCATTTAGACACTTGATTGATCTCAAGTAAGCGTAAGATTTATTACTCATGGAGGTTGCTGCCTCCTAGGCAGCTTAGAGACGTGAGAACCGGTGATCTTCTTAAAGGAGTTTGTGAGAAGGTCGGGTGGTTTGTGAAGGCCAGAGCTCGCATACCTAGAGTGGGAAAGAACTACCAATAGCGATCGAGGAAGTCTCATTTGCGTAAGGAGCCGGCTTAAGTTGGTCAAGCTAACTCAACATGGTTAGGAGAGACCAGTAGGTCTCCGAGACCACGGGATAAAAATTTGTGTTCCACTCTTTGTGGTTTGATAACTTGTATATAATTTGTGCAATTTACATTCCTAGTTATCTTATCATTTGATTTTGTACCTAGGATTGTCAATTTGCTTTGACATAGTTAGTTGGTGCACTTAGTTAAACCTAGATGATTTAGACTTTAATTGTCAAAAATCATAATTCTAGTTTTGCTTGACCATTTATTGCAATTAGACTGAAGAATTTTAAAAATATCCTATTCACCCCCTTTAGTTGGTTATTCTTGGTCCTACAAATGGTATGAGAGCTTGAACTCTTTTGGAGCTTTACCACCTATAGAGTAAAGGGAACGCGGATGAGTTCAATCAGGTGAGAAACCTTGATACCGCTCATGAGATTTGGACTACCCTCTCAAAATTCATGAGGGGACATCCTCGGTCAAGGAAACTAAATTGCATATGCTTAGAAACAAATTTGAGAGTTTCATACCCCATGAGAACATCAATGAGATATACTCAAGACTCAATAACATAATGAATGAGCTCAAAGACCATGAGGTGTCATTAACCAATCTTGATGTTATTCGTAAGATGCTTAGGGCTCTACCGGACAAGTACAAAAGATATTGTTCCTCAACTCTCCTGAGTTGTTAAGGATGATGCCAACCAAATTCCTCAGGAACCTCATCACTAATAAGCTCTATAAGAAGGATAAAGAGGAGCTCTTGAAGCAAAGTTCTTCAAAGAAGAAAAACATCGCTTTCAAGACCAAGGCAGAGTCAAGCGATGAGGCGCTTGATAACTCTGAAGAAGACACCGAGGAGGAGATGGCTCTCCTCATGAGGAGAATGAGGAGGTTTATGAAAAGACGCTCAAACTCAAGTGCACCTCATAAATTCAAAAAGGGACCACTCTAGCAATAACCGCTACGGCAATATTCGGTTCTATGAGTGTGATAAGAAGGGGCACATCGCCTTCCATTGTCCCAAAAAGAATGATGACAAAGCCAAGTCACCCAAGAAGAAGAAGCCATTCCAAGATAAGGCCCTGTTTGGTAGAGCTCCAGATCCTAGCTCCACCTTAGATCTGAAATTTGTAGGCTAAAATAAAGTTAATTAAGTTTATATTTTTAGTCTAAAATGTAAACAAGATGTCTCGCCTAAACACTCTAACATATCCACAGCTCCAGCTCTACGGATTTGATGAAGTTAGAAATACCTAGCTCCACCAGATCTACGGATCTGATGGAGCTGTACCAAACATAGCCTAAAAAGAAATTCTTTAAGAAGCTTCACAAAGATGGTAAGGGTGAGGCTCACGTTGGAGAGTGGGATTTCGAAGAAGAGTATTCGAATTTCAACTCATCCGATGATGACATTCCTTCCAAGAGAAAGGAACTCGCCAAAGTCGCCATCAAGGAGGCTACATCACCATTCGTCACTCCTTTTTATCTCATGACAAAAAGAGATCACAAGGTAAAAACTAATGCTGATGATGAGCCATCCTACGATGAGCTTATAAACATACTTGAGGACTTAAATGAGTACCTTGACAAGGAGAAGTCCAAGCATAATGCCTTGAGAAAGAAATCTCTTGCTCAAGGATTCTTATAAGGAGCTAAAGGAGATTTATGAGACTCTTTCTCAAGGATCATTCAAAATCTCAAAACGATGTAGGAGTTCTTGCAATATCCTTGATGATATATCTAGACTAGAAAATGATTCTTACTATATCTAAGTCTAGTGTATCAACTTCATGTGATGATCTTCTAGATATGCCTTCTAGTTCATGTTCTAGTTCAATTTCTATTCATGATAATAATAATTTAATTATTAAGAACAATGAGCTTAAGGAGCAAGTGAGCAAGCTAAGTAAGGGTTTGGATCTGTGTTTCAAGAGTAAGGACCTTGATAAGATCTTAAACGATCAACGTTGCTCCTACAACAAGAAAGGACTTAGGTTCATTCCCAAGAAAGATAAGAAGATGAACAACAAAGCTCCAAGGTTTGTGAGGTCTAATGGAACGCTTAGCTATAAGTGTCATGATGTAGAATATATAACAAATAATTATCTATTAAGTAAAGCTCCTAAGAATAATATTTATGATTCATGTTATGTCCTTAGAAAAAATAGCAATGGTAAAGTTGTTACAAAATTTGTTGGCACTCCTATATTTTCTCATAAAAAGAATGCCATTTTGATGCCCAAAACCTTGATTACTAATCTCCAAGGACCCAAATAAATTTGGGTACATAAAAATATTTGATCTTATTTTGTAGGTGAACTATAAGACCGGTAGACGGCATTGGTTATTAGATAGTGGTTGCATTCAATATATGACCAGAGATCGGAAGATATTCACCACATTTGAAGTTGGGAGTGAGTGGTCAACATGACGATCACATTTGGTGACAATAGTAAGGGAAAGGTAATGTGATTGGGTAAAATTGCTATCTCTAAGAGCTTTTCATTTCAAATATTTCATTAGTTGAAAAATTAAATTTTAACTTGTTATCTGTTGCTCAAATTTATGATCTTGGTCTTAGTTGTACATTTTCTAGAGATGGTGTTGTAATCTCTAAAGAAAATGACAAGTCCTTGGTGTTTAAAGGTTTTAGATTTAAAAATATTTATTTAATTAAATTCACCTCAAATGAGTCATGTCTTCAAACATGTTTAATTGTGAAAACCTCTTTGGGTTGGTTATGGCATAGAAGACTACCTCATGTTGGGATGATTCAACTCAAAAAGCTTTTCAAACATGATTTAGTTGTGGGTTTGAAAGATTTAAAGTTTGAGAAAAATAAATTATGTAGTGCTTGCCAAGCCGGTAAGAAAGTTACTAGTTCTCATCCTTTCAAGAGTATTATGTCCACATTTAGGCCATTGGAGCTCTTACATATGAATTTGTTTGGCCTAACAACCTATAAGAGCATCGGGGGTAATTCTTATTGTTTAGTTATTGTAGATGATTACTCAAGGTATACTTGAGTCTTTTTCTTAGATAAAAATCCGAAGCCTTCGGTATTTTCAAAAGTTTTGCAAAAAAGGCTCAAAATAAATTTGATTTCAAAATAAAGAAAATCCGTAGCGATAATGGTTCCAAGTTAAAAAATACAATAATTGAAGATTCTTGTGACAAACTTGGAATAAAGCATGAGCTTTCCGCTACCTACGCTCCGGAGCAAAATGGAGTCGTAGAAAGAAAAAATCGAATATTAATTGAAATGGCAAGAACAATACATGATGAATATAGTACTTCTGATAGTTTTTGGGTGAAAGCTATCAATACCATTTGCCATGCAACAAACCGTCTTTATTTGTATCGTCTTTTGAAAAGGCTTCCTATAAGCTTCTCATTGGAAGTATGCCAAACATCTCTCATTTTTGTATTTTTGGTTGCAAGTATTATATTTTGAAAAAGGGTGTTCAGCTCTCAAAATTTCAAAGTCGGTGTGATATTGGTTTCTTGCTTAGTTATTCTTCAAATAGTAAGTCTTACCGTGTCTTCAATCAAACTAAGAGTTTAGTTGAAAAAATGTGTGATGTTGAATTTGATGAAACTAATGTCCCTCAAGAAGAGTAGGAATATTTGGATGTAGGTGATGAAGACTTGAGATAAGTAATGAAGAATATGACACTTAGAGATATCAAGCCAAAAGATGACCAAGAATATCAATCCACATCTACTCAAGTTGAGCCGTCTACTTCTGTAATGCCAAGTCAAGCTCAACTAATTGATATGAAAGAAAAAGAGGATGATCAACAACTTCAAGCTCCATCTCCAAGAATTCATCCTAAAATCTCAAAGAGTTATCCAATAGATCAAATATTAGGTGACATTAGTAAGAGTGTTCAAACTCATTCTCGTATTGCTTTATTTTGTGAACATTATTATTTGGAAAAATATCTCAGGCAATCACCCTCGGTGAAACCACGGTGCAACTGAACTAAAAAAAGTTTCAAAAAATTCTGAAAAAAATCATGGATATACATCTCAACTTACCCCACCTACATATAAAATTTCATGATCAAATTCATCTTATACTAGCAGTTACAAAAAGACAAATTTAGCATGAACAGGTGATTTTTACTGTTCATCACTATTCATTTTGCTGCTTGTTTTTTTGTAACCGCTAGTATAGGATGAATTTGATCATGAAATTTTATATGTAGGTGGGGTAAGTTGAGATGTACATCCATGATTTTTTCAGAATTTTTGAAATTTTTTAGTTCAGTTGCACCGTGGTTTCACGGAGGTTGCACGGATATGTTGCCTTATTATTTTATATCTTCTTTTGAACCCTCTCATGTAGATGAAGCTCTAGATGATCTGGATTGGGTAAACTCTACACATGAGGAACTCAACAACTCTGTCAGAAATGATGTGTGGACGTTAATTGAAAGACCCAAGGATTACAACGTCATTGGCATAAAATGGATATTTCGAAATAAACAAAATGAGAATGGTATTGTGGTAAGAAATAAAATAAGATTGGTGGCACAAGATTTCACACAAATTGAAGGCTTAGATTTTTATGAAATCTTTGTCCCCGTGGCTAGATTAGAAGCCATTTGTATCTTGCTTGTATTGGCATCTTGTTTTGATATTAAGTTATTTCAAATGGACATGGAGAGTGTATTTTTAAATAGGCGAATATCCAAGTTGGTATTTATCAAACAATCTCCCGGTTTTGAGAATCCTAAACATTCAAATCATGTTTACAAGCTCCCTAAGGCACTATATGGACTCAAACAAACTCCTAGAGCATGGTATGAACATCTTGGAGACTTTTTTTACTTTCAAAAGTATTCAAAATTGGAAATATTGATACAACACTCACTAAAATAATAGATGAAAAATTCTTTGTATGCCAAATTTTGCAAAAAAAATTGGTGATATGATGTCTAGGGAATTTAAGATGTCCATGATGGGGGAGTTAAGCTATTTCGTTGGACTTCAAGTCAAATAACTCAAAGATGGGACTTTTGTGAGTCAAACTAAGTACGTAAAGGATTTACTCAAGAGATTTAACATGGAGGACGTGAAGCCTATCAAGACTCCTATGGCATTCAACGGGCATCTAGATCTCAACGAGAGAGGTAAACTAGTAGATTTAAAGTTTTATCGTTCCATGATTTGTAGCTTACTTTATCTTACCGCATCTAGGTCCGATATCATGTTTAGTGTTTGTATGTGTGCACGTTTTCAAGCTTCATCTAAAGAGTACCATTTAGTGGATGTTAAAAGAATTCTAAGATATTTAAAGTATTTCTCAAATATAGGCTTATAGTATCCTAAGGGTGCTAAGTTTGATTTAATTGGATATTCGATTCGGATTATACGGGTTGCAAATTGGATAGAAAGAGCACCTCTGGAAGTTGTCAATTCCTAGGTAAATTCTTTGTTTCATGGTTTTTCAAGAAACAAAATTTCATTGCTCTATCCACTGCCGAAACCAAATATATACAATCGGTGGTTGTTGTGCACAATTATTATGGATAAGGCAAACTTTGATGGATTATGGAATAAATTTTAAAAGTGTACCTTTTTTATGTGATAATGAAAGCGCAATCAAAATAGCCAATAATCTGATCCAACACCCAAGAACTAAGCATATATATCCGCTATCATTTCTTAAGAGATCATGTAAGCAAAGGTGATATTGTAATTAGTTACATTAGAACCAAGGATCAATTAGCGGATATCCTCACCAAGCCTTTAGACGAAGCATGCTTTTGCAAATTGAGGAATGAATTAAATGTTATAGATATCTCTAATGTTGCTTAAATATTTGCACCATAGTTGATCTTTCATTTCATGTTATTTGCTCTTATTCGAATTTCTAATCATTTTGATGAGCAACACATTAAGGGGAGTATTATACAATTCATATGTATACTATATTCCTAAAAATATGAAAATATCAAATAAGTGCAAATATTCCTCAAAAAGAAGACTCTAGACCCTTCTAGGTCAAAACTATTTAAAATTATCTTATTTTGAAGTTCAATAAACTTCTTCTTCCAAAGACCTCATTTTAAAACATAAATATGTAAATCTTATCTCTTGAATATATTTATCTAAATAAACTCTCCTTATTTTGTAATAAAAGTCAAAATATTTTTGGACAATATCTTATTTTTTAACTTCCTCTGAATTCAAATTTTGGTCTATATGATCTAATTAATGCACTTTGTGAGTTATCACCTTTGGAACTAGAATATTGATATGTCTAGTTGTCGGCGTATTCCACCTGACAAGATCCCGTCAACGAGCAAGGTTGACTACACCCTAGACGGAAGGTATGGTTCGGTAGAGGGCATCTTCGTGGCTGGAAACCCTAATGTCTCTCGGCGTCGGATCCCAGGAATCAACAAATTGATGAACACGGTGATTTACCCAGGTTCAGGCCCTCGGCTCGAGTAATAGCCCTACGTCCTACTGGTTCTTTGTTGAGGAAATGTGAAGGGGGTTACAATGGCTTTCCTAGCTTGGGTGAGCTCTCTCTTCTTCTTTCAATCTCTCGATCTTTTTTCCTTTTTCCCCCGACCCTCTCTCCCATGCACCGAGGTGCCCTTATATAGACGGGTTGGCCCGAGCGGGGGAGAAGGAGACAACACACTTATCTACAACACATTAACTACACTCATCATTTCAACTTCCACGTCGACCCACGACTCATTTATTACGCACGCCTCCGTGGCCTTGTCCTTCAAACCTCATTTAATGTCGGTGAGTGGCTTCGCCCGGTCCATCCGGGATATGACGCTCCTGCGACGGGTTTGGTAAGAGGTGTCAGAGGGACATGCCATCGTCATGTCGATAGCAGAACCCTTCATAATTAATGACCCTGACACGAGGTGCCAGGGGAGGGAAACTTCGAGGCGAAGTCTTCCTCTCATTCCTTTGGTTGCCTCCGTGGCCTGACGAGGGGGCCCAGATGCCCGCCCACTTGCCAGGCCGCCTCATAAGCCGACGCCCGCGCGGGCCACTCGCCCTCCAGGGCACCAAGTTGGGCCAGGCCACTTCTTGGGCCTATTACTTCTATGGCGGAGAGGGTATCCCGGTGCAAAGTACACCGACACTAGTCTTCTAAAATGTATTTGGAAACTCAAACATGCCAATAAAATTGATACTTCTTCTTTCAAGTGTTTCAATTTTAAAATGATCATTTGTATTCTCTCAAAAGTCTGTTTTAATAAAAACTATTTGAAAAGTTGGGTTCTTACTTATTTTATCAAGTTGGAGTGCTCATACATGTTTATCATCGAGAGATGATCACTTTAGAACTATTCTCAACTTATTTCCATATTCTTCAGCCTTTTTGGTTGTCAGGAGTGGTACTACCGGTGTTGTGCACCCAGTAGCACTGGTGGAGTGGTATTACTGACCCAAGGGCGGTAGCACCAATTTTGTCCGAGGCGACAGTTAAGGCCAAGGAGCGGTGAAACTATCTCCCTCTCTTCTCTTTTAATCGGTGCTCCCTCTCTCTCTTCTTTATTTCCTCTCAAATCCGCCAAAGGAAAACTCTTTTGATTCAAGTTCAATCTATGAATCTCTTTGTTTCCAAGGATCTCTCCTCACTCAAGGTATTCATTCCTCACCTTATATTGCTTTTCTTGTCAAATTTTTGCCCTAGAGTTCATCCCTTTTCCATTTTTAGTGTTTGATGTAAAATGTAACAAATACATGTAAAATTTGTTTAAATCTATAGTTAAATTGAGTATATTAGAGACTTATAATGTCTTTGGTTGTAATTCCATTACCCAATCTAATCAAAAATTGAGATTTCATCAATTTAGGTTTTAGGTGCCTCGTGCGGCCGGTGCTACCAGCCATAGGAGTGATAGCACCACCCATGACCGTGCTACTGATCTAGCATGGGTGGTACCATTAGGCCTGCACCTAAAAATGCATGTACTTGTTAAATTTTCACCGAAATCTATTTTTAGCACAAGAATTCCTTGATCTCATTCCTTCCTTACCTTGTTTATCCAAAAATCATGCCGAGGGCTAAATCTTGTCTCAAACCTCGCGACAGGGGATCTCTTCGCAAATCAACTAGGAACACGGGTGTGGGGTGTTCCTATTCCCCACAATGGTGATAGTGACAATGAGGACTCTCAAGCAATTGCAGCAAAAGATTTGGAAGTAAGGAAGCTTGTCCAACAAGAGTTAGGAGGTAGCTCCCGTGCTAGCAAGGGAAAGAAAATTGCCTCAGAATCTAGTGAGGAGGAAGAGGAAGAAGAAAATGTAGAAATGGATGTTGATGAGGATAAGAATAGGGATGGAAGTGAGAGTCAGAGGAACAAGAAAATTTTGATAATTTTGATCCCTCAAAGGATTTGAGAGAAATCAAAGGGGAAAAGTATTATACTTTAAGCCAAGCTAATTAGTACCTCATGCATCGAAGTGCCACTGAGGATAAGTTCAGAATCTTATTCTGGCAGAAGATGTATCATGAGATTTATATGAACAAGGAGTTTGCCGATTATAAATGGGTCAACTGCGAGCATATTTACAAAGTGCCACTATTTGTTGGAGTTCCCAAGCTTTTTCAAGGGGCTAGGTTAGTGGACTTTGTCAGCTAGAGATGTGACTATGTAGATGATATGGTGCGTAAGTTTTATGCCACTCTCGACGTACCTAACTCATATGACTTGATCACTTGGATGACGGACACTTCAGTCTACACAGCTTCAGGAGGAGATTGAGCATGCTTGGGGCATCTTTCATACCGGATATCCCCACATTCACAACGACAGAGTTCTTGGGCTATCCCAGCAGTTTGAGTTCTATGACTCCACAATGAGCATCAGGAGGCCAGGTAAATTGGCCAATCTCCTTCCCACAACAGCTTGATCAATAGTATCATTAGAGTTATCATTCATCCAAAGAGCGACAACTTTGATGAAAATTGTGGCTACGCTTGGAACATCATGAATAAGGTCATGCGTAAGCAGAAGTTCGACATTGTCGATTTCATGATTAAGGAGTTAGCTTCCTCAGCCTGTGATCGTGGTAAGCGAATCTACTTTGCCCCTTATATCATGGTGATTATCAAGAGGGTAACAGGGTATAGAGGAGGATGTGGTAGAGCTCATAAGCCCTACAAGCCCCATGAGACGCCGCCTCAAACTCTTGGTCAACGATTGAAGCAACCTTAGTAGTAACAGCATGAAAGGGGGGAAGAAGAGCAGGCTCATGAGGTACCACAAAATCCCAACCTAGCTAGTTTGAGAAATGACATGAAGAGTTAGTTTGCTAGAATTGACGAATATCAAGCCTAGACTCGTTAAATAGTGGAAGAAGTGAGAGGTCGCATGGATTCTCTTGACACTACCTTGAATGCCCTATACTCTTGTTTCCAACAGTTTCGCACTTAGCAGGCTCCTCTAGCATTTCATCACTATGGATGTGGTCCTCGTGCTCCTGTACCATCTTAAGTGTGAAGATGTCCTAGTTTTTAGTACTTGATGCCAAAAGGGGACAAGAAGTGCAAGATTTGAAGAATAGAGCGAATGGAGAAGTGCAAGTATTCGAAGAAGCTAGTAGTTTAGAGGATTAGCTTATGATTATTACTATTTATGTTATGTATTGTAAGTTAATTGAACATCTTTTGCTTTTGAAAGTTAAGATATTTAATGCTTTTTGCTTGGACCTTGTGTTAGGTGTTAAATTTCGTATGTTTATATGGATGTCTATGCTTGTGTTAAATCTTTATGATTCATGTATAACGTGCATATATTTTGATATATTCTTTGTTCACTCAATTCTCTCATCATATTTTCTCGGATTCAATATTTAGAGAAAACTCCGCCAAAATTTCAAAAATTTCATAAGTGTGCACAATCCCAACTCATTATCTATTTGCACACCTTTAGGGGGGAGTTTCAACTAAGTATTGTGACTTTAATAGCATTTTATTCAAAATTCATTCTCTCTAACTTTAAAGAAGTAAAATGACACTTAAAGCAAAAATCCTAGAGTATACAGCATGTTTGACTTGTTACATACTCAAAAATAAATTCAATTCCATTATATGTGTTGAGGCTATCATCAATTACCAAAAAGGGGAGATTGAAGCATCTAGGCCCCCAATTCATTTTGGTTTTGGTAATTAATCACAATTGTGATTAAAAGACTAGCATTTTTCTTTGAGGTTATGAAAATAGATTGATCCTGGATATGGTATGTAATGAAGCAAGGAAATAAAGTACAAAGAAAATCAAAGCATCAAGCTAAATTGTTAAAGCATAAAATTTAATGACCTCTTCATAACTTTTGTTGATCTTGATATTTTAGAGAAAAGATAGGTGACGAATACTTATACCAAGGGTACCCCACAGTAAGGTATACATCTATTTCAAGATCGTTTCTCTCTCAGTCGTGCGAACATGGCGGCAAGATTGGCAGCGATGTAGAATGCTGGAGAGGGTATTACCAAAGTCTCCGTCCCTCACAGATGGGATTATCACTGAATATTGGCTGGAACACCAAATGATCCGTCTTGGGCCTAGCTCTAGGCCTCGTGGGCCCACAAAGGACCCTCGGCCTCGTTCAGGCCCGCCAGAGGCGGTCCGACCTGGCCTCAGGTCAGACGCTCCCGCAGGCTCCGACCTGGCCACAGGTCGGACGCCCTCGCAGGCTCCGACTTGGCCTCAAGTCGGAGCCCAAACGACCTCCAACTCAGGGACCTCCGCCACGTCGCCGGTCGACCTCAAGCAGGTCACCTGCCCCATGGACGCGACGGCCATGCTGGAGCAGATGGCTCCTTCCCAAGGTGGCCAGGGGGCCGCCAAAGTCAAGCGCCCGTCCCTTCACTCCGTCCTGCGCAGTGGAGAGACGCGCTCCATCCCGATGCGGTACCAGAGCACAGCGTAACGACATCAGCACCTGACAAGCACTCAGAGGGCAGGTGCACACCTTCCCGATGGAACGCCGCCTGTTGTGTCTACCAACCCAGACGTGGGACGCACAGGAACCTGTTAGTCACCAAGACCGAAGACCGGGACTCTCGGGCGTAGCATACCCCTACCTTTTTTCTCCAAACTCCCGTGTAACCTGCCCCCTCCGCCTATATAAAGGGAGGCAGGGTCCTCAGGGAAGGGCATTCGCATTCGCATCCGACTTAAGCAAACACATCTGGTCTCGAGCAAGTCAAACATACAGACGAACATACCCGAGCCCCTCCACTCGGACGAGTGCTAAGGGCCTGTCCTTAGCCCCCGCTTGTAATCTAGTGTAATCTACTCTACCCTGAGTAATACAAATCCACCACCATGAACGGGACGTAGGGATATTCAGCCCGAACCAGTATACATCTTGGACTCCTGTAGTCTAACCATTCAAGAAGAGGGAACGCGCGGTCCCTATACTTACAAATTTACTTGCCGGTTGTACGAAACACCGACAATAGGGTTGTTAGATTAGGTGCCGTACTATTAAGGGGGATCTTAGCTAAGTAGCTTAATGTTAATCAAGTATCATGGCTCTAAATCATGCTCACTAAAGTCGTAGATGTTTTTCATTAAGTCACTTAAAAAATTGTGAAGAAAAGCTATCATGGTCGGTGCTACCGACCACGTGAGAGCGGTGCAACCACAAGGTCGGTAGCACCAGGTCAATGGTCGATGTGTTTTTACAGAGGGTTGTTTTTCTGGTCTTAGCCTGGAAGGTGCTAATGCCCATGTGGGAGCGGTACTACCGCTAGTGCGGTAATACCAGCCCAAGAGGCGGTGTGTTTTTTTTCCCAAAGAAGGCCTTTTGGCCGAATTCCTCTGGTTGATGCTACTACCCATGTGGGAGCGGTAGTATTGGACCAAAGGGCGGTGTTTTTTTTCCAGAACAACACACTTATTGGCGGTCTTGTAAAATTTGAGGCCAATGCTACTGGTCCTATATGGGCGGTAGCACTGGCTCTCTGTAGTAACGACTACATTCAATGCATTTCATGCGTTGTTTCGAACGTTGAGTTGGAGGCTAGTACTATCAGTCCTAGGCATGAGTACCAGGTTTGCTTATTTTTTTCTGGATTTCGTCCCCAACTTGCATCTAAAGCTCTTCTCGGACACTCACTAAATACCTTGTGAGCTCTAGTAAGTCTCATCTCCTCTTTATGCATTAAATTCTCAGTTTGAGGGAGTTAGGAGCATTCAAGTGTTGCATTTAGAGTTTGAGCCATTTAGACACTTGATCGACCTCAAGCAAGCATCAAGATTTATTACTCATAGAGGTTGCCGCCTCTTAGATGGTTTAGAGCGTGAGAATCGGTGATCTTCTCAAAGGAGTTTATGAGAAGATCTAGTGGTTTGTGAAGGCTGGAGCTCGCTTACCCAAAGCGGGGAAGAGCTACCAATAGTGATCAGGGAATGCTTATTTGTGCAAGGAGCCAGTTTGAGTTGGTCAAGCTACCTCAATGTGGATTTGGGGATACCGACAAGTCTCCAAGACCACAGGATAAAAATTTGTGTTCTTCTCTTTGTGGTTCGATAATTTGTATTTAATCTGTGCAATTTGCATTCATAGTTGTTTTATCATTTGATCATGTACTTAGCATTGTCAATTTGCCAAGACATAGTTAGTTGATGGACTTAGTAAAACCTAGAGGATTTACGCTTTAATTATCAAAAATCTAAATTCTAGCTTTGCTTGATCATTTATTGCAATTAGTCTTGGAAAATTTTAAAACCTCCTATTCACCCCCTCCAGTCGTTTATTCTTGATCCTACAGACGAGCCGGTGGTACTGAAATTGGTGAAAAACCGAACAAAATTCACTCAAAATCGATCAGTTTCGAAAGTCAAACGAATTTGAAATTTGGTCAAGCTACTGAGTGAATTTCAGACGAAATGGATGAAAACTGTTTGAAAATGGGCGAATTTCAAGCGGTTTTTGGTGAAAATCATCAACAGTTGAAAAAATGGGGAAAATATAAAAAAGGGAAAATTGCAAAAAAGTTGTAAAATTTGTAAAAAAACCATTAAATGCCCAAAAAATAGGAAAAATATAAGATATATATATATATATATAAAAAGGTATGGAAAAAATATGAAAAATTCTAGCATCATTTTTCCTAAATATGGAAAAATTTTGACATGACAATTGCTTTATTTTAGACAATTGCTAGTTGTAAAGTAGATATTTAACAATATTATGTCAAAAAATAATCTTTCATTTCAATACTACTTACATATCAATCCAATAAGTGCTAAAATAGGTGTTCACATAATCACATACTACGAGAAGTTTTGGTAGTTCATGCATGCATACAAGGGAAGTAAGCTTGTTAATATTGACATGTTAAAATATACCATAGTAAGATAATTTCTATGCATACAAATATCACTACTAAACAAATAGTATCATTTTCGGGTGTCGTCCATTGCTACTAAATATACTTCAACAAATATTGCTACTAAATATAATTGAACAAATATTGATACAAAATTTACTTCAACAAATATTGCTACTAAATATAATTGAACAAATATTACTACTACATATACTTCAACAAATATTGCTACTTGACATACTTGAACAAATATTGCTACCTGACATACCTAAATAAACTAGTCATGTGCCCATGCGTTGCAACGAAAACTCAATTTGCGACAAAAGGTTTATTTGCAAAGAGCACTAACAGTGGCAAAGGTGGGTAATTAAAGAGCAATAGCAAAAGTGGGTAATTAAAGAGCAGTGGTAAAAGTGGTTAATTTTGATGAAGTAACGTGGGAAGAAACTCTCACTTTATATAGTAAATAAAGATAAAGATATTACTACTTGGCATATTATAACAAATATTGTTACTAAATATAATTGAACAAATGTCGTTACTAAAATATGTTGAAGTAAATATTCCCCCTTGACATACTTGAATAAATATTGCTACTAAAAATACTTGAACAAATATTGTTAGGTCAACAAATAGTACCATTTTCTTTTTTAGGATTTTCTATTTTCTACTGTTTGAACAGCTCAAAAATGTCTCTAAACTTTGTTTTTAAAAAAAAATCATGCCAGAGGTCATAAAGCTATAAATACTAATTTTAGGGAATTTTTTGATTTTTTTTCAAATTTTTTGAATTTGAATTTGACCGATAAACCGAGATGTATCGCTTTTCAAATATGTACCATGAAAATATATAGATGTAGGTTTTCATGATTATTGCTTTATCATCACATGGTGTTAAGTACAACTAGTCTTAATTATTCCCTACTATAGAAAGAATATATTAAACATCTCATCGCTATCTGTGTTAAATTTAATTATAGACAATTTTAGAAACTTAACCGTAAAAAATAATATCAATAGATATCACCAACGTTGCGCAAGTTCGTGATTGCACCGGCGATGCTAGCTGAGCCCACCTCGACCCCATCCCGCGAACAGAAGCACACGACCTCGACCTCCTCTCCTCTTCAGCTGGCTGCACCACCTGAAACCCCCTCCACCTCGAGCCCTCAATCTGGATTGGTTTCTTTCGCTGGTAAGCAAGCCCTAACCTGCTTGGGTTGGTTGATTTCACTTTGATCTAATCTATTGCGGTATTAGCGATGAGCAATTGAATTCGAATCCAAATCATTTCGGGGGTAATACTCCAGCCGATTAGTGTAAATGCTCCCATTAGCTTGTTAGAATGCTCACTCCAGTTAAGGATTTTCTTTCTAGTGATTCCATCCATTCGGTTCGGTTCTTATTCTTCAGCACGCAAGATCGCAGGCTAGGACCCGAGGGGTATCCGCCTCTGTATGTATAGCTGAGCTTAGCTAAGCTTATAAGTGGAACTTCTCCAAGAGGTGGAGTTTTGCGATCCTTTTTCTCAGACAGACTTCTTGGTGTTCCTATGTAACAGTTGGATGGCACGACTTTTAGTTGAGAAGCTGTGGGAGTTAGTTCAAGAGAAGAAGCCTAAATAACTAGACAAGGCTCTATGCAGCTTGTTGAAAAGCATGGATCTGTGCACATCTATCATTGTTTCTATTAATTTGAGTGCAAAGTGTTTACTGTTTCCCATTCAATTATGTCTTTTTGGAATTTGGAGTTTCCCCATCTTCTGAAGAAGCCTAAAATGCATTACTAAACAGATTCTGTTTTTAGATATAGAGCTGCATTTGTTGATTAGATTAGTATGGTTTGAAATATTTGCGAAGGATAATATTTATTTAGAGCAAGTAATGAATGAGGATTGATAATTTTTTAAGGGTTATGATTTGTAGGGATGCAATCGGCTCGGATTCGGTCGGATTTCGCTCTTTCCATATCCTAAACCATATTTTTTGTCGAATTCGGAATCGGATTCGGATAGTACGGATCTGAATCTGGTAGCGGATAATATCGATCATGATTCAATCGAATCTGAGCGGAATCGATCTGATGTCGAATAATTTTTATCGGATAACGCACGAAAATAGATATCGTGAAGTAAGTAATTGCTCTGGGAAAAGTTTCTTTTCATTTCTAGAAAACTTTATTCTTCCTGGTCGACAGAAAGCTTACAAAAAAAGTGGTGAAAAAGAGTGGCTGAGGGCCTGTCACAGCTTGTATAACACTAATATATTTGCCTCTTTGCTTATCCGCACATCACACACCTTACTCCCTACATGGCTTACATCCCCAACCAGGCAAACATCGCCGTGCAGAGCACCTTCTAGAAATTAAAACGTTTCACCCCTTTTTCTTTCTGAGCTGCTACTTTCCCCACCTACCAGGCTACCTGGCTACCACTAGGATTTCTTCTCTTGGTAGTAGAAAGGTCGGTCAAAGGGAGCGAGAGGAAGCACCGACGGCGAGCGGGCCGTGGTACTTCATCTCGGCGTCGAGGTGCATGCGATCACCCATGGGAACCCCTCTATCCTGGAAGAAGTCCGGGCTTAGCGCCGTGGTGCCGCCGACAGCGAAGTTGGCCCCGCACACGAAGTCCTCCACGTCTGCCCGCCTAAATGCGGCCGCCTGAATGGTGGCGCTTCTTGCTCCGAAAGCTTCTCCATTGATAATTATGCTCTGCAAACACCGATGGCGGCGCTTCTTGCTCGACTAAGTAGTGTCATTGCGATGCATCCATGCAATTTCAAATCGATCTGTGATCGCGGGAGACACAGGTGGGCTTTGGGCGGCGGTGGAATCGGGGCTCATTCGCAGGCGCGATGAGATGGGAGCGGAGAGATGAGAGAGAGTGGAGGACGGGTCACAGCCTCACGGGGATTCACTGGGAGTTTGGTTATCTAGATCGGATATCCGAAAAACAATTACCGGATATATCCGAGAAAAGTTTCGGAATATTCCAATCCAACGGATAGTGATATACCGAATCCGAATCCGAATCCAAAATAAAGTATCCGAATCTGATACCGAATCCGAAAACTATCCGAAAAAATATCCGAATCCGATCTGAACTCATCCGGTCGGTCGGAAATTATCCGATCCGATTGCACCCCTCATTGATTTGTATTTCTTGTCCAACTCACATTACATGTATTCTGGTTCTACGGTTCATGGGCGTGTTTGGTGTGGAACTCACTCGCTATAAACTAAGGCTTTGCTTCGCAGGATGAGGCCAAGTGGGTGGGGAAGCTACGGCACCGGAGGCTCACCAGCCTAATCGGCTACTGCTGCGACGAGAACGAGTGGCTGCTCATTGCCGAGTTCATGCCCAATGACATCCTCGCCAAGCACCTCTAGCCGTGTTTTTTACCATTTTTTTCTTGGTTAAGAACAATCAGACACTAGGGTGCATGGGTAAAGTTTGGAGTTTATCGGTAATAATTGCCATTGGCACTGAATTCTTTATAACCTCAACAATCACTCATGGGATTGTTCCTTATAGAGATCTTGAATCTTGATTGCATTCACCATTTATGCAAAATTGAATTTGGACAAACTAGCTGTGCAGAACTATGGTTCATTTCATTTTCATGATCTTGCTTTTGCTCTTTTGCAAGGGAAAACCAGACTATTGAATGGGCTATGTGTCTAAGAGTTGCATACCACATTGCTGAAGCACCGGACTATTGCAGAAATGAGGGAAGGCCTTTATATCATGATATAAATGCATATAGGCTCCTTTTTGATGAGGTAAGCAACTAATTATTTTGTGGTGGTCATTTTATTCCAGTCCTAGTATTTTATGGAGAACATCCCATTGTTGATGTGGTTGAGGAAGTGAGGATTGTATTTTTTATCTCTATGAATGCCTCTCCTGCAAGTAATGTTGTGCACCCGTGGGAAGGGTGTTTTGATGAGGACATCACTCCTATGCATACGCCTGAGACTCCTCCAGTTGTGATGCAAAGACCCATCACAAGAGCACGAGCACGGCAATTGAATCAACAGGTGAGCTCGTTCCTAAGTACTCGTGCATATACTTGTGAGGATGGTATGCTACCTAATGATATTATTGATTATATTGTACTTAGGAATTTTGGAGAGGATCATGAAGGCTTTGGAAACCAGCAAGGGCCAGGAGGAAGGCAAGGAAGGTGTCCAAGTCAAGTTGGAAACCTAATTCATCTCGGAGTCGACTACCTCGGCCACCAGGAGCAGTGCTCACTAAAATCGTCGCCTAGGCCACAAACGGGCTCCGATTTTGATGATCCACATATGCCTCGAAAGCTAAGGAGATAATCTTTCCAATGGCCCTGGTTTCAGGTCATTTGTACTTCGGAGTCGACAAGAATTCGCATTGCAAGTTGGCAAACAGAATCTATCCCAGGGTGCTGCGTCACCAATTTGGGCCGTTGGCCCATGTATCGTGTTGGAGTCCATCACGGACGCGTCTAGGGTTTCTAGGACGTCCCCTAGCCTTTATATCCAGTAGCCTCCGCTAGGGTTTGATTTGGGTTTTGCTTAGATTAATTCTGTCTTTGAACAGTGTCGCCGTTCATCGGTTTGTGAGACCCCAACTCGTGAGCTTCATCCTCAATTGCAAATTCAGTTGTATCTTTCTTGTTCTTGCTTGTGTTCTCGATTCATTGGCAGGGATTAGCCTTCGTGGCGAGGTCAACCGGGCAGCGCACGGTTGATAACCAGAGGACGCGTGGTGCTGCGATTGCAGGGGTTTTGATCGTGCCGATCGAGAAGCCGTATCGTGTGTGTCTCGCGCCGCCTAATCGACTTATCCTCCACCTGACGGAAGTTCGGGTAACCCCGTCCCCATCATGTTTACTGCTTCCATTTAGCTTCTACTCTCAACATGATGCTTCCTCTGGTTGTTGGTTTGTATGTGAAAGCAATAGAGATTGCGAAGAATAGTAGATTGATTAATTGAGAGATAAGGCATGTACATATATAGGGGAGGAGGACCGAGAGGCTAAAGGAAACCTACAGGATCTGGACTCCTCCCCGTATCTCTCTCTAACCGAACATACTAAACAAGGCCGGCGGTTGGGAGCGAACCTTTGGCCGTACAAGCACAGGACTCGTGCTAACACCCCCCCGCAGTTGAAGCGTCCGTGGAGCGAACGTTGAGACTGGACCGAAATCGATGAATACCGCGGATGGCGGTCCTTTGGTGAAAATGTCGGCAAGCCGAGATGTCGTCGGGACATGAAGAACGCGGACATCACCAAGGGCAACACGCTCTCGAACAAAATGAAGATCAATCTCCACATGCTTGATGCGCGATCTTTGGATAGGGTTAGAAGACATGTAAACTGTCTTTGATGTTGTGCGCAATATACCAATGTTGTCTTGCGCAAAGGTGTGCAGCTCGGACAACAAGCGAGCGAATCCAAGTAGCCAAAGAAGCTGCATTGGCGACGGCGCGATACTCAGCCTCAGCACTGGAGCGGGACACGGTGTTCTGACGCTTGGAGGACCAGGAGACAAGATTGTCGCCGAGAAACACAGCATATCCAGATGTGGATTTGCGAGTATCCGGACAACCATTGTCGACGCCGGAGTAAACCACCAACTCAAACTGGGAAGAGGGGCGCACAAAAAGGCCCAAATGCAGTGTGCCTCAAACATAGCGCAGGATGCGCTTAAGGGCAGCAAGATGAATTGTGTGCCACTCAATACATATAACCTTCCTACAGCTCCACATATACATCCTTCTGATCAGCACAGGTTATTGACCCTTGCAATCGCTTCATCACGCCCTCACGGTGTCACGAACCGACCACGGTTGCACCGTCCCTCATTTGTGTTGGTAAGAACCGGGTAGAACTTGGTAAGATTGCTTAAGGCGAAGATCCCACCTAGTAGTTCATAGGGCTCATAATACTTGTGTTTGTACTTCCATCTGTCCTTTTACATGCTAACCATGGCGGTGGCAAGAAGGGCGAGAACGAGGATGATGATGTTACCATCAATGATTTGTGTCCTTCATTGAGTTATCGACCATCTTTGGGCGAGATAAAAATGATGTTCAAGGAGCATGCCACGACAACGAACAAGACCCTTGAGAGCATCGATCGATGAGTTTCCACCCTCACCGAGAGGATGGATGTCGTCGGAAAACGCCCTCCAGCGACCATTGATGGAGGTGCATCCGTCAACAACGGCAACAACGACCAAGATGAGGATGGTGATTTGAGGAAGATGAAGATGAGCAACAACGTGCCGCCGAGCGTCTTTGCTCAAAAACGCCCGTCTGCATGACCGTCTTCGCGCAACCATCACGGTATGGGAGGTAATATCGAACCGCAATGATGATCCTTTCGCTAAGGTAAAATTCACCATCCCTTCCTTTTACGGAGCTTATGATCTTGATGCTTACTTAGATTGGGAGATGACGATCGAGCGAAATTTAACTCCCATCTAGTTCGAGATTCATAGGGTTAGACAAGCCACTAGTGAATTTAAAGATTTTGCTATAATCGGTGGAATGAACTAGTAAATGCCGCTTACAACCTGATTCTTGGGCGAGATTAAAAGATGCTATCGTAATAGATTTGTTCCTCCTTCCTACCAGCGTGATATCGCAAGAGATTGCAACGATTAGATCAAGGTAGTATGACTTGTTCAGGAATATTACGGGGAGCTTCAAAAGGGTATGTTACGTTGTGGGGTAGTAGAGAACACGAGGATAAAATTGCTCGTTTTTACGATGGGTTGCGTCCGAAATTCAGGATATTGTTGATTATAAAGAATATACAATTGTCAATCGCTTGTTTCAACTTGCTATGTTAGCGAGAGAAGGAGTTGCGAGGACGCCATTCTAAGAGAACAACGTCGGTAGTACCTTCACGCCCGACGACTACGGGACAAGCGAAAGCGAGTGCCTTCTTCCACATTCCGACCAGCTGACTGCCACCTTCCACGAGCACCACGACCGGCACCGAGCGGCACCGCCCGCCGTCTGCAGCGGACAAAGAAGTCGACCCGCCAACACCGCCAAGAGCTCCTCCGTCGCTTCCACAGGGCCGTACATCGGCGGGAATTCGCTGCCATAAGTGCCAAGGATTGGTCACGTCAAGAGAATGCCCGACCGGCGGGCATACATCGCCACCGACGACGGAGGTTACATCAGCGCCTCCGATGTTGAAGATGAGGTCGGCGACACCGATTGGACGGCGGCGTGGATGATGATGATGCCACCTTTGGCGCCGAGGATACCACTGCGTCTGGGGCCATCATTGTCGGCGTGTCCTTAGCGCCCAAATGGAGCAAGCCGAGCGGCGGCGGCGCCACAACTTGTTCCAGATTTTCTTCGTCATCAACAACAAGCGAGCGCCAGCGTGATCATTGACTCCGCGGTTGCAACAACTTGGTGAGTATAGATTTGGTCAAGAAGCTTGGCTTGACCACACGCCCACACCACATCCATACCACATTCGATGGTTGAATGATTCGGCAAAGCTAAGGTAACACAAACAGTTCAGGTTCATTTTCCATTGGTTCCTATTCGATTTTCTTGATTGTGATGTGGTTCGATGCAAGCTTGCTCTCTTTTATTAGGTCGCCCATGGGAATATGACATCGATGCACTTCACCACGGTAGAAGTAATAAATACACTTTTATGCATAAGGAAAAAAATTACACTTCTACCTTTGACCCCGCTGAAATTGTTAAATCGATAGGGAGCGGATTGCTAATGACAAGAAACCCATTGATGAAAAATCTGAAATTCAGCATGCACCAACCAAATTAAATTGAGGAATCCGTCTTACTTGCTACAAAATCTGATCTTGCTGCCATTAGTGATGATGCTTTGTGCTATGCTTTGCTATGCAAAGATGCTTTGTTTTCATTGCATGATCGCGATGCTTTGCCTCCTTGTCACTAACCTTTTGCGGGAGTATGCGGATGTTTTTCTGCCGAGATACCTCCGGGACTCCCACCCATACGAGGATTGAGCACCAAATTGATTTGATACTTGGAGCGAGTTTGCCAAACCGAAGCTTATAGGACCAACCAGAGGAGACTAAGGAGATTCAGCGCCAAGTCCAAGATCTTTTGGATCGCGGGTATGTCGTGAGAGCCTTAGTCCTTGTGTTGTTCTGTTCTTTTGGTTCCTAAGAAAGATGGCGGTTAGGCGCATGTGCGTAGATTGTAGAGCCATTAACAATATCACAATAAGGTATCGTCATCCTATTCCTAGGTTAGGCGACATGCTTGATGAGTTAAGTGGTTCTATAATTTTTCTAAGGTTGACTTGCGTAGTGGATACCACCAAATAAGAATGAAATTGGGAGATGAATGGAAAAGCAGCTTTTAAAACCAAGTTTGGATTGTATGAGTGGTTAGTCATGCCTTTTGGGTTAACTAATGCACCTAGCACTTTCATGCGCTTAATGAGCGAGGTTTCTGAGCTTTCATTGGGAAATTTGTGGTGGTTTATTTTGATGATATATTGATTTACAACAAGTCGTTACATGAACATCTTGATCATCTACGTGCTGTTTTTGATGCTTTGCGTCTTTGCCGCGTTTATTTGGTAACCTCGAGAAGTGCACTTTTTACACGAGCAGTATCGTTTCTTGGCTATGTTGTGACTCAGGAATTGAGGTGGATGAAGCCAAGGTGCCTTGCGATTAAGAGTTGGCCAACGCCTACAGCGATTTCACAAGTCGCGAGTTTCCATGGACTTGCGGATTTTACCGCCGCTTTGTGAAGGATTTCAGCACCATTGCAGCCCCATTGAATGAATTGACGAAGAAGGGAGTTGTGTTCCATTGGGGGCAAGCACAGGAGAATGCCTTCAACCTTTTGAAAGATAAGCTTACTAATGCACCTTTACTCCAACTTCGATTTTAATAAGACCTTTGAGCTTGAATGTGATGCTAGTGGGATTGGAATTGGTGGTGTTTTGATGCAAGATAGAAAACACATTGCTTATTTTAGCGAAAAATTGAGTGGTCTGTTTTGAATTATTCCACGATGATAAAGAATTGTATGCTCTTGTGCGATCTTTAGAAAGCGTGGCAACATTATCTTTGGCCCAAAGAATTTGTTATTCATTCCGATCATGAGTCGCTAAAACATATTAGCGATCAAGTGAAACTCAATCGTAGACATGCTAAATGGGTTGAATTTATTGAATCTTTTCCTTATGTTATCAACACAAGAAAGGGAAGGATAATGTGATTGCTGATGCCTTGTCTAGGAGATATACCATGTTGTCCCAACTTGATTGTCGAATATTTGGATTGGAATCAATTAAAGCACAATATGTTAATGATGATGATTTTAAAGATGTCTTGCTGCATTGCAAAGAGGGAAGAACATGGGACAAATATGTGATAAATGATGGATTTGTGTTTAGAGCTAACCGCCTATGCATTCGAGTTGGATCCGTTCGTCTTCTTTTGATCTGAGGAGGCTCATGGAGGAGGTTTGATGGGTCATTTTGGTGCCAAGAAGACGGAGGTCGTGCTGTCCGCTCACTTCTTTTGGCGAAGATGAGGCGAGACATTGAGAGGTTTGTATCCCGCTGCACAACATGTCAAAAGGCTAAGTCACGATTGAATCCACATGGTTTATATATGCCTCTTCTGTTCCTAGCACTCCATGGGAGGATATATCTATGGACTTTGTTTTAGGACCGCCTAGGACCAAGAGGGGAGGGATAGTGTTTTTGTGGTGGTCGATAGATTTTCTAAGATGGCTCACTTTATTCCTTGTCATAAGAGCGACGATCTTTGTTAATATTGCTAACCTTTTCTTTCAAGAAATCGTTAAGCTTGCATGGTATGCCTTCTACTATTGTTTGAGATCGTGATGCCAAGTTTTTGAGCCACTTTTGGAGGACTCTATGGAATAAATTGGGGACCAAGCTGCTGTTTTCAACAACATGTCATCCCCAAACCGACGGCCAAACCGAGGTAGTAAATCGTACATTATCTACTATGTTGAGGGCTATTTTGAAGAAGAATTTGAAGATGTGGGAAGAGTGTTTGCCGCATGTTGAGTTAAACTTATAATAGGCGTGCCCACTCCACCACTAAGGTAAGTCCTTTTCGGGTAGTGTATGGCTTCAATCCCGTGCTCCTATTGATCTATTACCTTTACCTCTTGGTGAGCAGGTTAATCATGATGCTAAGGAACGTGCTGAATTTATTCTGAAATTGCATGAAAAGACTAAAGAAAATATTGAAATGATGAATGAAAGGTATCGGATTGCGGGAAGCAAAGGTAGAAAGGAGGTAAAACTTGAACCGGGTGATTTAGTATGGTTACACTTGAGAAAGGATCGTTTTCCAGAATTGAGAAAATCTAAATTAATGCCTAGAGCTGATGGTCCTTTCAAGATACTTGAGAAAATAAATGATAATGCATATAAACTTGAGTTGCCGCCGGAATTTGGGGTTAGTCCTACATTTAATATTGCAGATTTGAAACCGTTCATGGGAGAAGAAGATGAGCTTGAGTCGAGGGCGACTCCACTTCAAGAGGGGAGGATGATGAGGACATCACTCCTATGCATCGCCGAGACTCCTCGGTTGTGATGCAAAGACCCATCACAAGAGCACGAGCACGCACAATTGAATCAGCAGTGAGCTCGTTCCTAAGTACTCGTGCATATACTTGTGAGGATGGTATGCTACCTAATGATATTATTGATTATATTGTACTTAGGAATTTTGGAGAGGATCATGAAGGCTTTGGAAACCAGCAAGGGCCAGGAGGAAGGCAAGGAAGGTGTCCAAGTCAAGTTGGAAACCTAATTCATCTCGGAGTCGACTACCTCGGCCACCAGGAGTAGTGCTCACTAAAATCGTCGCCTAGGCCACAAACGGGCTCCGATTTCGATGATCCACATATGCCTCGAAAGCTAAGGAGATAATATTTCCAATGGCCCTGGTTTCAGGTCATTTGGACTTCGGAGTCGACAAGAATTTGCATTGCAAGTTGGCAAACAGAATCTATCCCAGGGTGCTGCGTCACCAATTTGGGCCGTTGGCCCATGTATCGTGTTGGAGTCCATCACGGACGCGTCTAGGGTTTCTAGGAAGTCCCCTAGCCTTTATATCCAGTAGCTTCCGCTAGGGTTTGATTTGGGTTTTGCTTAGATTAATTCTGTCTTTGAACAGTGTCGCCGTTCATCGGTTTGTGAGACCCCAACTCGTGAGCTTCATCCTCAATTGCAAATTCAATTGCATCTTTCTTGTTCTTGCTTGTGTTCTCGATTCATTGGCGAGGATTAGCCTTCGTGGCGAGGTCAACCGGCAGCGCCGCGGTTGATAACCGAAGGGCAGCGTGGTGCTGCGATTGCGGGGTTTTGATCGTGCGATCGAGAAGCCGGATCGTGTGTGTCTCGCGCCACCTAATCGACTTATCCTCCACGGACGGAAGTTAAGCAACCCGTCCCCATCATGTTTACTGCTTCCATTTAGCTTCTACTCTCAACATGATGCTTCCTCTGGTTGTTGGTTTGTATGTGAAAGCAATAGAGATTGCGAAGAATAGTAGATTGATTAATTGAGAGATAAGGCATGTACATATATAGGGGAGGAGGACCGAGAGGCTAAAGGAAACCTACAGGATCTGGACTCCTCCCCGTATCTCTCTCTAACCGAACATACTAAACAAGGCCGGCCGGCTGGGCCGTACAAGCACAGGACTCGTGCTAACACCCCCCCGCAGTTGAAGCGTCCGTGGAGCGAACGTTGAGACTGGATCGAAATTCAGTGAATACCGTAGATGGCAGTCCTTTGGTGAAAATGTCGGCAAACTGAGATGTCGTCGGGACATGAAGAACGCGGACATCACCAAGGGCAACACGCTCTCGAACAAAATGAAGATCAATCTCCACATGCTTGGTGCTGGCGATCTTTGGATAGGGTTAGAAGACATGTAAGCTGTCTTGATGTTGTGCAATATACCAATGTTGTCTTGCGCAAAGGAGTGTGCGACTCGGACAACAACCGCGAATCCAAGTAGCCCGGCAAGCTGCATTGGCGGCAATGATACTCAGCCTCAGCACTAGAGCGGGACACGGTGTTCTGACGCTTGGAGGACCAGGAGACAAGATTGTCGCCGAGAAACACAGCATATCCAGATGTGGATTTGCGAGTATCCGAACAACCAGCCCAATCAGCATCGGAGTAAACCACCAACTCAAACTGGGAAGAGGGGCGCACAAAAAGGCCCAAATGCAGTGTGCCTCAAACATAGCGCAGGATGCGCTTAAGGGCAGCAAGATGAGGTTCCCGCGGATAGTGCATGTGAAGGCACACTGTTGAGCGACATCTGAAATGTCGGTCTAGTGAATGTGAGATCTTGAAGAGCTCACGCAAGGTCATGAAATCCGTAGGATCCGAAGCGAGGCGCCATGTGCGAAGCGTGTTCAGGTTTGAAACCCTAAACTCGTGATACCATGAAAGCAATAGAGATTGCGAAGAATAGTAGATTGATTAATTGAGAGATAAGGCATGTACATATATAGGGGAGGAGGACCGAGAGGCTAAAGGAAACCTATAGGATCTGGACTCCTCCCCGTATCTCTCTCTAACCGAACATACTAAACAAGGCCGGCCGGCTGGGAGCCAGGCACTGGGCCGTACAAGCACAGGACTCGTGCTAACAGTATGTCTGCCAATTGGAGGTGGATGGGTCTATTGCCAACTGTTTTCCACCTCTTGTGTTTGGAGGAAGGCATGTACCACAAATTGAAATGCCAACTATTGTACCTTATGTGTTCCCAAAAATGTTATATTCACGCCTAAAAAATAGCATCTCTTGGTTAGTCAGTTTGTGTGATGTTTTAGCACAAACTTGATGTACACTCTTGTTGGAGAAATGATTAGGGACCCCATCAAAGAACAAAGCACTTTTGGATGATGTTGATTACATGCAACAGTCCTTTGCATTGTTCTCTAGCTATTATCCTCTGTGAGCAAAATTACTGATATGATTTATATCTGCAGAATGGTGATCCTCGTCTTTCATGCTTTGGTCTGATGAAAAACCGCAGAGACAGGAAAAGTTATAGCACAAACCTTGCATATACATCTCTAGAATATTTGAGAAATGGTACATATGTTTTTTACCCTCATACTAGTAATTAAATATTTCTCCTCTTAAATATCAACTAGCTACTGTGTTGAATACATGTTGATCTTGTTGGTGGTGCATGTGCACGCTTGCTTGATTTATGACCAAATTTTCTTATTTGGATTGCTTAGCCAGGGAATTCGATAGAAATTATATAGATGTTAACCGCTGGTAACTGAATTGTAAACTTTCATGCTAATGGGATGACACAACGATTTACAAAATGGACTGAGACAAAATACAGCAAAAAACTACAAGCCAATTTTTTGGCCCTTCCAGAATAATAATTCATCTTGTTGACTTACTAAATGATTTTGTAAACAACTGATATGTGTTCTTAGAAAGTTATTGTCAAGAAATACAAAGTTCATAGTTAATCAATTAAAGACGTGTTAAGTGACTAAGAACCAAGTTCACAAAATAGAGTCTTGACATAGCAAATATAAGATGAAGTCATTCTAAAGGAAAGGTATATTTTTACATTTGTTCGTGGTAACTTCTTTCTTAGGAAGGGTCACACCAGAAAGTGTCATATTCAGGTTTGGCACCGTACTCCTTCTAAGTGGAAAGCACAGACCTCCTTCCCATGTAAGTTTTCTTGCTGGTAACTTGTGCTTTCCTTGTTACACTTTACTAGTTCCCTTGTGGTGCAGAACCCGTTCTGAAATACCTTGGCATGCTTGTTTTCAATTCTATTCTGCATTATGTTGACCCGTATAATTAGCCTAGGGTAACGACAGTAACCCCGCTATTATTCTGAGTTAATTACACGAATCTCGGCATACTAGCTAATCAAAACATCGAGCTCACCTGATGTTTTATCGGTTAGTATATTGTGTTCACAGTGTTGCAACAGAATAATAATTAGAGACTGAATGTAAATATATTACAAACCATTGTCACACAGGTTACATGTTCAGTACATTAATTAAACATAGAATCCAAGTACAACAAAAATATAATACAGATATACTAATGACCCAAAAGTCTACAAAAGCTAGTGCACAATCTATCCAACACTTTAACCCTCTTGGTAGTCCCCATCCTCATAACACTGATCTTGGGTGTGCTCCTTACCGCATGCCTCGTAGGCGAGTCCATTGGGATCTATATCCCCACTAGGCACTTGACTACTAGGACATTTATCTACCAAAGGGGGATTTAGCGAGAGTGAGTACAAAATTACTTAGCAAGCATTAATAGAAAAATGCATATTACGAGTTTTCCCATCATTCACAACATATCCATCACCTCAAATCAATTTTTAGGAAAATAGGGTTTTATTAAGAAAACATGGGTTTCCAATTTTAATCTTTGAAATTGCTACTAGCACTCGTGTATGAGGCAGACTTAGCTTTCGTAGCCTCCAATTCAGTAGACAGGCATGAATTCATAATTTGATCTTGCGGAGGTTTGTACCACTTTACCCATAGTGAACCCAGCCTCAGTTGAGAACCCAGAATGTTTATTACTATTCAGGTATAAGATCTCCAACCCTGGCGCATGCCAGTTGTACCATGCTATCGCAGTAGCATTGATATTCGCACGGTTTTAAATATAGCGCCTCTGGCCTTAACGCTGTTGCCCCTATGGCCTTAACACTCTTGCCAGTCGCCTTAATCTTACCGGTTTTCTGGTCTTATTAGTCTGGTCTTACCAGTATGCCTCATCAAGCCCATACTGGTCTTACTAGCCTAGTTATCTAATATATAATAGTTGTGGAGATCATACACTTTTATATGACAACCTTTTCGGTCGTTTCTCACACATTATGGTTGATACGAATTATACAACTCATTACCCGAATGTAGTTTGTTCAACTTTATATTCTAGTATATGTAGAGGGCCCTACTAGCAACACAAACATCCACAACCCCGGGCACCTTCTACGCACCTCATATATAGGTACATTTCCCATCACATCAATATCCATTATCACCTCAGCAGATCCTCAACAAATCATCCTTCCAACAACATCCGATTTAGGGTTTTTGATTTAAAAGATATTTTTCCTATGAAGTGATATCTAAAAACATTTAAAAATGATTTCATAAATATGATCAAAAGAAGCTTGCCTGATGTAGAATTGTAATATTCGACCTCATTTAGATTCTGAAGATGACCTTCTGTTGGATTTAACTCAATTCCTGAAATTATGAAATATTAAAATTTATGGAGCAATTAAAGTATGGCGTATTTTATGGCATCTAACCTTCTCTTAACGGGTTGAAATTAGTGTAGACAGTTGCTCGCTGCAAATTAAGATTTATGAATTTGCTACGTGTTTAAAATGGCATATTTTAAATGAGGTGATCTCACTGTCTTTATGTTAATTTTAGTGCTGCTTAATTTTATGCAGCTTATCAAGATTCCTGAATGTAAAAATCAATTTAATAACAGTATCGTTCTCCATTTTTAGCTATTAAGGTAGCTACTAATTTCATGCAATTCCTTATCTAAGTAACAACGGTGATTTGCTATATTTCTAGTTTCTCAAATTTTACGGCAGATTCTTATTTGAATTATTGCGGTTTGTGATGGTTGCAAAATATCTTCTACTTCCCTCCTCTATTCTCTCTTTTTCTCTTTCTTTCTTTTCCTCTTCCTTTTCTTTTCTTTCTCTCTTTTCTTCTTCTTTTTTTCTTTTCTTCCCTCCTCCTCCTCCTCCTTCTTCTTCTTTTCTCCCTCTCCTCTTTTTCTTTTCCCTGGCCGTACTCCCTCTGGCTTTCCTTGGTTTCTCCTCCTATCTCCCCTCTCCTCTGGCTGCCTTCTCTCTTTCCCATCGATCCGGCTTGGCCCGACACTAGTGCCGGCGTTGGCCGCTGCATCGAGTTGCCTCCGTCGCCTCAGTGGCTTTCTGCCCGGCCACCGCTGCTCCCTCTCAACTTGCTTCTCACTCTCTCTCTGCTCTCTCTACTCCTCCCTTCTCTCATCTCAATCTTGCAGCTGAGTTCGACTGCGCCCGCCGTCGCCTGGCCTTTAGCCTCTAGCCGTCGGCTCCCTCTCCGCCTTGACTCCACTGCCATGCTCCCTCCTGCGTGCATGGCATTGGCACCTGGCTCCTTTGCAGGCTTGACCAGCTTTGGCCCAACCTTCCGCCCACGCGTGGTTGAGCGTGAGCTGGCGCCGCTTGGCTCAGCCCTGACCCCACGCCACTGCCGGTATGCCACCTATCCGACTGTCTCTAGCTCGACCCCACTTCCCTCCTACTGCCCTCAGGCTTGCCCTCTCCACTTCCATGGCTCGGTTTGGTTGTAGCTAAGGCTCTGATGCCCATCTTATGCTTGCTTTACTTAATGGAATTGGTAGATTGCTACTTATGTTTGCTAATTTAAGAAAAGAAATAAGTATTTTTCTTATCATCATTATTCTAAGCATAATCATATCATGAGCATCATTATTAATCTTAACTATGCATTAGGAGTATTAAGCAAGCATGAGCACTAACGTGCATAGTTAAGTGCAATAGGAAAGCATACATGCATACTTGGATGAGTAAGTCAGTGAAGTGAAGCCATGGTAGTTTGTTAAGGCAGTAAAAAGGTAAATGCAGTGTACAATGAAAAGATGAGAACCAGCTAGCATTCATCTCTCCTTGCTCTTTCACCAAAAACCAAGGGAGCAGGCATTCGGCCCCCCTGCCCTTTTCTTCACCAAATGCACAACCAAGGTGCAGCCCCTTTTTCCCCTTTTCCCAGCCAAGCCATCAGAGAAGTGAGGAAGGAAGCAATCGAGAGCACAAAGTTCAGTTTCCATTACCATTTCCAGAACCGAAGTGAGCAAAGCCATCCACTTCTATTGCTTACTCTCCAGCCAAAAAGCCAACCGAATCAGAAAGCAAGAAGAGGAGAAGCAAGAACCAGGAGCTAGCCTACCAGGGAGAAGAGGGAGCCAAGGAAAACCAAGAAGAGCAGGTAACCTCTACCAGTACCTCTACATAGCATCAACCTCTTCTTCACACAATCAAACCCAACCATCAGGAGGTCAAGTAAGTAGTAGTCTAGTTTAGTTGCAAATGCTTAGATCCAGTAGAATAGCACTAGCTTTAGAGACCAGCAACTAGGTTTGAGTAGATCAAGTAGGAATGAAATTAGAGCTAAGCATGTAGCTGCGGCTCCAGGGAGAAAAGGGGGGGAGCAAAAGGCCGGTGAGGAGCTCAGCCAAGGCAGAGAAGTAGCCAGAGGAGTGACCGAGCTGCAGTAGAGGAGAGGAGTAGGGGAGAGCTTGTAGCAGCTGCAAGGCAGAAGGAGGAGAAGGCTGCAGCAGCAGAGGGAGGAGGAGGCGTAGTCGGCGGTCAGGAGAGCTCAAGGGAGAAAGAGCCGAGCAGGGATAAAGGACTTCGGTCTAGGCAAGTAATCGAGGGAAATAAGGCAGAGAGCAGAAAGGTAAAGAAAATAAGAGAAGGCCAGGGAGGAAAGAAAAGGAAGAGGAAGAAAAGAAAAAAAGAGAAGAAGAGAAAAGAAAAGATAGAAAAATAAGGATGTTTGGAAAAATGAGTAGATTATCTGCATATAGATTTGTCAAGAATATCATCGGTTGCATTAGATGATTAGTTGGTTAATTGTAAAAATGGAACATGCATGGCATCCAAATAGAAACCATCAAATCCATAAAATGAAAATATAAATATTGGACTGGTTGGACACCAAAACTCATACTTAATAAATTTGCTGTAGATTAACAGATTATAATTTTTAGGACAAGAACAAAACCCGCCCGATAGTCAGAACCAGTTTTCGAGTGAGGTTGAAATTTCAGAGTGTATTCTAGGCAAGCAAAACCCTTGATCATGCTTTATTAAAATGTTTTAATTGCTTTTATCTAATTATTATTCTCATTGCATGGGAAAGCTAAATTTTAAAATAAAAATATTAAACAGGATGGGTTTGAGTGAATGGGTTGGAAAGATGGGTTGTTGGGTCAAAATTGGTTAATGGATTGGATAATTGGAGCTGGTGTTAGATTAATGTGTCTAGCTAATGGGTGAGATAGAATGTGTTAATATGGATGGTAGAGGACGCCGATAAGAAGGATGTAGGCCGGTGGGGTCCTCTAAATGGGCTAAAATATAAGTTTCAAACAACTAACACTTGGGAAATAAGCCATAAAACCAATATTAACTATGGTGTGTGAAATCGACTAGAAAAGATTGTTCTACGAAAATATTAGAGCTATCCACAATGAGTAAGGATAACATGGTGCTTCTGGGCAAGACCGGTAGACCTAGAAGGTGATACCATTAGGGGTGGTATATTTGAAGCCCAGAGGTGTACCCCTGGTTGAGAGAGAGTACAACTGTGTCTTGGAGTTATTTGGCAGCCTGGGATAGGTGTTATAAGCTCGAAGTGCAGGGTGGAGAACTAATACTGGAGTAGCGATAAACGTTCTGAGACATCTTTTGTAGGTGTCACTATGGTTAAAGTGATACAAACCTGCGCAGATTAAATCTTAAATTCAAGCTAGTCTCTTGAATTGGAGACTATGGACAGCTTTGGCTATCTCATATATAGTGTTAGTAGAACTTTCTAAAATATAAAATCAACAACCTTTAAACTAAAACTAATTTATATAGAAAGAGTATTTTGGGGGAAATTGGTCTTTGGATGGAGTCAGGCTAGGTGCTGGTCAATTTGGGAGGGGAAAAATCATTCACTGCATTCATATATTATTGATTGCTAAGTACTCTGTATTCACCCTTATTTAATCCTCCCCTTGCTTCGAAGGTTAGTCTCATAGACAACCTTCCGAGGATTGCGGTGAGGACTGTGCACAGGCCAGGACATATCGAAGAGTGACTACTACTACTATTAGGAGTAGTAGAGGGGCTAGTAGACCTTATCCTAGCTCTAGCAAACCTTCAGGGAGTAGGAGGTTGTAATAGATAATTATACCTTTTGTTGTAAATTAGAATCTATGTAAACTAAGGTAATGTACTGATCAATAGCCCTACGTGGCTAATAGAATGTAATAAAGAGTTCCATTGTCTGTCTCTAATTATTGTTCTACTGCAATACTCTGTATACAATGTAGTAACTAATAAAGTATTGGAATGCCTGATGTTTTGCTAATTACTGTGTTGAGACCTGTGTGGTTAACTCTAAGTGACAGTCGTTATCAGGGGTTAATTATTTGGGTACCCACATCTATAATGATTCGATGATTGACGAGGTAACAGGCTGGAGGTATTGCGGTGATACCCATGGTTCCTCGTACGCCGGGGAGTGCGAGATGTCCATAAGCACACGCAAGGCTACCCCTGCTACACCTATGATCTGAGACCACTCTTTCTCGTTGATCTGCCCACTAATTGCTTCTTGCTTCCTCTACATACCATATATTGCTAGCATGGTGAAAGACATGGTTATGCACATGATGGCTGGGATGGTTGAGGGTGTTGGTGTTGATGGTGCTGCTGGTGAGGACAATGAGGTGGTGGCCGATTTCTTGAGCTCTTGCTCGGTCTCCTCTTCTTGGTGGCCTCCTTGTTCTGGACCTTCGCCTTGGCTTCCTCTTCTTGACTGATCTCCTCTGGTCTCGCAGTTTGGAGTGGGGAAAAATGGGGGTGGGGGGATGTATGGAATGTTCTCTCGGTTGGAAGTGTGGCAAAGGGAGATGAATGTGTTGTGCTCTAGCTGGCTCTCGGCTGGCTACCCTTATCCTCTTTTTACTGTGGTCACTTTTACTTTTCTATCCTTGGTCCTTTACGGGTTACCATCTGATATTTCTTTATTTGACATTCTGGGTTGGTTCATGCTTATTCTTTTTCCTTACCAAAATTACCTCCGCGACACTCTTTTCTACTAACTTTGGTGGAATACTACCTTTCCTAAAGGCTGAAGAAACGGCGGCGTGAGGACTGTTTGAGCCGAGCCGGCGGCTCGGCTCAAAAAATTTTCTCGCGATTTGGTCCTTTCGTAAATTACAAATAGGTCTTTCGTGATTTTTTGTGAGAGAAAGATTTTTTCCTTTAAATTCGCGTTTGGGTTCCTCGTGCTCCATTTTACGAAAAGAACCTCCCATTAAATTCAAATCGCGAACAAGCCCTTTTCTAATTTTTAAGGATAGCTAACAGGTCCAAAAACGTAACATTCAGGTCCTTACTCTTTACGTCTAGGTCATTTCTTCGTTTTTCTCGGGAAAAAATGTTTTTGTCACTAGAAATATGTGTTTAGCTCTATCTCTAGACTTTTTTCCCACCTCGATTTCCCATCTCGATCTCTAATATTTTTTAAAGCATGTATTATTACTCCACGAACACGTCGGTCTCTGATATTTTTTAAAACATGTATTATTACTCCGTGAACGCGTAGAGTGTTAAGCTCGACAAAAGAAGGTTGTCATCTATAATAATTTTTCGCCCTTTTCCCTCTAGATTTTTTCCCCACCACGGTTTTCTAGCTCGGTCTCCAATATTTTCCAAATAATTAAATGAAAGAGATATTTCTCTGACTCTATCTCTCTACTATTTTCCCGTTTAGCTCATTATTTGACGATTTAAAAATAAAAGCATGCCTAAAAAAAAAATCCCTCTGAAAAAAAATGCACCTTGTGGCGTGTTCGCCGCAAGTCTCTAATATTTTTAAAACATGTCCTTTCTCCGTTTTCCGGGAAAAAAAAGTTTTAAATGCTTGAAAATATTTGTGCGACTCTATCTCTAGACTTTTTCCCAGCTCGATTTCCCATCTCGATCTCGATATTTTTTAAAACATGTATTATTACTCGTGACAGCGTCGATCTCTAATATTTTTAAAACATGTATTATTACTCTGCGAGCAGCGTAGAGTGTTAAGCTCGACAAAAGAAGGTTGTCATCTCTAATAATTTTTCACCCTTTTCCTCTAGACTTTTTCCCTTGCGGTTTTCTAGCTCGGCCTCAATATTTTCAAATAATTTGTCGAAAGAGATATTTCTACAACTCTATCTCTATTTTTTCCCCATTTCGATGATTTAAAAATAAGCGCCGTGACGGGCTTGACGACGCCTGGCGTATTCGCCGCTTGTTTTTAATATTTTTAAAAACATGTATTATTACTCGGTGAGCGTGTAGAGTATTAAACTTCGACAAAAAAAGGTTGACATCTCTAATAATTTTCACCCTTTTCCTTTAGACTTTTTTCCCTTGCGGTTTTCCAGCTCGGTCTCCAATATTGTCGGCGTACTCTGCGCTAGGTACCCTCTCCTTGCTTCGCGATCAACACGGCGGTCAACATAGCCAGACCCGTGGCGCCCGGTGGCGGTGGCGAAACCGCCACTGCCGCGGCGATAAATCACGTGGCGCCCGGCGGCGGTGGGCTAGCACGCCTTCGCCCGGCGGTCGATCCACGTGGCGCCCGGCGGCGGTGGCGAAACGCACGCCCTTTCGCCGGCGGTCGGTCCACGTGGCGCCGGCGGCGGTGGCGTGGCGCCGTGGCGGTCGGTGGCGCGGCGGCGGTGGCAAACGCACGCCTTTCGCCCGGCGGTCGATCACGTGGCGCCGGCGGCGGTGGCGAAACGCATACTGCTTCGCCCGCCAAAGACAAAAAAGGTGGTGCGAGTGGCTTCACCTCGGCTCCTTCCCTGTCGTCTGGTTGCAGGCGGCGGGGCAGTGATGTCGAACACATCAGCTGCAAGGATTTACGCTACAAGCCTATTCCTCGGCGCCTCTCACCAACCCGTCAAGAAGGGTCACATCCGGGCGGACGGGCGAAGCCATCGCGTCGGCATTTAATGAAATTTGGAGGAGCAGGACAGCCGCGGAAGGGTAATAAATGTATGAAGATAAGCATGATGACCCTCCTTGGTACACCTTGGTGGCTTGACCTATATAAGGGCCCTCGGGTGCATGGGGAAAAAGTCGAAGGTTGAAAAACGAGCAAGCAAGAGCTCAGTAGCATAGTCTAAGAGAACTTGTAACACGAGAGCTTTGTACTAGCTTTGCACACTCTATAAATCAATCGAAGCGACAAGTAAGGCTATTACCCAAGGCAAAGGGGCTGAACACAGGTAAAATCCGTGTGTCATTCCTAGTTCATAGGCGGGAGTCCCTCGGCGTGGGAGTCTCTGGGGTTTTCACCCTCTAGGTTTAGCCCGTGCATGAAAGCGCCCTCCTTAGAACCAAACCGGTCTGTAGACTCGGGACTGTCGAGCGGAATCTGGCAAGCGAGGGCACGCTGCAAATGAGGGGCTAGTGGTTGGCTTCTCCGACCAACTCTCTGGCGAACTTTGGTGTTCTTTGTTCGTGGCGAGCGCATCCAAAGATGGCGGATCCTCGGCATCGAGAATATCGCGAGGCGGCGGCGACCAAAGCGCCTCCGGTCATCCTTATTTGGTTGAGGCCGTCTCACCCGCCCACAAAGCGGTCTTTATTGTTCCCTTAGGCGGGAAGCGGCCGTCGTCGCCGTATGGCCTGGGCGGCCACTCTGCCCCGAGAACTTGCGCGCCGTGCTCTGGACCACCCTCCGGTGGAGTTCGCGGAACTCCCGGCCACTCCGTGGGCTGCGAACATCGCCCGGCCTCGTGAAGCGGCCCGGCTTAAGTAGGGCCCCGGCGGTCAGTGCAGTCGTACCTTGGCGCCTAAAGCGCATCACGAGGCACTCCAGCCTCGGCCGCCCTAACGAAAGGCCACGGCAGTGGGCGGGTCAAGGAAAGAACACCGCGATCTGGTCCGGTTCCCAGAGAACCGTGGGGACCTCGCTCTCATCTTGGCGAGAGCCGCCGCAACCTGACGGTGATGACCTTTCGTGATGCTTGCCCGCGCCACCGGACCAAACAGCTTGCATGATGGCGGGTAGCGGCTAACGATGAAGTCTCCCGTGGCTCTCATTCTCGGGCCAAGGAGGAGGTTCCTCCTCCGACTCTCAAGGCCAGACCTCGCGCTCCCATGAGCAGTCTCGAGACCGGGCTCCCGATGGCGGCTCGGCTCCCTCTGGCGTCGGGTGCGAGCCTTTTCGGCAGTGCGCGCGTGGCGTGGCGGATAGGTTCCGCCAGACCATAGAAATATGGCGGCACCACCAGCGGAGGTTCCTCCAAATCTACCAGCGATGGTGCGGGCGGTGGCGGATCTGAAAAGGTCATGGCCAACTACCTCCCATGACCTTACGAGGCTCTGCGCTCTGGTGCTAAATCTCCCAGGATTGGTGCACTCGTGGGGAAGTTGTCGCGACCTTTTAAATCGCCAACTTTGAGGCTCCTTCGCGGCCGGCGTGGAGGGCGACCTCCACACTCTAGAGCAAGAGAAGGGGGAGTAAACCCGCGACTTCATCCGGCGGTTACTGCCTTTGCCGCAACACAATCCCCACATCTCCGAGCAATCGGTGCGTCGCCATGCCGGGAGGCGTCTGCGACATAAGATGAAGGAAGATGGCCACCGTACCATCGGCTCCACCTCAGAGCTCTTCTCCCTCGCACATAAGTGTCTTGGCATGACATGAGCGAGGGCGGCCGCCCAGCCCCAAGGGTGGCCAAAACAGGGCAGTCGGGACCTCGAAGGGTTCGGCCGTCTTGAGCAAGAAAGCAGCGAGCGCTTGGCCAGGAAAACCAGGCAAGTCTGGCGCCGGCCAGCGACAACAGAAAGATCCAGCGCCTCGGGCGCAGCGCCGCGGCCGTGATGATCGCCGTGGCGTGGCAGCCGTCGTGACCGGTGTAACGATCGCCGCGATCGGTAGCGATGACCGCGATGATCGTGGGAGCGACCGCCGCAACCAAAGGAGGCGAGCCCTCTTGCGATACATAAAACCAATACCCATGACCTAGACAATTGTCGGTCGTGGACAAGATAGTGGAGCGGCTCAAGGAGCGCCCGACGATGATCAAGATGAAGATCCCCGGCCTTCGGTGGGCCGATCACGTGGTGGCCTATATCCATGGTGGTTCGTCCACCTTCCTCAACGCCCGCTTACAAGCGGTGAAGAGGAAGTGTGTGCCACCACATCAAATTCGAGGCGGTCGGATCTTTGAGGTGGTGCGACAAGCGCTCACCTTTAGTCGGTGACCATCCGGCGCCAGCGATGCAGGGCATCTCCGGTCGTGAGTGTCGCCAGCAGATTAACGTCTGGCTCACCGCGTCTTTGGTGGACAAAGGAGTTCTATCAACCTCTGTCCTCCTCGGTGTTCTTGGCGCCAGATCATGGCGCGAGGATCTGCGCCAGCTCTGCCCTTCTTGGGGGTAGCCCGGAGGCTGGTTTGATGCCCACAGGTCGTCGCCTCCCGTCACCTTGGGAGAGGACAACTCTCGCTTGCCGAGTTGGTGGATTTTGAGGTCGCCGACTTGACCTCCCTATAATGCCATACTCGGCCGGCCGTTGGCCCGATTCATGGCGGCCACCCTCTGGCGTACATGGTGGTGAAGATCTGGGGCCAGGCCCCATTGTGATCGAGGAGGATAAGGCCGAGGCCTTCTTGTTTTTCAAGGTCGCGCGAGGACTGGCCGGTGCCACTGCGTCGGCGCTCAGACGCCACCTCCTCGGGAGTCGCTCAGGCCCGGACCCGTGCCTCGCCTGGCTCTGCGGTGAGGTCAAAGTGAGTCGCCTGGCGAGGCGAACCGAAGACCATCAACATTGGCGCTAACCTCGGCGCCAAATAGGAAGACTCGCTCGTCACCTTCCTCGATCTAACTCCGGCGTGTTAGCACGGCAACCGTCCGACATATTGGGGTCCCAGGTGATCGAGCAGATTAACAACACTCGGGCGCGTCGGTCCGTGAAGAGTCGGAGGCGGCGCCGGCGCCAAGATGCCATTCGGGAGGAGGTAGAAAGCGTTGGCGTGGGGATTGTCAGAGGTCTCTCATCTGAGTGGTTCGCCAACCACATGCTCGTCAAAAAGTCCAACGGAAATGGCGCGTAATGTGTGACTTCACCGACCTCAACAAGGCACTGAAGGATCGTACCCCAGCGGAGTCGACCTCATTGTTGACTCCATGGTGAGTCGAGATTCTTGTGCTTCTTGGGCCGCGTACTCGGGTACCACCAGTTAGCATGGCACTTTCGAAGATGAAGAAGACGCTTTTGTAACCCCTACGGTGTCTCTTGTTATGTAAGAATGGCTTTTGGTTTAAAAATCTGGTTCCACTTACCAGCGTGCCATGCACATTACCTTCCGCCCTAGATAGGGCGAAATCTTGAGGTTCGTTGATGATTTAGTTGTAAGATCAAAGAGTGAAGAACGATCCAAGACACGGAGAAACCTTTGCTAACCTCGGAAGAAATGCACGAAGCTCAACAGGAGAAATCGTGTTGGTGTGCCCTCGAAGCAGGCTGTTGGGCTTCACGGTGTCAGTAGGGGCATTGAAGCCAACCACGACAAGATATCGGCCATCGAGCACATGAAGCGCAAGCCTGACTCAAAGCAAGTTCAATGCAGCGGCCCTTTGGCCTCTGGGCGATTATATTGCCAATTTGGGAGAAAAAAGCTTGCCTCTGTTTAAGGCTGAAGAAGACAAACCACTTTGAGTGGTGAAGAAGCCAGAAGCGTTTGAAGAGTTGAGCGATACCTCTCCTCTCCCGGTCTTTGGTTTCCCCAGCCGTGTGGCCGTTGCTCTGTGCATAGCGCCACCCACGAGGTGGTGGCCTTGATCTTGATGCGGAGAAAGGCGTCCAAAGGCGATGTACTACATCGACAAGTCTTTGCCTGCGAACCCGATACCCGCGAGCTCGAGAAGATCTTGTCTGTGATCTGGTGGCGTCGAGCTGCGCCATTATTTCAAGGATGGAAAATTACAGTGGTCACGGCCTACCCTCTGCGAGATCCTCCTGGCAAAGCGGTAGGATTGCAAAATGGGCGGTGGGCTGAGAATTCAACCTCAAATTAGTACCCTTTTATACATCAAAAGTCGGCTGGCGAAGTTAAATGCGAATGGACCCCGCCACTCCAGAGCTGAAAAGCTCGCGCCCTCTCCTGGACCTTATTCTTTGTGGCTCCTTTAGGTTGGAGGCGCGAGGGCTGGGGTATCTGGTCTCCCGGCCGTGACATCCTCCGATGTGTAGTCGCCCTCGAGTTCAAAGCCACAAACAATATAGCTGAGTATGAGGGCCTACTGGCAGGGTTGCGCATCGCTTCGGCGTTGGGCATACGGCGTCTCCAAGTCAAGGGAGACTCCCTGCTGGTCATCAATCAAGTGCGGAAGGAGTTCCAATGCTCTGACCCCATCATGGCGGCGTACCTGGCGGAGGTCCGAAAAATGGAGCGTCACTTTGAAGGTTTGGGATATATCCATGTCCCCGTGGCGACAATCACCTCATGAGCGGGCTTTTCGCATTCGCGTCCTTAAGGACTTCTGTTCGGTCGAGTCTTGAAGAAAGGCTATCGCGGTATCCATCGCGGACCCTTGATTGGTGGGGGCGATGGTGTCATTGTCGCGACCCCGATTCGAGGAGGGGCAGCAGCCAAGGCCGTTCGCGACCTCGGCTCGGCGGAAGGCGGTGCATTGTCATAGCCCCCCCAGTGCAGGGGAAAAACGGCGTGCCGCCTCGACCCAGGTCGGGAGGAAGATGGCGGTCTTTGCGAAGCTGACACCGAAACCCGGCGGAGTACCCGGCGAGCAAGGTGGTGTTGTGCTTAACGAGAAGGTCGGTGGATGGATCCTATCCTAGCCTTCTGCGTGACGAGCGATCCCGGCGATGATGCCTCGGTTGAAAAGATTGCCGCAAAGCCAAATGCTATACCACGGTAGGTGGGGACCTATATCGCGAGCGAAGCGAGTTCTCTTGAAGTGCATCACTCGGGAAGAGGCAACACGCTCTCGATATCCATGGGCGTGTCTTGAGCCATATGTCGGCGACGGCTGGTGATAAAAGCGTTCGCCGAGATTTTATTGGCCTCGCCCTCCGGGATGCTTGCGGTGGTGAGGACATCTGGCTTATCGATTCTTCGCCGAGCAAATCCACAAACCGGCCGAGCTCGCAAACCATCCGCTCTCTGGCGTTTGCGATGCAGAAATGATATCTGAGTCGTTCATGGAGCCACGAGGGGCTTCAACAAACTCTTCGTCACCATCGATAAGTTCACGAAGTGGGTTGAGGCGAGGTGGTGCGTGCCATCACGGCGCTGCCGGAAATCAAGTATATCTTGCGGGATCTTCGCGCTTTAGAGTGCATGTCGCATCATCACCGACAAGCGGGACCCGAGTTCACGGTCGCGGCTTTCACGGAATTACTGCGATGAAATAGGCACCAAGGTATATTTTGCTTGATGGCCCATCCATGAAACAGCGAACAGCGAAGCAGCATAGTATTTGGTCTTTGAAGAACCTCAAGACAAGCGTTTGTCGGCTTCACAAAAGTAGCGGTGGCCGGAAAGAGCTCCGGCGATCTTGTGGTCGCTCTGTACCACACCAGTAAGACCCAGGCAACGCCTTTCTTCTGGTGTCTGCAGGCGGCTTTCTCCCCTCCGTGTCGCTTCGGTTCCCGTCGTCTCGGTGTTCAACGAGGAAGACCAAGAGGATCTCCGCGAGAAGATGTCAACCTTTTGGAGGAGTGCGGGATCGCCTTGCTCTCGCGCCGCCACTTCTGATAAAGTCTCGGCGGTACCACGCCACGGGTCTCTAAGAGAACAGGCGATGGCGACTGGTCTTGCGTAGAATTGAGGCGCATGCCGGGTTGCATAAAGCTATCTCCCGATGGGAAGGCCCTTTAAGGTGGTCTCGATATCTCGGCAGGCGGTCAGGTTAACCGAGGGCGACGAAAGCGGCAATTCCTATAACATAGAGTTGTTGCGGAAATTCTATCCTTGAAGGACTTGTAAGTGCCCATTTTCTCGCCCGATCGACCATGAGTGGATTCTCCTTGGTGGTTGGTGGCTTCGTGATTAATAAGGTTGTTGCCTAGAAGGCTTTCAATTTCTGTTATTGTCCCTTCTGTGCCCTTAGCGGCAAGTTTTTTGCAAGAATGTCATTGGTTCGTATGTTTGCTAAATCCTTGGTGATCTCTTTGGGTCACCGGTGTCGTGTCTAACAAGGCAGGCGACCGAGGCGGGGCTAGATCACGGTGCTCAAACCGGCTCGCCGCGCCTCGGGATGGCTCTCTGAAGCTTACCGTTGGTTGTCACCTGAGCATCGTTAGTCTAGTACCCCTCCGGAAGCTTACATTGGTTGTCACAGATTGAATCTTTGGTCCAAGACCACTCTTGGGACCTTATCATCTTATCGCCACCTGGAGTGCAGTTCTAAGAGATCACGAGGATTTAAGTCCCGAAAGGTTTGAGTAGGTGACAACCTGCATAAAACCCTAACGACAAATTACTTTGTGCTTAAGCCGCAGACTATAGCGCCCCAAAGCCGTCTTTGCCTAAGTTACGTGCGACTTATCGCATTGTGCATACATTTGTGGTTAGTTGCATACTACCTTCTGAGGAATTTTGGGACATTGCTGAACTCAAAAACCTAAGTGGTGCCTCAAGCCGAGTTTCAAGTTGGTGCGCCTAGCGGTTCGGCATGCAATATCAAATAAGCCTGACAAACACGCATGAAGGTAAAACCAAGAAACATCGATTCTGACTGAAATTGATTAAAATGTTCATCTGAGCGAAACGATTTGTCGGCAAAAAAATTAAAAACAAAAAAGCGGCGGAGGCGGCCCTTCACTCGCGCCCGTTGATGTCGTGGCGTCTTCTTCCTCCGCCACGGGGTGGAGACATTCATAACCGGCTCCTGCACATGCGGTTGTCCGCCAAGTATTCGGCGGCGCTTATGCGCGTGCCTCACTTTGGGCGGCGTCCCCGCGATCTGAACCTCCGCCGCCGCCATCGAGTCGAGGCGTCGCGGTGACCAGCCGCGCCCGGCCACGAAACTGCGGTCACGCGGCAACCTCTGCCCCTCCACGGTGGGCGTGCGGCTAAAGGCGGGCAATCCCGGAGTGCCTCGCGGCTGGTTGGTCGGCGTAAGCGTCTTCTGGCGGTGTCTGGAGGGGCATCTCGGCCTGCGCCCAAAGGTTCGAGCATCTTCGATCGCGGGATAGCTCCCTTGAGCATGGTGGTGAGGTTGCGCTTGAGGCGGTCAGCCTCGTACTCCGAGGCCCTCTGCGCCGCCTCGGCCCTCTCCGCCCGCTGCTGCATGGCGGCTAGGGCGGTCGCGGTGGCACTTTCTTGCGCCATCATCGCGTCCGCCCTCACCCGCTCCCGCGTCAACTCGTCGATTGCCCCCGTCAGCTGCCTCGCCGTCCGGGCTCCGTGTCCGGCGGCGTGGCGAAGTCTTGCCAGTGTCTTTGTGTAGATGTCGAGCTCTGTGGCTTCGGCATAGCGAATGGCGGCGTGGCGGCGGTGTGGGGCCGAGTGGGCGGGGCATCGGTGTCGGCCTTGCTGCCGGATCGTGGCGATCGTCGGCGGTGCTGGCGAGGTCTCGCCGCCTCTGCGAGTGCAAGTGGCGTCATCCTTGAGGCATCTCGAGGGCGCCCATAGCGTCGCCCTTAAGCTGAAGCGTACAGGGACCTTGAGCCGCCTTGTCGAGTGGCGGCATGGGTCCCGTGGCGAAGTGTGGTGGCGCCGTGAGGGTGAATCGGCGCCACGGAGAGTCGTAGAAAGGGAAGATGAAGCGGCCGGCGCCCCGCGGATTAAGCGCGTCGTCGTGAGCCGGCGCTTCTTTGCATTAACCGAAGGCGATAGTGCGGCGGCGAAGGTGAATCTTTGGCGCCCTTGACAGCGGCCGCGTCTTGATCGATTACGCAATTGGGGCGGCGGTGTGGCGCCCGTGTGGGATCCCGCCGCCCTTGAAATTGGTGGTGGCGGAAGTTCGCCAGCGTGGCGAGCCTTTTCGCGCCGGACTTGAGGTGTCCGGGATGAGTGGTCGCTGCCGCGGCCGATCAGCGAGAGGATCGTCCACGATCGTCGGTGCGGCGGCACCTGGCGGCAGTGGAGTCCATGGCGGCGACAACAGCGATCTCGGCGCTCCGCGAACTCCGTCGGCGAGTGGCGGGCGATGAGAAGTCGGGCGGCGAGAATCGGCGGCATAAGCGAGAAACCTGGCGATCGTGGCCCATCCGGTTTCCGCGCTGGCCAAGATTAAAAGCAACCGGAATCTTTGGTTGGTAGGCGACTCAAAAGCGCGAATCTGAAAAAAAGCCAAAAGGTAGTAGTGAACTTACGGTAGGGAAGATGCAGGTGATGTCATTGTCATCCGTGTATTGCCACGCCGGCGAATCTGGCGGCGAAGGGCTCAATCTTGGGATCTGAAATCACGGCGATCAGCGCCCTGTTAACGGCGTCCGCGGGTTGTTGATCACGAGCGCCATTGCGGAAACTCCGCCGTCTCTTCGGCCAGGCGAGTTCGATTCTCGGTGGTACGGCGGCTCGGCGAGCACCTCCGGCGCCTCGACTCGCTATGCGTCATTGGCGTCTGACCATTATTCGCCGAGCCTTCGATTTGGCGAAATGGAAGGAATGTGTGCTGCCATCCCATCCGGGCGGAAGTGGCGGCTCCCGGCCGGTCGCCGTCGGAGGAGGCGCAGGAAGGAAGAAATACGAAAAGAGTGGAAGGTTTGGCATCACCCCATGAACATTTCCGCAGAGGTGTGCGAACAACGAGAAAAGAATGGAGTTGGGGGTGAGATGAAGGTGATGGATTTCGTGAAGTGGATGACGATGAGGAAAAAGTCGGAGAAAAGCGGACACGAGACCGCCATGATGCCCCTACGAAGATGGCGATCTCGTCGGCGAGAACCTTTGTGGTGTGGGGGTCGGCCGAAAATGGAGAGGGCCCTCGACGCGATGGTGTGGAGTCTCCCCAGTGTAGGAGTCCAGGTGGAAGCGAGGAAAGGAAGGCGAGCCGAAGAAGCCATGAGGCGAAAGGGGCAAAAGGCGGAGGGACTTAAAGCAAGAAGGTGAAGAAGCGAAAGTTAGGGTGCGCAAGGAAGAAGAAGGCGTAAAACAGCAGTTCGGATGAACCTATATATCGCCCCTTGCAAGCGGTTCGCGAAGAGACAAGATCGTGCATCGCCTCGGGTCAGAAAAATCTGCGGTCTGGCAGAGGCAAAGGCGATCGTATCCTCATAGTGGTGGCCCCACCGAGGCCCGCTAAGCATTTAATGAAGGTTCTAAAGTAAGCTTTGATGCAGCTCTGGCGGGCGGGGACTCTTGTCGGCGTACTGTGTTGGGGGTACCCTCTCCGCTTCGCGATCAACAGGCGGTCAACATAGCCAGACCCGTGGCGCCGGCGGCGGTGGGCGAAACGCCTACTGGCGGCGATAAATCACGTGGCGCCCAGCGGCGGTGGCGAAACACGCCTGCTTTCGCCCGGTCGGTCGGTCCGTGGCGCCCGCCTGCTTCGCCGGTGGGATCCCGTGGCGCCCGGCGGCGGGTGGCTTCGCCCGCCGCAAGACAAAAAAAGGTGGTGCGAGTGGCTTCACCTCGAGCTCCTTCCTGTCAATGCCGATTTAGGCGGCGGGGCGGCGATGTCGAACTTGTCAGCTGCAAGATTTACTGCTACAAGCCTATTCCTCGGCGCCTCTCACCAACCCGTCAAGAAGGGTCACATCCGGGCGGACGGTGAAGCCATCGTCGGCATTTAATGAAATTTGGAGGAGCAGGACAGCCTGCGGGAAGGGTAATAAATGTATGAAGATAAGCATGATGACCCTCCTTGGTACCTGCCCCGGCTGGCCTGACCTATATAAGGGCCCTCGGGTGCATGGGGAAAAGGGGTCGAAGGTTGAAGAATGAGCAAGCAAGAGCTCCGTAGCATCGTCTAAGAGAGAACTTGTAACCTGAGAGCTTTGTACTAGCTTTGCACACTCTATAAACCAATCGAGCAGGAAGTAAGGCTATTACCCAAGGCAAAGGGGGCCTGAATCTGGGTAAAATCCGTGTGTCATTCCTAGTTCATAGGCGCCGGAGTCCCTCGCGTGGGAGTCTCTAGGGTTTTCACCCTCTAGGTTTAGCCAGCCGCGAAGACGCCCTCCTTTCGAACCAAACCCGGTCTGTAGACTCCGGGCCTGTCAAGCGGAATACGCCGACAAATATTTTCCAAATAATTCGTCGAAAGAGATATTTCTACAACTCTATCTCTCTATTTTTCCCCGTTTCGCTCATTATTTCAACGATTTAAAAATTAAGCATGTAGAAAAAATATTTTTCTTGAAAAAAGCGACATGACGTGTTACGCCGCGGAAAATTTCCTAGTAGAAAATATTTCTCACACAGAAGCCTTAATGCATCACGAACGTGTAGAGATTGAGCTTTGCTGGAATTCTATGACTGCAATACACGTGCCATAGAAGTTGGTACGTAGTTAACAATAAACTTGTGGAAACACTGAAGCTTAGCTGGATGGGATGATGATCCGCATAATTAGCCCAGGGTAGCAACAGTAACACACCGGGATAATTACATGAATCTCTGCATAGTAGCTAACAAAATATTGGAAGACCTGATACTTTATTAGTTACTGTACCATGTTCAGAGTGTTGCAGCAGAACAATAATTAGAGACTGAATGAAAATATAATCAAATCAAGCCACATATGGCTATATGTCTATTACATAATTATACATCAGATCCAAGCACAATGAAAATATATTACAACTATCTAGTTACCCTGTATACCTCCCAAAATGCTGATAAGGCCTATAACGTCCTCTAGCCCTCCTGGTAGTAGGATTGTAGCAGCAGCAGCAGCTCTCGTGTGGATCCTCCTGAAGGTCCTAGTACTAGTCTTGCGAGTACTCCCCACCCCAAGCCATATATGTGGATCCATTGGGCTCACCTTCTAAGAAAAAGGGGATTTAAACAAGAGTGAGTACATGATACTTAGCAAGCATTATTAACAAATGCAGCGATGAATTTTTTTCTCAAATCTAGTCAAAGCTTACCTTCCCCCAAAATCCATTTTTACCGAAATTAGGTTTTTGGTTTTCTTTAAGGGTTGGGTATTTTAAATTTCGAAACCAGCTACAACACTCGTATATGAGACAAACTTAGTTTATGTAGCCTTCAATCCAGGAGATAGGCATGAATTCATGATTTTTAATCCTGCGCATGTTCGTACTTTACCCATAAAGACCTCATCGTGTGAGGCTCCAGAATGTTTATCACTAATCCAACATTAGATTTCTAACCCTGTACTCAAGGGAGACCCTATCCAAGGCCATCCCACGAACTCACATGTACAGTTGTACCCTGACCTCTAGTTGGGAGTAACTCCACCAGTGGCAATTCTATATATATCCACTTAAGCTACGGTCTCATCTGGGCCTTCCAGCATACCCAGACTTATGCTCTAGCTACTACTCTTACCCATTGTGGAGATTATAACACCTTCATAGGACAACCTTTTCTAGCAGCAATTTATCCCACTATGGTTGATACTGAAATACGATTTATTGTTCGAGTACAGTTGTTTGACCTTATATTATAGCCTATGTAGAGGGCCCTACAGGCGTAGGTATCAACCCACCTTGGCATCAACATCGTCTTCTCCGACACCCACTACTCACCATACTTAATGCTACAATCATATCCACGACTCCATTCGTGGACGTTCCTAACATAATTTCAGCAATTCCATTTACCAACACATCAATTCATTCACAACCCATCTTTCCATCCAACTCCGATTTAAGGTTCTCAATTGCAAAATAGATTTTTCAATACAGTGAGGATATATTTAGCTTTTATGAAAGCACTTCAAAGCAGTAATAAGGGTGATCAACAGGAATCTTGCCCGGTATAATTTGAAAGATACGGCCTCACCCGAATTCTGGATTTAGCCGATTGGTAGGTTCAGGTCTGGTCCTGAAATCATGAGGCATTACTCTTAGGCAATTAATATGAATGGGTTTTTCTGGCGTCCAACCATTTTTTGAACTGTTGTGGATTATTATTCTGGCGCATTTTGATGTAGTGCTTTTAGCAGTAATTTGGATTCTTGTTTTTTTTAATTTGGCACCATATTTTATTTTTATAGCGATTTTGATTCTTTTCATTTTTTATTTGGTATCATATTTTATTTTAGAGGGTATTATAGCCTTCATTTTAATTATTACCGTTTTGCAATTTTATATGCCTCTTTACTTTATTAATTATGTTATCTATGGTCTTTTGATTTTTAGGCGAACCGTGAGATGATTAACTAAACTAAACACGGTTCACGACCAACGAATCATTTTTCCTAGTTTCCCTCTATTTCTCTTTTCTTTTCTCTCTTCCCATTTTCTTCTCTTTCTTTTCCATTTTTGTTTCTTCCCTCCCCTTTCCGGGATTTTGAATTCCCTGCCCCTCAATTCACTGCCGCTTAATTATTTGCCACCGTTGCATCCAATTGATTTATAATCTGCCATTTTGCTCATTTTCTCTGCATTTGCGTGTTTTGCTAATCCCGTCGGACCATTTTGCCCCTGCTCACCTTTACTTAGTCATGTATTTGTTGTTTCCATTCTGGATATGTATGGATTATGAACATGGTTCAATTCTGGATATTTGAATCTAAAATCTAGACATGTAGCATCTATTTGAGCTTAAAATTACATTCAAATTCGATCGAATTTTGGGCATGCACTATCATTAGATTTTTGGATATATAGCATCTGTTTGAGCTTAAAAATTATATTATTATGTACGAAAATGATAACTTTGAACATGGTTACGGACATTAGCTTTTGCATCTCAAATTCAATATGTACTGACATCGCTCATTTACGCATGCTCTCTGTTTGTCTCACTAGCTTGTATAGATATGATCCTGATTGTTCATTAGTTGATTGATCGTGGTATTGGACAACGCATGGATTGTGGTTGATTATACCTTTTCGGGCGAAAAAGTCTATTGCTTTTACGATTAGCACTTGTCGATGTGGAGTATGGTGACACAGGCGAGTTGGAGCATGCCTGACCATACATCTGACTGGTTAGGTAGCGAGGGCAAAATGGTCAGCGGGATTGGCAAAACACATAAATCTGAGAAAATGAGCAAAATGGCAGATTATAAATCAATTGGATGCAACGGTGGCAAATAATTAAGCGGCAGTGAATTAAGGGGCAGGGGAAAATTGGCCATCCAATTGAGGGGCAGGGAATTCAAAATCCCCTCCTGGCCAAACTCTCTGCGGCCACTCTCCTCCTACCTCCGCTCTTCCAGATCGAGTTCTCCCCTACGGCTACTTCCTCTCCTCTACTCTACCTAGTCGGCTTTGCTCTGCTCCGAGATCTTCCCTATCGCCTCTCCTCCCTGCTGCTCATCGCTGGCTCCAACTCCCCTCTCCTCTAATCCACTTCACCTGGCCGAGTTCCTCTTCCTCCCTCCGCTCCTCTACCCGACTGGCCACTCTTGCGCAGCTCCTCGGCCCGGAGCTGGCTTGGCCCTGCTTAGGCCCGCCGCATCCCTGGAGCGCGGGCACGCGCGGCTCTGGCCGTACACCTGTAGCCCGGCCGACCCTAAGCTAGCCCACACCTGCTACATCGGTGACTACCCCTGCTCTTCCCCTTTACCCGTGGTTCCCTTGGTTTGCATCTAGGGTTTCCTACTGCCCTCTTCCTTTTTGAGCGATTTTGATTCATAGCTTTTACTGATTTTTGTTAATGCTTAGCTGGTGGGGGGTCTATGATGATATATATCGATGGAGACTCTAGATGCTGACGGTGAGTGACGACACTAGCTCTACCCCACACGCCGGGGGAGTGTGAGGTGAAGTCAGGACGCTCTCACAGCTCCTAGGGCAGCTCAACCTACTGAGACCACTAGGGTTGCCCGATCTACTAGCTACCCACCCCATTGGCTAGCGAGCTACTTGATCTACCATCTGATCATATTGCTTTAGCTTTTGCTACTACTAGTGTGCACCTGATGGTTGGGTTTTGAGATATTTGGATATTTGCCACTTCAAACATGTGGCTTCACAAATTTGTCACTGGACCCACATTTCATTGACTCAGCTGGTCTCATATGTCATTGGCTCAAGTGGCATCATATCCAAAAGGTCAATATTTTAAGTGGGAAATTTTCAACTATTTGGGTTTTTTTGAGGGTGGCTAAGCACTGATGGTGTTTGTTAGACAGTATCCTTGTTACCATATATACAAGATTGCTAGTTGTCTTGTATAGAGATTGTTTGCCTTATATAGCTATTACCTTATATAAGTTTTCCTTCTATATCCTCTTGTACATGTATATATACTGGCCCATTAGCCTCATATTGAATACGAGTGCTATTCATAACATGATTTGCCTCATGTTGAATACAAGTGCTATTCATAACAGTGTTGAGGTTGGTGAAGAAGACTCCCTCTTCTTGCTACTCTTCTGTCTGCTTGCTCTTGGGATGTGCGTGTGAGGCAGAGGGGATGAATGTGGTAGCTGTGAATGGGTTGGCTCTCGGTTGGTTCCTTGCTGGCTGATTTTTTTCACTCTTATTGCTGCTCTTTTACCCCTTTTGCCCTTGGCTCTTACTACTCCTTACTGGCTCTAAGGGCATATCGATCATTGCTCTCCATTTTTACTAACGGTACCCACAACTGTACCAGGTATGTTACTGAATTGCCGAATGATGAGCCTGGGTCTAGCGAGAGGTGCTGATCTGGCTCTCAGACGGATCAGGTATATCAATGAGCGATACCCTCACCTGTGGGTTTGACGGCAATTATTGAATCCTTATTCATTTATTACCCTCTATGAATCACCGATCTTTCACGAAGGTGCCGTACCAGTATCAGATACTTATCGGATATCCCGATCCTCCCCAATCTTGGATCGACAAGGATCAGTGAAATTCAGCATAAAAAATTAATTTAAAAAGTCTCGATCCTTCTCCAATACTCTACGATCCTCTCTGATACCTCCAAGCCTATAACACTAAGCCCAAACAAAGGAAAAGCCCATTCTAGCCCATCAATCCTAACCCTAAAAATCTCTCTCCCTTGTAGCCCCCTTCTCGTTATGCAACACGAACTCTCGCACAGCATCCAGCTCCAGGCGCTGTAAATCGCCTAATTATTGGCGTAGTTACATTTTTTAATTTTTAATACATATATACTCACAATATCACCTGATTCATGTTTTTGGAAAATTGCGTATCACCGTACCGGTATCGCGGTACCAATATCGCATATTGGTGATACATAGATTACCCTTGCATTACTGTTTTGCTAATTCATGATGTTGGTTATTAATTATCGTTACTGATTACTGCTTGATTAGTTGTTTACTAATTCTTATTAACTTCGATAACCCCCCGGGTTATCATAGATGGATTCACAGACGGATGGTATTTCCATCCGTTTATGATATGACTTATATCATAGACGGTTGATAGTTTCAACCGTCTGCGATATCTGATTATCTAAGCGTTTCTTTATTAGAACGAAATGCGTGATAGGTTTTTCTGAGCGGTTCAAAAACCGTGCGTATACCTTGTTTTTTATTCTTGACATATGTTTACAGACGGTTATAAAAGCTATGCGTGATGATATTTTAGAACCGTTTATGATGTCTTTTTTCTGTAATAGTGATCTTTATTTGTTATGCTATGCAACTAAAGTGCTGGTTGTTTTATGTAGATATCAGACACAGTAAAGTTAGTTGGTTATCTGTTATGTGAAATTTTACATTTAAATATGAAAAGAGAATGGATTATGAGATCATGCACAAATGACCCACCCTACTATTTATTATTTGCATATCGATGTACTTGTCTAATATAAAATTCGATGTGGGTATATAGGTTCACTAGTGAATCCTACAAATTCAGGAAACTTTTGGGGATAGGGATGCGCAAAGTTTTCAAATACAAACACATTGCCCAACTTAGTAGCTGGCTTTCAATAAAGAGATATACGCTTATCTTATAAAAGAATATAATTAGAGTTATTACAATAGTTCTTGGTCCCACATTGGTGTTGATTTTTCACCTTTATTTGACCTTGCCGAAAACAGCGTATTGATCCCACCATGAACTCATGGACTTTCTTATATCTGGTTACTGACTTATCGTCATATGGCAGCTTATCTAGTAGGCCATCTGTGCAGGTTTTTGGTGCAATCGTACAGATTCTGCTAGCATATGAAATTCTTCAAGTCGTGCCTTCTAAAATGGATATTGCTTTCGTTCTTTTATGATAAGGATTCTAGTTATTTTCTGCTCGATGCTAGAGAAAGTAGAATCTACTAGCTCTTTTTTTTCACATGGAGGGCAAAATATGCATATATACCTTAAAGTAGGGAGTGTAAATAGACCAGATACAAAGATGGTACTGGAAAAATGTATGAATACATATGTTAGCTAAACAAGCTGACATGAATTGACAAAAGAGGGTACCATAACAAAGTATAGCATGGGTTGAGCTGTTAGAGTGTTGAACGTTAGATGCAACATTTAGAAACTTTTTCATTAAGAACAACTTAGATTTTATGTAAATGTCATTCAGATAAGATATATATCAACTTCTGATCTTGTCGTATTTACATGCTGTTGAATCAGATATAATTTGTATATATCTCCAGTCTTCACATAAAAGTTCTGCATTGATTATCTTATGATTCCATCTTTGTATGCACTTCGGTGCGGTTGTGGTTGAATGATTGTGCGTAATGTATGATATGGTCAAATGATACTCGAAGGAAGAGCTGTTATTCTTCATCCATGGCTACTTCCAAAGCTGAAAATCGAGGCATCTTTTTTGCCAAAGATAACTAGGCAAAAGATCAAAACAGAGAACAATTTGAACACTATTTTCACTCCTTTTGTTATCCTTATTGAGTGGGCAACATTCAACTTCTGATGCTAGCTAGTTTGATGCTGCGCATGTTTCTTGAAGGTGTTTATAGTCAAACAACAATGTACCCAAATAGCCACTGTATTACTTGTTTATGAACTTATTTGGACTAAAAAAAAATCTCAGTAGCCCTGCCATCAGGGTTCAAATTTTCGGCGATTTTCGGCGAAATTTCGCATTTCGGACAAGACCGAATTCAAATTTAAAATAATTTTGATTTTTGCTACAGTGATTTCACAAATTTCGGGTTCAAAATCCGGATTTTCATTTTTGGTAACGGATTGGACGGATTTTTGTCACTGATACAGAATAACATGATATTTGATGATAATTTGTGAAAAAATGAATTTTTTGGACATTTAAAAAAAGTACAAACACTAACAGAATTTTATAAAATTTAATAAGCTAAATCATTCTATAAAAATTTATGGTATGATCTTTAGAAGTTTAGAGTCATACAGAAAAATTTTGAAAATATTTTAACTTCATTTGCTATCTTTTAAAAATAAAAAACAGAATTAGTATAAATGCGGTAGTAATGATGTCGGAATTTTATAAAATTTTCCAATTTTGATCATGACCTAGAAATTTTATTACAGGTTATTAATTCCCTTATAAATATTTTGTGAAAGTTTCAAAATATTTTAATCTTCTTTGATTGCTCAATCAAAAATTATGTACGATGCAAGCACGCGCTCTTAAATCCGAAAACTGCGAAGTGAGCGTTCACATTTTTTGGTTAATTTTTATGGTTGTTCATGATCTACAAAATTTATGAGAACATCACTGATTTCTTTTGAAGATGTTCAATTTTTTCCGTAATTTTTTCATGCTTCGAGGCCTCGAGCAATACAAAAAAATATAAGGTATTGTTTCTAAAAATATCCAATTTTTTCAGAATTTATTATGGTTGATCAGTATCTTAAAATTTTATTACAGTATCATCAATTCTTTGTGACTATCCACAAAAAATTTTGTAATTTTTTTCATACATGGAACTATGCAAAAAAAATAGTTACAATAGTTACAAAATTTCATAATTTTATGTATCATTTTACGTATCATTTTATGTATCAATTTATGTATCATTTCAGTGGTTACATCAAATTTGAGCTAACGAGCCATTATCGAGTTGAGTCTTATTAACTTTTTTCGTTCGAAATTGTCTTATTCCATGTGCATACTTGTCCAGAAGGGACCTTGGCTCTTTCTTTTCTCTCAATTATTGGCCATGTGCATGCTTGTCCTGGCTCTTTCTTTCCTCACTTCATCTCAGGCTCCCAGCTGCATTCGGCGCTTTTCCTTTCTTTCTCCTGACTCGGCCAGCTCTCTCCATTCGGTATAACTTCGGCCAGAATTTGTTATAGTTGATAAGGACCTAAAAATTTTATGAAAATATCATCAATATTTTCCAACTATCCACAAAAATTTTCATAATTTCTTCATTCCTGGTACTATGCAAAAAAATAGTTACAAAAAACAAACATGATTAGGACTTGAACCCTGGACCTTATATTTGCTAGTTTTGAGAGCACTGTGGTCTGACCTTTCTCAGGTTCTCTGCATGCTAGTACAATCATTGATTGCAACCACTGACATCTCGGGTTCACGGTAAGATTCTCACTCAACAGTGAAAGGAAAGTGAGTGAGAATCTTCTTTGTAAAATTTGTTCAGTGATTGAAATTAATTCTGAAAAATTTTCAAAAATTCAGAAATGTTCTGAAAGAAAGAAAATGTGAATCATTTTGAAATTGAAAATTCAATCATTGAAAATGAAAATTGAATTTTGAACCCAAATTTCACTAAAATTTCCAAAATCATCAGAGCAAAAATCAAATTTTTTTAAAATTTGAATTCGGCCGGTACTACAAAATTCGGCCTGGTCCGAAATGCGAAATTTCGCCAAAAATCGCCAAAAGTTTTAACCCTGCTTTAGACATTGTTTGTTCTAGTACCTGTACTAGCCGTGTCCATGACATCCCCCCCTCCAGGCATTGCTTGTCCCCAAGCAAACTTTGTTGGAAACCGACTGCGCAAGCTATCCAGATTCTCCCAAGTGGCTACTTCGACCAGAATCCCTTTCCATTTAATCAACCCTTGAACTATTGCCGAGTTGCCCTTCTTCACCAACCTGCGTTCCAGTATCTGTTCTGGTTGTCGAATGTGTCTAATTCAACTATTTTGGGTAATTTCGCAAATACATGAGAGTAATCTGGAGTAAATGGTTTCAATTGAGACACATGAAACACTGGGTGTATCTGGCTATCAGACGGCAAAGCCAATCGATAAGCTACCTGACCAACTTTTTCGGTCACTGAAAAAGGTCCAAAGAACTTATACACTAGCTTCGGATAAGCTCTGTTCACAAGGGAATTTTGTGCATACGGTTGGAGTTTAAGAAGGACCTTCTCCCCTAACGCAAATTGTCGTTCCTTCCGATTCTTGTCTGCCTACATTTTCATGCAATTTTGAGCCCACGCTAGGTGGTGTTTGATCATGATTGTATGATGTGCTCTGTTCTTCAACATCTCGGCCACTTCCTCTGATGCACTATCAAGCCCTCTAGGTAGAATGCTATAATTGGGTTCAGTACCATACAACACTTTAGAAGGAGAGGAGCCCAATACTGTGTGATAATTGATGTTATACCAGAGTTCCGCTAAAGCAAGCCATGTCTTCTATTTTTGAGGAGAGTCTTGCACCGCACAGCGTAGATACATCTCCAGGTATTGGTTAACGCGCTCACTTTGTCCGTCCGTTTGGGGTGATACGCAATACTCAGCTGCAATTTGGTTCCCACACACTTGAACAACTCCTAGAAAAGGCTAGTGAAGATCTTGTCCTGGTCGGAAGTAATGGTAAGAGGAATGCCATGTAACTTCACCACTTGTTCTAAAAATAGTTTGGTGACTTTTTGAGCAGTGTAGGGGTGACGAAGAGCGAGGAAATGCACATATTGACAACCGATCCACAATTATGATGATAACATCACAGCCCTTAGACAAAGGTAAGCCTTCAATAAAATCCATCGTGATATCTTGCCAAACTTGTTCAGGAACGGGTAGAGGCTGCGATAAACCGTCGATCGGGTTTTTTCTTCCTTGGTCTGTTGACATACTTGGCATTGTTTAACAAATTCTTCGATCCTCTGTTTCATGCCGGCCCAACGAAACAATTTCTTCATGCGCTGGTACATGGTGTGAATTCAAGAATGTCCTCCGATGGAACTCGCATGGAATGCTGCAATCAATTTAGTTTGTAAGGTTGAATTCGCCCCGATCCAGATTTTCCCATGTTGTCGGATCAGACCCTGACTAAGCTCAAAACCTCCCTCCTCCGGACTATGAATTGCCAACTAGGCTAACTTATGTTGTGCAAAGCAATCTGTGACATACGAATTAAGTACCTCCTGCACCCACATTGGTTTCACCTCAGTAATGGCTTGAAGCGTCAAAAATTGCCCAGCTCGAGATAAAGCATCGGCAACCACTTTTTCCTTACCCTTTTTATACATAAGCTGAAATTGCAACCCCATCAACTGTTTCATTGCCTTCTGTTGCATCTCCGATTGTAGGTGTTGCTCTTCCAAATAGAAAAGGCTCTTATTATCAGTCTTGATAATGAATTCCTTACACTGGAGATAAGGACAACATTTTTCCACCACGAGCATGAGAGCTAGAAACTCCTCATAAATGGACAATCCTTGGTGTGATGCACTCAAAGCCTTAGAAAAATAAGCTATTGGGTGTCCTTGTTGCATGAGTACCGCCCTACTCCTTTCTCACATGCATCTGTTTCCAACTCAAAAGTTTGCTCAAAGTCAGGTAACTTTAATACAAGTGTTGTTAACATCGCTGTTTTCAACTGAAGGAACGCTTCCTCAGCCTGAGCATCCCACTTAAATGATTTCTTCTTCCATAAGTTGGTCAAAGGTTTAGCAAGAATGCCATAATTTCGAATAAACTTGTGATAATAACCAGTTAGCCCTAGAAATCCTCGAAGTTCAGTAAGCGTGGTCGGCTTGGGCCACTCCAGCATAACCTTGGTCTTGTATGGATCGGTGGCCACCCCTTGATTGGAAATGATGTGGCTTAGGTAGTCGATCTATTTCTGTGCAAACATACACTTTGCTTTCTTTACATACAATGATACAACCGATGAGTCCTCAAGGTCTACAACACGGTGGCCAGATGTTTTAAGTGATCGCTGAAATGTGAACTGTAAATCAATATGTCATCAATAAACACCAAGATAAATTTCCTCAAATAGGGTGCCAAAATTGCGTTCATCACACATTGAAACGTTGCCGGTGCATTGGTTAGTCCGAACGGCATCACTTTGAACTGATAATGTCTGTGATGAGTTTTAAAAGCAGTTTTATACGCATCTCCCTCCTTCATCTGAATTTGGTGATACCCAGCCCGTAAATCCAGCTTAGAAAAATAGCGAGTACCAACGAGTTCATCCAAGAGCTCATCGATCACCGGCATTGGAAACTTGTTATTTATAGTCAAATCATTTAGACGATGGTAATCCACGCAAAATCTTCAAGTACCATCTTTCTTCTGCACTAACAGTACGGGAGAAGCAAAAGGACTTACTCTCCGAGTGATGATCCCTATGGAGAACATTTCTTCAACCTGCTTCTCAATTTCATCTTTGTGAAGAGGTGAATATCTATATGGCCTGGAATTTACGGGCACTGCTCCGGGAATGAGTGGAATAGAATGATCATACTCCCTTAGCGGAGATAACTCTCTGGGATCGGCAAACACATATTGGTAGTGTTCAATTACAGACTGCACTTCAGGTTCAATATGTTCTTGAACCCCAGTGTTGTCTTGTTGTAACACTGCCAGCGCCCACACCTGATTTCCTTTACTCCATTTGCTTAGTTGTTCCATCGTAAAGACTTTAAGCTCCTCCACATTGCCTCTTTGAATACCTTGTATCCGAATGTTCTTTCCTTTGTAACAAAACTCCATCATCTTGCCTTTCCAATTACATGTCGTTGGACTATGCATCCGCAACCAATCCATACCGAGGATGGCGTCATATGCTTCCAGTTCCAATACCATGAAATCAGTTTGGAATGTATATCCTTGTATCCACCATTCCATCCAGGGCACCTAGCTTGTACAACAAAGTTTTTCACCATTGGCCACTCTAATCTCTAGCGGTTGGATATCTTGTGATATGCATCCAATTCTATTCAGGAATCCCCTATTAACAAAGCTATGGGAGCTTCCGGAATCAACAAGGAGTAGCATTACCTGATTCCTCACCAAGGCCAGGAATCTAATTGTCTCCCCATCCTCCACTCCTAAAATAGCATTTACCGACAAATTACCTAATGTTTCTTGTTGTATCTCACATGCTTCCAACAAATCCAGTACTGCGTCTGATAGTGTCTCTTCATGCTCCTTGACTGAGATGGCTTGCAATTGGGCTGGAACCTTCTTCTTGCAGTGCAAGTGGTGATTTGGCTCATATTTATCTCCACATTGATAACATAGGCCATTTGCACGGCGATAATCTCTTAATTGCCGAGCCTTCCACAAGTCTCCATGCATCACCTGAGTGTTGTGTTAGTTACTCTCATTTCTTCCGAGCACTCCTATTTCTTTACTATCTCCTAGCTTCGATTTCCACCTCTTGTCCCGGTCAATCACATCTTGTTGCACTTGAGCTAAAAGGGCCGCTCGGTCTACTGATTCAGGGATTTGTCCTTGAACCATACCCCTCAACTCAGATTTCAAGCCCCTCACAAAATGTAACACAAAAAATTCTTCATCATAATATGGATTGTGCATTGCAAGGTCATACCTCAATTCATCAAAGTGTGTCTTGTATTCATTCACTGTGCCTATTTGTTTAGTCTCCACCAGTTCGGCCAACAGCCTCTGATGATCAAATGCCCCGAACTTGGTTTCCACTGCACTGATGAACTGTTCCCAGTTACTGATTTCATTTCGGATCTTGTACACTTGCCACCATCTAGCAGCATTTCCCTCTAGATGCATTGTGGCAGCCGACACCCAAAGCACTTCCGATATATTGAAAATCCAAAAATAGTCATTGCACTTATCCCTCCAAATTTGTGGACTCTCTCCATCAAACTTGGGAAAACTCATCTTTGGTAATGCATTTCTCATGATTCCTCCAGGTTCTCTTGGCGGTCGACTAACTACTCCCTCAGTTTCATGTGTCCCTCCAGTCGAACACCTCATGGGCGCATGCCCGGACCACAAAAAACTCTTCGTCGGCCCTTGCCCACCGCTCGGATGCTGTCGGTGTGAATAATACCTTCCCCGAGTTCAGTCCTGGTGTGTTTCCCCCTTTCCTCCGATTCTCCTCCATCACCTTACCAACCTCCAATCGCGCCACCGCTTGCGCTGTGGCCTCCATCTGGGCTGCCAGAAGTTGTTGATCCTTTGTGCCCTGCTCCATCGCCAATGTCGTGAACTCAATTTGGCTCATCAATTGTTGCTGGTTGACATCGAGTGTCTCCACCCTCGCGAACAACAAATCCAAGCTCTCCTTGATCAGTGATAGTTTCTCCTCTGTTCTTCCCGCTATCTCGCCCATAGCTTTCAAGACAAAACGAGTCTGTACTGAAGGTTTTTGAGGAGCTATGGTGGATCGTCGGCCAAGCCAACTAGATTCCCGGAATTTCACAGGAATCACATAATCGAGCGGGCTCAATTCCGGTTCCCCAACCTTCCTCTGGAATTTTACAGCTCAAAGCCCCGATCACCCTGCTTTGATACCAAGTTGTGATGTCCCGTGGCGCCGATCTTCCCTTTGGAGCGTGAGATCGTCACCACTCGAGACCAAAGAAGAATAAGGGGGAAGAAGGAAGAGTTCTTGGGAACGAAGGAACGTGGGAATTCTATTTCATTTTCAAGTTGCTTTAAAGTCTGTCGACACCAGCTATATACGCTACTCGCTCCCTTCTCTGAATACTCTCTCGTCACCCATATTTACTCATCCAGTTACAGTTTGAAAACAGAAATAACGACAAACTCTTTACCGCTACAGTAGTTCGAAATTACCGACCGCTTCTCTACCGTTAGATCAACTTCAAATGTTCTCCTTTGTAATCTCGACTCTTCCTGACTCTCTTCGGAATCTGCTCCGCCTGCTAGGCTGCTACCCTCATTGCCGACTTCAACCTTCTGCTGATATGCCTACTCGCGGCGACTTCAGACATTGCTTGTTCCAGTGCCCGTACCAGCCGTGTCCATGACATGATTGCACTTTTTTCTTATTACTTCCATGTATTCTTCGTCCATTCAAGTGGGGTTTAGTGCCGCGGCGGCTGATTCAAGTTGAAGTCTTGAAGGAGGCGGCTGGGATGATGACGGGGAAGACGTATGGGCGTATGGGCAAGGCTGTACAATTTGGAGGGACATGCAACGGAAGCAGCAGCTGATTCAGCGGCTGTTACGTTGACATGCGTTGGTGTCTTGTTTGGTTGCGTTGCGTGCTCGAGGCAAAGGCAATACAAACAAGAGAAGGGGGGAAAAAGGAAGTTGCAGCTCGAACATGTACAAATGGCTAAACCAAATAGCCTTTCAGTTCTGGAGAGGGTACTACATCAATACGTAATACGTACAGATCTCGATATCTGGCCCTCTCCAGTTTCTGAAGGCTTGATCCCCCTTTCGGGTAACGTAAATACCAGAGGGAGGAACTGCTCAAGTTGGCAAATGTCAAACAAGATGAGTACGTTACTCTAGGGTTCTAAAAAACACAGAGTGGAAAGTATAGTAATAGATATACTCGTGTTCTCGCAAGAAGAAACAGATAGAAATACCTGGTCGTCTACTAGATTACGATGGAGACGGGGATACGAGACTCACTGGGACCTCCTCACCAGCAACGTTTCTCTTTTTTTATGTCCGCTGCCGACCAAGATAGAAACACGAGGACACTTCCAGACTTCCACAAAAGCTATTCAACGAAGCAATTTCTTAGGAGATACACTAGGCTGGCTTCTAGATAGCCTAGAACACGTTCACACCTGCGAGCTTGCAATTCTTTTTGCCTTGCCCTCCTTGGCTTCTTCCGCGTATCAATGACAACATCAAAGGCCATGACATCAGACAAGCCCTTATCCTATGTAGTGATAACATATTAGCAATGTTTCCATCGCTAAACCACCCCGGACTTTTGCATGTTCCAACATGTCTTTTTCTATCCGACGTGTCTTAAACCGAAGCGCTAGCTTTAGTCGACAAGTCTCTTTCTTGATAATCGCTCACGCTATGTATATTTGTCTGGATGGTCTTTGCAAAGTACGTATATGCATGTATAGTGCTCTGAAGCCCCGTGAAATCGTATCGTTTCGTACGAAACCCCAGCAAAATCCTCACCAAAATTCTGCGAATCAAACAGATCCTAACAAACACGCGAGCACGAATCAACCACGAAACACGTACTAGAGCGACTCGTGTGTGTGACCCAGCAAGTGCCACCAGCTAGTGTTCCCAAAATCGACAAAAATCGCCAAAAACACGATTTTCAGTCGTATTGGTGTGGCTCGGTTTTTAAAACTGTTCGGTAAATTGGCCTAACTAAAAAAAATTCAAAAATTCGAAAAAAAAAATGCAACGTAAATCGGTCAAAAATAGGTGAAATGACGAAAATCGCTCCAAAAAAAATCGATCGCCAAAAAGTTCAACCAGTCAATCGATTTTCCATGGAAATCGGCCAATTTTCCATGAAAACAACCGATTTTCTATTTTTCTTTTCAAAAATTTCGATTTTGAAACTCTACAATTTTTGATTATTTTGGACCAAATTTCGGCTCGATATTACCAATTTTTGAAATTTGAATTCCGAACGATTTTCTCCCAACTATGTTAACCCTGCCACCAGCACGGCGAACCGTTGAGGCTCTATTTCCGCGGGGCCCAGCTGTCACTCACTCATCGGAGGGATTTTTCCGTTTTGATACCTAGGGGACGGTAGATGGTGTAGCTGTTGCCAGATCCGCCGCCACCCACCCATTTCCAAACATCCCCGTCCCTCTCCCAAACACCCTCGGGTCGATTCCTTGTTCCCACGCGCCGACGGCCGACCCTCCCATTCTCTTCTCCCCGCTCTACTCAATTCCTTCATCAAAGTCTCCAATCCGATCTACCGGCAGGAACCCTAGCGTCACCGTCACCGTATGGAGCCCAAGCCCCCCACATCAACAGCGGCGACGGCTGCTGCGCCGAGGTTTAGGCTGGGGAGGCAGTCGTCGATGGCGCCCGACCGCGGTGGCGGCGGCGAGAGCGGCGCGGACGCCGAGGGGTCGGGCGAAGCGGCCGGAGTCATGAGCTTCCAGCTGATGTACCTGGCCCACGAGGGCAACGCGGAGGGGATCCGGGAGCTTCTCGACTCCGGCGCCGACCCCAACTTCCGCGACTCCGACGGCCGCACGGCGCTGCACATCGCTGCCTGCGAGGGCCATGCCGAGGTCGTTGAGCTTCTCCTCGGCCGCGGCGCGGAGGCCGCCGTCGAGGACCAGTGGGGCAGCACGGTGAGGCTGCTTGAACTTTTGCCTTTAGTTTTGCTTCGTTTGCTTACTTTGGTTGAGGACCTCAGAATTCTTTCTTGGGGATCTGACTTAAAGTTATCGTTCCCATGGGAAATGGACCAAATGGTATTATATGGCAACATCTGTTCTTTAAGTTATGAGGACTCAATACGTGAACATTATAAGCTGCTATATTAATTCTGTATTGCACTACTATCTGGCAGCCTTTGGCGGATGCGATGCATTACCAGAATCATGATATCATCAAGATCTTGGAGAAGCATAGCTCCAAACTCAAGGTACTATGTTGTATGTGTATTGTGTCTGCCTGCTCTACTGTTATGTTCAAGTGTTCTGAACATCCGCCTCATTTCTTGAAGATTGCACCTATGCATGTTAACAACGATCGTGAAGTTCCTGAATATGAGATTGACCCTAACGAACTTGATTTCACTAATGGCAATGATTTATCTAAGGTATGTATATGTCTTGCCATTTCTTTCCGGTCAGAAGTTTTTAGTGACTAAGTGTATAAACTATCTGGCACAAATCTACTCTAATCACTAGTCAGCGTACCTGTACGGTTGGTTGGCTCTACTGATCGTATGGTATTGAACTCTTGATATTAGATCCTACTTTCCGTACCTAAATTTTTGAAGGCATTGAGTTTCTCCATCAGATGCTATTAATATTTGAATTATGCATTGTTATCATTTCCATTTGCTTCTCAGGGTACATTTCGGAAAGCAACATGGAGGGGCATTCTGGTTGCTGTTAAGAAACTGGATGATGATTTAATTACTGATAACAACAGAGTGTGGGTTGATTCCATTGAATAGTTACATTTGTTCCTGATCTATGTTAGTTTTATTCACTGAATAGTTCCTTCAATCCCCAGGTTGTTTTTCCCTTACAGTTTGCATGGATATCTTTGCCTTGCAGAAGGGCATTCAGAGATGAGCTTGATGTGCTGCAACTAATACGGCATCCAAATGTTGTGCAATTTTTGGGTGCTGTAACACAAAGCAACCCAATGATGATTGTCATGGAATTTATGCCAAAGGTTTGTCTTAGGCCAATGTGCTTTTCAGACTTACATTATTCTGATATTTGATAGCTTCTACATCTGAGGTCCATTTGATTATCCACTATCTAGGCTGCCCCAGTCAAATCTTCCTAGATGTGGATACAGGGCTTCATTTTATACAAGTTATTTGGTCATGTATAGTAAGAAATAAAATGTTGTTGTCATACTTGATTGGCAATGCCAAATTAGTCTGTATCTTGTTGTTTGGCAATTTTTGGCCACAATATGTCATTGCAAGTATGATTCTTCCTAACTACCTGCAACATGATTTCAGCACTGTAGAAATGTCTAGGTTTATTAAATCTGCATCATTATTTATATAACATAAGGTGACTATGCGTTCGCTTGAATATTAAAATACGTAATTTTATTTATGAATTGTTAAGAATTATCAAAATGTTTATTTGCAGAGTGATTTGCGCAAACACCTCAATAAGAAAGGGGCCCTGGAACCGTCATATGCAGTCAAATTAGCTCTTGATATTGCAAGGTTTGCCACCCATAACTCCAATATGACAGAAAAAACTCTGCCGGATTTACTTTTCATTGGTGTAAAATAAACCTGAATAGTGACACTTTGTGAACTGTAATAGAGGAATGAATTACTTACATGAGCATAAACCTCAAGCTATCATCCACCGTGACCTTGAGCCTTCGTGAGTACTTTATTTTCTATGAAATTTTCTTATGTCTTTTTTATATACCCCATGACTTTTTTCAAATACCTGATTTGTTAAAAGACTCCTCTGTCCATTTTGTAAGACAACAGAAACATATTGAGGGATGATACTGGACATCTGAAGGTGGCAGATTTTGATTTGTGTAAGATGCTAAAATGGAGAAGAAAAGTTAGAGAGGATAAACCAGTAACTTCTCCAGGCAATGCCTGTAAGCATATTTTTTGGTTTGTTGTACTTGGTTTGTGCTAATCTGGTGGGCAGCTCACTGTTTTGACAAGTTTGGTTCACGGTTCACCTTCTATGTGCATTGAGTAATTTATAAATATGTCACAGGTAGGTATGTTGCTCCAGAAGTTGTGCGAAAAGAGGAGTATGATACTAAAGTGGATGTCTTCTCATTCGCTTTGATACTTCAAGAGGTAAAATTGTTATATAGCATTCTACCTTTCTATGACACAACAAATGATTTTCAATTTATCATGTTGGTATCCACATATTCTGTGTAGTGCCAATTAGAACTTGGAATCGTTGTTTGATACCTTGATTGAGATTGTTGTTATAATTTTGCTTTAAATTGAAAACTACAAAGTTCTGCTCCAACTACTCCCAGAACCCACCAGAAGACCATTTTTGCTTACTGGTATTTCAACTCTTTCAGATGATTGAAGGACGTCTCCCTTTTTATAATAAGAAAATTGATGAAATTGAGAAGGCGTACAATTCTAAAGAAAGGCCGCCTTTCAGAGCTCCTCCAAAGCATTATGCTCATGGGTTAAGAGAGTAAGCATTCTCTTTTTTCTGTGTTGCGGCAACTAGCAAGTACCAATTTATTTGGAGCATTAGGTTGGCTTGTCTGCATGGCCAACTGCTAGCAAACAAGCTTCTGCAACCCATGTTTCATCTGACTTGAACTTTAATGTGTTCTATTTCCTTGAGATGCCATCATTGGTGGTGACTTTGGTTTGCCTATTTCATCCTGACTTGATTGTTTGTCTAATTGACATTATTCTAGGTTGATTGAGCAATGCTGGAGTGAAAATCCTGCTGACAGGCCTGATTTTAGAGTAGTCATCGATCGGTTGTCTATGATTCTAAATGAACTAGCTCATAGAAACCGTTGGAAGGTAACAGTTAATGGCTTTCTGTTGTACTGTGGTCTGATAAGTGTTTGCTTTCTGATGTACTGTGGTCTGATAAGTGTTCTGTCAGCTGAACATACTATGTTCTAGCAAATGGTATTCTCATGTTGGTTGTGCTGAAACAGGTCAGACCACTCAGATGTTTCCTGAGCTTCGAAGGCATGCGGAAAAAAGATCGCAGTGAGGGCAGCAGCACCCGTTCATCACGTTCATCCCGATCCAATTTTTAAAACCCATCCGGAGGTGTTGATTTCATTTGGAGGGTCATATCAACTTGCCGTATATCATATCTTTGTGTATCTAGATTCTCTCTGGAAAGAATGGTATTGCCACCGGTTACTTCACTGCTGTCCGCTGATCACAATGTTGTTGTACGTCATACGTTTATCACTTAGCCCTGAAAGAATCCTAGGATTATTGGGCTGTTTCAAATTCACCCATGTACAGATTGATGTCTTTGGTGTATGGTTTCTTTATTTGAGAAATAACAAATATCAATGCAGCTTAAGGAAATGCAATCCCTCGGTTGGAAAAGTGCAGTTCTTTATCTTTGGCATTTTATGTTGATTACTTTTGGGTACGATTACTAATGTTTTCTGAAGGACAAATCCGTTGCATACATTTTTATTGTTTATTCTCGGAATCTGCTTTGTTGCACTTGCAAGTTTTTTATTTTTACTGCATGGTGGTATGGTACTATGGTAAGCTTGCGCTGCACGTTACAGGAATTTCATCCCCGTAACGGGAGGAGTGGAGGACGAGCATTATTTGTTATTGCTAGCTTCGTGCGCGTCACGCATGAGGATAGCAGCGCCTGTCTTGTGCCGTGCGAGGCTGCGAGTGCTACACAACATCGATCGTGGTCCTCCTTATGCTCGTCCATGGGATCGCCGTCAAACGGGCAGGGGTCAGCGATTTTCATGGCCTGCGTGCAGCGTTTGGGTGGCTCCACATAGCCCGCCTGAATTCGCTGGCCTCTCCACGCTCGACGCCCTGTAACGTGCGTCGTGAAGCACCTGCATGGCTGATGGCAAGGAATTCGCGCGAGTTCGGGTGAGCTTCCAAGGAATTCGCGCGGCGTGAAGCACCTGCATGGCTGATGGCAATTGCAGCCTTCTAGAAAGCTTGACAAAGCACTTGCAATTACATAAATTCAGCCTTCCAGAAAGAAACAAATGCAGTTGCAGGTGAGATCGAATCAAGAGGGAATAATGAGCAATTAAGCTTGATAAATCACTTGCCATTTACACGACTGCATCGTCATTTTTACACAAACAGCAATCTCTACATGCCGCCATTCAATCTCAACCTGGTGGCAACATTATTACGTATAATACATATAGCATCGAATCAAGGCTGAATCAACATTATTACTGTACTATCATCCCTGCACCTGCTGCAACCACTGCTTCCGTATAAACTATAACTGCAATCTTGTTTCTACATCAAATTTCTGACAAGCATATTTTCAAGAATAGTGAGATCGCCAACGTGTGCTTTGTAATTGTACACGCTGCTTTACCTCGCAGACGTCCGCTTCGCGACGGCAGCCTGTCTGGTATGAACAAGCAGCAGCAGCTGACGGCGAGTTTGATGCCAATAAATCCTAACCCGGTGGCTTCAATCACTGCTGGATCTCGCACAGCTCCCAGCTCCCTTCGCCGTCGATGAGCTTTAGCTCCAACGAATGGTATCTGTAAACAAGGAAAGGTTTTAGCAACACTAAAAATCAACATGTCTGACACCAAGCACAGATTATTTAGGATTCAGAGGCATCAACAAAGAATTCTTACTTGTGAGGAAGTGATCACAGTTATACCCATGTTAGTTGCTAGCCTGTACAAATGCTCTTCAGCATCTACACTTGTAGCACTGCAATAAAGTATGCCATTTAGGACCCACAGTAATTGATCAGCGACTCAAAATGAAAATGATAAAAGAGTGTTGTGGCGCAACACATACTTCATGCACTCGTCGAGGATACCAAATTATGGATGATGGAAGAACAAACGATTCATGGATGATTCTAACACGCTTGAGCTGTGGTGTGAACTTCAGACAATTTTCGACATGGCTACCACACTTCTGCATTGATAGATATCCAAGTTGACCCTCCAGTCCATCAACTATTTTGGCTGTTGCCCATTCAATGTTGAGGTCGAGAATAAACTGAATAACATAGTTCCTGCAGGAAATTACCTCATATAATATTCAAAAGGCGTGACTGTTAAGAAGATTATTCAGATTAGATGAGGATAACTCTTAAGGAGAAAGCAAAAAAGAACAGGCATACCCATACTGATCTCCAATATGACCACTATCCTAGATTCCCTTTTTGGTTGATTTCCCAATCCTACAGATGGATTCAATGTTCTCTGGAGCAAAGCCTTTCTCATTGTTGAACACCAGGAGGGTCGCAGTAGCTCCAGTACGGGTGATGTCCTTCGATGTAATTACAAACTCCAAAGTTGGATAGACTCCAGAAGGATATTCATTATCCTCAGCATTGTGAACATCAGAACATAAGAAAGGCATTAGAGTAAAAATGACCAGTGAATTACAAACCAGTTTGAGAACCATGAGTTGAAAATTGGTCCATATTTGACATAGTATGAACTACAAAAAGAGGAAACAGTTAAATGAAAACATATTATTTAAGTTGACAATCCATTTTGTAATGCTTCAATCTACATGCATTTTCTGTCATTATTTCTTTCCTCAAGTGGCATACTGTTCTGGAATATGACAAAAAAGAAGTATCACAGCATGGACAATTCCTAAGTAGCCAATCTGCATCCCAGGTTACATCAAATTAGTAAGAAAAGACAACACATGCAGTTGAATATCTCAAGGTTACATCAAATTATATACAGTTTTTGCTCGTCCAAATTGGGGGGAGCTGAGCTTGTCCTAGCAGGAAATTGCTACGCAAAAGTTTTTGGAAATTAGCAAGACATATTGGAAAAGAAACAGAAACTAAACAAAACTGAATTAAGAGATGCCAGCTACCAAAAATAGGGGAACAAGAGCATACCGGAAGGCCATTCATGTTTATACTACCAAACTGCAAGTTAAATCCCATAGACGATTCACCTGAAAAGAAGCAAAACAAACAAATCAGCAGGAAGCCGGTGGTGTCGGGCTGGCTCACCACCCTCTGGTGCTGGCGTGGCTTCCTGAAGCTGCAATCACGATCCAAAGTTCCATCAAAGTCTGAGATCGAATCATGCAGTGGCAAGCCAATCAGGAGCGAACAAGTCGGGTGGGTGGAGAGCCGTGCATACCTGTGGTTAGATGAGAGGGGAGGCTGGCACGGAGGCCCCCCGCCGCCCTTGCCCGCCGCCAACTCCGCCTCATGGTGGCCGGCTGCCGGACGGTCGGGTCTCCTCGCGTGCCCTCGCCCCTCCCTCATTTGGGACATATATCCATAAGCAAGCAAGCAAACCAACCCTAGCCGGAATCGCCACGCTGCACGGCGGAGGCCTGAGTGAGCCCTCGCGGCGCCATGGCTGCACTGGGGCCTCGGGAGGCGCATAGGGTTTGGTCGTGGCAGTCTTGAGCACGCGACACGGACGGAGAGAAGTGGGAGGAGAGGCGCGAAAGCGGTTGCTCCTCCGAGCCAGCGAAGAAAAGTGATTTGCTCGTCCGAGCCGCACGAAGCGAAGGAATGGAGAGAGGATCTCGTGGCGGGATTCTCTCTCCTATCCCAAGGGCTTTGCGGACGGGAAGGGAAGCCGTTGGAGGCCTGCGCGATCCCTTCTGGCGTTCGCTTTCTCCTCGCGATCTGTTGTATGGTATGCAATAACTGGGGGTGGGCGCGTAGGCCCGTGACTGTGCGTGACCTACCGGTACGAGCATTGCTTTAACTGAATGTTGGCCCCAAAGAAAATCAAGGCCCACATGTTAATCAAGGGTTTCTTCCCGTGCTGGCCAAATACAATTGCAGCCTCCTCTACTCCTCGTCCATCTGCACCTCTCCTACTCACCCTAATTCCCTTCCCACCGTCCTATCTACCACGCCACCCCTGGCTCCTCCATGGCATATTAAGTTCATGCTGGCCTTAAGCGCTGGTCGAGGCGTGACGAGGGGCACAAGGGAGAATAAGATGAGTGGTGGTGTAGAGAGGTTGCGACAAGAGGGCGGTGGTGCGACACGACGTAACTGCTATAAGGCCAAACGAGACGTCACGATCTTGCTGTTAGGGTAGTAGCTCGACTGTCTTAGTGCGACACGGGTATCAACATGTGATGGTAGGGCTCAATAGGATGGTGGCCTGGGCCAAGGTTGCAAGCAAGGTCAAGGAAGGTGAGAGGAACTGAGGTTCGTTCAATCAAGGGCTTTGGATCTAAATGTCAATCAAGGTGGATCCAACCCTCGTCTCTTGCCGTACCTCGGGCATGGCTGACTTGCCCTCGTCATCTCAAGTGAGTCAAGACACAACCCATGCTCCCCCAAACTCTCCCTCTTTTATTTCTACACAAATTAAGAGTTCGGTTTAAGCAGAGGGGTGAGTTTTTATGCTAATCTCAATTTTTTGTGGATAATTTTTATTTTGGGGGTTTAGTTCTATAGTGCAGTGGCTATTCATTTTACCCGAAAGTTGCCGCTACCACCATCCTTCGAGAACGTCGGATCTGCGCGGTCATCCCCCTTCCGTGGAGATTTAGGGATCTATCTACTCTTGGCGCCCTTCCCTATTGGAGATTTCCCATTTTGGTGTCCAAGACGGAGGTTAGTCGTACCACCTTTGTGGTCCTTGGCCGTCACGTGCCCTTATAACTTTCTAAAGTCGTGTTCCCCTTTAACGTTCTATGCCTACTAATTCTCTATGCTATGCTTGCAGATGTATCATACATGGCTAAAGGTCTAATCCTGTATGAATTATTGAATTCATGCTGCATCATTGTTTCTAGCTACCCTCCTCTATGACCACCAGACAAGGTTTCAAATTTTGTTTTCGGACCACATCTCAGGGCGGCTAAATTCCAAAATTTCGACAAGATTTTAGAATTTTAGCCAAAATTCAAAGCCCAAATTTCAAATAAGGTATTTTAGAGGATGGCAAAATCGAAATTTTGGCCAAAATTACTGAAATTTCGGTGAAATTCATCAAAAATTTGGCCCTTCTTATCCCCCATTAAAATGGTCTCTCGAGACTAGAAAAAATTGAGAAAATATGAAAAAATCATGTAAGAATTTATGTATATTTTCTATCTGTTTGAATGCAAAATACTAAGTTTTTGCACATAAAATACCATAAATTTAGAAATTTTGATAGTATTTCACCTGATTTTTGGATTCTAACACTTTAATTTGGCAACAATCAGTATATACTGTTATCACAAATGATAAACATGAAATAAAATTGACATAGATGACATTCACTAACATCATGTCGTTGTGTCAATCCCATTGCATGACAATTGATAATTCATGAACACCTTTGAAATCCTGTTACATTACAAGTTTGAAATCATTCCGTACATTCCATTCATCATATTAAAGAAGAATGGATTGTGTCACAACCCACTGGTCGGCCTGAACCACTTGCAAAAGGCATAATTAAAGAAGTATGAACAGGTATTGCACGAAGATGTGCTACATGGGTAAAAGGATCTTGCGGATAACTATGCATTGATGTACTTACGAGTAGTAGTATGTGCATGGTGCAACCTTTACCGCATCATTGACAATGATCTCGCCATACTTCCTCTCATGTGCTTGCTTGTACCCCTCCTAATTCACGTCCCATGACAGCCAGGCAGATTTGCAGTGTTCATAAATCGCCATCTAGCCCGAATGATTCTTCAACTAGTGCAGGTACTTGATAGGCATATATCGTGTGTACGGATCGATATACGGATCACTAGAAGCAAAATCTTATAGTGTGCTCATCCAACTCTCAGGCAACTGACAAGGCATAAATCCCTAGAAAGATCACACCCATAAAATTCCCACAACTTGTGACAAAATGTATTCTTCGAAGCTTCGCAATCACCTAAAACAAATGAATAAGCAAGGTTGAGTACTTTCGTACTCAACAAGATTTAAGGTGGTATTTGCAAATGCAATAATACAAGCCATATCAAAGGAGGCTTATAGGTTAATTTTGCATAAAGCATAATTTAATTTGTAAATCAAATTGCAACTTCTCAAACGAAATTTTGTAAGAGCAAGATTTCTGATACGAAAATAAGTAAAGTATAAGTGATACTCACAGTCCATTGAGCATCGAATAATCCAATAACCAAGTCCATAATCCATTCATGCCATAATCATTTCTTGCCAACATGTGGCAAATCCACTCATCAATAATTCAAATCATGGAGTTCAACAATGGATAACCCAACAATCCAATCATGAGGTTCAACAATGTATAACCCAACAATCCAATCATGAGGTTCATCAATATCAATCCGTTGATATAAAGTGAAAGTTGCAAAACAAGTTTCAAACCAAAACCTATTTTTAGAAAATACCAAATTCTAACATTGTATCAGTTCACCAAGACTCCCATAACCACGGGTACGGCTAATCGATTAGATTTATACTCTGCAGAGGTGTACAACATTACCCACAAGTTATGACATTTTCTTTTTGCAGCATGTTTCACGCACCTTTGGCGTGTAGCCAGAATGTTGATGACGAAAACCTTTACATTACCTAGGTTAACTTCACACCAGCTCAGTGACGTTAACCCTTGCTATGGAGAGAAACATAAATAGCAGACATACCTTGCCTTTTGAAAATAAAAATAAAAAATGAGCAATACCCCTACAATAAAGGTTTCTTCTCATAATAAGGCGTACACCAATGCATTGGTAAGTCGAAACCCCTACAAGCAGACATAGTAAGGAATGCATGTGCTAGCTCCCGCCTACCATAAATGCAAAGTTAAACTAGATAACTTAATCAGTTTAAGGTTGCCCCATCCCAACACTTGTGGTTTGCACAGATTTATCTTGGATCATACAACACGATGTTCGGTCCTTAATCCGACATGGGCAATACTCCCCCCTACACTACGTACAATCCTCTTGTACATCCGGCTATTGCCAATAATTGCCCGCATCAAAACCATAGTTTTGTTTCAGATTTTTAACAAAAGTATCAGTATCCATTAGTATCATATCTGAACACATTTTCAATTTCTAAAGAAACAATTTTTGTTCTGATCATCTTCATCGTTGATTCTAAAGCATGGCTAAGCATGGTTATTAAATCGCATATACCCAATTGATATTATGTATTGTCTATCCTTATTCTATAGTTATCAAGGTTCACATGTTTATATTTATCAAGGAAGTTCTATAAAACAACAAGTATAACTACCAATACCACAAATTAGCAAATTTATAGAAAATAAACGCATGCATAAAACCATTTGATAAACAAAAGAAAAATTAAATACTAGGATCAATATGATTAATGGGGTGCTTGCCTTGCTTATTTGTCATTTAAGACAAAGTCGTAGTTGCAGCTGGTGTTATCGACGACGGAGTTAGTAACGTCGAGTTCTACACATCGTCCCAATGAAAATATAGCAAATAATAAACTTTAATAAGGGCAAAAAGAAAATAGATAGTAAATCAAATAAAGACTTACTATAAAAAGCAGGTATATTTTTGGTATGGATTGAATGATTTCACGTTCTCGTGTTTTATTCAATTAAGCGTACACTTTCCCATTGTTAACATCTTGAGTGATGCATGGTTTCTTTTATATATTATCTATTTTTATCTTACGAATTCAAGAAGCTAAAATTATGTATTCTTATATTTATAATATTGAATTCAACATGCAAAAATTATTTAGATTAATAGAAGTAAATATTAGTTATAGGTTTCACAGACTTTGCTATTCATAATATTTCTGGTAACCTTATCACTTAAGGGTTTTGCATTTATAGTATTTAGATGCAAAGCAAATTAAAATAAGAATATTTTCTAGATTACTGTAGACCATATCCTAAAGATCATTTCTAGATTATTCTTCACAAAATTTGCATTTAGAGAGATGTTTTGCAAGCTGCTGAAAAGACTTAAGTGATCATAGTAGATTATGTATGAATAGTGCTTATTTTTTGATTGATTTTGTATAGAATTAGTTTCGTGTAAGTTAGATCTATTGATTTAGGCTACTGGTCTCATATTTATGGTATTTGGGAAAGTTATAGTGATACAAATACCATAACCATTGATTTCTCACTTGCAATTAAAGTTTGTTTATTCATATTACGGATTATAGAAATGTTAACGCTTAAGGTTATTGAGCTAACAAGATTAATATGCAAAGCATGATGAAGTGAGATTCTTTCTTCAGAATATGGTAGTATCAACTTTATAGAGCATTTCTAAATTTTCTTTATAAATTTTAGCATCTAGACGAGTTATTTTATTTGCTGTTGAAATAGCATAAATGATCATATGGGTATGTTATATGGCGCCAGATTTCCTTTTAAGTTTGCGACTACACTATGCAAGATTTTTTATTCATTTTTTGGTATTAGCAGGGGATGATCTTAGAAATGTTTTGAAACTATTTTTTGCATTATTTTGATTTTAACTGCGATGTATTATATATTTATTTATTGTTGCGTTCTGCTTTTCTTTTTAGTAAAAGAATGCAACTAAGTTTTATTCTAAATATTTTTACATGAATAGGCCTCCACTGATTCCAGGAACTTATATAAATTGTTTTATGATTTTATGATTTAGTATATGCTCATTTTTATTAATGGCCATATTAGGTATTTCTGACTTTTGCAATGCAAATAATTTAAACATAGTTTAAAAATAAATGTTTTTGTATATTTAAATTTATTCTAGTCTTAGCATCATATAAAGATTTATTTTATTATTTTACAGCTTATCATGCACAGATTTTATTTAGAGACCATAATGGGGTTATTAAAAATTAAATTCAAATAATTTTTCTAAAGTTCAAAAATTAAATATTTTTGTATATTTAGAATCTTCCTGATTTTAGATGAATATGAAAATTTATTTCACTGGTTTTGGACTAAAAATGCACAAGAGAAAATTAAATGCAAAATTGAAAATACGCTTTACAAACAGAGAAAACACCTTTTGGATTGTACCCTTCTTCTACCTGAGGCTTCTGACTTCCTGGCCCCACTGCATAGAGACAGAGAATAGAGGATGGCCTAGGGCTCGATGGCGACGGCGTTCTGGTGAAGCTCCGGCGAAGGCGAGGGCACAGGGAGAACCGGCTCGACGAGGCGCATCCGAAGGTGGAACCGATTCAACCGAGGATGAAGTGGTGGCGGGAATGGTAGCTCACCAAAGAAGACGAACATAGCTATTAGAGATTGAATTGGTAGCATTTTAGGTATCCATGGATGCTAGGGATTCCATTTTTCTGGTTAGTTCGGTCGGAGAGACATCGGGTTGGGCTGCCACCAGTGACCAGAGTTGGGGAAGGGGAAGAAATGTTGTGGCGGCGGCGAGTTCTAGTTAAAGATTCTCAAATTTTATTGAGGGCTTTTGATTCTCCTGGCTTGGTGATGCTATGGTTCAGAGCAATTTGGAAATGATTTACTGGTTTGGCTGATTCGATTTTGGCTCTAAGCTCCAAGGTACTCCGCAATGGCGGAAGCAATCAAGAAATGAAGGCATTTCGGCTGAGGAAAGGAAGAGGAAGTAGAGGGGGAAGATGGGCGTGGCTTCAGGTGATCTCCAGGCGCATTTTATACTGCGGATGGGGGAGGATGAGCTCAGCCTCGGTTGATCACTCGGCGAGATAAGCTACGGATGCACAGGAGGCATGATGGAGCAACGGGAAACACAGAGGAGGTGGCCACGTGGAGGAGGCATGGTGGAGTAGCATTGGCTGCACGCTGCAATCAGCAGAGGATAACGCAGGACACAGTGCACGCGAGAGCGATGGGAGCAAGTGCTGCTTGGGGATGCCAAAGCTGGAGGAGGAAGACGACAAGGAGAGGAGGCTGGTGAGTGGGCCTGCACAGGAAACCGGACCCGCTTGCCAGTGAAAAAATATGAGCAACAAAGCAATATCAGAAATGAACAGCAGGCTGAGCATGATGAGTTTCAATGGATCAGTTTCCTGTCACATCAAAAATTTATGAGAATTTTTATGAGAAATGAATCAGGAGTTATATTCATACTTTAGAAATTTCAGAGAAAAATATTATTTACAGAATTTATAAAAATTCTGACAAGATGCTCTGCACAAATTTCAAAATTCTATTTTTGATTTTTCAGAGAATATAATCTTCTCAAAACTTTCTGAAACTTTTTATATGAGTTCCATTTGATCAAATGATCCTTTAATAAAATTTTCAAATTTAAATATTTTTATTTAATTTACTAAAATTCTGATATTCAGATTTTTCAATTTTTAATCTTTCGCTTTTTGAATTTTTGAATATCCATAACTAATTTTTGAAATTTTTATTGTAGATGAAATTATTACTCCAGAAGATAATGTTAAATTTTCAACTCGAGATAAGGTATGATTTGTTTTATTAAATTCTGATAAGTTCACTATTACTAGTCAAGAAACATTAAATGAGCTTTTATTTCATGCATAAATGTTGGATATGACTTTTTAAAATTTAAAATTGAGGTTCTAATGAATTATTGAGATTATCCAAGATTTATACATTTTATTGACTTAAGATTTTATTTTTGTTATTTACCCATTACTTGTAAACATTTTTCCAATTAAGCAAAAATTAAGAAAAATCCAGAAAAATTCAGGAAATTCAGAAAAAGCATCAATAAATATAATTTAATTCTGAATTTTTTTCTTACTTTATTTTAATTTTTGGGATGTTACATGCGCGAAGGTGGGGAGGTTGTTGCATGCCTCACGGTCTGAGTTTGCCACTTGTAAATGCAGCCATGTATGTGCGGCCGTTTCTCGGTGGTGTGCCGACGAGAGGAGCGCGGGTGCCCGATCGTGCAAGAGGAAGGCGCGTGATGGCGGCTAACCGGTGAAACCGGCCTGTAAAACACATATATTCTTCGTTCGAGATTTATAATACTTTTCCCAAGCTAAGCTAGTTTACAGGTAAACACAACGATTAGAAGGAAGCATGTCCTCGAATATAGTAGCAAAACAGGAAAGAACAAGTCTGTAACTAGCATAGATATATGAAGTTCGGATGCACATTGTAATACCGCAAATCTTCTTTGCCAAGGTTTTCGACCAGAAATGTTTTCCACCTTCTTGATTCAAGGTTCAGCCGTCGCACCGTTAATAATTTTATTAAAGGTTTTGGGTTTTTCCGTAAAAACTTATCGGATTGATTGTTTTCTTCGAGCCGTATCTATTCTACGGCAAGTTTCACCCAAAAGATTTTTCTTTTAGCCAAGAGTTTGAATTTCTATCTTTGGAATTTGTGGGGTGGTGGACTCTAGGATTGTGGAGTATAAAAGGAAGAGGAACCCTAGAACTAAAATTCCCCAAACCGTTCCTCCAACCCGGTAGTCACTTTTCTCGAGCGCCTTGCTCCCCTCCCAACTTCTTCTCTGGCGCCGCCCGTCTCGCGTCTCGGCCGTCGGCCTCCCAGGCCGATTCGCCTCCTCCTCCATGCCCGCCCGGCCAGCGCGCCTCCCAGTGACCTTGCCTCCTGCTGGCCGGCCACACTCGCCATACCAGCGCCATGTGCCCGCCCAGCTCGCTCGGCTGCCATGCCTCGGCCGCCTCCTGGCCTCCTCGTCATGAAGGCCTTCTTCAGCTCCCTAGTCGCTGCCTCCCGAGCTCGCGCCCAGTGTCGCGCCCGGCCATGGCGCCTCCCGGCCAGGTGCTTGACGGCGCCCTCCTCTCCTCATTGTGTGCGCCTCGGCCAGCCTCTCCCCACCTCCCTCCTTCCTCCATGGATTGGCTTTGAGGTATTCTAGCTTGGATATTTTCTTTGCATGCCAAGTGTTTGATGAAATGCCTAGCTAGGTTTCACAAGGATGAAATATTACATGTGTGTGGTTTCTTAATAGGATCGGTTGCATTTTGATAATTTGGCAACCGTATCCTAATCCTAGTGGATTATCAAGTACTTTTCATACTGGCAATTTCGGTGTGCAGTATGCGTTGCATGACAATTTCATTGCCGAGCTCTGTGTTATGTGTGTGTGGCTCTATGCTAGATTAATAAGCTTTCGGGTATAGTTGATGCTTCATGAACATGTTTTCAGGAGACGTAGTTGTTTATAAAATGGCTTGCATGTGCTCGGTTGTGACAATTTGGAAAATAGGATTTATAAAACTAGCAGGAAAATAATTGGAGTATAAAACTATAACATTGTTCATTTTAGTTTTCATAGGCAATCAATGCACTTCCGCTTATGTTTATGTAGGTGTAGTAATTTGTATAGTTGCATTGCTTTCCTGGTGGGTTTGATATTCGAATGAGTTACCCCACTAGTGATTAGCTCCCATTTTGTGGTTGTCAGTTATGTGCGTTGTAAATCATTATCTATGCATTGATGTTATATCTACCTATATCTTGATGTTCAAGTATTGATTCGGTGCTAGTGGTTTGAGTTCTCTTATAATCGAATGGCACCTTACCTTGCTTTGGTGCATTGTTGGGCGAGTTGCAAATAGAATCAAGGATGGGAAGGTTACTTTAAGCGTTGTTGGTTGAGTGGGCCATTTCTTCCTATTCTTTAGCATGGCAGCAGGATGGTCTCATTTGTCAGTTGTGCATGAACCTACTACTTGGTTTCATATGGCTAATTAAAACACAAATGAAAATGTAGATGCACAATTTCCATTAGAGCATGTTCTTCATCCTGCGGGGACTGAAACTAGTGGAAGAATGGAATATAGGATATTTCATTTGGCTTCTGTTTCGTTTTCAGGATCTGTGTACTTTTATTCTGCAGTTCATTTCTTCAATCTTTCAGTTGAAAAATGGACATTAGTTTTTGAAGAAGTCTTTTATGCAAAAGAGTTGTTTTCTTTTGTCGCTTGTTCCGAGTGTGCATAAAGTTGAGTTGGATGATTATTGTTTAATTGCAGAAAAGATTCTGTCGGGAGTAGCCTCAATCGTATGCCACTCCACTCTTCGTCGGTAAAAGGCAAGTGCATTCCCTAGAGCGTTATGAGAGTGTTAAATGGTTGCTCGTGATAAGAGTACGAAATTTCTAATGAATTGGTTATGTTTAATAGCATATCTAGAAGAGTGTTAAGTATTTTGTTTATGGGAATGAAGATTTATGTTTATGAGCATAACTGGCATTGTTCATATCATGAAAATGCATATCGTGACAATGAAACTAACAATTGCTATGACATATTGATAATAATTGGCTTTGGGGTATTCCCTACTACTAATGATGAGAATGGAACCTTATTGTGCTTATGTTTATGTTCTTTTTGGTCTTGTTAAGAACAAGGGATTACGATGCTGTGTATGAATTGTTTATAAGCATCATTTGCATATGTGCATTCATAATGGATGAGGCGACCCATGTTGATGTGGGCCTCGGTGCTCACACGTAGTGAGCACAAAAGTCCTACCTCGTAGTCCTATCTACGGATGGGAGCGAGTCAGTAAGAGTAGGCCCCACCACGGGATGGTTGGGAATGAGAGGGTGTACGCCGACGGGTGTGCACTCACCTATACCGGTATAGGCTAAAAGGTTGCATTTTTAGCATGAACGCATAAAAGCATTGCATTGCATTGTGTGGTGAAATTGTTAAATGTTGATTGATGAGAATGGAAAGAACAGGTTGAGGACTGAGTCGTGGGCTCATCTAGAAATGATTGCTGAGGCATGGGTAAGGTGTTATACGTTTTCGAGTTGGATGTGGTAAGTGGAGTTAATTCTTTGTTCATTATCGTATGATCTCAATTAAGTGATGGTTATGTTAATTGAGAAAGTAATTGAGTCTCTATGTTTTGAATTTATATGAATCCACACCGCTTGCTTTATTTACGGGTGTCAATTAAAGGAACTATTACTCTATGTCTTAAAGTAGTTGTATTTTAGCCGAATTCCTTACTTTTCATTATTGTTACGCTTTGCTGAGTCTTGGACTCACGCTTGTTTGCTTCCTGTTTTAGGTACCTTAAAGCTGGCTCGCCGGGATGGGAGTAGAGCACGTGCACGACTTCGGTCACCATCAATCCATTTAATCGATTTGTAAAGCCTGGTTGTATTGATTGTGGTTGTAATATGTGGTTCGTCGTGGTATAGTTATTAATCTTTTTGTTCGATGTGTGATTGATTAGCTAAGGACCTGCTAGAATGATATTATATAACTGCTATTATTCTTTTGTCTGCTGAGTGGATGTCCTAGTTTTAGGGGAGGTGCTGCCAAAATTTTGTAAATTTCGGTGGCTTAGTTTTAAGCCGGTTTAAGAGTTTAGAGATTGCGTTCAGTGTCAGTCCGTTTCGTAGAGTTGTCATTCGTTATTTAGGGTTTTTTTGGTAGCATTCGCGGTGTTTTTAGCGCCGGGGTGTTACAGTTGGTATCAGAGCGGGCTTCCGGTCCGTGGAGTTTGGAATTAGCAAATTTACTCTATAGTAAACTAAAATTTTGCTTTGTGAAATTGGAAACATGGATTAGGATTAACCTTTAAAGTTTGGCCTCTTGGCAATAATTTAAAACTTGAGGTAGATTGGTTAATTAATTTAAAACTTGACACACTCTGGTGCACAGTAGGATGGGTTGGGCAATTACTGCATTACGCTGTAATGTTTTATGTGTGCCTTATTGTTGAATGCTAATTATGCTGATGCATATTGTTATTGGTATGAAAGAGTTAAATGAATATTTGTGGTGCCGAAGGGTTTCAGTCACCTTCTTTTCTCCGGGTTAAGTGTTGATATTTTTATGAGTTACCTTGTGCCAAAGGGTTTTGGTCGGGGATTGGTAACTGTGATGTAGGTTGTAGATTAGCGGTGTGGCCGGCTTGAGCCATCACCATAGGGCGAAGAACCTCCCATGGGGAGAGTGCCTGTCCTTTATGTCAGAGATCAGAAAGTTGGTGGAGTAGAGTGTTTGGTCTTGTCTTCCAAGGTTTATGACAAAGAAGAAGAGTTTAGTGTTGCGCCTCTTTTGATTGCTTTTCTGACTTAGACGCCTTGATGTTGTTGGTTACTTGGCGGAGAAAGTTCTTTATTCTGGTGTTTGTCCTTCTCCGAGTTTAAAAGAGTTATTGATGTTTTTGTGTCAGATTTAGTTGTGAGGATTGGAATTTTTACTTTGTAAGGAAATGGGTTAGTTGATCTTGTTGTTTTTCCTTTTTGAGAGATCATTCTTGTAACTCTCTTCATTCGTGGAAGTTTGGAGTTTGGCATTTTATTTGGAGAACTTATGTATGACAAGGATTGAGTATTGTCATTTCGAAAAAAAAATTGAGTGTCGAACTCCTTTGTGATTTATGGTTTTATTTTTCTGGATAGAAAAAAAATGTTTAATCGTTTTTACTCGCGTTTAAAAGTTGGTGTTTACTTAAAGTTTGGGGTCATACTTTGTAATTTCAAGGGGTAGGTGACCAACAAGAGAGTTTAAAAAGGGTTATTTGTTGATGCATAGTTAGAACCTTGTGATGAAGTAGACAACCGTTTGGGTTAAAGTACATGTGTTGGTTGTTTAAATCCATTCTATTATGATGTGTTGTTAGAGAAATCTAATCGATTTGGGAAGTAATCCAAAAGTGAAGTTGGTTAGAGTTGCATGTTTGTTGTGGCGAACCGCGACATTAAATGGAAGAATGGAATTGTGTTCATGTAAGATTAACACTGATCTCGATAAAGAAGGTTTAAAATGATCTATTTGATGAACCTATTATAGAAAGGAGTTGGTGTAAAGTACTGGAGTGCGTTGGTGTAAAGTGTTGGAAGTGGTTGGTCATGGTCGTGTTTAGACCATCTAATAGAGTGAGTTGATAGATTAACTTGTTCAGTGTTGTAAGCAAGGAATGAGGGCGTATAGAATGGTTAACTCGGGTATAGTTTTACCCCTAGTGAATGATCGCCTTAGTTCTACAATTAAAGATTATATCTTGAGGGGGTATTATTTATTGTTGGAGTCATTCATAGTTGGAGTAGGTTATGATCGTTTTAATGTTGACGTATGGGTAGCATGAACTCTATATCTTTGAGTCACGGAAAGTTTAGTTGAAGACAATTGTCCTAAACTCGGAATAGGAAGTTGTATGATTTATGGCTTAGCATGGGTTATAGACTAGAGGGAAATGTTGACGCAATGTCTGATGATATTAGGACCAGTTGTGGTTATATTTATTGGAGAATGTAATAAAAGAAAGATTGGGTTATGTAAATTATATCAAACCACTATTGGTAAGCATATTGGAATACTAGAAATGGTGGAATGTAAGGTGAACTCATGTTTAAATACATATATGGATTGGTTTGTCCATATGATCGGTTGTTGAGTATTGTTGGCAAAGGCATTTTCTGTCTTGCATTTTAGAGCTTCCAGAAATTAGTGTGAATAGACAAGGTTGGGTTTAACCTTGAGGCTTGAAAATGAGGATGATAGAAAGATTAATCATGGAGTAATATGTCATGGATTTAGAATGTGTTACTTCGTAGAAAAGTGTAATTTAATTGCCTTGCTAAGATATTTAGTTTGAGTTATCTTTGGTTTATTAGTTAAAGGAAATGGCCAAACTCAAGGTAACGGTTTGGAAGTTCTTGATTTGGAGATAGAAGTATCTCTATTACGATTGGAGTTGGATTTATTTGAAAGGGGGGTATTTGTGAAGGTTTTAAAAGGTAAATCTTATGAATGTGTCTTAGGTGATCTTCGATTGGTTAAGAATTTTTCTGCTAGAAAGCAAGTTTTCCGTCTCTTAAGAAAGTGTTGGTTTATGGATGAAAGTGGAACGGTTTCCCGATTGGTTTTTCTTTCGAGAATGAAATCGCTTCTAGTGGAAGAGAGATGTTTTCGTTGGCAAAAGCTTGATGACTTGTTCTTGTAAGTGAGTTGCTTTAATAAAAGTTTTGAGTAGTGTTTCTCTCTTAATGGAGTTTTCCCCGAGGCAAAGGTTGGTGCCTACGTTTTAAATCGTTGAAATTTGAAATGAGTGGTTAAAAGGAATCAAGTTTTCCTTGTTTGCTAGTTTGAAAAAGAAAGTGATTGATCTGGCTTCAGTGTTGATCGTAAGTGGTTTCAGAGTGAAGAGTGATGAAGGTCGTTCCCTGTCTTAGACAGAATCCTTTTGGGAAAATAGTTTGGTTGCTATGTTCCTGGCTTAAGGAAACCATTTGGGGGTGAGAACGCAAAGTAGATTTGGTTTAGCCTTGGTCTTTGAGTAAGACCTGGCCTTCGAGTTTTGCGCCAAGCCAATTTAAGGAGGTAAAGTGAGTGTTGAGTCAAAAGGGGATGTAACGAGTTAAGTTCTTGCATCTTTTTGTTGGGAAGAGAAGTGGATTAAATTTTGAAGTTCCTCTTGTGTGAGAAATACACGGATTTGTTGTTTCGGGTATCCTTGTTTTGTATTTTGTTTCCGTTGTTTTTGTTGGTGTTCCTGTTGTGGTCAGAATTCGAGGTCAAATTCTGTTAAAGGGGGGAAGAGTGTAATACCGCAAATCTTCTTTGCCAAGGTTTTCGGCCAGAAATGTTTTCCACCTTCTTGATTCAAGGTTCAGCCATCGCACCGTTAATAATTTTATTAAAGGTTTTGGGATTTTCCGTAAAAACTTATCGGATTGATTGTTTTCTTCGAGCCGTATCTATTCTACGGCAAGTTTCACCCAAAAAGATTTTTCTTTTCGCCAAGAGTTTGAATTTCTATCTTTGGAATTTGTGGGGTGGTGGACTCTAGGATTGTGGAGTATAAAAGGAACAGAGGGAACCCTAGAACTAAAATTCCCCAAACCGGTTCCTCCAACCCAGCCGTCACTTTTTCTCCAGGTGCACTGCTCTCCCTCCCAACTTCTTTTCTGGCGCCCTTGCGCGCATCTCCCGTGTCGGCCTCCTCGGGCGATTCGCCTCCTCGCCGGCGCCGCCCGTGGCCCGCCTCCCAGTGACCTTGCCTCCTGCGCTGGCCGGCCTACCCGCGCCACTGCCACGCCCCATGTGCCAAGCTTCTCGCTGCTGCATGCCGCTGCCTCATGCCGCCTCCCGGCCTCCTCGTCATGAAGGCCTGCCCAGCTCCCCTAGTCGCCAGCCCTCCCTGAGCTCGCGCCCAGTGTCGTGCCCGCCCATGCCCGCCTCCGTGCCAGTGCCCGGCGCCCTCCTCTCCTCATTGTGTGCGCCTCGGCCGTGACTCTCCCCACCTCCTCCTTCCTCCATGGATTGGCTTTGAGGTATTCTAGCTTGGATATTTTCTTTGCATGCCAAGTGTTTGATGAAATGCCTAGCTAGGTTTCACAAGGATGAAATATTACATGTGTGTGGTTTCTTAATAGGATCGGTTGCATTTTGACAATTTGGCAACCGTATCCTAATCCTAGTGGATTATCAAGTACTTTTCATACTGGCAATTTGATTGTGCATTATCGTTGCATGACAATTTCATTGCCGAGCTCTGTGTTATGTGTGTGTGGCTCTATGCTAGATTAATAAGCTTTCGGGTATAGTTGATGCTTCATGAACATGTTTTCAGGAGACGTAGTTGTTTATAAAATGGCTTGCATGTGCTCAGTTGTGACAGCTGGAAAATAGGATTTATAAAACTAGCAGGAAAATAATTGGAGTATAAAACTATAACATTGTTCATTTTAGTTTTCATAGGCAATCAATGCACTTCCGCTTATGTTTATGTAGGTGTAGTAATTTGTATAGTTGCATTGCTTTCCTGGTGGGTTTGATATTCTGAATGAGTTACCCCCACTAGTGATTAGCTCCCATTTTGTGGTTGTCAGTTATGCGCGTTGTAAATCATTATCTATGCATTGATGTTATATCTACCTATATCTTGATGTTCAAGTATTGATTCGGTGCTAGTGGTTTGAGTTCTCTTATAATCAGAATGGCACCTTACCTTGCTTTGGCTGCATTGTTGGGCGAGTTGCAAATAGAATCAAGGATGGGAAGGTTACTTTAAGCGTTGTTGGTTGAGTGGGCCATTTCTTCCTATTCTTTAGCATGGCAGCAGGATGGTCTCATTTGTCAGTTGTGCATGAACCTACTACTTGGTTTCATATGGCTAATTAAAACACAAATGAAAATGTAGATGCACAATTTCCATTAGAGCATGTTCTTCATCCTGCGGGGACTGAAACTAGTGGAAGAATGGAATATAGGATATTTCATTTGGCTTCATTTAGTTTTGGGATCTGTGTACTTTTATTCTGCAGTTCATTTCTTCAATCTTTCGGTTGAAAAATGGACATTAGTTTTGAAGAAGTCTTTTATGCAAAAGAGTTGTTTTCTTTTGTCGCTTGTTCCGAGTGTGCATAAAGTTGAGTTGGATGATTATTGTTTAATTGCAGAAAAGATTCTGTCGGGAGTAGCCTCAATCGTATGCCACTCCACTCTTCGTCGGTAAAAGGCAAGTGCATTCCCTAGAGCGTTATGAGAGTGTTAAATGGTTGCTCGTGATAAGAGTACGAAATTTCTAATGAATTGGTTATGTTTAATAGCATATCTAGAAGAGTGTTCGTATTTTGTTTATGGGAATGAAGATTTATGTTTATGAGCATAACTGGCATTGTTCATATCATGAAAATGCATATCGTGACAATGAAACTAACAATTGCTATGACATATTGATAATAATTGGCTTTGGGGTATTCCCTACTACTAATGATGAGAATGGAACCTTATTGTGCTTATGTTTATGTTCTTTTTGGTCTTGTTAAGAACAAGGGATTACGATGCTGTGTATGAATTGTTTATAAGCATCATTTGCATATGTGCATTCATAATGGATGAGGCGACCCATGTTGATGTGGGCCTCGGTGCTCACACGTAGTGAGCACAAAAGTCCTACCTCGTAGTCCTATCTCACGGATGGGAGCGAGTCGATGAAGTAGGCCCCACCACGGGATGGTTGGGAATGAGAGGGTGTCTGCCGACGGTGTGCACTCACCTATCTGCAGATAGGCTAAAGGTTGCATTTTTAGCATGAGCGCATAAAAGCATTGCATTGCATTGTGTGGTGAAATTGTTAAATGTTGATTGATGAGAATGGAAAGAACAGGTTGAGGACTGAGTCGTGGGCTCATCTAGAAATGATTGCTGAGGCATGGGTAAGGTGTTATTACGTTTTCGAGTTGGATGTGGTAAGTGGAGTTAGTTACTGCTTCTGTTACCGTATGATCTCAATTAAGTGATGGTTATGTTAATTGAGAAAGTAATTGAGTCTCTATGTTTTGAATTTATATGAATCCACACCGCTTGCTTTATTTACGGGTGTCAATTAAAGGAACTATTACTCTATGTCTTAAAGTAGTTGTATTTTAGCCGAATTCCTTACTTTTCATTATTGTTACGCTTTGCTGAGTCTTGGACTCACGCTTGTTTGCTTCCTGTTTTAGGTACCTTAAAGCTGGCTCGCCGGGATGGGAGTAGAGCACGTGCACGACTTCGGTCACCATCAATCCATTTAATCGATTTGTAAAGCCTGGTTGTATTGATTGTGGTTGTAATATGTGGTTCGTCGTGGTATAGTTATTAATCTTTTTGTTCGATATGTGATTGATTAGCTAAGGACTTGCTAGAATGATATTATATAACTGCTATTGTTCTTTTGTCTGCTGAGTGGATGTCCTAGTTTTAGGGGAGGTGCTGCCGAAATTTTGTAAATTTCGGTGGCTTAGTTTTAAGCCGGTTTATGAGTTTAGAGATTGCATTCAGTTTCAGTCCGTTTCGTAGAGTTGTCATTCGTTATTTAGGGTTTTTTGGTAGCATTCGCGGTGTTTTTAGCGCCGGGGTGTTACACACACATATCTTGCGAGTCAGGGGCGGTACTAGGGACCTTGAAAAATTAAAAAGTTCTACGTCTTTGATGGACTAAATTTGTTAATTGAATTGGTTTCAATTTCAGTAGTTTATGATTTTTTTTAAGACCTTAGAACTATTTATATTGTATTTTTAGTAAATTTCAAATATATGTATTGAATTTATGATCTTACGTAATCATTATATAAGACTGCATAGTTGTACGCGTGAAATGTACACCCTAACGAAAATTTTCTAGTTGTACCACGTTGTAGGATGTACACAAAGAAAGAAAAACATATGTATCCTTCCACTTATTACCCACAATAACGAGAAGAAAAATAACAAAAAGCTATTGTAAAATGTAGTCATTCACCCACGATCAATCAACAGCACGTCAACGAAAGCACATGAGCAGAAACAGGAAGCACACACAATATAGGGAGCAATGTTCTCTCGCTTTAATTAGATTGATTCATGTACAAGGGAGGATGGTCAATATATAGCGAAAAGCGTAAGAGATGAGTTCAAATTTGCCCACACATAATAGATAGATTCTAACCGAAGCGGTTACGGAAATCTTATCTCATAACACTCCCCTTGGGAGAATACCGCGTAATGCACATGCCTCATCAAAAACTCCACTCAAAAACCCAGTAGGAAAAAGGAGATGAAGAAAAGAGTGCATTGCACTCGCACTTTATATTGCACTAGTTTCCTGATTAAAAACCTTCATGTGAGAAAACTTCAGGAAAACTCATTAAGGAAAAAAGAGTACAACTTTTAATCTTTTGGATTTATATTAGGATCTTCAGGATCACAATGAGGGTTATGGTTCAAGGATTTACTCCCCCTGAACTTTGCATATCTCTAAGTCTTCTCATTCCAACGCCTTTAACACATTTTTGAAATATGGATTTAAACAATGACTCAGTGAATAAATCTGTAAGATTTTCACATGACTTAGTTTAAACAATCTTTATCTTACCGTTCTTCTGAAGTTTGTGAGGATAGAATAACTTAGGAGCAATATGCTTCGTGATATTGCTTTTTACATAACCCATTTGCATTTGTGCAACACAAACAGCATTATCTTCATTAGGGGTGAAAACGGATCGGATACGGTCGGATATTGCTGTTCCCGTATCCTAACCCATATTGTTTTTCCCGGATTCGAATCGGATACGGTAAGACCGAATACGGATACGAATTTGGATATTTCGGAGTTTCAGATACGGTACTGTCGGGGCGGATACATATCAGATTCGGTTCGGAAACAGATAATACAAACAGATACATACTTGTTGAAACATTCGACTAGCAACAAATTCATATATATTACATAAGTTTGACAACTCACACAACACAAGTTTAACAAGGGTATCAAATTCATACACAAAATTCGACAATCACTAGCAAATTCATACACAAAATTCATACACAAAGTTCATACACAAATTCGACAATCGACAAGCCACAAGTTTAATATAATTAACATTTCATACTTCTACATAAATCCATACGACCATAATAAGTTTGACATGTTGTACCATCAGTCATCATCACTAGCAATTTGTTCTTCCTACAATATATGTATACATAATACGAATGCCACGTATTTTTGGCATTCGAATATCTGGTCAGATAGTATCCAGTTACCGTATACCGAAGCTATTTGGTCGGATTTCATGGCTCCCGTATCCGCTACCGTATCCGGTAGCAACTATCCGGTACCGTATCTGTATCCGGCCGGATACGGATTTTCTTTTCCTGGATACGGTTTTCATCGGGTTCGGTACCGGATCGGTCGGGATTAACTCGTATCATTTTCACCCCTAATCTTCATGATTATTGTGGGGGTATCGACGGTGTTAAGATCACATGACTTCTGGATATGGTTAATCACATGTTGAAGCCAAACACATTCACGTGAGGCTTTATACAAAGCTATAATCTCTGGGTGGTTTGTAGACGTAGCTACCAAAGTCTGCTTATAAGACCGCCAAGAAACGACTGCACCACCATAGAGAAACACAAAACCAGTTTATGATTTGGCACTGTAGGGATCAAACAGATAGCCAGCATCCGTATATCCCACCATGGTCAAATCTTGGTTCTTTTGGAAAAACAATTCAAGATCTTGAGTACCTTGGAGGTATCTGAGTATAGTCTTGACACCAGCCCAATGTCTTCTGGTTGGAGCTGCACTGTGTCTTACTAGCAATTTACTGCGAATACAATATCAGACCTTGTGCAATCGCAAGATACATGAGTGCTCCAATGGTACTTAATTATGGGACTTCAAGTCCTAATGCTTCCTCATTTTCCATCCTTGGTATGAAAGGGTCTTTATCCACTTCAAGAGATCTTACAACTATGGGGGTTTTCAAAGGATACGATTTATCCATATTAAACCTCTCCAATACCTTCTAAGAAGACTGGTGTACCAGGATTCCTTTTGGGAAATGCTCTAGCTACAGGCCTAGGAAAAATTTGGTTTTACCCAAAACTTTCATCTCAAAACTCCGTCATGAGGTAGGCACTTACTTCCTCTACCTCCTCTATGGTTCTGATGATATTCAGATCATCGACATATACCGAGATGATACAGAATCCATTCTGGAATTTCTTTATGAACATACAGGGACAATTATCATTATTTGAGTATCCCTTCTTTAGGAGGAATTCACTAAGCCGGTTATACCACATTCTCCCCGACTGTATTTAACCCATATAGTGATCTCTGCAGTTTGACGCTATGCATATTGTGATTATTAGGATATAGAACTTTGACTCCTTCAGGGACTCTCATATAAATATCTAAATCCAGTGACCCATATAAATATGCGGTACTATATCCATCAACTGTATTTTTAAATTTAAGCCAGCTGCCATTGATATTAAGTATCGGAACGTTATTCCACTCACCACAGGAGAATAGGTTTCATCATAATCGATGCCAAGTCTCTGTGTGAACCCTTGTGCTACAAGCCTCGCTTTTATATCTCACCACTTGGGTATTTTTATTTCTCTTCTAGATGAAAAACCCATTTGATCTTCCATGGAACACTTTAGAAGATGTTCGGTCAACAGGATCAGACACTTTTCTCTTATTAAGCGAGCGCTGCCTCAATTCCTTCTTTTGTTTGACCTTATCTGAGCACTTCTGGTACTCTGCCATGGATTTTGGTTCTGAATCCAGCTTTTTAGCAATTTTAGAGGCAAATATATGTCGACAATTGTAGTCTTTCTTTTATTAATTTCTCCTGCATCACTTCGGGCATATATCTATATTAATTTCTTCTAGCTCCTCATGATTTCCCACAATGATGGAGTCTGGGTGTTCTGACTTCCCAGCGTGGAATTCTACGCAAAAATATACGCTGGGGTTATCATCTTCAGGATGGATCACTTCAGGGATGTTACCATCTCCAGGATGGCTCACTTCAGAGATTTTCTCAACATCAGGTTGAGCTTCTTCAACTATCACAGGTAGTGTTCTCATTTGTTCGGTTCTCTACTTCTGTGGACATCTCCACGAAATTGAGCCCCATGCACCTAGAGGCCTCCCCCTCTTCTTATCATGAGGGTCAAAAGTGGGTTCAATATCCTTCTAGGGTATTTCTATTCTTTCAGGTGCATATACTACATGTATATGAGATCTTTTACTTCCTTATGACCAGTAAAGGCATTTGGTAGATTATTAGCTTTTTTATTGTAGATTTATTATCCTTCGAACTTTAAGTTCGGTCTCTCTAGTGCGTGGATCTAAGGACTCGGCATTCTCTGATGTGGTACTTATCTCCCCTTAATGCCAAAAAATATCTTTAGTACAATCAGTGTACCGAGCCGTGTACAGATCCCCTGTCATAGGCTCTAGATATTTTAATACATGACGGATATTCATAACCTACATTGACCCTCAACTTCTGATGAGGTCCTATGGTTGTACGCTGTGGTTGAGAGATTGGCATGTATACAGCACAGCTAGATTTCCACAGATAGGAAATACTTAATTTTTTTCTATGCACAATTTGCAACGGGAAAATTTCGTAATGTGCAGTTGGTATGAGTTAAATTATTACCGCAATATGCAGCACTGTGTGGCCCCAACAACTGGTGGGAAGCCAACTATTCTGCAAGAGTGATCAAGCAATATAATAAATTTTGTTCTTTTAATACAATGACTCTGCAAGGCCATTTTAAGTGTAGAAATTAGGTACGAGATGCTCTACATTAATTCTTAAAGCCATATAATAATCATTAAATGCTTTGAGATAAACTCGCCAGCATTGCCCATTCAAACAGACTTGATCCTTTCTTCTGGAAAGTAGGCTCTTAACTTAATAATTTAGAAAATTAATTTTGGTAGAAGTATGGTTCCTAGTAGATAAGAGACCTACATAGAACCATCTAGTAGAAGCATTTATCAGTATATAAAATTTCTTAGAAGAGGCCCAACAGGGGTTGAACAGGTTCACAAATATCACTTTGAATTTTCTCTAGTAAATTCAGTGATTCCTCCCTAACTTTTTAGGTAAGAAGATCTAAATATGAGCTTTCCTTTAGCACAACCAGGGCATAAGAAAACTTCAAGTCTAGGAAAGTCTTTATGCTATGGCTAGCAGAATTATAATTATTCTTCTCATAATATTCAACTCAAGATAACCTAATCGATTTGCTAGATCTTAAATGTTTATGGGTTTTCATCGCAACATAAAATTCAGGTTTTATATGTGCATAGTATAATCCGGAGGAGAATAAATGAAGTTTTTCAACCACACATTTATTTCACCCATTAAACTTAATTATGAGTAGATATTGTGTACCATCCTCATTCTTTGCCTCCAAATAGAAACAATTCAGACCAATATCTTTAAAACTTAAGAGAGTACGACTGGACTCTTGGTATAATATGGTATTCTTCCGGTGCCAGCTGTGAGAGTATCGCTTCTGGCAATAGTCATAATATTTTAAATTCACTTGGTGTGGTACAATCGTCTTCTAGATAGATTTTCTCCTCCGCTATTGAATTATACTTTGCTCTATATTAGAAGTATAATTTATCAATTAAACAATTATTGCATCAGGAACAAATTGTAGAATATAGAACAAACATAGCACAATTAAACAAATATTTGAGAAATAACATTTTATTCAATTTTGAATGATAATCACTCAACAGGAGTGTAGACCAAATGTTCATTTAGAAACTGGGCTAAATTGTTAAGGAGACTTATAAGGAATATGTGACATCGACTAGCAAAGTGAAGGAATACTTAGGAGATTAATCCAGGTTTTCATATAAGTCATATATGTCCTTTTGGGACTCCTCGAACTCTATAATTTCAAGAGCCATATTATCACACTTCTCAGCACCCATGTCAACAATATGTTGAACGGTGAAGTATGATTCAACATTGCTTACCCCAGGTCTTATTGATTTTTCTAGTGGATTTTGTGTAAAGGTCTACCACATGCTTCGGGATGCAATAGATGCATAACCAATTATCAATGCATTCATACCTAAAACAGGTTTATTCAGGATTTGCAACCTTACTTCTGGAAGTCTCTGGCCCTTTACTTTTACTTTTCCACTATGAATTGTCTCTTCCCCTTATCCCCTTTATTCCATTTGCCCTTTCTACGGCCACAGCTATTGCTAGTCTACTGAGTATCTGCATGTGCTTCGGGCACTGCAAGACTCCCATTAGAAATTACGTGATGATTCTTCACCAAGAGTTCATTATGTTTTTTCTGCTTCTAACAAAATGCATATAAGCTCAATGTATTTCTGGTACTGAGCATAGCGATATTATTACAGCAGTATCCTCATATTGGGGTGGAAGTTGCATAATATCTTGTTGATCATTTTAGCATTAGTAACTTTTTGGTTACATAATGTTAGATTAGTGACAAGCTTGTGTATGATAAAAATTATATACTGCCACAACTTTTAGAATCTTAAAAATGCAGGAGGATCCATTTGCGTTATGCTTCTAGCAACAGGACAGATCTTTGCTGGTTATATATTTTTCTTCAGGGAATTCAAAAATACTAGCTAGTCACTTCTATCAACTATTTGGCCTTCAGGTCCGTATGGAGATGGTGCCTTAGGAGGTGCAGAGCTGTATATCTAACGGCTTCGGGAAGAGCAGGGGTACCAGCTTCAAGCTGGAAAAACAGTAACCCTGAAAGATAGAGCTATAGATTAATCTTAATATTCATTGCCCGGGTAAGGTAATTATTGCCATTCAGGGCAAACTTGATAAATTCCCTCTTTGCGATATCCAACATATCCTATTTCTATTTATGCAAAATGACTTTTACTACTGGTAAAATTATTATGTTGCATGCTCACTCTTCAATCAATAAAGCTTGGCCCATATCTATTCATTAGATAATTATCTAAATTTTCCAGAATCTTCCTAGCAATTTTCAGAATTACTATGTAATACGAAAATAAATTTCAACATATATCAATATGGAATTATGCTAGAACAAAAAATCTAGAGATATGGAGCTTTCAATATACTCTTATGAAATTTTTCTAGCATTTTTATACTTTTCTGCTAATCATTGAGCAATTTTTAAAATTACCAATTAAACAAAAAATAACTTTCAATATGAATTAATCATGGCATAAAGCTAGAAAAATAAATACAGAGACATGAAGCTCCCAAATGCTATCTAGAATTTTTCTAGCATTTTCATCCTTTTTCTTGTGCTAATTACCAAGCAATTTTTAGAATTACTAAATTAACGAATTAATAGAAAATAATATATCCAGCACATGTAAATATGAAAACATGTTAAAAAAATTAATCTAGAAACATGACATAGAGCAATGGGTCATACATATTTTTCATAATTTTCTAGCATTTTCTGTTAATTACCAAGCAATTTCAGAACTACTTAAATAACAGAATTAAATTTCAGCACATAACATAATGCTAGAAAAATAACCCAGAGCATGGAACTTCTAAAAATGTGTTAAATAATAATTTATAAAAATTTTCAGAAGCCTATGTACTTAGAAATTCAATTTCTAGGATTTATAGTCAAAATTTTAGATTTTAACAATTATTATTATTATTATTTGGAAAACACGATGAATGGGTCGAACGGCCACTAGGCCATATGGCCCACCAGACATTGAACTCTATTTTTTCTTTCTGGCCCAAGCGGCCAACTAGGCCAGCGGCCAGCCGGCCCACATGGGCAGACATTAGGTTGTTGGCGGGAAATAATAAAAAAACCCTAGTCAGTATATTACATCAAGGCGCCACTTGGAGCTAGCGCTACGCAGATGAGGGCACGGAATAACCTGATGGGCAGTGCCGTCAAGACTGAGCTTCATGGGGCCAGTGTGGACGCCGTCAGGGCCAAGGATAGTGCAACCAGGGTTTGAATTTTCGTTTTGAAAAAAAATTCGGCTACCTCCGAAATCCGAAATTTCGTTCGAAATTCGGTAAATTCGGCCGGAGGACATTCAAAATTCAAATTTCAAAATTCAAATCCGGTTTGTTTTGGACCGAAATTTCCCGAAATTTCGGCCAAATTGGACTGACTGAAAATTAGTTCAAACGAGGTCAAAAAATTTTTAAATTTTTTTTGTAGGTTCCTGACATATTAGAGATGTTCTTATAAAAATTTCAGATGATTATCTGATCTGTGGAATTTTTAAAAATTTAAACATTGATACCATGTAGATGAAACGTTGATCAGCAAGTTTGAACCGGATGAAAAATAGTACAAACGAAGTTAGAACATTTTAAAAATTTTTATGGAGATTCCTGACATACTTATGATATTTTTGTAAAAATTTCAGATGATGATCAAATGTGAAGAATTTTAAAAAATTCAAACATTGGTACTGTCTTAGTAAAGCGCTGAGCGGCAAGTTTCATCCGAATGAAAATTACAACAAACGAGCTTGTAAAATTTTGAAAATTTTTCTGGATGGTCCTGACACATACATAATATTCTCATAAAATTTCATATGATTATCACATTCCATAAATTTTAAAAAATTCCAACAATGCTACTATCCTGTTAAAAGACCGATGATCAATATATAGATTTCATTTAGCAATAAAAAAGGTTTAAATTTTTCAAAAATTTTACATAAGGGTTGCAAGGAAATGGTTAATATCTCATAAAAATTTGGACTCATGTTCACGCTCCAAAGAATTTATAAAATTCATAGAAGGCACAGTACCATTTATGTTCTTTCTCTGTTTGATTTCTGAAATATAATACAACAAAATAAGTTTAGTGCTTACTGCATTCATACATTTTATTGAGCAAACCAAGAAAGTTGATTTTTTTAAAACAATTTATATTATCTTTCCCAGCAATAAATGCATCAACAGCAAAAATATCAGAAATTAATAAATTAATTTAAGATATTTAAAAATTCAAAAACAGAGAGAGTTGAAAACTAGTATATTCTGAGATCTGAATGTCAGAATTTTCGTAAATTCCTGGAGAAATATTTTGAGCTTAAAATTTTACATAAGAATTCCTAGCTCAAATAAATTTGAAAAACAAAATTTCAAAAAGTTATAAAAATATTTGTATTGCCTAATAAATCCAAAACAGAAATATGTACACAGTACATTGTCAGAATTATTGTAAATTCTGTGAGTAATATTTGCATTTGAAATTTATACAGTACGAAGAAAACTCCCTATCCATCATGTATTAAATTCATAAATAAATTTAAGACATGATTAATAATTGATTCAATGAATCCATCATAACTCTGTTCGCTGAATCATCATGCTTAGTGATTTGATTGAGGGAACCAAAAACTGGATTCAATCAATTGGAATCAATCTATAATTCTTCATGCAAGTAATTTCGACAGTGAAGTTAGAAATTTCGACAGCATTTCGACTGAAATTTGGAGTATGAGTCACAGTTGCAATCAATCAATATTTGGAACATTGGTACTGTCTTCGTAAAGCGCTGAGCGGCAGGTTTCATCTGAATGAAAATTAGAACAAACGAGGTTATAAAATGTTGAAAAATTTTTTGGATGGTCCTGACACATCCATAATATTCTCATAAAATTTTCATATGATGATCAAATGTCATGAATTTTTAAAAATTCAAAAATAGAGAGAATTGAAAATTAGTACTCTGAATGTCAGAATTTTTATAAATTCCTGGAACAATATTTGGAGCTGAAAATTTTACATAAGGATCCTTAGCTAAAATAAACTTGAAAAACAAATTTTAAAAAAGTTTGCAAAATATTTGAATTATCTGATAAATCAAAATCCGAAATAAGCAAACTGTGCAGAGCAGATTGTCAGATAAGTTCAGTGCTTACCGCATTCATATATTTTATTGAGAAACCAAAGAAAGTTGAAATTTTTTTAAAATTTTATAAAATGGTAATGAAGAAATTATTAATCTTTCATAAAATTTTTAGATGATAATCACACTCGAGAAAATTTATAAAAATCTAACAAGTTTACTGTCTCAATTATGTCCATTCTGTTTTTGATTTTTTAAAGATAACAAATGATGTTAAATTATTTTGAAATTTTTTTGATATGATCCTAAACTACTAAGTATGATACTATAAAATTTTCAGATAATCATCAGGCTTTTAAAATTTTTTAAAAATCTGACAGTGTTTCTGCCCAAATTTTAAAAAATCTCAAAAAATTAGTTTTTCATCAAATTTTCATGGAACAAGACTTTCTTAAGAGTTATTGGACCCATTCCGTTCAAATCCGGCCAAAAAAATTTGAAAATCCGGACTCCAAACCCGAAATTTCGGCGAAATTTGCCCGTAATTCCCGAAATTACTGTAGCATTTACTGTAGCAAAATCAAATTTTTTTTTAGTTTTGAATTCGGCCGGTAGATATAAATTCGGAGGGTCCGAAAACCGAAATTTCGTCGAAATTTGAATCCCTGAGTGCAACGACACCGCCAGCAAGCCGCCACCGCGGGCGAGGATACCGAGGGGCCGCGTGGTAGCGCCTCCGTCGCTGCTGCGCGTACTTCGGGACGTGGGCGCGTGAGCCGAGGCATCACACCGCCCAGCCGCACGTGAAAGGAAGGAGCGGTCACCAGCGGGCGCGTGAACCGAAGGGGCTGCCGCTGCGCATGACTGCTGGCATACGCGAAGATCGAGCCGCCGTCTCCAGGACCGCACGGGTGCGAGCTGCCTCCAGGGCCAAGCAAGCGCAGGGCGCAACGGCGGCCGGGCGTGCTGCGAGCAAAACCGGCGGGAGGGGAGCTCAACAGCCGCAGCTGCTGATTTGCGCGGAATACAAGGCGACACACTGTATCGCGTGGTCTTCTCTGGCGAGCAAGGGCGCGCGAGCTGAGGGGCTGCGCCGCTTGCGCGTCTAGCGCGAGAACCAAGGGGGGCCGCGTCGCCGCTGATACGTGCGAGCTCAGCCACCACCGCTTTTCGAGGTGGTTTCGGGCCGGTGAGCTACGGCACGAGTGCTTCGGGCCGGCGAGCTCAGGCGTGCAGCTTCGGGCCGATGAGCAACGGCACGTTACAGCCGACGAGCAATGGCGAGCTACGAACAAGACCAGATGAAAATTTCTCTTTTTTTCTTATTTGTGGATGAACAGAACAGATGTATTTACTACTAGTGGTTACTGGTTAGCCTATGCAATTAATCTGCAAAGACGATCTGCAAAATCGACAGTTGTATAGAGACGCTTATGTAGGGTTTGGTGTAGGACGATCGCTTGTAGCAGGATGAATTTTGATGCCGTATAGATTGTCGCAGGCAGATAATCACAATTCAGCCACGATAGAGCTTCGTGTTGGTAACATGTTGTAAAATGTAGTCATTCACCCACAATCAATTAACAGCACACCAACGAAATCACACGAACAGGAACAGGAAGCACACACAATATAGGGGGCAATGTTTTCTCGTTTTATTTGATTGATTCATGTACAAAGGGGATGCCCAATATATAGCGAAAAGCGTAAGAGATGAGTTCAGATTTGCCCACACATAAGAGATAGATTTTAACTGAAGTGGTTACGGAAATCTTATCTCATAACAAAAGCTACGAGTTTTGGTTCTGATCTGGATGTGACATGTCACTAGAGTTGAGCAAGCGTGCGTAGGTCCACCGGGTGCACGTCGGACGGCTGCGCCGCGCTGTACGTTCTCCGTCCGACGAGGATGTTGGCCGCCTCCGTCGGATGGAAGGCGTCCCAGAAGAGGTACTCGTTCCTGTTGGCGCACGGCGTCTGGAATGGCAGGCACGTCACCTGCCCGTTGTTCCTCCCGACCCCACAGCACCCTCTGTTTGTCACCGTCAAACCTGCAGAGAAACATTTCGTTGCTTGCAACATGTCCTCATTTGTACAGTTCTTGGAGATTGATTCCTGAAGGGGCCGGAGTTCTATTACCGTGTGCTGCTGGGGCTCTCAAGATGTCCTCGAAGATCCCATAGGCGTTGATGTAGGTGATGTGCGCCCCCGGCAGCGTGTTGAACTGGTCGACGAGGTCGGTCAGCTTCTGGTTGAAGATCTGGATGGCACTGTTGATCCGCTCGACGCAGGTGACGCCGTTGGGGCTCTGCTGGGCCAGCTCGTTCGGGCTGCAACCAACCTGTCCCACGCCTATCAGCGCCACCTTCCTGGCTCCGTAGTTGTACAGGATCTGCACAGCAAGAGACATCAATTAATATGTAGTGCGCCCGGCGCGTGTCGTGTCACTTGTGTTGGGTGCTGACCCTCAGCTGCTGCGAATACTGGTCGATGAGCGCGTCGGCGTACTGCTCCGGGGTGTACTGCCGGCTGGTGGAGTAGAAGGCGGGCATGAAGTAGTTGTTGAGGTAGTCGTTGCTACCCATGCCGACGGTGAAGATGCACTGGCTCAGGTGGTTGGCCGCGGAGTCCTCGCCGCCCAGAATGTTGACCAGCTGCTGCACGGTCGACTGGTAGTTCTGCAGCTGCCCGCCGAAGCTTATCCGTGCACCCTGTATCGTGTTTTTCCAATTTGCAAGGTTAGGCGGTCCCAGATTTTGCAGAGGTTCACAAGCAATGGAACACACTGTTGAGTTGTTTATGTGCGTGCGTACCAGTTGCTGGCCGGTCTCGTCCCGGATTCCGGCTGCAGCGGAGGCATAGTTGACGCCGGTGAGGAGTTGATCATTGTTCGCACCAGCGTACGCAGGGATGTAATCATCGAAGCCCAGAAGCCGAGCTGCAATCAGACCAATTAAAACCAAGTAACCAACGCCAGATTCTAGACAAGTAGTGTAATGTGCGTAGAGGCAACAACATTGCAACGAGACTTAAGAGCGTTTTCTCGCAGACAACAAATTAAGGAAAATTCCTTATATATCACTAAAAGTTAACATGATCCCTTATATACCAGCCATTATACACATTCATGAATTTTCCTAAATTCCAGTGACATATGAGGAATTAATCTACAAATTAAGCCCAGTTTGGGACATCTTCTGATTGTGCAGATTCTATATTCTCTAAGAATCGGGTGGACTGTAACTTCTAATTTTATATAAAAATCTGCTTCTGATTGTGGGAGAAGCTTCTTAAAGAATCCAGAATCTAAATTCTTGAAGAATAAGAAGTTGTCACCCACTTGATTCTTGAAAAATCCAGAATCCGCACAATCAAAATCTGTTCCAAACTGGTCATAAAAGTTTACTAGAGTATAAGTCTAGGAACATACGTGGAATTATTGCCTGATCTAGACCAAATTAATTAGCTCCGTATTTCTTTTAAATTCACTGTAAGTTTGAGGTGAGCATTCATGTATCTGTCATTTTTGGCAGTTTGGACGGCTCTGATGATGTACTTACTGCTGACGTGCTAGATCGACAAGTCACCAACAGCAAGTGTAGAACAAATTCAGCTAGTACTGTAAGAATTTCTTTTCTTTCTTGGCGGGGAAGTAGTGTAAGAACTTCTATATGCAAACTGCAATTGCGTTTTTTCTCTGATCCATTTTATATAGCCCCTGAAACTAGCAGTATATGGGACGTAGTAATCACGGCACTCAAATTGGCATGGCATCATCCGAATTGACTCTTCTTCAAAGTATGATACGCCTCAAGGACCAAAGCACATCCTACTCTACGCAGTCTCTCTACCCCGGCAAACTACTGCGCTACTCGCTGTTACCCAGAGTCAAAACACAAGAATAGAAGTGAGAAGCTCCTTCATCCCGACGAAGTAATCATGCATGCTAACACGGAACAGATCGAGATAGTGAGCTTACAGATGACATCGACAGTGGTCAGGCCATTGCTGAACCGCCCAGTCGGTCCGGCGGGGAAGTCGATGCCGTAGGGCGGGTAGTTGGCCCGCGCCAGCGACGCGATGTCGTTGTTGTTCCCGTTGTCCACGAGCGAGTCCCCGAACACGAAGTAGCACGGCACCTGGGGCGCAGCGCGGGCGAGGCGCGCGCCGACCGACGCAGCCAGGAGAAACAGCAGCGGCAGCCACGAAACACACTCCATCTCCCGCCGCTGCACTAGCGAGCCAGGAGCGTTCGGGGCCAGGCTGGATAGGAGGACAAAATGCGGCCGTGGCCGACACGTTCGAGTTGTATTTATAGGGCAAGTCGCTAGATCACGTGGCGGACTGGCGGTGCGTGGAGGAGTCAGGAGTGAGCAGTAGTTGCGGTACGCTGTGTACTGCAGAGGGGAGACACTCCATTTCGGGCTCTGCATGTGCGTGCATGGCTGGAGCAATCACACGGTTGGGCCGCATTGATTGGTCACGACGCGCCGGGTAACACGTACCGCGCGCGCCACGTGGTGCAAGACTGTAGGGGGTTGGTAAGTTGCAACACTTCGCCGGGCTTGTGTGCCTGTGGATTTTTACCGTCTGGAGCTCAGTATGTCGGCGTACTTTGTGATTTCCGTTCGACTGATCGTGCAGAGGCCGGAGGCAGAGTAGAACATCTGAACATGATTGATAACCGCCTTTCTAACTTAATTGATAACTGCCTATCTGTTTACTGGTCGATGCGTCGTCCATATACTATGATACATGGTGTTAATTGAAGTAGATGCATATTCAGGTGGCACATTCATATGCGGCGGTTCGAATTCAATGTGTGATGTATCACTACGAACGTTATACGTACCGACCTCACTAAGGAGAATTGAGTATGCATGCATTAAAAACAATCTAGCCTCTGGAACTTGGAAGATTCAAGTCTATGTGCATACGAGTTCTTGCATTGACGACGTCAGACTAAAGTTATAAAACCCAATGCCCCCCAAGTTTCTGTTTCCGTTCAGATCAGCAAACGCATTACTACATTTATTTAGCCGATTGCTTCAGATGATTGACGGGGGTATAAACTAGCTAGGTAGAGTTTCATGCCTAAGTATAGACTAGTTTTGGATCAGAAGAAGAATGGTTAAAATCCTATTACAGATCAGAGTGTACGTGTGTACTCCTCAACAGTCCGGAAGGGATGGAAAAGGCAGGGACCTCCAAATATTGAATAATAGAGATGACCGCAGTAGATCAATTCAAAGATGAAAACATAAGATATGAACCGAATTATATTTTCTTTATTAATTATAGATTGATTCTCCTGTACAATAGATTGTAGATTGATTATCTCATACAATATAGGCTATATTTATAGCCAAAACTCATTAGGGGTAGTTTCAAAATTTACTCATCAAACCCTAGAGTTTAGTTATATCTCAACACTCCCTCTTAGGTGAATACTGCGTCATGCATATGTCTCATCAAAAACTCCCCAAAAAAACCTAGTGGGAAAAAAGATAGAGAAAAGAGTACATTGTATCTGCATATTGAGTCAGACTTTTTGCCTCATTAAAAACATTCACGTGAGAAAACTTAAGGAAAACTCAATAAGGGGAAAAAGTGCAACATATAATCTTCTGGGCTAAGATATATAGTATCTTTAGGATCATACTAAGGGTTATGGTTCAGGGATCAAACACTTAGCGAGTAAATCAGCTAGATTTTTATGACTTAGTTTGCAATATCCTTACCTCACCATTCTTTTGGAGTATATGAGGATAGACTTACCTCACCATTCTTCTGGAATCTATGACGATAGAAAAGTTTAGGAGCAATATGCTTCGTGATATTGCACTTTACATAACCCATTTGTATTTGTGCAACGCAAACGGCCTTATATTCATATATAACTGTGAGGGTATCAATGGTGTTAATGCCACATGATTTTTGGATATAGCTAATCATACGTTTTAGCCAAACACAATCATGTGAGGCTCAATATAATGCTATTATCTCTTAAGTGATTGACAGAAGTAGCTACCGATGTCTACTTAAAAGACCACCAAGAAATGGTTGTAGCACCATTGAGAAACACATATCTAGCCTGAGGTATGGCATCGTAGGGATCAAATAGATAGCCAACATCCGCATATCCCACCATGGTTGAGTCTTGGTCCTTCTAGTAAAATAAGTCGAGATCTTGTATACCTTAAAAGTATCTTAGTAAAATCTTGACACTAGCTCAATGCCTTCTGGTTAGAGATGCGTTGTGTCTAGCTAACAAAAAGTTATTGTGAATGCTATATCAGGCCTGGTCTATTTCGCAAGATACATAAGTGCACCTATGATGCTTAAGTACGAAATTTTAGGTTCTATGACTTCCTCATTTTCCATCTTCAGTTTGAATAGGTCTTTATACACATTAAGGGATCTTACTACCATTGGGGTCTTTAGCGAATGAGATTTATCTATGTTAAAATTTTCTAATACCTTCTTGATATAGGTGGACTAGTGCACAAAAATTTCTTTGAGGAAATGTTATAGTTACATGCCTAAGTAATATTTGGTTTTATCCAAATCTTCCATCTCAAACTCCATCATAAGGTAAGAACTTGTTTTTTATGTCATGTGTGGACGTGTGGTTTCAATGATATGTAGATCATCCACATAGACTAAGGTAATATAGAATTCATTCTAAGACTTCTTTATGAACACATAGTAACAATCATCATAATTAGAGTAACCATTCTTCAAGAGGAACTAACTAAGCTGGTTGTACCATATTCTCCTCGACTATTTTAATCTGTATAACAACCTCTATAGTTTGACACTATACATATTACGATTACTTTTATTAGGATCTAAAATTTAAACTCCTTCACAGACTCTCGTATAAATGTCCATATCTAGTGACCCGTATAAATATGTGGTCACTATATCCATCAACTGTATTGATAAGTTCATGCTAGCTGACATTGATATCAAATATCAGGACGGTATTCCACTCATCATAGGAGAGTAAGTTTCATCGCAAGCGATGACGTGTCTCTGCATCAACCCTTATGCTATAAGCATCGCTTTGAACTCACCATCTGGTTGTTCTCATTTCTCTTCCGGACGAAAATCCATTTGGGTCATACAAGCAACACTAGGAGGTGTTCGGTTAATGGGACCAAATATTTTCCTTTTGTTAAGCGAGTGTAATTTTTCCTAAATTACTTTTTCCATTTGATCTAATCTAAGCGATTTTAGCACTCTGCCATAGACTTTGGGTCTAGATCCAGATTAAGAGTTTTAACAGTTTTTAAGGCAAAATATATGTTGATAATATTAGTCTTTCTTTTATACAACTCTTCTAAATCCACATAATTTATAGATATTTCTTCATTAATTTCTTCCAGCTCCATATAATTTCTTACAACGATAAAGTCTGGATGTTCCGATCTCTCAATGTCGAATTGTGCGCGTAAATGTTCGCTAGGGTTACTATCCTCAAGATGGCTTGCTTCATGGATTTTCTCAACATCAGGTTGAGTTTCTTCCATTGTCTTAGGGAGTATTTTGACTTGTTCAATTTTTTTTGTTTCTGTGGGCCTTTTTTGCGGAATTGAGTCACATGCACTCGAAGGTATCTCCCTCTTCTTATCATGAGAGGTTAGAGTGGATACAATATCCTTTCGAGGTATTTCCACTCTTTGTGGTACGTTCACTGTAAGTATATGAGATTTCGTTAATCCCTTATGATCAGTGAAGACATCTGGTGGATAATTAACTATTTGTTATAGATTTATTATCCTTTGACCTTCAAGTTCGGATTCTTTATTGCGTGGCTCTAAAGACTGGATGCCCATAACATTCTAATATATTTTTCAGAATTCTTTAGTGTGGTACTTTTCTCCCTCTAAAGTTAGAAAATTATCCTCATCAAAGATACAGTCAGCCTATCAAGTCGTATACAGATCCTCTATCATAATCTCTAGGTATTTAATAATTGATAGAGATTCATAACCTACATAGATCGCTAATTTTCGGTGAGGCCACTTGGATGTATGTTGTGGTGGTGAAATTGGAATGAATACATCACAACCAAATTTTTGCAGATGGAAAATAACTGGTTCTTTTCCACACAATAACTGCAAGGGAAAAATGTCACATTATGAAATTGCTTTGAGTTGAATTAATGTAGCAACGTACAACACTGTGTGGCCCCAACAACTGGTGGGTAGGCTACAATTCTACAAGAGTAGTATAGTAATAAATTTTATTCTTTTAATTAATAACTCTTTATTTAATAATATGGATGATTAATTTGGCAAAAACATGATTCCGAGTAGATAAGAAAAAGGTATGGGACCATCAAGTAGAACTATCTATCAGTACCATAAAGTATCTAAAGGGGTCCAACAGAGGCTAGATATGCCCATAAAATCACCTTGATTTCTCTATAGAAACTTGGTGATTCTTCTCTAAATTTTAGAAAAGGGGGTCTAGTTATGAGCTTCCCATAGCATCAGCAGGGCATAAGAAATCTTAAAGTCTAAGAAAGTTTGTAATTTTTACATAATAACTAGTGGAATTATTGATGGTTTTTCTCATCATATTCAACCTAGGATGACTTAGTTGATCATGTCAGATCTTAAAGAGTTACAAAATTTTAAGTATTATTTTCATTACAATATAAACTTCAGATTTTATATACGTATAGTATAATTCTGAGGAGAAGAATGGAACTTTTTCAACCATTGTTTATTGCACAGTTATACTTAGACATGAGTACGTATTTTGTACCATCCTTATTATCTATCTCTATGTGGAACCATTCAGACGAATATCTTTGAAACTTACTAGAGTATGACTATATTCAAGATACAAAAAATCATATTCTATTATTATACGAGTACCTATATGGAGAACTATGATGGACCTTCTAATGCCAATAATAAGGGTATCGCTTTCAACGAAGGTCATAATATATTCAGTTTTTGTAGTCAAAAGCCCGAAGATATTTAATTTTCTTAAGAATTGAATTGATGATGCAACTGTCTACAAGACATATTTCCTCCTACGCTATTGGATTATAGAATGTTCTATATTAAAAGTATGCTTTTAGCAACAATACGATTGTTTCGGGAACATAACACATTGAGAGAAATTAATATTATGAAAATAATAATAACAATTATTCAGTCTAAATGATAATCGCTCTTCAAGAACATAAACTAATGTTCATTGGGAACTAAAACTAAACTGACAAAGGGACTCTTAAGGAGATGTATAAGGAAATGTGGCATCAACTTAGCAAAATGAGGGGGTATTTGGGATACTACTATAGGTTTCTATATAAATCATGGGTAACTTTCTAGAACTCCTTAAGTTCAACCCTGAGAAGATCATCATGATCCAATGTTCACGTCCTCATCCATGGAATCAAGAACTATGTCATCACACTTCTCGGTGTCTTTCTTAACAATAGGTTGTATGGTGACGTGTGTCTCAATTTTGTTCCCTTGGGTCAATATTGAATTTACTAATGGATTGCATATAAAGGTCCACCAAATTTTTTAGGATGCAGCATATGCGAAACCAATGGTCGGTGTAGTCACACCTAAAGCAGGGTTGTGGAGGAGGAGACTTGTTGACTGAGTCTTGCTTCTAGAACCTCTCCTTCCCTTTACCTTTACCTCTCCACTAGGGTTTGCCACTTTCCTTATGTGTTCCAACATTCTTCCATTTCCTCTTAATGACTTTGACCTTTAGTGTGGCAATGATTATTGTTAGCCTAATGAGCATTGGCATGCGCTTTGGGTGTTGCCTGTGTCCCAATGGAAAATATATGATGATTCTTTACCAAGAGCTTATCATGCTTATCTACTTCTAGAAAAGTGTAGATAAGCTCAGAGTATTTCTAGTATTTGGCATAACAGTATTGTTGCTACAGTATCCCCAAGTTAGGGTGGAAGATGCACAATGTCTTGTCAATCATATAAGCATTTGTAACTTTCTGGTTACAAAAGCACAGTTTGGAGACAAGTTGTGCATGGTGGAGTTGTATACTGCCACGGTTTTGAAGTCCTGCAAGCGTAGGACGGTCTATTCACGCTGTGCTTCTAGCAACAGAGCAGATCTTTGTTGGTTATAGCATTCCTTTAGAGATTTCTATAGTGTCAATATGCCCTCTTTCATCAAATATTCGGCCTTCAAGTCTGCATGAAGATATTGCTTTAGGAAGTGCAAAGCCACACACTTGGCAGTTTTAGGGAAACAGGAGCGCTAGCCTTAGGTTGGGTGATAGCAACTCCAAGAGATTGGGCTTTCAGGTTGATCATGGCATCCATGTCTCAGGTGACGTAATTGCTGCCATTCAGGACAAGCTCGACAAATTCTCTCTTTGCGATGTTCAACATATTCTATGTTATGTTCATAAAAAATGAATTCTATTGCTAGTAAAATTAATATATAGCATGCTTACTCTTGAATCAGTAAAGATTGGTCTATATCTATTCAGTATATAATTATTTATGATTTCTAGAATTTTTCTAGTATTTTTCATAATTCTCTGCTAATTATAAAGTAAATTTCAGAATTATCAAAATAATATAAAATAAATTCAGCATACATAATCATGGAATTATATTAGGAAAATAAGCTTGGTGATATGAAGTTTACAATATGTGCTATGTCTAAGGTTCAACAAATTATAGAAGCCCATATACCTAAAAATTTAGTTTCTAGATTTTAATGTAAATTTTCATAATTTACTAATTATTTATCAGCATTTTACAAAAAGCTTTACGGATCAAAACGCAAATCTCCTTAATGTCGTGAGGATTACTATCGAATATCCAAAACTTCAGGGGGCAAACCGAATTTTTCTACTACTACTTGAATTTGTTTCCATGATTATTTAGTTCTTCAAGAACTAAAACACAAAATGTCAATGGTTCCTTTTCTTTTCCTTTGGTCTTCGAGGTAGAGTATGACTGGACTATGTTGTGGGCTACCCGCCATGGTGGCCCACAAAAGGTGATGGGCCACTCGTCCCAACTGTCTGGGCAAGCTAGGGTTTTAACCCTAGCCATCCAGGGTGGTGGCGACGGTTGGGAGTTAGGTACACTCGGTGCAGCATATTGCCTAGTGTGATACCCGGTGCTATGGGTAAAAACGGGTCATATATGGGTGGATATTACTCATTCTATATCCTAACCCATATTTATTTTCTGATTCAAAGTTGAATACGGGCAAACCAAATAGGATACAAATTTAGATATTCAGGATGCGGATAGCGTGTGCATACAGAAAAAAAATATGTTAACACACATACAATCATCAGTTCAACACAAGCACATCATATAAGTCGTGCATGAATTAAATTTGCATAGGCTGGGACAAGAACAACATATATAAAACCTAGAAAGTTTAAAGTCTAAAGGAATGTCAATAATTTTCCTAATTATTTTCAAATAATAATCATTTTCATAATATTAGAAAAAATAAATGATTAATTCGAATTCAGTGCATATGCTCTATACTACCATGAATTCATTGTATCATACACACTACATGTGTGCAAACGTTCCACACTACCATTAGATAGCAGCCCAGCCCAAAATAGACTTTCTCAGCCCAATCCAAAACAGATATCTGAGTAGAATTTGGCCCGATATCGGGGTCCCGATCCAGATTCAGTACATATCATGTCCTCCAAATCTAATACCGAATCGGGATTGGCCTATCTGGATTCGATCCCAGATTCGACCGGATACTAAAATGTGTTTCTGAATCCGGTCTCAACCAAATCTGGCTCCGGATCGGATGGGAAAATATCCTACCTGTTTTCACCCCTACCTGATTTGGTGTGGGCATGGGTGCGCTACGGGCACAGCACCACCACCAGGGCGCGATGCGGTGCCCAACGCTCGATGGAGAGTGTGTCCACGGGTGCGGTACAACACTGGCTAAGTGTGGCTTCCGGCGGCATAGCTTTAGGTGACGCTTGTGACGCGGTACACGGTGGTGCAACTAGCACGCGGTGCGTGACGATGGCGCTTCAGGCAGCAAGCACGGCTAACGGAGACAGTGGTGACTGCAGCGTCGGGTGCAACGACACGGCTATGGGCTGTAGAGATATTTTCTCTTTTTTCAGATTGATTATATGAGCAGTAGCACCGAGAACCAATTTAGAACCCTAATTGCTCAATTAGTCCATGTAACTAGGGTAATTAATCTACCTGATTAAAAACTACTCAGATGAGATTAGTATATGTATGCTCTGAACTTATGCACAACTTGCAGTAGATTAATTGCTTGATATTGGTCAAATTGCGATGCAATGTAGATTAATGCAAGTAGAAATTCCCGTTTAGCCTCGGAGCTCTGTGTTAATAATGTGTTGAATAACGAAGATGACTGCTTTATATCAATCCTAATACATAAGTATTAAAGCATGAATAAAGGATATATGGTTATTACTTACTCCCTTCGCTTATTTTAAGATTTGTGCACCAAGTATTGGGAGGAAAAGCAAAGAAACACTGCTCAAACATAATATAGGAGTCGAACTATCTTTTCTTTATTGGTTATATATTGATTCTCTTACACAGTAAAAAGCTATATTTATAACCAAAATCGCTTAAATAATAGTTTCGGAACTCGCCCGCTAAATCCTAGACTTTGATTATTTCCGAGCACAAAACTCTCCATGTGCGAGCATTGGGAAAGTCCAGTCACAGCGCTAGACCCACGTCCTTGATGAATATTCTTAGGTCATGTTTGGATCTATTAGCACTAACAGTTAGCTTCTAAAATTAGCTAAAATGGATCCAAACAACCCAGCTAATAGTTAGCCAACAACACATCTAATAGTTATCTCATTAGCTGGTTCTTTCCTGCTAATTTCAGCTAATGTATGGTCAAAAGGCCAATTTGCACTCGGTCCCTCCACCACGGTATAGTAGCCAAAAAAAGATACAAACAGCTAATTAATGCAAGGGTACAATGGACATTTGCACTCATAACTAAATTTTCAACCACCTATTAGCTAATAGATCTAAACAGTCCTAACTAATAATTAGCCAGCAAATAGTCATTAGTCAGCTAACTATTAGAGCTAATGGATCCAAACATATCCTTAGATTTTGACTGGCTATAGTTTGTTCTCCAAAATTTATTGCACCGTTTGAGTAGATATTACTTTGACCTTAGATTTTGACTGGCTATAGTTTGTTCTCCAAAATTTATTGCACCGTTTGAGTAGAGATTACTTTGACCTTTTCTTTCGATCGGGTGTGGCATGACCCGGCAGAAGCGGTGGCTAGTCCCAATCCATTTCACATGCCACACAGCGCTTTCTATCCTGCTGTCCTACTTCGGTTAAGGCTAGGGGTGGAAAAATAGCTCGAGGCTCGTGGCTCGGCTCGGCTCGGTGCGGCTCGGCTCGGCTCGGTACTACAATGAGCCGAGCCCGAGCCGGCTCGCGAGCGGTTCGTTGGCTCGTTAGGCTCGGTAAAATTCAGATATTCAGAATCACTTTCACTAATCACTAATCATTAATCGATTATCCAAATTACATGAGGCTTAATTTTAATACAAAATTAACTACAGCCCACAAACATTCAATCGGCTTGGTATTCATACAGTCATATTGAACAAGGAACATACTTGAGAGTTGACGCAATGAGGCGGGCCCATATGCCAGGTGGCTCACGAGCTGGCTCGGCTCGGTTCGAGGCTCGGTCGAGCCGAGCCTGGCTCGACTTCGGCTCGGCTCGATTCCACCCCTAGCTAAGGCCATTGATTTCGGCGTGTGCAGCGCCTGCGCCTTCCCCGAGGCGTTCACGGTTCGGTTGCGGAGGTGCGCAAATGCGTGCGATGGAAAGTTCCAGTGGCGATAGCTAGCGTTGCGGGGGGTTAATTAATGCATGTGGGGGTGTGATCTGCAGGTACATCCATCCAAAGTTCCAAACAGCCGACGTTATGTCGGCACATCAGTCTGAGGAGAACGATTTTGATCCAGTCCACTCGCTACTACTGTTACTTCATGTCCCTTTTGGGTGTGGATGGGTCGAAATATATGCACGCTATTCAGGTGTTCGCGTGCCAAACTATGCTATATAAGGTTTTAGATAATGTGAAGAAGACAAAAGAAAGATAGAGAAATATGTTGTCTACTATTTAACAGACGGTTTTATGAACAGCTTTATATCTTTTGTACTATTGTATAGACAATCTGTTAATTAAATGAGAAATCAACACAGACAACTATATAGACGATTCATTGTATGAGTTATTTTTAGTGTTATCTATAGATGATATAAAGATGTATTACAGATAACTGTCGTCTATATCACTGTACATACCCTCAGAGCATCTATACCTAACGTTAGTTGTTGTGTAAACTGCCGCCTATATTACTGTACATATCCTCAGAGCGTCTATACCTAACGTTAGTTGTCGTGTAAGTTTTGTTGTGTAAGACTCTGGACAGAGCATAGGTAATTAGATTCTTTTCTATGGTAGCCGGTTATAGCTCGAAAACACAATATATTATGTATAAAAGAGTTGTATATAGAGATACATAGAAAGACAACTTATTGTAGAAGCTATCTGTATAATGTTTATATATAACTGCTAGGTACGAAGTAGCGTTTGATAACTCATAAGTATACTATTACATATATAGGAAACAATGATGATCTTAGGCCTAAGGATTCCACGTATACTATATATGAAACTATCTGACGGCACTTAAGAATATAACAATTTTTGCAGTCTTATGATGAGTCACTTCAACACCATATTCTTCAGCACGTGTCCACATTATTGATTTGATATTTCTATATCCATGATCTGTGAAACATGATCATCAATCAATACATATGTTGATCTATAAATCACAATTGTTTTACACGATAACATCAGTCAGGGGTAATTCAGAATAATATCAAAATATGAATAAAGAGTATCACGAACAATTCGCATACTTGTTGATATTTATTTAAATGATAAAATAATTATATTGTTCTATAAATATAGATGTAATTTAGTTATGTCCATAATTACCTTAAAAGACATGTCACTAACAGGCGCGGGCTCGGTGCTGCTGCCTGCTGGTGACCGAGCGGGACTTCCACGCGTGCAACACGCGCAACCCAGTCCGGCGTCCGCCGGCTCGAAGACAGCGGTGGCCGCTCGGTGTTCCGGTTTGACCGGTCCGATCCCTTCTACTTCGTTGTGATGGCGGTTCGACCGACCAAGCGAGCCCTGGAGCCGTCAACCGTACCGGCTCTTCACAGACCATGCCAGCGTTTCCGCCGGCCGGTGCCGCCACGCCGCTGCCGCTGTGCTCATCGCTGCAGGGCGTAAGCGCGGTGGGCGCTTCTGGTGACGCTGTTAGGGCGCACAGCGGCTCGCCAAGGGTTGGATGAAGTGTCGTCGGCACTGTCTGTGGTTGCGGTTTTTAGGGGCTTTGGTGCTCTGAAAATGCTGTGGATATTAATTGGAGAGCACGTTTTACTTCCATGCTGTTTCGACCTATGAAGGGTTGTGTAATTAAGTGATCTATAGAATGCTGGTAGACATGTAATTTGGGCCGGGCTCAAACGGGTTAGCCCGAATACGGTACGAAATTGACGGTCCAAAGCACGACACGGCCTAAAGCATTATAGGTCGGGCCAGCACGGTCCAAATGCCGTGCTGGGCCAGGCCTTAAATCGCAGCACGGTGGGTCACTTGGCACGGCCCGATTGATCGTGCCGTGCTTGGGCCGGCACGGCCCGACGACGGCCCAACTAATTGGATATCCCCAATCATACACTCCCGCTATTAATTACTGGCCACAGCTGGCGCCACACTAGATAGTGATTAATTACTGGCTAAAAGTAGTTGGCTAATTAGCTTATGACCAGATAGTGATGGGACAGAGAGAGAGAGAGGGGCAAGTGCGACTGCTTCAATCGATCTGGAGTAGGCCTGGGCCGTACTTGGGCCGGCACGGCCCGATGATAGCCCAACGGACTTTAGTGACGGGTCGGGCCAGGAAAAAACCATTTTGGACTAGCCCGATCCGGCCCGATGATACGGCCATACTGTGCTAGGCCGTCCTGAAGCGGCTCGAAACATGATGGGCTTGGGCCGTGCCAGCAAGGCACGGCCTAATTTACAAGTCTAAATGCTGGTTAGTTGTTGTTAGGTCGGAGAGTTTAGATTGTTACGCAGAATAAAATACAGTTGCATCTTGCATATTTTGAGGTAGAGTTATAAGTTAAATCGCCAAAACCAAAAGAACATTTAGTACAATTCCATCCAACCAAAATATAAACTTTATATGTGCCATACAACATAATCCTATCTTGAGACTTGTTAATAACACTTTGTATATCGAGTTTTCTCTTGTCTCTTTCTTCTTTATCTTCAGAGTTCCGTCAATAATTAGAGAACTATTGTTATTTATGTAATAGACTGATTTGTGCTCAGTTCATGCCACAATTGCTATGACCCGATGCATATAAATAGTCAAGCAAAAAGCCATACATCTCTTTCAATTGAGCTAAACCGGCACCCTTTAATTGGCCTGACACTTTATATTGCCCAAGCAATAAGTATCATCGTTTACTTGGTTGATGTAACCCTCGAAACTGAAGCACCATGCATGCAGCAAAAACCGTAGCACTAATAAGCTTTTAATATCTATTCAGCATTTGAATGTGGGGAACGACTGCTGTGCAATCATGCTTCCCGTACAATCACCGTGCAATCTAACTAAGAAAAGTTTCAAAAAATTCTGAAAAAAATCATGGATGTACACAGGGGCGGAGCTGGGCCTCGGGCCACCGGGGCCCGGGCCCGAGGCCCAGTGAAGCCGAACAGGGTGGCGGTCATGGTGGCCGACGTGGCAAGCGGTGAGCACGGGTGGCGAGGAGTCTGGCAGCGAGGCACCTCTCTGCAGACTGTGGATGATTGTCGACATCGATGCCTTGGACAATGGGTCGCGACGAACCGTCGGACGCGTGGGGAAGACCGGGCTTCGTAGTTCATCGGGCGCCATGGCCGATAGCTTTGTTCGTCACGAGCATCTTCTTGACCCACTCCTTTTGCACCGCGAGATTGGTTCTTCAGTCTCTGTGACATAACTCATAAGGGCTGCTTTTATAGTACACGTCTCAATTGTTTCCTAACCTGGTACCCTTTGTTACTGATCACTATCTTCCGTGGTTCTAAAATCTAATTAGAAATTCAAAAGAGAGGAAGAATATGACAACCGGAGGCCGTGCCAACAACGCGCAGTAGCGAGAGCCACTAGCCCGACGCTGCTCTCAGTCATGACTCACGAGCCTCGTTCGGGTCTCCTGCCGCCCGCGCCGCCGTGGCCGCTGTGGCCCGAGGCTTGGGGCCTAGCTGGCTCCGCCCCTGGATGTACACCTCATCTTACCCCATCTACATATAAAATTTCATAATCAATTTCGTCCTATGCTAGAAGTTACAAAAAAGACAAATATCTAACAAACTTGAATAGTTCAAATGCACCCCAAATTTGTCTTTTTTGTACGTATGCTACTATATTTTTGAAAAGAGAGAAGGAATTGGACCCTTAGGCTCTCAATTCTTTTAGTCTAGCAACAATCACACTTGGTCATTTTATTATAAAAATATTTTTGTAATTTATATAGGCCATATTACGTTAAAATAATTTAACATTTGCACTAGAGTATATATGCAAATGATGGGATGCTTGATGATTGGGCAGAGGTGGTGGCAATGACGTCGGGTTTATCCCTTCAAAATCTCAAAAATTTTGTAGATTTCTATGAAAGTATCAATAAAAATAGATATGTTCTGCAAAAACCTATGGGACCAATGGACCCCAAAACCTCACTTCACAGGTGAAATAATAGAAAATGTTGTCATCGTTTAATTAACACCAGAATTTTCTGAGCCCTTTTCTTGAGATATGGTTGGTTAAGCTATGTGACAGACTGACAGCACTATATAAGCAAGGAGTTGCACTTCACGTTTTGTAAACCCCCGTTCATGTTCGTCCCCAACAATAAGAGGATCGATGAACGGATATTCTTACCCCCTATGCACTTTCTTACCCGTGTTTATTCTTTCATGTCATCATTTCATGCAAACACAAGTGATCAATGAAATATTTCAACTGTATGAAATGGCAATGGCTGCATCCAGCATTTCAGCTATTCGGGACCCGCGCGTATAAAATTCACTCGTAAAAAAGAAAAATCGGCAACTCTCTAACATGCAAATTATCGGCCTGCACTCCTGACCCAGGTGAAGAGTACTCCGTGCTAGGCCGGTCGCCACACCTACGTGTATAGAATGCGTAGGCGATTTGGGTGATTAGATGGTATTGTAATTAGGGTTTGAGACAGTGACAACCACGACGGGCTCGAAGGGGTCTCGGGCTGAACGATACGTGGGCCCCATAAGTTTGATCGGACGGTTCACGTTAGGGGTGGCAACGGGCTATTCCCCGCCGGAGAGTGTCTCCCCGTCCCTATCCTCGTTCGGGTATCGAGACCTTGTCGGAGACCCATCCTCGTGAAAATTTCACACAAGAGAAGAGCTTTTATAGCCATTTTAACTCTAAAATCATATCAACATATAAGGAAAAAAAGAATGCATATATTCATTGAAGATTATGTTGTCCTATTTATGAAAATGTGAATATGACGGGCTAGAGAATATGTTTGCAATCTAATAACTAAATTGGACTAAACTAAATTTGGATCTCCAACCGGGTCCCCGCGGGGAAAAAAATTCCTCATCCCCGTCCCCGCCATCCCCAACGGGGGAATAATTTTCCCCGTTTTCATCCCCGCGGGGGACGATTTCTTCCCATTCCCGTCCCCTAATAGAAGAATTCCCCGCCAGGGATCGGGGAACGAGTCCCTATTACCACACCTAGTTCACGTAGACCAAAGTGCGGATCTCACTTCCCATCGGTCCAACCGGGGAGGGCTCAAACGTTAATCTATTTTAATACAGGGCCTTTCGTAAAGGCGGCGACTAGGATACGAATGTCCGTCCGGATGCTTTTCATCAGACACCTGATGTCAGCATTGAAACATAGAAAAACAACTGGTGAAACATAGGAAAGGTACTAGTGAAACATAGGAGAAGTTACAAAACATAGATGTTTAGGCAGCTGCTAAACGATGTTTCAACACGTAGAATCAAATGTTTCAGTAGGTAGAATAAAATGTTTCACTAGGCGAAATCCAATGTTTCGACAGAGCAAACATGTGTTTCACCTTGTTTCAACAGAAAAAACCACATGTTTCAATAGAGTAAAACGTGTTCATGAGACTTGATGTGTGCTTGCTATTACTATATTTTGTTTGTTATTAGGGATTAATTTACCCATTGGTGATATATTTGACCTTTTGCAGTCATTGGGATCATGGAGTATGGTTAGGCTATTCCCAGTGGAAGTTTTAACTGAGTTTCATTCTCATTAAATGATATGACACATCATCATATTTGATGACATGGCAAGGTAATTATGAAGAGAGAGATAAAGAGAGTTTCATGGGAGGTAAGAGAGTTTTATCTAGATAAAACCTGAGATACATGGTTACCTAGACAAAACCTGACATGACATTTTTGAAAACTGGAAAATAAAACTATGCACTGAAAATGACCTTAAGAGCATGCATGCCTCAGCGTGAACCATGAAGTCAGAGACATGTATACATTGGTTGACTAATCAGCGTGTCCGTCCTAAAGCCAGAAAAGACCGATGTACCATACTACCATCCATCCCATTCTCATTTCGCCGTGCTCGCACAGGTCACCCATGGGTCAAAGGCCTATTGGGCCGCTTGGGCTGAGGAAGCGTCCGAGGTAACAACGTTGTATCGGACGTCCTAACGATATCAATTCCGTTTCGTAAAACATCTCCCGCTACTCGTTCCAACTCGAAACACGATGTACGCTGGATGGAGTCCCTCGCAGAGGTGAAAACAGGGCAAATATGGATAGATATTATTCTTTTCATATTTTAATCTATATTTTTTCAAATTCAGAGTTAGGTACGGGTTAACCGGATACGAATATAGATTTAGGTCATTCAGGATACAAATATGTAACAGATTTAGATCGAAAACGGATAAAGATATACGAATAATGCACGTATATATAAAGTAACAGTGGCGGACCCATAAATTGAGCAAGAGTGGTGCTAATATGTAACGGACTCGAAATATCACTAGAGTACAATTAATAATTTCACATCAAAATTACATAACCAGTAACCATAATAACTGATATAAATGCGATATATAGAAACGATATGGTAAAATCATATGTAGCTAGATAAATACCTAATTAAGCAAGCTTAAATCCAATGAATCATCGTGACATTCCTCCACTCCTCATTGCAATTGGGAAAGTATTATAGCAACCTACATGGACAAAAATAGCATATATAAATTAGAAATCGAAAACAAACGATATGAATGGTAAATGCACATAACACAAAATATACCATTAAGTTGTAGCACGAGGCAATTTGTTCCGACGTGACTTCAAACTTTGAAAATGCCGCAAAATGCAATCATCTTGAATGGTTGCAAATATGTCTCAATATTGGTAGTCACATGTGAAGCATAACAATGATGTCGAGTCTCGGAGAGGGTCATGCGGTCTTGAGAGCCGAGAGAGGCGGCGAGAGCGACGGGGGGGAGGGAGGGGCGGGCGTGAGTCATGGATTCTGGGAAGGCGGCGGGAAGTTGGCTGTGAGGTTTAGGGTTAGGGTTAGAGTATATTAAGTGGCCCTTTTGTTTTTGGGTTTGGGCGGTACTCTGGCCGGTAGCACCGCCCTAGGTCCATACAGAGAGTAATATATATTGAATTAAAACCATACGAGTATATGACTATAGTAACAAATTATATATCAAACTCAACAAACGTCGTAGAAAGAATATGCTACTTTAGGATCAATAGAACCAACTAAGTGTTAATATAAATGCGCTGATATGGAAAAAAAATATGATGAAAATGGTTTGAACCTTACTGATATCCGAATAGGAAAAATGCGAATATTCGAGTAGGAAAAATCCGCAGATCTCGTCCCGTATTTACCGGATATTAGATACTCCAGATCCGATCCCGAATCTGAATTTAAGCATCTGGATCTAATCCCAAATCTAACCAGATAGTAAAATCCGATTCCAAATCTGATTCCAGGTAGCCAGAAATATCCTACCAATTTTTATCTCTACTCGGTTGGATAGCCCTTTTTGTGCGCGGTCCAATCGAATTTTTTTTAATTTAATATTTATTTTAAATTTTTTTTTCAAAACTAATCAGCGGGCCAAAAAAATTTCAAAAGTAGGCGTCTGTCGCCTCGATCGGGCGATCGCTTCGATCTTGGGCGACAGTGACTGCCTTCTACTTCAACTACAGAGCAAAAAAATTTTGAAAATAGACCAAGCGCTTGAAAGTACGGCGATTGGTATCAGAGCACTGATCTTGTAGCAAACCATTTTTTCAGCTTTGTTGTATTCAACTGGAAAAAAATTGCAAAAAAAAAATTGAAATACCTATCGCTTGTAGCACGGTTGAATACAACAAAATTCGAAACTGCAAAAAAAAAATCTATTGCTACAGTAGTTGTGCTACAATACCGATCGACCGGTACTGGGGCGATCAGTCTATTTTCAAATTTTTTTTGCTCTGCCGTTAAAAATTTGAAATTTCGCCGCTTCTGAAGCGTGAGGTAAATATCTGTCGCCCGATCAAGACGCGATCGCCTCTTCAGGCGACAAGCGCCTACTTTTGAAATTTTTTTGATCCGACGATTAGTTTTGAAAAAAAGATTTAAAATAAATATTAAATAAAAAAAAAATTCCGGTCCAATCGGCCATGGTTGAAACGATAAAACACATCAATGCAGGGAAGTTTTCGTAAAACATCCACCGGTACTCGTTTCGTCTCGACCTGGCCCACGGAGGCATGATCGGACGGCCTAAGGAGTTCCCCATTTGGGATCTCGCTGATTATGAGCTGTCCAATGGCCTGCACACGCACAGATTTGGCTGGGCTGGCCTGCTCTCACGGGCGCGGAGCGCACTCGCAGCGGCCCAGCGACCGCTGCCTCTGTGTCTGTGGGACGCGATAGACAAGCCCTAGCACATGTGAGCGCGTCAATCCATCGTGTTTTTGGCGACGACGCCCGCGGGAGGGTGCCTGGAAGCTGCGAAATCGCCGGGAGGCGCGCGGTGCCTCGGCCGTGGTGAGGTCAGTGCCCCCCGCCCCTGCTTTCCCTCCTCCCCCTCCACCGCCCCACTAGGCCGTGCCCGTAGGCTCCCTGAGGCTCCGACCTCCGCTTGTCCCTTTCTCTCAGCGCCGCGCGGCTGCTCCCGAGCCTGCCTGCCTGCCGTGCCATCCCCGCGGGAGGGGGACTACTTCCGCCGCAATCCCGCCGTCCGCTGGCTCTCTTTCCACCGATTTCCTCCCGCGTGCCCCGGTTCTCGAGCCGGCCGCCTCCACCGCCAGCACCATCCGTGCCCGCGCCGCAAGTGCTCTTCCTGCTGGCCAGCCAAGCTGTAGCGCCATTCCTGGTCCCCGCTTTGTTTGCCATCGCACTCCCACTCGCAGACCCCCTATCTCCGTATCCCGGAGAAAAAAAACCAAACTCATCCTCTCTATCCAATTCGAACGCTCGAGCTCTTCTGTTATTTCTCTGATCCAAGCCCGTTTGCTGAGGTGCGAATCTCTTCTGGCCTTGGCGATTTTTTTCAGTGTGAATCTAGGGTTTATTGTGCAGAAGATGTATAGTAGCTGCTATTGAGCTAGTTTTCTTTATTACAAGTTTACAATGGCTGCCATGTTGCTCTGACTTGACGGTATTAGGTGATTTAAGGTATACGTTGCATGAAAGGTGTTGGATTTAGTGCGCTTCAGATCTGGAGTTGTGGGTGGAGAGGTAGGGGAGTGATTGGAACTCGCTTAAGCGGGTTAGTTGGTTTGGTTCGCTGTGGGAATGGTAGGTGTTGGTTAACTTGTCATCTCCAATTGCGTCTGCCCACTTTTTTGGCTTACAGAATAAGGTGTAAAAACTAAAAAATCATCTTGTCAATATTTGGTACGCCATGCATGAGCGTTGAAACTTCTAATTGTACCTGATAAGGTAAAACGTTGATATGCTGCATGCTGATGGGCTATTACATCAAACGGGCAATGTAACAGCACATAAACTCGAATGCTGATGTATGCATGGTTACATACATTTTTTTATCAAAGAAGTATCAATTTAACTCTACCATGAACTATAAGAGAAACAATAGGTCCATCCAAAGCAAGTACTTAGAAGATCTACGAGAACAATTGCATTTTATCTACCTTGAAAAAACAATTGTTTTTTAACATTATTGTGTCAGTACTAATCATATTTATATTTTTTATTGCTGTAGACACATTATCTTGACTGGAAAAGGCCTGCTTAGTTTTCAGTGCCCTCCAAAAGGCAGTTATCCAAGGGTTTCCTGAGCTTTCCAAGATTGACCTAGCAGTTCATATAGAGGAGGTCCATCTGTGATTATCATTTGTATGGATAAAACTACTTCTGGTCTTGTTCAGGGCAATGGCAAGGGTATAACTGGAGGGGCCAGAAATAGCTACAAAAGGGGAAGAAAAGGCTCCGAAGTATTACCATGCAAAAAGTATCCTTTGAGATCTGCACATAGTAGTGGGAAGGTGCTCCGCTCTACCTCAAAAAAGGAGAATAAGGCACCTAGTGAGCATGTAAATGATAATACTACTGTTCAATCAGTTGCAAACAAAAGAAAAAGAGGCAGGCCTTCAAAGGAAGGGAGTCCCAAGAATGAGTACTTAAAAATACGTCAGCGAGTTAGATATGTTTTGAATCGAATGAACTATGAACAAAGCTTGATTCAAGCTTATGCCAGTGAAGGTTGGAAAGGCCAAAGGTTTGTCACATCTAAATCACCATGTTTCACGCTCCTTTTTCAAATTGACGGGGGCAATTTACATTCCAATGGATATTTCTATAATTCTATTACTATATTTTAGCACCCGCATCATCTTACACTGGTTTTATAATACATAAATACGTAGCTTGGAAAAAATAAGACCTGAGAAGGAGCTTGAACGAGCCAAGGCAGAAATCATGCGATGCAAGTTAAGAATTCGGGAAGCTTTTCGGAATATGGATTCTCTGCTATCTGAGGGAAAGCTCGATGAATCTTTGTTTGATTGTGCAGGAGAAATATCTAGTGAAGATGTAGGCCATCTCTTTTTGACAGCTCTCTTATTTTTATTTACTCATAATTGTCACTTTAACGCAGAGATGATTTGTTCTGTCTTGCAGATCTTCTGTGCCATATGTGGTTCAAAGCATGTTACTTTAAAAAATGACATCATTCTTTGTGATGGAGTCTGCGACAGAGGTTTCCACCAGAATTGTTTAAACCCTCCTTTGCGGACGGAAGATAGTAATATCCATTACATTTTCCTTTTTTTGATATAGAAAGCATCATTGCCTATGTTGCTCATGTATGTAATCACATTTATTTATAGTTCCGCCAGGGGATGAAGGATGGCTTTGCCCTGCATGTGATTGCAAAATTGATTGTATAGATGTACTAAATGAACTCCAAGGGAACAGACTCTCTATTCGTGACTCGTGGGAGGTAAAAACCTATGAACTAGCCTGTTATTACTAAAGTACTGTACAGTCCTACATTGTCTTTGAGATAAATGAGATCGAATTATATTCCAGCGCGAGACTATATTTATTTTCTGCAGAAAGTTTTTCCTGAGGCAGCTTCGTTTGCGAATGGTTCTAAGCAAATTGATGCATGTGATCTTCCGTCGGATGATTCAGAGGACAATGATTACAACCCTGCTTTGCCTGAAGGGCACAGGGTGGATGAAGACAAGTCATCCGCGGGGGATGGGGATGAAGGACCAGATTCTGATGACTCCGATTTTATCACCTCGTCTGAAGATTCTGAACCTTCAAAGAACAAAAAATCTGAATCTTCAAAGAACAAAAGGACAGTTGATGTCCTTGGTTTGCCTTCTGAGGACTCGGAGGATGATGACTTTGATCCAGAAGGTCCAGATTCCAGTGAAGATCAAAAAGACGAATCAAACTCAGATGAATCAGATTTCACATCTGACTCTGATGACTTCTGTGCCGAGATTGCTAAATCTCATGGCCAGGATGAAGTCTCTGCACCTTCATTGCTTGATGTTAGGACAGAAGACCATCATACCGATGGAATGGAAATCAGTGCTGTTGATAAGCAACCTGCAGAATATTCCAACCGCACATTTATGGAGACAGAACTAGAGCAAGACATGGTGCTACCAGTCTCAAGTAGACGACAAGTTGAACGGCTGGATTACAAAAAACTGTACGATGTATGTCTTCTCCCTGCATTTTCCATTTTTCCCCATACCGTAAATACATGTTTTTTATATTTAATGATTCCTACCTCAAAAGCCTTTGTTCTATTTATTTTTTTAATACTGTTGGCCAGGTATAAGGGTCACAAAATGTTAAAAAGATCATATATTAAATAAAATAAAACAATTTTAGAGAAAAAGAACTATTACTTATAATCTTGTTCTTAGGGGAACACATAACATAGTCACACACAATCTCATACTAAACTTATAGAATATATAGCTGCCCTGCTGCATCTTTTGAATGTGGTGGGTTTGCCTTATTGCGAATAATGCATTGGTCATTTAGTTCCCAGAAGCTTGTTATTCAAGTGATGCTACCCTGTCATGCAAAATATTGTGCCACATTAGTCGATAACCACATCTTTGTGGACTAGATATGTTAACTACCATAATCTTGTTGTGAAAATAGCATGATTATGTGTGAAGAGACATATCCATAGTATAAGTAGAACTCTCCTACCCTGCTTGACAGTAAATTTATAGTGTATGTTTGAATTGTTCTGTATCACAGTCACATCAGTTAAGATCCATGTATACCAAACCGTACTTGCACATCAATTCTAAAAAATGAGATAAAAAGCATGAAAGTATTTTGTAGTATCTATTCATATTTGGTTAACTTGGTACAGATGCACAAGCTTTGTTGCTTTGAACTACTTGAATATATGAAAGCAGTATTGTTAACTGAAAAAGAAAAGGGGTGCATGGTGCACTAGTAGGATTGCATGTTTGTATGTGTTTGTTTGTGTGTGTGAACCGTGGCTGCTAACAGCGGTAATTAGGTAAAGAACTTAACTGAAGACTAATCAACCAGCTAGGAAACCTATTAGCTCATGTATATATGTATAAACAATCACATTTAACAGATGACTTAAAACCTTTTTTTGTGTCAATGAACCATCTACTTTTTTATTTTATTATTATTTTTTGTCAATGAACAATCTAGTGTACATACTTTGTAGTCAAGCAATCAGTGTGTTGTTTATGAAAGGCCTCATAATACACCAAAGCTAGTTTTCTCTGCATGCATGCGAGGACCTTACTTGTTTCTTTTTCATGTGGGAATCTAAAGGAGGCTTATGGAAAAAATTCATCCGATTCAAGTGATGATGAAGAGTGGTCTGGAAATAGCACACCCGGAAAAGGAAATCTAGAAGACAGTGAAACAGATTCACTTGGTGAGTCACTTCAGCCTGCAAAAAGATGCTCTAGAAGAGCACCAGCTGAACAACAGAATAATGAACATACTCCACGGAGTGAACCACTCTGTGGTTCAGCAAGTGAGCAGCAAACTGAAGTGCTTTGCTCCAATGGTAGCAGCAGCACTGCCCCCAAAAAACATTTTGGTCCTACAATTAATCAGGTATAGAATGATTAAATATCTCTTTACAGTTGAATCAGTTAATCTGAAATTTTCTCAGAACCATTTTGTGCTAACAAATTAAACCGATTAAAATTGTTGACATAATATAAATTATGTCATTGACACTCCATTTTTCTTGCAGAAACTGAAGGTGTATTTTATGAAAGATCCATATCCTAGTCGCACGATAAAAGAAAGTCTCGCACAAGAGCTTGGGCTGACATTTCATCAGGTTCTAACAACCACATTTGTTCTTCCTACAAGCATTTTTTACTGCATGCTTGTTGGGCTTGTCACTGTACTTCTCCTGCCTTACTTGAGTTTCTATTAACAGGTCACTAAATGGTTCGCTAGCACTCGTCATTACTCGAGAGTTGCTGCTGCCAAAATTGAGAAGGATCCAGAAAACCATAGTGCTGATAATATTGATAGAACGGCTATAGATAGCAGACAACTGAGAGAACCCAATGACAGGATGATGGAAGAACTGACTGTAGATAGAAATGATATGGTTTCCATGTATAGGATGGCAGAAAATAGTATTAATGAATGTGACAAAGACATCCCGTTCAGAGAAGATATCAGCTGCCAGCAGAGTGTGGTCGTGGCTCCTGTTGTCAACCAAAACTACCCTACCAACTCAATTGATGTTGGCTCGCCAAAAGGTGGGCCTAGTGCCTCAAGGAATGTTGGAAGTCCAAAAGGTAGGTCTTCGGAGAACAAGATCCCTGGCCTAGAATTTGTAGACGAGGCAAGGAAAAAAGCAATACTGCGGGAGCTGAGAAAGAGGAAGACGGGCAGGTGAAGCTCCTAAATGCTGTTATTTGAACTGTTTGCCAAGCCTGCAGTTCAGGTCTAGATGTGGACGCTGCGCCACAAATTTGAACTCTATTCCTTCCGATGGGATGGGCAGGCAGCCAGCCTAGATGTCGATGTCTGACTACCAATTAGTCGTGGAGAAGCAGGACCTTTTGCTTTCTTGTTCATTGGTCATTGGTTGACAAAAACCTGATTGTTGTTGTTATGTTTGTTCCTTTTAGAGCCTTGCTTGGCATCCATTCAGAAATTCTGATTGGAATCTCTCGAATCTGAAGTACTTCAGCCACCAGAAGGGCTAAATTGAGTGTAACAGTATTAGTTTATCTGTAGTGGACAGTACAACTGATGCTGGTCATGTTCTAGTAGAGCCTTTGATCTTGCCTTGTTCTTGTAACATGTTGGGAATTTATTAAGTCTTCGTCGAGTTTTCCTTGGGGAGTCGTTGAAACATGATCTGTGGGATGCTACGTTGCTACCTGGGACTTGCAACCGCAATTTCACGTCACTAGGAGAGTAGGAGTGGTGGTTTCTGCAATCTGCAGCTGTATGGGGAGATATGACTCTTACCATCATCTTGTCTTGTGAAGCCTACTCCTTCACTGTTTACCGGTGGGCTCTCGTTTGTCCCTTCAATGAATAGCTTACGCTAACCCTGGCGCAGTGTGTTGTTGTGTAACGTATATTTACTGCATGTTTATATTTTAGAACATTTCTTTCCTCTCTTGAGGTCTTGTATGAGTTCTCCCAAGCAAAGTTTAAAATCTTGTCGAAATTTCGTGGACAAGTTTTGAAATACCGGCCAGAGTAAAAAAAAAAATTTAAATTGCTACAATAATCGGAGAAATCTTGGTGAGATTTCGCAAAATCTCACTGAGATTTCGTGTTCTTTGACTGGTTTTTTTTTTCTCTTTTTTTACTAATTTGGTCTAGTAACCTTTAAGAAAGTCATCTCCTATGAAAATTTGTTGAAAAACCAAAATTTTAAGACATTTTTTAAAAACTCTAGAAACACTGTTAGATTTTTATAAAATTGTACATATTTTATCATGATGTGAAAAATTTATGGTACCATCATAACAAGTTTAGGATCATATAGAATTTTTTTGAAAATAATTGTAATTTATTTGTTATCTTTAAAAAATCAAAAACAGAATGAACATAATTGAGACGATATCCTTGTTAGAATTTTATAAATTTTCTCGAGCGTGATCTTGATCCAAAATTTTTATGAGAGCTTAAGAATTGCCTCAGCACCATTCTTTAAAATTTTTAACTTTTTTGTTTGCTCAATCAAATCTATGTATACATTAAACTTCATTTGTTATATTTTAAAAATCAAAAATAGAAGGAACATAAATGTTACAGTGCACTTGTAAGAATTTTATAAATTCATTAGAGTATGATCGTGATTCAAAATTTTTATGTGATCTTAAGCATTTCCTTAGAACCCTTCTGCAAAATTTTTAAAAATTTTAAACCTTTTTTTATTGCTAAAGCAAATCTATATATTGATCGTCAGGCTTTTATCAGAATGTGGCACTGTAACAATTTTTGGAACATTTTGAAGCTTTATAATCATATAAAAAAATTTATAGAAATATTAATGATACATTAGGACCATCCACAAAATTTTTTAAAATTTTCTAATATGGTTTGTACCATTTTTCATTTGTTTGAAGTTTGTTGGTAAGGCTTTTTTTATTAGGACAGTAGTATCGTCCAAATCATTAAAAATTCATAAACCTTGATCATTATCTAAAAATTTTATGGGAATATTAGTGATGCATCGTAACCTTGCATAAAAAATTTTATAACGTAGTTTGTTTCATTTTTTAATCGGTTCAAACTTGTCGGTCAGTATTTTATCAGGACAGTAGCAATGTTTGAATTTTAAAAAATTCCTCATATTTGAAAATCATCTAAATTTTTTATAGGAACATAAATTTTAATTTTTTTTGACATCGTTACCATTTTTCGCTCAGTGCAATTTAGTTGAGATCTCGGTTTTCTCAGTAGAAAAAAAATTTAGATTTGAATTTTTGTTTTTATATTTTATTCAGAATTTATTTGAAATTTTAAGACCCAAACAAAATTTCACTCTTTGACCAACGCCAAGATACCGAGCAAAAACGAGATATCAAATCCTGCTCGCTAGGAGAGTACTTGGGTAAGTACACGAAAGTCTTCTTACCAATCGGCTATCTGGTCTGGGCTGGAAACCTCCGTACGAGGACAGCCCATTTCTTACTATTTAGGACCATCTTGAACGGCGCTCTGCACTAGAGGGTATCTCCAATGGTGTCACTTCAGCTAGCTATAAATGTGCTATCTCACCATTTTGCTTAGGTGAAGAGAGAAAACAAGAAGAGAGATATAGACTGGCTACTAATGTATAGCCAGGCTATAACTGATTCCAAGACACTTATTATCTATTATATATGGATCAATATTTAATTTTATAGATAATACTATAATTAATCTATTAGAGTGATTGTCTATATAGATATTATTGGAGATGCACTCAAGCCTCTCCTCTTCTCCCACACCGCTCCGCATTTCAAATTCAAATCCGTCGGCTCCCCCGGTGCCACTCGCACTCGCGCACCCACCCCATGGCGGCCAACGCGCTCTCGTCGCCGGCGGCGGGCAGGACGCCGAATCCCAAGGCATCTCCGTCCCCATCCACCAGGCGGGCCGCGGCCGACGCGGCGGCGGCGGCGGCTGCCGCGGCGGCGTCGGACTCGAAGGCGCGATTCGAGGCGTACAACCGGCTGCAGGCGGCGGCGGTGGCGTTCGGGGAGAAGCTCCCGATCCCGGAGATTGTGGCTGTGGGCGGCCAGTCGGACGGGAAGAGCTCCCTCCTTGAAGCCCTCCTCGGCTTCCGCTTCAACGTCCGCGAGGTCGAGATGGGCACCCGCCGCCCCCTCGTCCTCCAGATGGTTCACGACCCCACCGCCCTCGATCCCCGATGCCGCTTCCAGGTGCGTGCTCCGCTTCTTCCCCCTAGGGTTTCCCCCTTGTCTCTCGCTCAGATCAAGTCCAGTGCTTCTGGTAATTTTGTGGTAAACACTCGAGAGCGGCTGACTGATGTGGGTCGTGCGGCGCATCTCAGGACGAGGACTCGGAGGAGTACGGGACCCCGATGGTGCTGGCCACGGCGATCGCCGACCTAATCAAGCAGCGCACCGAGTCGCACCTCCGGAAGATCCAGGCCGCCGTCTCGTCCAAGCCCATCGTCATGAGGGCCGAGTACGCCCACTGCCCAAACCTCACCATCATCGACACCCCAGGTTTCGTGCTTAAGGTGGGTAGAGCTGAACTTGAGACTTGTCACATCTCAACGAAGAGCAGTGGTAGTTTAGTCAGTCTGTCTAGGGGTGAAAACGGTATCGGTAATTCCCGAAATTCCGAAAACCGTTTTCGAAATTTTTCAACCGGACGTGTCGGTATCGGTAATTTTCGGAATCGGAATCGGAATCGGTAATTTTTGTCGGAAACGATAACGGTAACGGTTTTGATCGGTTCCGACCGTTTCCTTCGGTATCCGGAAAAAATCGGTAAATTCCGTCGGTAATTACCGGAATTATTCCAGCCCACAAATCACACTCCTTCGGTCACTAAAACGCCCATAACTTTTTACTCCGAACTCCGATTTAGGTGATTTTGGACTCTATGCGAAGCTTATCACGAGGGCTACAATCTTCACCCATTTTCATGATTTAACCAATCATAGATATTTTTAAATATCATAAAAATAAAACTCTAATGTAGTCATTCAAGTCTAAAATTTGATGTGTGTTCATCGTAAATTTGTGAATATTTATTAATTACTAATTTCTATGTGGATGTACTATTTGTGTGAATTTTTTGAAGTCAATTGGTGGTACATGTCCTTACGACGTTACCGGTCTCTTTTTCGGATTCCGATCGTTACCGATATATATTTTGTATCGAATTTTCGTTTCCGATATTTTCGAATTACCGATGCCGTTTTCGTTTCCGTAGTTATCGATTCCGATATCGTTTCCGAGAAAAAATATGAAAACAAAAATGGTTTTAGTGTTTTCCGACCGTTTCCGACCGTTTTCACCCCTAAGTCTGTCAGCTGTTTGATGGAATTGTGTGTTCGCTGTAGGCTAAGAAAGGTGAGCCAGAGAGCACGCCGGAGGAGATCTTGTCGATGGTGAAGTCACTAGCAAGCCCGCCTCACCGCCTCCTCCTGTTCCTCCAGCAGAGCAGCGTCGAGTGGTGCTCTTCTCTCTGGCTGGACGCAATTAGAGATATTGATCCCACTTTCAGGCGCACGATGATTGTCATATCCAAGTTCGACAACCGCCTTAAGGTATGCCTGTTAAGTTTGGTATGTAAGGTTCAGTAACGTCTTCACTGTGAATTATGAAATGGAATGGTATTGTGCCTTATGAAGTTGTCGCTGGTTTTGATCATTTGAAGGAATTTACGGAAAGGTGGGAGGTCGATAGTTACTTGAGTGCGAGCGGTTACCTTGGGGATAACATCCACCCGTTCTTTGTGGCTCTTCCGAAGGACCGAGGAACGATCTCCAACGAGGAGTTCCGGAGGCAAATCTGTCAGGTTGATATCGATGTGTTGCGTCACTTGCGAGATAATGTGAAGGGGGGTTTCAATGAAGAGAAATATGGACCATACATTGGGTTTAGCTCCCTCAGGAAGTACCTGGAATCTGAACTTCAGAGCAGGTACAAACAAGCAGCTCCAGCCACCCTAGCATTGTTAGAGCAGAGATGCAGTGAAGTCTCAATGGACCTATCCAGACTGGACTCCAAGCTGCAAGCAACTTCTGATGTCTCGCAGTTGAGGAGATCGGCAATGCTTCATGCTGCTTCTGTTTGCACTCATTTGGTATGCGCACACACAATCTGTCCTTATTTCACGCTTTTGCTCTAATGTTATTGCTAATTGATGTACTAGAAGTCTAGAACTAATCGGCATTACATTTGCTTATCACAGCGTGCATTACTTGACGGAGCAGCTGATCCAGCCCCAGAGCTATGGGGGAAAACTACTGAAGAGGAACAAATGCACAGTGGTATTGGCAGTTGGCCTGGCATCAACATGGCTGTGAAACCTCCCAACTGCAGTCTTAAGCTGTATGGAGGTGCAGCTTTTGAAAGAGTAATGCATGAATTCCGTTGTGCGACATACTCGATGGAATGCCCGCAAGTGTCAAGGGAGAAGGTACGTTTTAGGTTGGAGCTATACTGGTAGAAAATTTAGGTGAAGTTAGCTAAATTGTGGTATTGATGTTATCAGGTTGCAAACATACTACTTGCCCATGCTGGAAGAGGTGGGTGCAGTGGATTGACAGAGGCAGCGGCTGAGATAGCACGTGCAGCTGCACGATCGTGGCTTGCTCCTCTTAGCGACACTGCGTGTGATCGGCTTGCGTTTGTCCTCCAAAGTTTATTTGACCTTGCAATGGAGCGCAGTCGCAATCATGAATCGAAATGTAGGATTTGGATTTTGCTGTGCTCGGGTTCATCTTGCTTCTTATATTTACATGGGTATCGTTTTGTTCATCTTGAAGCTGATTGTAGCCATCTTTCGTATTCTAGAAGTACTTTGTGTGGTATGGTACGATCAGACAAAAGAACAACTACTAGTAGCTTTTGTTTGCTAAAACACATTCTTTAAGAAAATAGATATACATTGTATTTTTCCACACCAAATGTATACAATTAACTGTCCGCATTCCCCATCTTTAGTTAACACATGTTTTTACTATGGATCTCTTGTGTATACATATATCTTACTGCCTTCAAGCTCTAAGCTTTTAAGGTACCATATCATGTACTTTTTATGTAGTAAGCACTCAACAGTATCTCTTACTATTTTCACCATTTCCATGGAATTTCAGCTGAGCCTTCGCATACTTTTAAAAGTCCTTAGAGTGCAAGGTCAATTTGCCAAATGATTCTGATTTCTGATACTCCCCCCTCCTCTCTTTTTTGTGCCTAGCAGATCATCAAAATGTTGAAAATGTGGATGGATATGTTGGCTTCCTTGCTGCTCTCCGGTGCTCATATTATAAGTTTGTCAAGGATTTGTCCAAGCAATGCAAGCAGATAGTGCGCCATCACCTTGATTCAGTTACGAGTCCCTACTCCCATATTTGCTATGAGAATGACTTTCTTGGTGGAGTTGGATCCGTACCGAACTCCATGCACAGGTTTAACCACTTCCCTGGAGTTACATCTTTTGACCTATCAGACAGTGGATCTGCACTGGAGGAAGCTCAGGAGAATATGCCACCAAAAGATCAGCAACATCTGACACCACCTGCTAAAGGAAACGAGTCAAAGGAAGTTCTTAAAGAAAGCCAGCTGACAGTTCCTGAGACACCTTCTCCTGATCTGCCAGTTGATATGCATGGTGGTAAGAAGAAAGACTACGGAAACTTGAATGACGGCGGGGCAAGGAAAAGACATGCAAGGATGGCAGCATATGCAAACAGGAATCACCATAACAATATCATCCCTGGTGTTGACGATCTGGGCTCAAAATCAGGGTCATCGTACTCCAGCATATGCTCAATATCTGCTCAGTATTTTGCTAAAATGCGAGAAGTCCTGATTGAAAGGAATATTCCCTCTGCATTGAACTCTGGATTCTTAACACCATGGTATGTTCTAACGTGTTATACACATATTTGTTCTCGAAAGTAACTATAACATGTAAACTCTAATTGATGTTTTTGAGCAACTGATTGATGTTTTAACCAAATGATCACATCCATTGAGTAGTCACTAACTGATAATTTGTCAGTTGTCATTGGTGTTTTTATCTATCTGGGCACACATTCAACAAGCAACCGCTAACTGATCACACATGCATCGAACCCATGCCAAATTGTATCTTCCTCAATTCGTGGCCAGTAAATTTGTTGATTTCAAGAATAACCGTCTGAATCAGTATTAATTCAATGATAGGGTGATATGAACCACTGTCATAAATACAACTTTCATTCAACTGATAGTAAATATGGACTGTGAATTTATTTTCGTCATAGCTGCTAGTGCATGTAGAATTGTGCATAGAATAGCTGCCAGTAAACGTGCATGTCCAATACTTGTGAAGGTTTGTTCTTTCCTGATATGCTTGTTCTACTGATGCAATGCAGCCGTGAAAGGTTGTTTTTAGCACTTGGCTTCGAGCTGTTTGCTGTCAATGACAACAAGTTCATGGATATGTTCGTGGCTCCTGGTGCACTTGATGCCATCCAGACTGAGCGCCAGTCTCTGCTGAAACGTCAAAAGATTTTGCTGACGTGTTTAAACGAGTTCAAGAACATCTCGCGGACCCTGTAATGAAGATATTTCTTGTGCTTCTTCCACAGGCATGTATTCATGAGCTTCAGGAATCCGTGCAGATGATACAGCGGAGTACTTGGTATTCATTTTTTATTGCAGTTGCACATTCTTTAGCCCCATGCTCATGTATCTTTACACAAGCTATTCTCTTTATGTCAAATTCCTTATTGACAGGTTGTGTACCACTTGACATTTGTTCAACATTGATATCGGATATTGGCTGTGCTTGACATCTCCATTAAAAAGGGGCAACTTGGAGATGATTTGATGATCTTGAATCTCATCAGTTTGTGCACAGCTCCTGCACAACCTATATGCAAATTATCTTAACATGTAGCACCATTAATAATTTCTTTCTTTTGCTCAGATCTTTTGTCATAGTATATTCAGCATGTGATCTGGTTGGATGGTTTCTCTATTAATTTGAGATGAGTTGTGTGGGAGCGCACCACTGAACTGATTCAACAGATTTGGTCACAAGGCGAAGTGTTCGGATGTGCAGTTAATAAGCATGTGAGCAGTGCTTCAGTGCTTTTTCTCCTAATATAAATTGTACAAATCTTTAAGCAAGCAAAAGGGTAAGTCATCACCCTTTTAAGGAAATCACCTACCCTTCATGCATGTTTTGATATTCTCTTTATACAACTATCAAAAGGAAAAGAATTAAAGTATACTAGGTTGTTGCTAGTTGGACTGGATGAATGACTCCTTGTATCCATCCATGAACACTGTGCTAATGTAGCCCTGTTTCTTTTTTTTTTTTTGCAAAACTAGTCCCCACAAATGTATTTGCAAAAATGACCCATCCCTCATCGTGGAAGGTGCAACAAGTGACATGTGTCCCCTCCCGTGCTAAGGGAGCGCGGAAGGATGAGTTACCACTCCCAGGGACAGCAAGAGGATACCTTCTGCACTATCCAAGCGTGGTAGAGATGGCCAGCGTGAGCAAAATCAGGAGGGCAGGGAGGTTGGCAGTCAAGTAGCGCTATGGGTAGGCCAGGTGGTGTGTGTGATGGGGCATGTGATGGCACGTGTCGGCATGCGCGCAAGTGCGAGAGGCATCCTGTTGCGTCTGATGGGGTGGGTGAGTGCGCATGTGATTGGCCGAGCGCACAAGCGCAGGAGGCATCCTGTCACGCCCAGGTGGTGCGAAAGGAGCCCTGTCACAGTGGGCCATGCCTTGCTCCTGTGGTTGATCGAGCTCCTAGAGAGCTGGTAGCCTTTTATGCTCCTCGGATGTGGCAGGAAATGTGTCGTTTGTTGTGCCTTCTGTGATAGGGAAAGAGGTTATTTTTGCTAATACATTCGTGTGAAGGAAGAAGCTAGTTTAAAATAAAAGAGATAAAAGGAGGCTAGATAAGCACAGTATTCTCCATCCAACAGTCACCTGCATGAAAGATAGCCGAGAGCCCTAGATCTGGAAACAACTGCTTTTGTTCCCATTTTCTCTGTCATGCCTCCGACTTTCCCCCTTTCTCTGAGTTGGGTTGGAGCTCACATTTTTCTAATTCTCCTTATAATTTAGGATATGGGGAGGTTTAGGGGGTGGGTTAGAGCAACTCCAACCCAAACCCTTATATTTTTCCCCTAAATCACTCATTTAGGGGTGGTATAAAAATTAGGGGTACTCTATATCAAATTTATCTCCAACCCATACTCCCTATTACTCACCCCTATTATTTATCTAAACATTATTATTACTTTGCACCCATGAATTATTATTTTAAAATGAATAAAAAAATGCCAAAGAAAATAATAGGGGCAAAGAGAAGCCCCCTAGATGTAGGGGTGAGAGAGTACCTCCCTAAAATAGGGGTTTATAATAGGGGTTAGGTTGGAGCTTATATTTTTCTAAGTCTCCTTATAATTTAGGATAGGGGGAGGTTTAGGGGGTGGGTTGGGGTTGCTCTTAGGGTTGCTCTTAAGCCATGTTTTCTACTTCCATTATTCTGATATACTGTCGAAGAATTGAACGATATGTGCTGTTGCTTTCTAGTAGTTCGTTATGGACTGACCAGTAAATGTGTTCTAGTTCCATTTGGTAACGAGGACCTGCCTACTTGGCTCGCTGCCGAAAAAATGTTTGACAAGCCTGTGGGGTGTGGACCATGCTGAACCAGACCAGATTTGTATATCATGACCATGCTACATTCGCGTTGCAAGTCGCCAAATTCAAGCACTTAGCTACTCCCTTGATAAAAGTTTGCCGGTTTTCTTTATGGTTGTGGCCTCTCTCATTTCCCTTCGAATCAAATCGTGCAAAATTTTGAGGTGGTGCAGAGCATCACACCGATGAGAGAAGATCTTTAACGGGTAGTAGTAGTGCTACTCTAGAAGGTCCTCTACCTTTCCCAAGGAGCTAGTAAGGTGGCTCGCGTATTTGCACGAGTATCATCCTTAAAGCATGTTAATTATTGTGGAACTCTATTTATAATATTTAATATTATATATATTATAAGATAGCAAAAATACTCACTTTTTTCCTTATACTTGTCATCTATGACCAAACTTTCTTCCTCAAATATTTGAATAACATAACAATAAATATAGTATAACATAATATTTTACATTTATATTAGTGACATATCGTCTTTCGTTATTGCAATGTTTGCCTATACTACATATTAATAATACGTATCACATAGCTTATATCAATATAATCGAGTCAACACTCAACAATGAATCACTCTCTCAATCCCTCTATCTCATAGAGGTCCACTAAATAAATGATCGGAATGTTTTAGTTTTGTTGAGAATTTTTAGCATATTCTCTTTTTACTTAGCGATTGTAAACCACGTGTCATAGACTTTTATTACATAATAGATTTTAATTCCTAATTTATATATATATAACCAAATTTCTTATTTTATTTTATTTTTCTCTCCAATTAGCATATTTATGAAATTTTAATTCTGAATGAAACAATTTTTTTACTTTTCACTTAGTATGATATTTTAAACAATCGCTAATTTCTTTTAGATTTTTATTCTGAATTTGCGTATTTTTTGGGTTGTACTTCTTGTAGACTTTCTTTTTGAGTTTTAATTCAGAATACACACATAAATCCACATGCTAATTTTTATTTCGAACATATGTTATTTTTTTTAACTTGTGATGGACCTTTCTTTTAATCTAAAATTTGTTCCTATTTAATTTTGGATATATGTTATTTTTTTGTATTTGAGATGGACTGCCTCTTTCAATCTAAATTTTATTTTTATTTTATTTTGAGTATTTGTTATTTTTTATTGTACTTGACATGGACTCTAAGATGGCAACGTCGTTGTTGCCAACCGTGCCACGATCCTCTCCTCGATGGCCATCGCAATCGGCGTGACCACCAGCGCATGCTTGAAGAAGGGGTTGACCAGCATCACGTATATGGTGATCTTGGAGATAAGCTGCGTTGCAAGGAGGTTGAGAGTGACCTGGGACAACACACACGCCGTCACCATACATGAGGTGGCCCAGGATCGCCACTAAGCAATAGTTGAGCGTGCACAACACGAAGCATATCGCTAGCATCTAGTTGTTATGATACAAACTGATCAGTATAATTGTTCTAGCATTGCACATATCTTACTATGATTCACACTTTAACCGCAGATCGATTAAGATCAGGCTAATAATACCTTTGGGATCGTTACATGTTTTCTTTTAAATAATAATATCTAATAGCTACTATAATTCTAGTTTGTTAGAGTCCACCAGTTTAAGTGTCGGATGTTTTTCTTTTTTAGAGAATTTCTAGCATATTTATATTTTTAATAAAAGATTCGATGGTAGTTGTAATTAGGGCCCACTAGATTAAGGGTTATATGTTTTGCTTTTTTGCGATAATTTCTAGTTTATTTTTTTTCTTAGTAACTCTCATGAATTTTTAATATATAATAGATGTCTTAGGGAACCATGGTTACCATGCTCGACTAATTGGCCTTTTTCTTGGTGGTTCTACAATCAGGACGCTTTCTTTCTTCCTTTCTCCCATGGCCTATTCGTCTGGTCAATGGATGGTGGCGTGCCCTGTTCCACCGTTTTCGCAATGCATGGAAGAATTATGCAGGCTCGAGCAGTGCCTGTCTACTACAGGGTGACCTGTGTGTGTATAGCTGCAGCGGCTGCTCGCCAAGTAGCTCTGTTCCGTCATGGATGGTAGGTCTCGGGCTCTCACCTCTTATGATCGTGCTTAGTGTGAAATTTAGGCTTAATCTTGCGTCTTTCACTTCTTGTTCATATCTTGTTTACGGAAGGTTAAAACTTCTTGGAAGCTGAAGCTCTCCTTGCTTTAGAAATACCGGCTACATTAGATTCTTCCAGTCCCATACTCCTCATGTTTGACAGGGAGCAGTGACGATGGCGAGCCTTTGAGTCCAACTGTGGAGGGAAGCGACTGAAAGAGAGTGAGCACAACTAAAAGAGAGAGGAATTGTTGCTGGGTTTCTCCACCATTTCGCAGGGCAGCAGATGGGCATCCTGTCGTCCACTTGTGTGGTCCATGGAAAGTGCAGTGTGATGAGGGTTGGAACCGAAGGAGCAGGGGAGTCGATAAATCAACAGCTGGATTCTTACCAGTAGTAGGTTGCGTTTTGGGGACACTAGGTGGTGAAGAACAACGACCTAGATTACTCCACTACACTGTATAGAGTCTTACAAAAAAAAGGAGGAGGAGGAGGAGGAGGAGGAGAAGACGGTATACTGCAAATTTAGTGGCTGTTGAGGGAATAAGTTTTACAGTCAGGATGGCGCTAGGCAGATCTCTCTCAGATGGGAAGTGTGTAGGGGTGAGGTAAAAGTGACAGCAATTGTGGTCCAGATCGATGAGATGGACCATGTCATGGTCAGTGTTAGATGTGGAATTGGTAGGGATGCAGCTGCACACTTAATTTGCTGGTCAAAGATGGTTGAATGGCTCCAAATGCAGAAAGTCTTACCGGAAACACCATCCAACGAAGCTCTCCACCTGTTATTAGACAAGTTTGTGGAGCTCGGAACAGTTGAAACCAAAGGAAAACATGGAATTGAACTCCATCGCTCACTGTGATGTATGGAACTTCCAGACATACATACTCCAACAAAGGGATGGATACATAGAAGGAAATATGCTGGACATGTACATCGATTTTTTCCTTGAGCTGTTGTACTAGCAAAGCTATAGTTGTTTGGAGACATCAAACGGGCAAGCTTGCACTCCTCCACTATGGTTTGATCATGGATCGGAGGCCCCTGACAATCAGGCGCTTGAAAACAACCTACAAATCGGTAAACATGGTACTGACGGTATGTCCGTATGAGCATATATACTCCTCCCTTACTTCACTGCACAATATATAGTATTCCCAAGCAAGAAAGCGATGAGGCGCAATCCATCAGTTATCACCACGAGGAGCTAGCTAGCCTGTACCAAGCGACCGAACTGCATGATTGGAAGGGATTGATTTGAGGCTGAAGTGCACTCCAAGGCCAAAAGTGGGCAAATAATAGACGGTGTGATGAAATGCTTGACGGGGGTTTCTCGCTGGCACGTTTCGTTGGCCAGGGGCAATGATTATCTCGGCGAAAGCGGCCGGAGTCTACAGCCTTTGCCGAGCCGGTCCGGCACGGGGGGATTTCGCACATTCCCTGTAGCGGTTGATCTCGCCTCGGCCGCGCGCGCGGGAAGCTCGGCAGCGCCACAGCCTTTCGTGGTTACGCGCCCGCGCGCGGCCGGCGTCCTTTTCTCCTGTTTCGCCCGAGCGCACTGAGGCTGATCACCACGCGCCCGGCCGGCCCAGCCACACCGAGTTTGCCAGGTCTTGTCGATACACATTGGAAAAGATCAAAAGAGAGAGAGAATGTTAGGATTAACACGGCAAATACGAGATTACAAGATTTAATATGGAAAAACCTTATGAAGTAGAAAAAATCATAGGCAATAATATACTATATCTGTTCAAATTTACATGTACAGGAGGTTGGCTTATATAGCCATATAAGAGTCTCGGTTGTTAAAGATTTAGACTAATAACCTTCTATTTAGATATTAAGTTATTTCTAACAAACCTTCCCTTAACTCACTGTCGACGATCGGGATCGCCAACCGCAGAAATGAAAAGGGGGTTAGTGATACTAGGGACCTGAGCTGAGCTTTGCTCAACGGAGGAACGGATTCGACGTGCTGGTGGTCGGAGCAAGGCGACAACGAGCGTGACACAGGGATTTATACTGGTTCGAGCCCCTATGAAGGTAATAGCTCTACTCCAGTTGCCTTACGGCGGTGATCTTTTCTATTCTCGAGTACAGGGGTGTGTTACAGCTCAAGCTCAACAATGACGATGTCTAATGCTCGAACTCTGGTGCGGCATGTCCCTCAGGTTGCGCCATCCTTAGCCTTATATCCTCCCTGCCTGTAACGGACGGGAGAGATTCCCAGGGTAGTGGTCTTCATACATGTTGATGGCTGGCAGTAACCGTCCCAGACACTTCGCGCACGCCTGCCTCAGTTCCACGATCCCACGCCTTGGTAACCTCCGAGTAAACACACGTTTCGGTTTTCCGGGGGATGTCGTCCGAACAAGAGCCAGCCCGAGCTCAAGGTCATGCGGGGCCCGACCTCGAGGCCGCACGTGCTCTAGGCGCGCGACTCAAAACGGTCCAGGTCGTGGTCGAAGTAGCCGAGCTAGGGAGCTCCGTTGACCGTGTGCTGATCGGCCAAGAGTCTCCCAGCCCTCGTCACTCACAATTTATAATAAAATTGTCTCTAAAAAACACCCGAAGGGTAAGAAAGCACCGAAAGTCCAAAGGACTTATTGAGTGAAAAATCCACTTGTAGTGAAAAAGATTGGAACAGTCTTATACAAACACTTCTCATAAAGCAAGATTGAGCAAACCACTGGTAGGTCAAGGGAAATATTAGAACAGTCAATCCAAACACACAGCTATCAACAAAGCAGACGAAGAAATCAGGATCTTCAATAATTCATAACCCTAATAAAGTCTGAGTCTATGAAATTGACCTCCTAAAACAAACGCTCAATCATCAAATGGCATAAGCAAAGACATCACCTGTGGTGCTTGATAAATAGCAAAGAACTCATATCATGTATTTTTGACATGCTTTACATGGAACACAAAATTTGACAAAAAAATGCTTATTGAAAGAGCAACTTGCACATGTACAATCACGTACGTCAAACTGCCTGTTAAAAATTTCATGACATGATTAAAACTGCTCCTGTAAAATGTCAAGATGAAGTAAAGCTCTAGTGCCATCAATAGAGTATAAATTACGGTAAATCCCTCATATCAAGTAATGACAACTAGACAACATTACAGTAACCACATAGAAACAAATTTCTTCTTGCATTATAAACCTTCATCTCAAATTGATATTGGAGCAAAACCTTAACTAGTAAAATTTCGAAGAGTATAATGCTATCAACATGGTGTTATCAAATTTCTAAGAATTAACATTGCCAAAACCTTCATAATGGTCATGCAAGCAATCCAAAATTGCAACGTATGCAAATGGTGAATAAATGCCAAATTTAGTTGTCTCAACTGACATTGATTTTCTTAATAATAATAGACGATGAATCATCGAATAAACCTAGAATGATTAAATGACAATGAAATGTCGAAGAAATTGCGCATGATTAATAGACAATGAAATGCCAAAGAATTTGCCCATGATTAATCCCGCATTAATACCGCCAATAATAGGCGTAACAGCTTGAATTGCAAAAGAAACCCACCAAAATAGGCATGATAGCCTGAATTGCAATGCAATAAAAACCCACTTTGGCACTAGAACATACATTGGGGTAAATAGCAATCCTTGTTTCACACCCATCTATGTGATAACGGCTCTCATTTGAACTTGTCATATAGAAAAACTGATCTTATCATCGAATTTCTCAAGGTCAAATTTAGTAGATCACATGTAGAGAATAAAATTGCAAAACAAAAAGAATATGGTAGATTCAAAAAAAAAGTTCCTGGTATGCTTTGAGTGCTGTAAGTTCAACCTTCATTAGTTATGGTTTTGGTGTTAATGATAAATCTAATATTGAGATTATCCATTAATGTGATTTTGTTATTAATGACAAATCTTATATCGAGACTAACTTGTTTATTTAGAATATCTTTGATTAGTCTCATCACATTGAAAAATGGAAAACCCAAGGTATGTGTGCGTATTTATCTTAGTATTAATTGCATACTTTGGAGTCAAGTTAAAGTATGAATGTCCCCATTATATTAACCACAAAACGTGCATCATGTTTCCCATTCCACACATTACATGGATGCACACACACTTAGGGGGAGTTTGTAGTTTAACTTGAAAGTCTCTTTGTATTAATCTAATTCTTATTGACACAAATAAGGATCAAGACAAAGAAACTAAATCCTTGAGTATATATTTGAATTGCCTAGTTATAAGTATACTCATGATAATATAGGATATACTCCAATATGATCAAATTGAATATGTGCATGCACATATACATGTGGGGTTATTCTATAGTTGATGACTTAGAGTAATGATCATTTCCATATAGCTTACACATAATGGATCATTACTTTTCATCAACATGAGTATATGAAAACTTGTGTAGTTAATATATACTCATATCAATTTAAATGATAATTTAAATTGAGTTCATTTGTCTTATTAATCATTAAAGAACACTTCATCATGTGTTGATGGTGTTCCATGATTAATTAAGGATAAATGAATAGTTCTTAAGTATAATGAAGCATGTGTTGCATTATTGTACTTAAGACACATATTAATCATTCAAATTGATTTAGGTTGTGCTCAATTGATCTAAAGGCATCCATTATGTGTTAATGGAGTGCAAAAGAAAATTGAGACAACCATGCATCTTGGACTAACAAGTTTTATGAGTTGTGATTGAGTTAGGTCCAAAGATGGATGAGATGATGAGAATGGGACAAGGACGGCATCATGAGGTGATGGGCGTCAAGAGTGGATCCCGAAGAAAAAGAGGAGTCGAGTGATGATCCCGGGGGAGTATTAGTGAAGATCATAAAGACCCCAAAGGGGATTGCTTGCACGCGCGGCGGCGAAGGTATAACTAGATAAGCTAAGGACTTTTGTAGTCTTTGAGTCTAGTTTTATCGCCGTACTATTAAGAGGGGTTGTCTCCTAGCTTGAGCTTCATCATGTGTTGATGATCTCAATTCCGCGTTCACTCGAGCTCAAATCATTTGGATTTGGTTTTTGCATAGAGCTAACCATTTGGCATGTGTTGCGAATGGGTTAAACTTATGCTTGGTTGTTGTTGGTTTATGCTCTGATTTGCATGTATTGCAAAGAGGAAGAGCATATGCATTTGGTTTTCGCATAAAGCTTTGATTTGCATGTGTTGCAAATAGGATAAGCTAATGCGTTGGCTTTTGCGTGAAGTTCACTTTTGCATGTGTTGCAAATGTTGAAGCTTCATGCTTTGGTTTCGTTCAAAACAATCTTTCTAAAGCAAGTAGTTGCTTGGAGCTAAGTTTTGCATATGTTGCAAAAGGAGAGAGCTCAAACACGATTTGGTGTTTGTGTGTTTGTATGGAGCTAGAGGCTTGCATGTGTTGTAAGTAGAGAGCTCATACATGTGATTTGGTTTCAGTATGGAGTTTGGTTTGGTGTTGCATGGAACTAGAGAATTGCATGTGTTGCAATTAGAGAGTTCATGCACCTTGATTTGGTGTTGCTTGGAGCTAGACTTTTGCATGTGTTGCAAAGAGTAGTGCTCGAGCATGAAATTATTTATTGCGTTATTTGCAAGTTTGTTGTGCGAATAAACCGAGTATTATGAGTCCGGAATCCTGAGAGCATGTGAGTAGGGCTTGCAACGGGTGTTGGCAAGTTGACTGGGTCTCGTGTTGACCTTCACATGGCTAGAGGGATTAATCTCATAAACTTGGGTTTGATTTGCTTAATACGTTTTGCAAATAGATTTGGAGTTGATTGCAAAATGCGTTTTTGCAATTTGGTTGAAATTCTGAGCATGGGTTAAATTGGTGCAAATGTGTTTTGCACGAGTGTATGATCATGTGTTGATCATCTAAATGGCTCAAGGAATAGTGTTTGGCTCTTTGGTGAAAAGATCGCGAAAAACCGGTGTCCGGAGTCTGTGGGGGCGGTATGACCGCACCCCCATGCGGTCATACCGGTCGGGCGGTATGACCGGCCCCTGAGCGGCATGTTTTTTCCAGAACACTGCTTTTTGGCGCTGAGGTGGTGCGGTATGACCGGAGGTACGTCGGTCATATCATCTGGGCCATATCTTGATCATATCGGCCAAGGGCGCAGATGACCGGGTTTTCGAGCAACGGCTAGTTTTCTAGCCGTTGGCTTGTGAGGAGCGGTCATACCGGCCCTGGGTGCGGTATGACCGGCCTTCCTGCCCGAATTTCAGTATTTTGCCCACAACGGCTAGTTTTCTTTGGTGGGGTATAAATAGACCCCTTGGGGGGCTTGGGCAGGTGGTTGGCTGTGTGTAGGAGATTTGTGCATGTGTTGCTCTTCTCTATTTGCTTCTTGAGCTTAAGTGTGAGCACTAATTGCATGTGTTGCAATTAGGAGTGGATTGAGTGATCTCTTGTGCATGTGTTGCACTTGAGGGAAGTCCTTGTGCATGTGTTGCACTTGGTGATCACCGGGAGCGCATTCGTTGTGCTCGGTGAAGTTCAAGCGAAGGAGCGGCTTGTTACTCTTGGAGGTTGCGGCTCCTAGACGGCGTGGGTGTCGTCTTGGCGCTCTCGAGTGTGAAAGCCCGGCAAGTTTGTGAAGGTTCGGGTTGAGCCTATGCATAGCGTGAAAAACCACGACTAGTGGAAAGAGGCGGTGCTCGGCGGGAGCCGGTCCAAGTGGTTGGGCTTGCCTCAACGTGGACTAGAGGAGACCGCAAGTCTCCGAACACCACGGAAAAACATCGTTTGCTTCTTGTCTCTTTTACTTTCAAGTATTTACATTTCTAGTATATTGTTCAATTGCTTGATTGTAATAGAATTGCTTAGTGTTAATTGATTGATTAATTTAGCAATTCTAGTTTAGAGACATAATTTAGTTAGTGCACTAGTGAGCCTAGTTGATTTAGGCTTTAATTGTCAAAACCTATCTATCGCTTTCGCATATATATTTGATTAGGTTTTGACATAGGGGTTGATTAGAGCGAATTGTTTAGTGAGCGATCGAATTTTGTAAAACGCCTATTCACCCCCCCTCTAGGCGCATCCTCGACCCTACAAGTGCACGTAGTAATTTCTAGTGTAAAATGGAAGCCGGAGCCACAAGAATAAGAGCCAGAGCCAAAAAACGAAAAGCTGAGTTGAAAAGCTAAGAAGCTAGAGCCAGAAGCTAGAGCTGAGATCCAAAATCGCATTAAATCCGGCTATCATATTCAATTCAAGTCTGGTTGAGGTCAGTGTCGGGTGAGCTCATGTCTGATCAAGTGTCTCAAAAAACAGAGGCTTAGTCGCGGGCGACTCGGAACTGAGGCAGGCGATGGGAGTCTCAGTGGATGGGCTAGCCAGTGGGAGCCAGCGGGACGCAGCCGACGCAAGCATGGAGGGCGTCATCGGAGGCCAAGCTAGCCAGTGGGTCAACAGACCGGTGTCGATGGCGAGGCTACACTTGAGGCGAGGCCGGCCGAAGTGGATCCAACCAGTCGAAAGGCAGTTGGAGGTGGAGGCTAGGCATTGCTGAGAGTGGCGCATAGGCGAAAGGGCGGGCGTCACCAGTGGCAGTGCGTAGGCGGAAGGTCGCGGAGGGTCATGACAGACAGGACAGCTGCGGGCCTGAGGGCGGCGGAAGGTGGAGGCCGGCGTCGGTGCACCAGTGTGCATTGAAGGTCAGCGGAGCTACCAACTGACCGAAGCAAAGACGGTTGAGGTGCGGCCGATAGTGGAGGGGCACGGAAGGAGGCGCTAGCGTCATTCGAAAGGCGGTAGTACCCACGCACGGGCGGCCTCGAAAGCGATAAGCAAAGGATCACATCGGGGTTGCGAGTTGACACAAAGGACACTCCGGCAACTGAGGAGGCAGGTTGATCGAGATGCAGGCTTGTGCCAGTGTCGGGTGACCATGATGAGGACGACATCATGGCGGGGATGGCATGATGGAGGCCAGTGTAACAGTAGATCAAAAATCCCCAAGGTGCACTAACCGTGTGGGTGCTGCCCCCGGGAGTCACCCGCTCTCGGGGCAGCGACTTGATTTGAAACCCTAGGCTCTGATACCATTTGTTAGGGTTAGCATGATAAAATTAGGAACACAAGATTTAATATGGAAAAACATCATGGAGGAAAAACCATGTGAGGCAATCCACTATTTCTTTTCAAGTTTAAATGTATAGGAGGGTAGGCTTATATAGGCTGATGAGAGTTTGGATTATTGAAGATTTGGACTAAAAACCATCTATTTTGATAATGAATAATAAGTTATCTCTAAGAGAGAAGAAAAGGAGGGGAAATGTAGAAGCTAGTATTTGAATCGTCGAGGAAGCATGAACTAGCAATCGTGCGAGCATCGAAGCCCAATGCTGATATCTTTCTGCCAGCTTGAAAATCTGGTGTATTTCAATTGGTAGTCTCAATGGGATGGGCTTAGTTACGTGTGTACTTGCATGTTGAAAAAGGTTGAGCTACTGTTACAAAACGCAAGGTAAAAACATCTGATCAAACAATGAGGGACACAAATTTTTTGTGGAAAATCCTTTTGGAAAAAATCATGGTTATACGAAGTCAAATATTATTATATGAGGATATGCTTATAACAAGACTATTTCTCTCTTATCTTGCTTGCCTTTTTTGCCTTACTCTATTTTATGAACTACAGGTACATGTTTATAGTAATAAGGTTGAGTTTGTTTAGGCTGGAGCTTGAGCTTATTTGGTCGAGTGAAAGAAGTCATTGAGTGGAAGAAATCACTGAGCTGGATGAGGATGGCAATTTTTCGTAAATAATAGTTAAGTTGTAAGGGTACCAGAGAAGTGGGATTTTTAGAAGCTCCAGCCACCCCGAGAAGCATCGTTTTCCTTACTTCTCTCGCGTAGTGCAAATTGGGCTAGAAGTTTCTTCTCTTCGTCTGGCTGGAAAAATACTATTTGTTTTGGCTTGTGGCTTATAGAGGTGTAGAAGCCAAATAAGCCCAAGCTCAAGCCTAAACAAACTGAGCCTAAAGGACTCTGTGCAGGAATAGAATTGAACTAGAGTAGAAAACGAAACCGAAACGAATTTGAATTATACATCAACAATCTCTCCCTTAAAACAAATTCGCTCTTGTAGCTAAAATATCAAAATCTTCCCAAAATAAGACTTCATCAATAGACCTTATGCCTCGAAAGTTCAATGAAGCAACTTGAACTAGAAAGACTATAATAGTCTTATCCAAACATTTCTTTCAAAGTAAAATTCAGTAAACCACTAGTAGATCCAAACACAGTCTTATCGAAACATTTCTTGTGAAGTAAAATTGAGCAAACCACCAATAGGTCGAAACACACAGCCAGTGTTTTAAATAGCTAGCTATAGCTTTTTTGGACCCAAACACGAAGCTAAAGGGCCAATGTTCCGCTATATTAGCTATAAGCACTATAGCAAGTAACATCTCTACTATATGCCAGAGCTTGTAGCTAGGAATTACTCTGCTATCTTACACAAGTACCCATGGGCCATAATATTCGGCCTATTTTGAAATATAATATTACTAGAAGGCTCAAATGCATCTCTTATAACCTTGAACTATGAGAAAACCTAGCTCTTCTTAAATAATCCACCATTCATATTACTTAGTGATTAAGTACTTGTTGCTAAGAATATTATGATATAGTTATATGTTATGGTTTTGATATGTATTAGCATGTTTGTTGATTTTGGATTGACTCATATTCTTATTATAAAAAATATTAATACCTTCTAAGGTACCCTGGTTTCCAGATTTGTTTGAAGGTGACTTATATTATATACATATTTAATTTGTTTTAATAATGAAAACATGACAAAAGATAGCTTCCACGTTAGCTAGCAATAGATGTTGTAGCTTTTTTAGATCTTGCCGCGAAAATCATGATTTAAATCTTTGCACACGACTATTAACAAAGCAGGCGAATGAATCTAGGTTTTCAATAACTTATCAACATAGTCTAAGTCTATGCAAACTGGACTTTTGATCCAAATGCTCAATCATCAAATGGCATAAGCCAGAGCAACTTACATGCGTAGCCATGACGTACATCAAATTGTCGACTTCAAAGGTAATTAAATTCCATGACATATTTGGCACTGCTCCTACAAAACTGTCGAGATAAAGAAACTCTTATTGCCATCAATCGAGTACAAATTACAGAAGACTCTCATATCGAGATTTGACAATTGGACATTGTTGTAGTGTCTATGCGGAAACAAACTCTTTCTTACACTTCAATCCTTCATCTTAAACTGATATTAGAGTAAAACCCTCACTTTTAAACAATAAAACTTTGGAGAGTATGATGCTAGCTACCATCAAGGTGTCAACAAATTCTTGAGAATAAATATTGCCAAAACTTCCATAATGGTCATGTAAGCAATCCAAAACTGTAACATATCCCAACGGTGATTGAACACAAAATTTAGTTGTCTTGTCAACTAACATTAGTTTTTTTTTCTTATCCTCAATCAAGCGTAACCCAAATTAACTTATTATATTTGAAAGCATGTAACACCACCTTAGACTTTATATATGATAATCTTGCCGCAGTAATTTATAGTAGATGACAAATCATCAAAGAAATCACCAATGATTAATCCCGCATTGATACTACCAACAATAGGAACAATGGCCTAAATTGCAATGGAATCCATTTCTAACAGAAGCAATATGATGATCGACTGTAGCAGAAGATTGTCAATGGAGATGGCATAGAATGGCGACTAGGCCTGACACTATTCGGTATGGTTAATAGTGTTAGCGAAATTTGTGTTGGAACAATTGCTGGGTAGAGCGCGGGTCGTAGTGGAACGAAGTTTAAACTTGGTATATACAACAACGCAAAGCAATGAACTTTGACGCTTCTGGTAGCTTTCTTTGTGTGCATGTTACCCCGCCCCAGATGACATTGCCATGAAGCAGTACGTGAACACACCGCCATACTGGATGTTATAGAGGTAGTGGCCACCGAGCAGCCCTTGGTTTAGAGCTCAGAGTAGGAGGAGATGCAGGTCAATGACTTAGCTGAGTTGAAGTGTATCTCCTTCTACTTGTAGCACACAACCATGCACGGGTAGAAGTGTTTTTGATAAGAATTATTGACTCCGATAAAGATGCCGAGCTGCCATTTGATTTTCTTATTGAAGTCGTGTAGATGGCCGTCCCTAGGAATTAATCTCCTCCCAGGAGCAACAACTAGGATTTTGAACTCAGAGCTCTGATACTAGCTATTACAACACGCACAACAAAAATATATGACCAAAGGAATGGGGGATATGGATTTTACATGAAAAACACTTTCAGGGCAAAACCATGGATGTGTAAAGGCACATATCACTATATGAGGAGATGTTTACAACGAGGCTACCTTATTTTTTTTGTCTTGCTTGCCCTTTTGCCTTACTCTATTCTATAAACTATACGTACATATTTATAGTGGAACATAAAAGACTCTTTATATAAGAGTAGAACTCTAAATTAAAGTAAAAATGAAACCAAACAAATTCGAAACATACTTTAACAGCTATTTGGGTCATATGAAGCAAACACCAAATAATCGTATGGATGGTGGATGCGAGTGCCATGGTGGCCCGCTAGGTACATGGCACAAATTGAATTGGCTACAATAACTAGTTACTGCTGCTGAATGTTTGGTAAAAAAATGACAGCTTCGATCAGTTACTTTGGGAGAATCTACAGGAAAAGTTGTTTCTATCGGCGTTCTGAATTCCAATCCGAACTTTCAACCTTTTCAATGCTATGATTTGATGGCTCAGAATGTGATCAGTCCATTTCCACGACGGTTGAAGTCGATCGATTGATATCCCTACCGTTTCCTAGCCATTCACCGAGCCACTCAAATGCATACTATAGGATACATGGTATGCTACGTTAACGTAAATTAAATTCTTTACCACGTAAATAAGGAAGATACGAGTAAGACCATTAAACACACAGTATAGCGGAAGTAGAGTTAAAGCAGCTTGTTCAACATAGCACGTATCGTGCAGTCAAAGTAGTTGATCATCTCCACGTCCTTGGAAGCCAATCTAAGGAAGCTGATTGTCTCCTCCTTGTTGTCATCCCAACCAGCTCCTCGCGATCAACCCAATTAGCACCACAACACAACAACATCTCTACCAAGGTCCATACGTCTAAGGGAGGAACACCATACATCGGTGTGCTAGCATCAGCACACATGGCAAGACCTTCGGAAGGTAGTGGTTAGGATTTTTGTAGGTATGCTTCACACGTCTCATTTAGCACCTTGTCTCCCTTAATATAGCCCCTCAACGGAACCATACGTTAGGGGCCTTCAAAGTGCAAAGCTCACTTGGCTCATTAGCAACGATCCTATACGAACTAATATGTTCCGACCCATAAAAGTGTGACCATATAGGTTTATGTATACTCAGTCGTAACCTAGAACCCCTTTTCTCTAGTTGGTAGTAGTTCCTAGCAGGACATAACGACCTTCAAGCGTACATAAAGATAAAATCGGACGAACCATGTGCAATATGATTTGTGACCAAGTCCTAGTTACTCACAACCAATTTGTAACTCCTTACATTCAGCTTGTATCTAGTCATAACCAGACCATACATCCTTACAACCAACTCATTGACTAATTCGTAATTATGTCTGGCCAGCTCACAACCAGTCTGTACCACCATATGACATTCGTATTTGGTCGAACTAAATGACCTATTTGTGTATTCTCTTTTTTCCTCGCGATACATGGTTGAACTCTATGTAAGATACCTTTCAGCCATAGACTGTTCAACCCATTCCCGATCTAAAGATGTATAAATTCATGTGGTTGACTCTTGGACTACTCATGGCATAACCATGCACTTCCTTTGTCCTATCACATAGAGGGGCTAGAGATATCTCTCCTACAAGGAGGGGAAAACTCCATATCCGACCAGTCACAGTCCTCCGCATATTTCACAACAAACTCAAAAGATACCTTTGTAACTACCTAGCTACAAAGTAGTATTTGGTAACCCCTAAGTATAATATTATATATTTATGAAACTATGCTGATCTCAGGTACAATGATTATACTTCATCATTGCTTAAGACCAACTGATGACACATAGAAACATAACAATCTCACCAGTGTCTCAAGTGGGTCAATCTAACATCATATTCTCTAACATGTGTTCATGCTATTGATCTCATATCTCCATATCTATGATCGGTGAAACGTGGTCATCAATCATACATGTGCTGGTCTATAAGTTACTAGTGTCCCGGCTGGTAAAATCCTGCCAAAGATCTTTTATAATGATATCATACATCAAATAAAGAGAACAAATCACATACTTGCAAGCCTTTGTAAATGATAATACATTAAGGAATATAATAACATTTATTCAACAAGTCATAAACATAGATAGGATATAATTATCTTTATGATTACTTCTAAGGCAAGTACTGCCAGTAACCTTGAGTCCTTGAATGTACTTTTCTAACGAGATGTGGCCAACAACATCATTTCCCATGATTCATCCTCTTATATGGCATGATGTTGGCGCATGCCTGTCTCATGTACATGCGCCTCATTGACTAGGCTGAACCAGGCCGCCACTCAAGCGAAGCCGGTGGGGAGAACAGTTAAATGGCGTCTTGTCACTCTCGCGGCTGTTAAAACAGGAATTGGATGCTTCCCTTTTCATCGTGGAGCTAAATTTGGGACGTGAACACGATTCCTCGTCCACATTTCTTCTCGATGATGTTGAAACACCCACACAAAACTCTCATTAAATGGAAACGGAGAATTCAACGTAAACTATGCCTCATTCACTCCCTTCCCCGTTTGTACCAACCAAGCATGCGCTTTTGTTCTTACAACTTTACCAAGGTAGAGTAACTATTAACTAATACTCTCTTTGATCATAAATAATTGTTATTTTGGATATAGATATGGTTGAATTTTCAAAAATTTAAGTGTCAATGCCTTTTTAAATATTAAAACTAGATACATAAAAATCATGTGCGTAGATGTATCTTAAAAATTTTCATAATATTATAATTTTTTAGATTTTTAGAATAGAAATTTGTGATCCTGTTTTAAAGAGAGCGTTTGAGTGAGTACGTGAGTTCAAGAACTGACACTTCAGACTTCCGTTCCATGAGCACAGCAGGAACATAGAATTCTGCGAAGTGCAAAGCCCGAGAAAGATAGTACGAGGCGGGGACACGACATGGGAGGAATCATTGGGTGGGCCACCTGCATTAGCATTAGCATTAGCAGGTAGAGTCGAGTCAATAGAATAGAGGCTCTGTCCAGATCAATTCGTCTAGCCTTTTCTTTTCATCGCAACAAGCATCTTTGACCCTTCCCAGCTTGTGACTAAAACGAACGAGAGCAAGTACCAAAAAGCTAAAGCGCTCCTCGTGTTTCACCCAAAAAAATCCAAGGCATCTTCCCAAGCAGTACTCCATTTCAACGCAAATTGCACTCTTCCCGCTTCGCTTCCCTCTCGGTGCTGTTGGTTTTGATTCGCTAACTGCTTGACCACTTTGCTGGTAATTTCATATGTTTTTTCACTTGCATTTGATTCTCATGGTATATAGACAACAGAGTTCCTTTATCACTAGAACACGAATCAGGTCGTGTGCTTGGTGTGCCTTCTTGTTTGGCACGCACTTGTTCCTAATACTCCGAAGCCTTCAAGGCTGGAGTATTTTTTTTTTTTTTGAGGTTGAGCAATTATCTGGTGTAGTCATCTTCTGACGCAGATCTCGAAAAACTTGATTCCTGTCAGAATACAAACGAACGAAAGATAACTCTATATCTTTCCGCATCTTGGGTTACTCTAGAAAGGTCAATTCAAATTTCATTTCAAGTAGACAGTATCGAGAAAAATAATATTCATTTTACACCCATATTATTTATATATGTATAGGTAAAAAAAAAACTCATGATATTAAAGACACCTTATTCACTCTGAGGGTTGCCCCACAATAATCCACAATAATTCCAAAAGAAAAGAACTAGAAACTCATTATGAGAGAGAGAGAGAGAGAGAGAGAGAAAAGAAGAGCCTACACAGCTTATTTTGGTGAAGCTAATTTATAACAGTGTAGATTAGTTATATACATATATATTAGAGTTATAATAAATACAACTGTGTTTTCAATCAATCACATATTCACATGCATTAGAACAAATATAGAAACATGAACTATCCTAATATTGACCACGAAAGATGCAAGATAAACGTCTCAGCAAACAAAGGCAGGCTACCCAGAGTTGTTTGTAAAATACAGTTTTTATTTTGAAAACAACGTGAACCATGTGTAAAACAAGGTGCCTTTTCCATACTCCTAGTAGTATATACTCCCACTTTCAATATACCACTTAAACAAACTGTTATATTCCGTTATCATTTTCAGTATAAGATACTTCAATGTGATTTGGTTAAAAAAATTCATTGAAGCCATTTATTTTTGTTTTATATTTTTTTTCATATATAAAAGGACTATATATACAAATTATGCTATAAAAAGTGAACTTTTATGAAAGTTTTTATGGAACTTAGTTTGTATTATCTTATAATCATTATTAGAGTATGCTCAAAAAGATAAAAAGATATAACAATATTATTTAAATGGTACATTAAAAATGAGAGTACATACTCCCAAGATTATAGAACCGTCTTCCAATACACACACCAAACTCTAGTGGGAAAAAATGCAAATTAGAGCAACCATGGCGTTCTATCTACAGATAGATCCACTCCCACTTCCCCACATGGCATATGCGGGTTTTGGCGTTTTTTCGGTTCCTTCACCTAATGATTTTGCAAATTTAGCCTTCGTTCGAACAAAATTACAAATCTAGTGTTTTCTTGGCCGCGGAAGAACCGAGAGACATACGTTACCTGTTGCAGTATAGAACTACTATAGCTCACCTGTCACGATACAAAACACACGGTCAAGAGTACCGCGGTCAAGCGAGGAACAACTTTGTAAATTCCTTTGGAAGACTAAACTTGTAAAAAAATAAATTAGACCAGGTAAAAAAAGAAAAAAAAAACTTCGGCGCATGCCATGCCACCACCGCACTACCTAACATAGCACTACACCAAAGTCTATAGCAGTATTAAAAAAAAACTAACAAGAAAAGAAAACCAAAGCTGGCAGAAAAGAAAAATACGGACCTTAGAAAAGATGGGAGGAGAGAGAAAGCATCCACCCAAAGTCCCAATCACACCAACAACAATGCACTCTAACTCCCCCTCACCCCTTCTTAACCTCCCCACCATCTCCCTCCCCTCAAATCCTATTCCCCTTCTCCTCCTCCTCCATAGCACCAAAACCCAAGAAACCCACACCCCACGATCATTCACACACAAGGCGTCAATGGAGGCCTCCACCAAGCAGCTCCTCCCCATGCCTCAGCAGGACCCCAACTCCCCTTCATCTTCCACCTCCTCTTCGTCGTCGTCCTCCACCTCGCCGTCCCACCCGCACCACCGTGCCCAACCTCATCCCAGCCTCCCGCCTTCCCCCAGACCCGTCCCCCGCACCATCGACACCGCCCCCTTCCCCACCACCTTCGTCCAGGCCGACACCGCCTCCTTCAAGCAGGTCGTCCAGATGCTCACCGGCACCGAGCAGTCCTACAAGAACGCCGCGGCAACAACGACCGCAGGCAACAGCAGCGCCGGAGTTGGCGGTAGCCAGGCGGCGAACGGGCCGTGCCGGCCCAAGAAGCCGGCTTTCAAGCTGTACGAGCGGCGGAGCAGCTTCAAGAACCTCAAGATGATCGCGCCTCTGGCGATGGGGGCGCCGCCGTCGCCGAGGAAGGTTGCCACGCCGGAGATCCTCTCACCGAGCGTGCTGGACTTCCCGTCCCTCAAGCTCAGCCCGGTCACGCCGCTCACCGGCGACCCCTTCAACCGCTCGCCGGCTTCGTCCTCCGAGGAGGCCGAGCGAGCGGCCATCGCCGAGAAGGGGTTCTTCCTTCACCCCTCACCGAGGGGCGCCGAGCCGCCGCGCCTGCTCCCTCTCTTCCCCGTCACCTCGCCCAGGATGACCGCCTCCGCGGCGGCGCCGTCCGAGCGAGCCAAAGCCTCCACCTTTGCTCGCGCCTGAGCTCCTGCGAAGTAATCTACGAGTACTACTGCTACTGCTCTCGTTGTACTGTTCTTTCTTCACAGTTCTAGTTTTGTAAGGTGTTTGTTGTTGTTCTTGATCGCTGCTGCTGCTGCTCTTAATTTTTGCTCCCTTCTTGAAAGGAAGAAGGGAGTTTTTTGGAGTTGCGAATCGCGAGCGATTGTCCAATCCGAGGTTTAGATTCCGGCTTCGATTTCTTGATCGCTCGCTGAAATTCCGAAAGGATGGATTAATTAAGCTTAATTCTGATCTTGTTGTTCTAGCTCCTTTCCTAATTCTGACTGGTTTACTGCTTTCCTCCGATGTCATTCCGTTGGTCTTTTCTTCGGTTGTTGTTTGGATTGATTCCTTCAAATCCTAGACCACTGTTCTGCGTCAGCTCTCATAAATGCGACTTTTGTAATTTTGTGGAATACTACTACACGCAAGATCTGAAGCTATAACTATGGTCAAAATTTGATGTATGTAACTCTTCCGAATCAAGTATCTGGCGACATTTTTGCCTTGAGGTGATCATACAGTGGGAATACACGAACTGGGAGCATTTCCTGCAAAAGCTCAAACTTTCCAGACAAATTCTGTGTTTTGTCAGTCGTAAGCTCCCACCGGTCATAGTTATTGTTGAGACATCTTGATCACTGATTTTTATTATTATATACTCTATGTTCATGTTTATAAGACTTAATTTTTTTGAATGGTAGTGTGTATTTCAATGTTCTAATCTAAAATTAGTGTGATGTTCTCTTTATACCGGTTCTCAGCCAAACTAGTGGCAGGATCATCTTTTTTTTTTTGAAGAAAAGGTAGGAGCTCTGCCATACATTAAAGAAAGATAGAGTCCCGAAACATAGGCCTATAATAAGACGACTAGCCATCCGTCGAGCCGGTGGCAGGATCATCCCACCGGAGTACCAGCCGCGTCAGAATTCAGGGCTCTCTGGCCCTGTTTGTTAATCAAACAATCAGCAGTCCACACCAGATTTTGTGACTGAATTCACAACAGTGTCCCACAGTCTGCAGCTTTGTCTATTTTCAACAGGTTCGTCACCTGCCGTGGACACGCACACACAATGTTGAACACTAGGAGTATATTGCAAGGACAGGGATAAAATGCAGTTTGAATCAGTCCCTATTCGAGTCGTTCGTCCAAAGAATCAATGGTTTAGACAAAAATGTGTGCTACGGTAACTTACTCCAGTACCTTCAAAGAAGATCCTGCTCATCGTTTTTTCATCCGACGGTTGAATAGGGACCGTTTAACTTGCCGACCCTATTTAACTGCATGTAATCCCTGTCCATACTGCAAGGGAGGATTGGTAAAAGAAAAAGAGCAATGAAAAAAATACTACTAGTATTCCTCGCAAAAAAATTATAGCACGGAGTAGAGTCCTAGCAAAAAAAAAGAAAAAAAAAACCGTAGAGTCACTGAGGGCCTATTTGTTTCATCTAGAGATTATAGAAAGCAGCTTTTAAAAGCTGGAAGATTAACAAACAGACAGCTTTTAATTTGGATTGTAACAATCCGGAGTCCAGATTGTTAGAATCCCACAATCCACCTTGGAGGAGCTTTTCTTAGCTTTTTTTGGTACAAAAGACCATAATACCCTTCCACCTTCCAGCAAAATAAGGCAACACAACAGGCCAAGGGTACCATAGACTTTTGCCACGCAGAAACAACAATCCAAATACACTATAATCTGAGTTACCAAACAGTCATCAGCTTTTAACAATCCAGCTTTTAACAATCCAACTTTTAAAATCTGCTTTCTATAATCCTTAGCTGAAACAAACATGCCCTAAGAAGACTAGTTATGTGCCTGTGCGTTGCAACGGAAACTCAATTTGCAATAAAAAATTATTTGCAAAGAACACTAATAATGGCAAAGGTGTGTAATTAAAGAGTAGTGGCAAAGGTGTAATTAAGGGTGTGTTTGGCAAGGATTCAGCTTCTCCAGATTCGTGAATCTGGTGAAGCTGAAAATTCTAGTTTCTCCAGATTCGTGAAGCTGAAGTTGTGAGTACGGCCCTGTTTGGGAGAGCTCCAGATCCCAACTCCAGCTCAGAGCTGAAACTTATAGGCTAAAATAAAGTGAATTAAGTTTATATTTTTAGTCTAAAATGTAAACAAGATTATCTACCTAAACACTCTTAATGTACCCACAGCTCTAGCTCCACAAATTTCTGGAGCTAGAAATACACTGCTCCACCAACTCCATAGATTTTGGTGGAGCTGGAGCTGGAGCTGTCCCAAACACCCCCTACATTAAGAGTATTTAGATACATCATCTTGTTTACATTTTAGACCAAAAATATAAACTTAATTCACTTTATTTTAGTCTACAAGATTCAGATTTCAGGAGAAGCTGGAATTTAGAGCTCTACCAAATAGGTCCTAAATAGTAGTGGCAAAGGTGGGTAATTTTGATGAAATGACGCGGACAAAAGTGGGTAATTAAAGAGCAGTGGCAAAGTTGGGTAATTTTGATGAAGTGACGCAGGCAAAGGTGGGTAACTAAAGAGCAGTGGCAAAGATGAGTAATTTTGATGAAATGGCGTGGAAAGAAACTATCACTTTATATAGTAGAGATTGCACTTGGTGGACAGTAGAGGTCAGATGTCAGCAGCAAAACTGTGTTATGGAAGCAAGCCAAGAAGCCGCGCGCGAAGAATCCGCCCGTCCACTCACCCTTCGCCCGTGACCATGGGCGGGACTGGTGGGGCGCCGGCACTTCAAAACAAAAGAATTAGAGATCAGTTTTTTACCGTATGTTCTTGATTTGTTCTTGTCCGATTTAAGGTTTGAATTCGTTGAATAACAAAATATAAAATAATTTATGATGTTATAAACTAGTATTGCTTATCGAATTATATATATGTAAAATGTGCATAACTATTTTAAATTTTCTTTTTCTCCTCTGCCGTGATCTGGAGCCATGTCATGTGGGCATCGGCACGGCAGCTCGGACGGACAGATTCGCCGTCTCACGGGGGTGGCCCGTGAAGCGCACCTGCGCATGCAGCAGTTGGACTGGTTCAAACATGTCGCCGTAGGCCAGTCTCGCTCATCGTTGTCGCGCTGTATTCGCGATGCATCGGTTCGGGTTGATCGATCGGCGGCGGTATTCTCCATTGTTTGTGGCCCAGAACCGAGCAAAGACTATAGTAGCCAGTATACTAACTTCGATTTGATGCTCCTGTGACCCGTCCGTCGTCTTTGGACGCGTCCGTTGGTTTGGCGATCACGATCGCGTCCGAGCGCGAGTGCTGTGTTTGTGCACTGGTTCTAAATTGCTATGCACCGTCTCTTCGCTTCGTTGGTTACTCCTGTTGGTGCGAGATGTCAAGTGAGAGGCAGCACGGTTCTGGTAGCAGGGCTTAAAATATCGAAATTTCGATTTCAAAAGATTTTTTTATATCGGTAAAAAAAGGTTGAAAATTGTCAAAAACTGAAAAGTTAAGAAATAAAAAATTTTGAAAAAATATCAAAGAATAAAAAATTGACCAACCAATCGAATGTTTCTTAGAACTGATTTTTAAGCGATTTTTGCTTGATTTTCAATTGAGTGATTTACATCGCATAAATTTTTCTAGAATTTTTTTATTTTTTAAAAAATTGGACCAGTTTACCGAACGGTTTTTAATACTGAGTCGTCTCGATACGACTGATAATCACAATATTCAAGCGATTATAGACGATATTTTGAGGGTGAGGTGCCGTTGCGATTCTCTCCTAGGTTAGGCTTTTTGAGCTGTCTCCCAGGCCAAGCTTAGTGAGTACTGTGCTTATCTAGTCTGTTGTTACTCTTTTTTATTGTAAAACTAAACTTCTCGCAAATGAATTTACAAAAATAGCCCATTTCCCCAACACGGAAAGTGCAGCAAGCGGCACCTATCTCCTACCATGCCTAGAGAGCATGGGAGGAGGTCGGCGCCGTGACAATGTGGAGGAGCATGGGAGGGTGCAAGACAACACACGTTGTGTGTCCCAAAGAACAGTGAAAGGTTCAAGCACACCCCACACATCCATCCTGCGTATTCCATATCCCATGACTGGGCTACCCTAGAAGTTAGAAGACATGAGGAAGAAAGGTAGTGGAGTAGTGCATTACTATTCATGGCTTTTCAACGGTTACCAGTTTGACTATGGTATATTTATTTTCTGAGTGTCAGGAACACTCAGAAAAGGTGAAATAAAAAAGAAAAACTAAGGGACGTACACTATACCATTTAAGTATATCCTAACGGGATAGGATCAAACCGCATAAAAATCATACAACACTTTTAGTCTGTTCAATGTCACTCCTTATCCACATGCTTGGAGTCATTTGTATGTCACTACCCCTCTCCCTCTCTCTCTCTCTCTCTCAACTCCATTACGGGCGATAAGCCTAAGTGAGTAGGTAAGCAGAGGGTCGGCATTCGAGCTAGCGCTAGGAGAATAGACGTGATGGGCATGAGCCATAGATGAGCAGGTTAGCAACCATAGACTGGCCTGAGCGAAGCAACAGGCGTGACGTAGTAGCCATGGGTGGCTAGCAAGAACGACAGCGAGTGGGGCGTACGCAATAGTTAACAACGTGACAAGCCGCCTTAGGGCTCGACGTTGAGTCCTTGAGTGACGCATGACGTGCGACATTGAGTTGGTTCTTTGCACCACAAGCAGTTGCAAGCACGCGAGAGGCCGCAATATGGAGTGATGGTGTGCGACAGCGTGTGGTGAGCGGCAAGGGGTGCAATGGAAAGTGGACTAGGCCAGAGCGACGCAAGCAGGAGTGGCGACTGGAGGCGATCGAGCTTGACAGCATGTGGGAACATGAGCAACAACAGTGGCCTAGGGAGCGCAGAGTCAATGCTCTCCTACTGCGAGCCCAGTGGCAGGCAGGAAAGCCAATGCTTAATGACAACATAATCTTGGGGTGCGCGGCACCACCAATGCAAGTGCTCGCGCAACCAATGATGAGTCCGTATGGATTTTGCTCTTGTTTGATTTTTTTTGATGAATGTGATGAACTTCTAGAAACATTTGGTTGAAACTTGAAACTTGTTCAAACCTATTGAAAATTCTTGATTTTTTTTATTGAAATATGTTGAAACAACTTGAAGCTTTCAGTTGAAATTCTCTCGATGAAACTTTAGTTTCAAAATCTAAAACTTATTGAAATTTTGGGTTGAAACTTACTTGATTTCGTCTAAAAACTTCTAAAAATACGTGAAATTGGCTGAAACCTGAAACTTTCCAAATGTTGTCATGGAACTTCTTGAAAACTTCAGGTTTCATACGGTTATCTTAAATTAAATCCCAAATGTTTGAAGCTCCATGAAACTCATCCGAAACTTTCTTGAAACTTGATGATTGTTGCTTTCCTTTCAAAACTTGAATGAAACTTACAATTTTTCATGTGAAACTGGTTGAAACTCTCTGGAAGTTCAAAGTTTATCTTTTGAAACTCAGTTGGAATTCTTCTTAAACTCATTTTTAATCAAGTTTTAGGTTTGGAAATCAGACGAAACTTATAGTCTCATATTTGAAACCCATCAAAATTTGTTGAAACACACAAACTTATGGAAACTTATTTGAACCTCTTTTGAAACTATGAAACATGAGAATGTGCTTTGAAACTTTAAAGTATGTATTTTGAAACTTGATCAAAATTATTTTGAAACATGTTTTTAATCGAATTTCAGATATGAAACTGGATGAAACTTATAGTCTCATATTTGAAACATATTCAAATTTGTTGAAATGAGCTGGAAGCTTACAAACCCATTTGGAACTCCTTTGAAACCTGCAAAATACTAATGGAACCCATTGAAACTAGGTGAAACTTGCTTATAACGTTTAAAACAATTCCAACTGTATTAGTACTATTAGCTAGCTGCTTCCAAAATAAAAGAAGGGGGGTGTTACTAGAAGGTAAACTCTCAAAAAAATACATTCAAGATAAGAATCTCATATTCAAGGAAATGATGTGGAAACGAGTACTACTCGATTATGACTAATTCAAGATTACTCTCGAACTAAAAAAATTTAAAACACTTTCTTAATATATCATGTTCCATCTTCTCTATCCACCTCCACACATCCCTCTTTCCTTTCGCGAGCGGGGTCGAGTTAGTCAAACCCGACGACATATATATGAATGGAGAGCAGTGGAGGTTTCCGTAAGCTGGTTTTTCGCTTTGTTACGGTGCATGCACCGCTGGGTTTAGCTTGTTGACTTGCTCGCATGCCTCACCTGTCGTCGCGCTGTGTGTACTAGTACGTAGCAGTACTGTCGTGGGAATACTAGTACTTGTTTAATTAGTGACCGCCTCGGATGCAAGCGCTCCCTTTTCTCCGCCCATGTTACTGTTCATAGACTAATTCGGACGATTAGTTCCTTTCATGTGACGATGATGCGGCAAATTAAATTCGGCTTAGGACCCTTAAGCTAGGGGCCATGTGGTGCCATTAACTCCACAGAGCCATGTCACTGTTGTAGTGGTAGTACTTCTACTGCCGGTTTAATTAATTTTGTGTCTCAATTAACACTGGGCCAAATTCCCGCGTAGTCACCTCAGGAAGTGAGATCTTTTGCACTACCTAGTTAAATTTATAAGCAAACGACTACCTAGCAGCAAATTGCTTGCTTTTTCATAGAGGGACTTGGATCACATGATCGAGAAAGCCGCCGGGTATAGCGTTAGTGACATGATTACTGAATCAAAAAAGTACTTTTCCAATAAAATTCTGTGACCGGGAAAAAACAATACGAGTGCTCAAGTCAACTCAAAAAGCACAACTACGTCTTCGCGTGATCTCGTTGATTTCTCCAAGCTAGGCATGCCGTAAAGGAGAGATCATGGCCAAGGGGACACGTCCAGTAGAAAATGTAAAGCAGAAGGAACACAGCCTCATGTGAGGGCACCTTACATCAATCGAAAAGTGGACATTAATTCGTAGAGTCGCCTCCACGTAAAATATCAGGCCGATATATGAATAGCATGTGTAATTCACATCAGTACATGACAAGAGAAAACAACAAAACTAAACAACCCCTCGTGCATGGGTCGAGTCGATTGAAATGTCAGCAAAGGCTGCGCTCCAAAGTCCAATCAAGACCAGCCTCAGACACCAGACATGAGGTACTGCTGCTATTCTACTATGATCCGAGTATCTGACAGCGACCAGTGCGACCGAAAACCCGTTGCACGGTGGGTAGAGCAACGCCGGGTTAGCTCCTGTGGGCTGGCACGCCTCGCCGTTAGTTGCCGGGCTCGCGCACGCGCGCAAGGCGCCAAGGCACACGTACGATACGCGCGCGATGCCGGCTCGGCGCGCCGCTGCTTGGCCGGATCACGCGCCGGGATCGATCGGCATTGCATGGCCCCAAACGTTCCCGGTTAAGCGCGTGCGCCGCGCGGAGTTTTTGCCGGCCGCCACGCGCTTCTGCAGTGCACGGCCGGTTAGAAACGCGGAAACGGCTTAATTATGCCGGCGTCGGTTGTGGATGTGGGCGTGGAGCACTACGATTTTAGTGGGGCGAGCAGCGCGCTACTCTACTCGTACTGGTATTATATGATGAGAGGTGAGATCTGGACTCGGGAGGACGGTGCTCGCACGCCATATGTTCCCGACGAAATGAACATGTGGGCTCTGGATAGCGTACTGTACTTGTAGTCAGACCGGAACAAGGGCCAACTGAAGCCGGTGCAATTATGCCTCCTCATCTGATCCGAGCTGCTTCAAAATTCACCCTCTTTTCTCTCTCTCTGTTCTCTCCCGCTGTGTGTGTGTTGTGTTCTCTTTGTTTAAGGAAGGAACGCTTGCTCTTGTGGAGCACTCTACTAGTTCTACTACGCTACTGCGAGTTGAGACCAAGACAAAGGAATTCCATTCCGACATTTTTTTGGGTCCATAGATTAATGGCCGCAGCGACAAACTGCTGTCTAGTAGGCGTGCTATTGATTCTAAGGCGGTCCCAATCCACATGGTGTCATGAAGTAGTGTCTGAGAGAGAGAGAAGAATAAACCAACGATAGTTTCAACCCATGGTTTCCATGAGTAGTGTCAGAGGAGGAGAGAGCAATAAACCAATGCATGAGAAGCAATAAACCAATGCATGCACCACAAATACTGATTTAGTAAGCGCAGAAATGTCCAACCCCGATTTTGCTAGTTTCTTGAGTCTTGGTACCCGTCGACCCGGTTTCTTGCATGAGACACGGTTTCTTCGTTTTCCTTCTCTCCTTCCTTAACTCCTATGCCACATCGATTTTTTGCTTGGTTAGCAGCGTAATTAATTCTATAGACACCAGCTGAGGTGGAGGATTGAGAATGCCCTAAGCGTGTCCATTTCCGCGAGTATCTACGGCCGTAGTGAACATGACAAATGGGAGGCTCGCTTTGCTAGCCGCACCTTGAGGTCATCGAGTGGTGTTAAGTTGACTCTTATTTTGTTCTATACTCCTAATTTTTTTTACCATACCCATGGAAAAAAAAAACAGATCAGTAAGACCACATAAAACTATGCAAACGTGTGGCGTAACTCCTCCCTAAGATGCAGTGAATGAACTGTTGTGATATTGGGTGGAATTTTGTTTCTGGAGAAATAGCGTGGGCTGGCCTTTTACTTTTGGCTGGAGGCTGGCCCACTAGGGCTGAAGAAAAGCAGGAGCTGGGAGGCAGAGGGCTTGGTCCTTATCGGGAGAGGACTCGGTCCTCATCTCAGAAAATGAGGAATGCAGCGCTGGCTCAACAACCTCCGAAGATCTCGCCGGTCCGGTGGAGGCCGTTGGTGGTAGAGCTTGTGCGCTGCAGGATGATGGTCTCCCTCTCCTCTATTTCTTCAAGCTGGAGTTCTTCCAGAACAGGTCACAGAAGATTCTCAATCTTGATTCCTCCTGTGTCTTCTCTCTGGATTTTCGGTTTGTGGCTGGCTGGTGGATCACCGGTGTGCAGTGAGGTTCTGGGATTATTCCTGGGATCAAGGAGACCTGATTTGAGCATTCCTTGCACTGGGCTTTTGTGCTTGATTCAGTACTGTGAGCTCTAGGGTGTTGTATTTAGCCCGAGCTCATCTGTGCTAGGATTTTGCACTTGACTGTGGTGCCAGGAGTCCTAGTGCTTGGTCTGATCTAAGCGTCCTTGCGTCTTGGTTCAGCGATTGGATCTCTGTTCTTGAATCCGAAAATCAGAAAGGGGGTATTATCTTGTGCGGCTGTATTTGAGGCTTGTCTCCGTTCTTGGTGTGTCACAAGTTCGGAAGGGCTTTGTATCTCCGAATCCAGGCCGGTTTCACCGCGGCACTAGCGGCGGCAATTGGATTTCTGGGACAGCGATTTTTATCGTGCCTAGCCTGCTCTTCTTGAACAGCTTTGAGTGCTGTTCTCTCTGTGAGTATCTTCGATATTGCACTTGGTTTTGCTGGCTGAAGGTTTGGTATTGCTCTGTGATGATTCTAGGGTTATCCATGATATAGACAATTTATCCTGTAAATAAGGCCTTAAATTGGTAGACTTGCATGCTTAGAAGTATTGATTTGATTCACTCACTGAAAGCCTGAAGTCGCTGTTCAGTACATATATGTTCTTCTGTGATTAGTCTTTTTGTTCCAGTAGTAACATTTTGGCTCGGCTAGCTCTCTGATCTATTGCAGTAACTGATTTAGCCTGCTAATCAGAATTGAATTAATATTGCTATCATCTGCGATTGATTATCTTTCAGCTGATTCAATTGTTACATGCTTAGAACTAGTTACAGATTGACATTGCTGATTCGGTTGGTGTATTATGTTGCATATATGCTGATCTGATACATTCTGTTCTGAACTTGATCCATTATTTAAGGCTTGAACAGTAGTGAATCCTGTTGTCAATTCTTATTGTGCATGATAAGGTGGTAAGGATTTGAGGCCTTATTTACTAGATTGATTGTTTTGCCAATTTGTGATTGTAGTTGAAGGTTTATAACCTTCAAATATACCCAAAATCTGAGAGCAATCATTCATAAATATTTCCAAACTGCCATAGTAGATATGATTCTTCTCATGAGTGCCATAGTCTACATAATTTGTCTCATCTTCTCAATTATGTCAGTATGGCCATTTTTGAATCATGTATATGTACTCATATTGTTATATGGAATAATAAATAAAAGCTTGCTCTTATACTCGCATCTTTTTCAACATGAACACCCTTAAATGGCCGGGTAATCACGATTAGTGGTTGAGCATGAAAAGATTACATTTATCACTTCTTTCAGTATTTCCCTCCCTCCTAGTTTCAAGGACGGATGTCCTTTCGCCCGTGCCATGGCTACGTAAAGTAGTCTGAAACTACAACTCTTCGCGGGGGGAACAAGGCGACCTGTTTGCTATCGGCGTAATTAGGACATGCAAAAAGGCAAGCACTGGGTTCGTGTGTGTTTTAAGCGTGGTGAGCGTAGAATCCAAGGAAACCTTACGCATATTTTAGAGCATGAGTCAATTCTGTCGCGACTAATGCCGTCCTACAAATGGGACATGCAGAACGAAGCAGCTATTTTTCAACAAGTTGGACTGCTAGTGAACAACAGGAACTTCATTAGAAAAAACACCCCAGAGCTGGCAAACTTGGACTTGACATTGTAGACTGATCGACATTATCTACCTGTGAGAAAAGCGCAGCATCACGCCGGCTAAAAGTAAACTTTGGGTGAAAGGGTCCAAATTAGGATGATTCTGTCTTGGAAAGTGTAGCTCATACTTACCTGTTCCACTCATTCTACCCACTAACAAACATTTCACCGCATAACTCTATATAAGAAGAGTCCACTTTAAAGTCACCATACCAAATGTTCCTCTATTTTTTTTACATCCAAACACCGAATCAATTAGCCAACCAACATGACAAACCTCATTTGGCAAGGAATGGCCAATAACTAAGCTTCATGTACCATCAAACAGCTCAGATATTGCAAACTGGCCTACCATTCATATGACTATCAATAGGCTCATTGGACTTTCCTTTTGGTTTATGTTGGCGTCAAAAACTTAAGGTAAGGTTTATTAACCACAATACACTAGACGAACACCGGGTTCAGGACGTGCCAACCGATTTGATCATGCGATCAGTAAGTAAAATATAAAATACGCGCAAAGCCGATCTTGAAAAGCAATCGGCATAGATCTAATCAATTAAAAGCCGACCAAATTGAAGATAACGGTAAGTCTAATTAGCCGACGAGGGCTAATCAGAGATAGAAGTAGATTAACCTTGAAAAAGGCGATATACAACAAGATCGAAGAAAATCAAACATAATGGGCATAACTGATGATGACCAACAATCGGCAATACGCAACTTTATTGATCAAAAACCGAGTTACAAGAATCTAAATTACAAGAACTACTCCTAGTAGATGGAAAAGTAAATAAAACTATAATACAGGCCTGTTGATTTGATTTGTGTGTTATTTTTCGCCTGTTTATAACCATCTTTTATACTCGTTGGCCAATCTTGTCCGACTACAGCACGCTACAAAACATGATCCGTATTGGCCTAAATCTGAACGGTCTTTCCTTGAAATCTTTACCGTAACCAAATACACTCCAAATTTTTTCAAACACACACCGGTTATGATTCGTTGACTTTATCTTGCCAATTTTGATCATACCTACTAAATCTTGATGCAAACAGTTTCTTTTGGCTGAATTCACGAGCAAGGTTCTAAAAATCGGTAACCAGTACTCGACGGGTCACCCACCTTAGTAGAGACCACGGCATAAATCAGCCTATTATGCGGTATAACCGGTCCCCTCACACGGCACAACCGGCTAACAGGTAGGGGGCGCGCTGAGGCTCAGATCTAGTGGACTTGTTTTTCGAACACTGTTCACGAGGTGGCAAACATTGTTGTGGTTTCTTTGCACCGCTCCGAAACTGAGACGTCTTTTTTTTTTCTGCTAAAGAAGCTCCAAGTCTATGGTGATAGGAGCATGTGAGCAAGCTTGCTTTTGCATCTACTTAAAAGAAAATGCAAAGGTAGCTGTAGCTATAGTTCCTGGCGAATTAATTGGTCGGCGTTCGGCTTAAAATAAACTCAGTGTTACAAGCTGTCAACTTACATCTAAGGTCCACAAGGCTGGATAGTTGCAGCACGCCCCTTCAGGAACATGCATGTGATGTCTCATTATATTAGATTGGGCTGGATAGTTGCAGCACGCCCCTTCAGGAACATGCATGTGATGTCTCATTATATTAGATTGGATATACATGTTGCATAATTATGCCCCATGAAGGGCTTGAACTAGCTAGTTAACTTTCCCGCAAATAATCCTAGACGAGGGCCTTTCTTCTTTCTGCTCCCAAGAAAATGAGCTCAGCGTGAGTACTTTAATAACCATGTGATAATCAAATCATATGCAACAATAATACTCTTGCGCCCAACTTGCAGCTTTGAAAACTGAATCTTGTGATAATTTTGCAACTTGGAGCCATAGATCCCGTACAAAGATTAGCCCCTTGTAAAACTTTTAACATTAAATGAGCGTTGAATCTACGACCAGTTGTTATCAGATTTCCCAAGTGCAAAAAGGTTTCCTACGACTTTTGTGATCATGTCACATGTTTCATGATTGACAATGCTAGCACTTGATCATTACAAAATCGAACAGGGCACGTTATTTAGTACGAAAAGTTAGATAATGAGTAGAAGAAAAACCTTTTTTTTGTTTTGAAAACATAAACATTTCTATTATGCCTCAAAGCAGCAGAACTTCTCACAGGAGTTGCAGTTCAAAGAGGGACCCCAATCCTGCATAATATCGACAATATCAGTGATGGCTGCTACATGAAAAACCCTGAGACCGAAGTGCATTGTACAGTGTAGAAGAGTGCAAATATCTCCATGACGAGTGAGCAGTATATGACTCCCTTGAATAATAGAAGCAGCCAAGGTGCTTCTTACTTAAAATCTGAATCTATGCTGATGAGTTTCTAAGGAATTGTTGCACTGAGCAAATATGCTTTTTCAAATATACAGTAGTTAATGAGTCTTAAGAATATACTAAGATCTGCGATATTTTCAAATTTGCTACTCCCTCCGTACAAATTTATAAGGCATATTTCCTCTTAACACGTAAACCAAGGAGATATTAAACATGACTAACCTATCCCTAATTATTATCTCTAAGCACTATATTCAATACATACATATAAAGTAAAGATGGATATTAATTAAGGGTATAGAGGGAACATCATACTAATTTTGTATTGGAATATAAAATACGCCTTATATTTGTGGACAAGACCATTCAAATAATACACCATATATTTTTGGACAGATCGAGTATTTGAGAAGTAAATACAAAAATTCCAGTCAAATAGGTGTAAAGAATGCATACCATTCATTCAGTAATCTGGAGAGAATCATTGATCAGTCACGGGCCTACAAATATTGAATGAGCTCAACCAAATATTTTCCTTTCCTTGTAGTCACGATTTCCCCAATCTATATAAAATAAATAACTGTAACATATAATTGGCTGCTATATATCTTAGTATGTAGGGGACTTGTCAAGTTTGAAACGCAATATACATCTTTATTAGCACCCATACATCTTCCATAGCATGTTATAATATGTAATTCCATATGATCTGATGCTAAATCCAATTGTCAGCAAAACAATATCTTTATTTCATGATATACAATAAAAAATCTGCTCCACTTAGATCTTGCATGGTTGCACCCATTGAAGTTACAGGACAGAGCATCATATCAATAAAGATATTATGAACATAAGTAAATACTACATAGTAAAGGTTGTGCCCTTTTCATTCGAAAGTTTTGAGCTTATGTTTCACATAATATGAAAGGAATATAAGGTTGAAACAGTATGAAACAAAAGAAACACATATGAAATCAACTTAATTGACATAAAAAATTGAATGCAAGCTCCAACATATTTTTTCAAGTCCAACATAAAATGCCTCTCAAGCAAAACAAAGAAAATAGTGCCATCAGAGTGAACAAGGTGTCAACGGCAACATCATGGGCTTATCCTAAATTCCTTGAGGGAGTTTAAAACCCAAGTCATTTATAAAAAAAGTGATCACTGGTGATTTTTTTACCTTTAATCTCCCCATCCCACTGACAGAAACAACATCCCCAGCCTTGAGGGTCACTCCATTTTTCAAAACTGGTGACCAGTTCACTCGGACATCCCCGGTACTGAACAAACAAAAAGATATATAGATCCATAAACTAATTGTTTTATGACCAGTAATTCAAAAAAGAATGCTATGTACTGACAGCATTGTCCAAATTAGAATAGAAGAAAGTCCACAAGCAACCATTGATATAAGACAAAGCAATGTTTTACTGAATCTAAAATAGAAAATCAACCAACTCAAAGTTCATACCTGATCAAGCTAGCCAGCTTTGTGCGTGATATTTTAAATCCTGCACTAGCTAGGGCATCAACCCTGAGTGATGATTCTACAGTTTTAAATGACTTGGTCCTGCAATTTAAAGGTAGTGTTGAGTAGCTTGCACCAGGCTTTTATAACATAAAATGTTGAGACCCAAAGCATGAAGTACATACTAACATAAGAGATCAAACGTGAAGCTAACCTTGGTGGTTCATATTCTAGAGCAAGCAAAGGAATCTGGGTGCATGAAACACCAACTTTCCCCACCTGTCAAATAAAATCAAATTGAGAGTAAACCATAATCAGAAGGATTTGCAATAATCAAAATTGTACAACACTCATGAACAACAAAGTTCATGGGTCGATTTTGTCAACACTCAAAATATGACATACTAACATAAAATAGAGAAAGCTACTGCATGATGTAAGTAACCATAAAGACATATTAGAAAACAATGTACTGCTATCAGAGGCAGAACTAGGGGGGTACTGGGTGTCAGGTTCCTGAAAAATTCATATCTGAATTGGCCAAGGCTGGACATTTAAGAGAACAAGCAACGGTGCCGATTGAAAGATACCTGTTGGATTAAGTACATCGGATGGTTAGGGTTTACTAAAGAAGTTTACTGTAGAATCGATGGCCTAGATGTCTTTATAGCTCTTCAGTATTGATCTGAAGGCTAACTGGCTAAGAATTGCTGTAGTAGTTTACTATTCACTGTGAGGGTTAATTGAGTTACCGTGTTGGTAATCTTGCTACTGTGTTTGTCGTTTTCAGAACCTTTTAAGGGAATCGGCTGTAATGGAATGGATATGGAAGAAATGAGATATTGAGTTGAGTTTTGCATTTGCTTTCCTTTTGCCCCGTTCTTCTCTTTTCCTTTGCAAATATTCTTTTCTTTCCGATTTCAATTCTTCCCTAAATCTGTGAGCGGGTCGGATTTCTCTAAGTCTTGACACTGGGTATGCTCCGGCACCCCCAAAATTCTTAGACTTGGTGTTGTCGCTCTGGCCGATAGCTGGCTGATGGCCGGAAAGTTGCGGTGAAGCAACTAAGCATTGGCAAGTTTGGGCAAGATGAATCTGAGTTCTTCATCAAAGTGAACATGATAACAAGCATCCAACGCAAGAATCTTGTTCGCCTTGTAGGGCGCTGCTCAGAGGGACCACAACAGCTGATAGTCTATGAGCAATCCAAGATACTCGAGCTCGTCGATCCGAAGGTGCAAGCCGAAGGGTTCGATGAGAAGGAGGTCATGCAGGTGTGCCTAATCGCGTTGCTCTACGTGCAGCCGTACCTAAACTTGAGGCCGGCGATGTCGGAAGTTGTGCTGCTGCTCACGATGAAGACCGAGCAGTCCATCCCTCCGCCAATGAAGCCGGCATTTCTGGACAGGAAGAACGCCGTGTCCGACGCGGCGGCCGAGAGGAGGTCGACTCGTATTGGTTCAGCACATCGTCGCCAAGCTAGCGGCAGTGCAGCAAGTGGCTTAAGCCATCGAGCAAGCGCAGCGCAGTAGGAGGCGCGTTGCGCAGCAAGCAGCTCAGGCCATCAAGCACACAGCGCAAGAGGCGGCGCGGGCGAGTGGCAGCGTGTCGCGGCACGGGCACACCCAATAGAAATTTTCTAGTTTTGCCGCCAACTGCTATTTATTAATGTATTATTAGTACAAATAAAGAGACAAAACCTTGTAATATAGAGCTTTTGTGTTTTGCATGACATTGAACCACACTAAATTCAATTGTAGGGATAAATATTTTCCATCATACACGTTGGCACGAACTTCAGAATAGATATATACATCCAGCTCAAGTAAACTGAGAATTGTGGCAGGACAATTTGGGAGATATGTACCTTTTCGAGTGTAGAAGTCAAGTAGTCAACAAGCTCTGGATCAACAAGGACCTGAGCACCTCTTTCCCCCTAACAAAAATGCAAGAGATGTCTCAACTGATGAGAAGGGGGAAATGAAAAAAATGGCCACAGCATCCAGGAAATGAGCAATTGGGAAGACAGTGCACCTGCAAAAGTATATCTCCAACTTTCTCCCTTGTTATTCCTGTCCCAAGAATAGCACCCAAAAAGTCACCATGAGAACACGGTTCTAATCGGAAATTCCCTGATATGCTGGGGATGGCCTCAAAGTCAGCTTACATAACAGACAGTGGTGCTTAAATATAAAGTTGAGAAAACCTCAAAGCAGCTACTACATCTGGGTTACTTGTCATAGAGTCCGGATTTCCAACTGAAATTCGGCACCGCTCAGCCTAGATAAATATATAGATGAGAAACATGGTAGATAGGCTGAAGGAAGCTATTAGTGAATTTCCATTGGTGGTATTTGAATTTCACCTGTGGATAACCCCCCTGAGCTACTGCTTTGATATCCGCTAACTTCTCAATTGCTAGCATAGCCTCCTTTATTATAGGTGGAGTAAGAAAATTGGTGTGGGAAACATCTCTTCTTTGGGAAGCCCTTTCTGCCTACATAAGCTAGATGTCAATATAAATTCATGAATTAAGAATAACCATATATATCAGTATCAAACTCCACACCCACAATTATATTACCAATTCAATACTGGGACAAAGTTACCAATACACCAGGTGATGGTACATTATTAACATCCAAAAAGGTGGAGCTATGATATGTTTTGTTTCGACCATCCTGTGACAGACAGTACCAAATACTAGTGTGTTTTTCTCAATATTCTCATTACTGGAATCAAGTCTCTTTTTCCTTAGACAGCTTATCTGTTGAGCTTGAACATGCATTTACCCATTTCAAAACTCCTTTCACTAGGTATACCTTAGAAGGGGCAAAATCTGGAGCATTTTTATTTTGTTATTACCACATAGACACTCTTCTCGACTGAACCCCTCTCATGTGCTAATAGCGAAACAGCTAGACATGAAGCACATCTCGTTTTGCCCCTTATTTTTATGTACTCCAATATACTCCTAGAGATGAAACTTCATTTACTGTAACATAACCTGAAAGTCATAATTCTTTGTAAATTTGTTTATCACAGTGGAAAAGAAGCGTCCAATTTCATTCAGGCATTTAACCAAACACGACGTCCACAAGCAACCTATATGCACTGTCATCAACCATATAATCTCGATAAATCAAACACTCAATAAAACTATTTCACGTCTGTCCAGGCTCCCATGGAAGTTCTATGCAGTTCAATGAAAAATAAACTGAGCTTTATAACAAAGGAAAACAAACTACCATATCCAGAATGCTCCTGACTTCCTCGGTTGCATTCCTGTCCACGCTCCCCTTAACCGCCGAATCTCCGCCTGCGGCCGCTGCGACGGCGAGGGCAGCGTGACACCGCCCTGCGACATGCGTGGCCATGACTAAGAGCTTTAGACCAAACAAAGCCCAATCAAACCGAGCGATGGGTTTAGTGCTTACCTCGCAAGAAGAAGTGGTGCGGAGTAGGAATAGCACGGCGTGGGTAAGGGAAGTGGAGGAGTCGCCGGAGAGGGCTCGCCAACGCGACGGCGGCGGCCATCCTTTCTGGGAGCCGACGAGGTCGCCTGTTCTTTCTCCCCTTTTTTCTGCCCGGTGCTCCGTGAGCCTAACAGGGTGGGGTTGTCGCGGACCGCCCCATGAGTCAGATTTGCATCAAGATATGCACAGCGATTTGCATCGAGCTCTGATGGATGAGATGATAGCCTGTAACGGACATAGTAGGTACTACTAATAGGCGTCTTCGGATCCTGGGCCCTAGATGTCGAAATTCAACAGTTCACTTGGTCAATTGTTCCATGATCGGACGGCGTCTGCACAACTCGTGCCGTCCACCCGTCGTTCGGAACGTGGGGAGAGCAAAATGGTGTAGCTCATGAGCACACGCGGAAGCACGCGTACTGACCATTGCATTGTGTGGCGTGCGCAGTTTCCCGTCCGTGCTGAGCACATAACTACTCAACAGCGTACACACTTGCCTTCGATGCTCCGTGCTCGTTCGTCGGTCGTCATCATAAGCCACGAGCATGCGGTCGCGGTGCCGCCAATGCCCACGCCCGACGGCACGCCGAACGCTGAACCAAGCCAGTGGCTAGTGAGACGAGTTTGCCGCTTGCCAGCCCCGAAAGCGAGTTTTTTTTCTTCCCTTGGCCTATTTTTCTTTTTCAACTTTTGTATCTACCCAATCAAAATTATAATACACATATAACTTATTATGATATGAAATCGTAAATTTGCGACACATTCCTTACTACGGTGCGAGGATACCATAGATATCTATCATGGTAAAAACAAAAACAAATTTGCACTTTTGTTCGACAAAAGTCTCACAAAACGCCCCTGAGCCTTAAAAAATTTGCTTCCCCAAAAGCATCACCATTGGCCATGGCTAGCGTCGCATCGCCTACGCCACATGCTTTACCGTTTTGTGTTTGGATACCGAACTTCCTAATTCTGACCAAAGCCGGTGGGTTCATACCAAAGTTTCAAATTTCATTTTGGATCATGAAACGACCCATATTTTTACATAGAATACAAAAATAGAAATCTCATGTGTATACAGTACTAGTCCCTAGATCAGTAACTAGTACACACATTTACAACAATTGGAATCACAACCATACATCATATTATTTAAGCAAAAGCTATTATGCAAAAAAAATCTTACAACTCAGAGTATATAGCAACAAAGAAGCAATGTCTTGTAGTGTGCCCATCCAACCCACAGACAACTGATAAGGCATAATCCCTAGAAAGATCACGGCAATAAAGATCTCGTATCCTGCAACAAAAACAAATCTTTGAAACTTCGCTAACTTTATCCACCTAAAATAATAGATTAAACAAGGGTGAGTACTTTCGTACTCAGTAAGACTTAAGATGGTATTTGCAAATACATAAATGCAAGCCAAATCAAAGAAGGCTACTACAGTTAATTTGCATAAAGCGAAATTGAATTTGTAAATCAAGTTTTCATTTGCAAACGGAATTTGTAAGAGTAAGTTTGATTGATAAGAAATAAGTAAAGTATAAGTAATACTCACAGTCCTTCATGACGTGAGCGACGAATAAACCAAATCATGAAATCCATCAATATCGGCCTTTTGACATAAAGCAACAATTGCTCAAAACAAGTTTAAACCAAAACCCATTTTTAAAAAATACCAAAGTCTAGCATTAGAATGACTTCACCAAGTGTCCATGACCGTGGACGTAGCTAATCGATTAGATTTTACACTCTGAAGAGGTGTACAATTTTACCCACAAGTCATGATTTTTTTTTGCAACATGTTTTACGCACTTTTAGCGTGTGGCCAGAATGTTCATAACGAAAACCTTTACATTACCTAGGTTAACTTTGCATCAGCCCGGGACGTTAACCCATACTATAGCAAGAGAACTCAGAGCATAGAAATGATGGAACTCCCCTATAGTATGGCGTACACTGTTGCATAGTAAGTAGAAACCTCTACAAGCAGACCTAGAAAAGAATGCCTGTACTAGCTCCTGCCTTCCATAAATGCAAAGTTAAACTAGGTAATTTAATTGGTTTAAAGTTGCCACATCCCAACACTTGTGGTTTGCATAGATTTCTTAGATCAATAGCATCCCATTGCTCGGTCTTTAATCTGACACGGGCGATACTTCACCCTACACTACGTGCAATTCCCTTTGCACATATGGCTATTGCCAATAATCATTCGCGTCAAAACCATAGTTTTATTTTGGGTTTTTAATCAAAATACCAGCAACTAGCAGTGACATTTCCAACCATTTTAAATTCTCAAAAAACCATTTTAATCTGATCATCTATCTTGTTGATTCTAAAATATGGCTAAGTATGAATAATATGTAAACACATATACCTATGATGACATTAAATAATGCCTATCTTAATCTATGATTTTCAAGGTTCACATGTTCATACTTATCAAGGAAGTTTTATGAGATAACAGGTATATCTACTAGCACTACAAAATAGCGAATTTACAGAAAATAAACGCATGCATGAAACCATTTAATAAACAAAAGGAAAATTAAATACTAGGATCAATATGATCAAAGGGGTGCTTGCCTTGCTTAATTGATGCTTAAAACGATGTCGACAGAATCGCAGCTAACGAAGGCGACGACGAAAACAGAGACATCGGGTTCTACACGTCATTCAATGGAAATATAGCAAGTAACAAACCTTAATAAAGGCAAAAAGAAAATAGATAGAGAACCAAATAAAGACTCACTAAGGAAAACAGGAATATTATAGGGTTTGGATTACATGATTCAATATTCATATTTTAGATTGATTAAGCATTCATATTGCTATTAGCTTTCAAGATAAGCGATGCACGATTCACTTTATAGATTATCTATTCTTGTTTTACGAATTCAAAAAACTAAAATTATGAATTATTATATTTATAATATCAAATTCAAGATGCAAAAATTATTTAGATTAATAGAAGTAAATATTTGTTACAGGCTTAATACTTTACTATTTATAATGTGTTTCTGGTAACCTTACCATTTAAGGGTTTTGCTCTATCAGGATTCAGATGCAAAGCAAGATAAAATAAAAATATTTTTCTAGATTACTGTGGACCATATCCTAAAGATCATTTCTAAGCTGTTCTTCATAGAATTCGTATTTAGACAAGATATTTTGTGAGCTATCGAAAAGGCTTAAATGATCACAATAGACTATGAACGAATAGTTATTTATCTTTGATTGATTTGCATAGAATCAGTTTCGCGCAAATTAAATCTGTTGATTTAGGTTACTGGTCTCATTTTTATAATATTTGAGAAGGTTCTGGTGATACAAATATTATAATCATTGATTTCTCATTTGCCACTAAAGTTCGTTTATTTATATTGACTCCAGAAAAGTGAACACTTAAGGTTATTTAGCTAACAAGATTAATATGCAAATCATGATAAAATGATATTTTTTCTTCGGAATATGGTAGTACGAATTTTGCAGAGTGTTTCTAAAATGGCTTCATAAGTTTTTGCATTTAGAAAAGTTATTTTATTGGCTATTGAAACAGCATAAATAATCACAACATTAATGTAATTGAGTCGGGTTTAACTTTAGTTTGCGACTACACTATTGAAGACCTTTTATTAATTTTTCTGGCATTAGCAGGGTGCAACCCTAGAAGTGTTTTAAAACTATTTTTGCACTATTTTGACTTTAACCGCGATAGATTATTTATTTATTTATTGTTGCGATCTGCTTTTCTTTTTAGTAAAAGAATGCAAACTAAGTTTGATTCTAAATATTTTTATACACATGGGTCCTTTTTGGTTCCAAGAACTTATATAAAATGTTTTATTATTTTATGAGTTATTATATGCTCATTCCTATTAATGGCCATATTAAGGTTTACTGATAATTGCAAAGCAATTAATTTAAAAATAGATCAAAAGTTAAATGTTTTTTGCATATTTGAGTTTTTTTATGGTTTTATAAGCACATGAAAATTTATTTTACAATTTTAGGATTTTTATTTTTCATATGCTAATAATGTCCATAATAGCATACTTAAATCTTTTTAATTTTTAATAATTCTTTTGTTGACTTAAAATTAAATGTTTTTATATATTTGAATTCATCCTAATCCTAGCATCAAACAAGAATTTATTTTATTATTTTATTGCTTAAGTTACATAGATTTTCTTAAGAGACCGTAATGGGGTTATTAACAAAATTTAATTCAAATAATTTTTCTGGAGTTCAAAAATTTAATACTTTTGTATATTTAGAATCTTCCTGATTTTATATGGTTTTAGAAATCTATATCATTCAATTTGGAGTTTTGGTTCAAAAGTTATATTTATTTAAATTGCTTCAGATCTGAAAACTGGAATTAAATTGAAAATACGCTTTTGGAATAAAGGAAACGTCTTTTACCCTTTGAACTGGGATTCCTTGCTCTGACTGACAAAGAGGGCCCACGCGCGTGACTCCGACGAGTTGCAGGTAGGGCTCATGGCCGATGTGTCGGTGGTTCTCCCATGACGGCGAGGGGCAGGCAAAAGAGCTCGACAAGGCGCTCAGGATAGTGGAACCGATTCGGCTAGAGCTGGTCGGAGGTGAGCTGCCGCCGAGCTCAAGCAGCGGCGCAAATGGCGGGTCAGTAGAGAGCAAGAACCAGGGCGAAAGGGTTTGAATGAGTAACGGATTAAGCGTTTAGGGTCTACGGGGAACCCATTTTTCCAGTTAGTTCGGCCGGAGAGTGGCCGAAGAGCTCCACCACCGAGTGGCTAGAGTTGGGGAAGAAGGCGCATGGTGGCGGTGACATTGCGCACGGAGAAGACCAGATTTTCTTGAGGGGTTTTGCTTCTTATGAGCTATTGATGCTATGGCTTGAAGCTATTTGGGAATGGATCTCTTGCACCAAGAGAATTGCAATCGTCTTTGAGCTCTGAGATACTCGGCAATGGCGGAAGCAGTAAGGTTTGGGGGCGTCTCAGCTGGAAGAGAGGAAGAGGAAGATGAGGGGGAACGGTCATGGTCTCAAAGTATTCACAGGACGCTATTTATAGCCATGTATGAAGATGAGCCCTGGGCGGATGAGCTTGGTCTTGGCATAGAAAAATGGCAAGCTGGCCGGTCTGTAATTGAAGCGGTATGGCGCGGGAGGCCCGAGGTTGAACGTGGCTAAGACAGGGCGGGGCTGGCATGGATGATGCAATGATTTGGCGAGGCAAATCAACTGGATGAGCTCGGTCAAGTGCGCTGAATCGAGAAGCTCCTCGCTTCGGTCGGGAGAACAGAAGAAGAAGGACCTAACATGCGGGGCCAGGGTCCACCAGGCAGTGGTTGAGCTGGTTTTCCATCGCATCAGGGAACGGAGTTATCGCGAAGTCGGGTCCACCTGTCAGCGAAATGAGGTGACCAAAGAGATAGCTCCCGCTCGGATAGTTCTAGTACCAGATTTTATTGTGCTGCCAAATCACGGAAAAAAAATTTCAAACTTTTTGACCAGGGTATTTGGACAGGGTTTTATGGTTGGTAAAAATTTGGGGTTAAAAAGACTTACCAAAAAATTACTAATATTCCTACAACAGTGACTGTCCTAAAATCTTGTTTTTGATTTTATTTTTACTTTCGGTAGAAAATGAAGTCAAATATTTTTTAAACTTTTTACAATGGTTATATTTGGACTAGGCATGCTACTGAAAAATGTTCAAGTCAAAAATATTGCACCATTATTTTATGAAAATTCTGACATGGCAGTTTCCAAATTTTTAGAGTTTCTGTTTTTAAATTTGAAAAATTCTTAAATCATATTATTAATTTATGATATTTTTACCAGAGGTAGAAATTGTATTGAGGTTTTCATTGTAATTTTTAAAGCACCAGGTCAGATTCAAAAATATTATATAAATTCTGACAATGCATTATTTTTAGTTAAAAGTTGATCTCTTTATTTATCTCTTCATTTCTCCATGCATAAAATTTCAATTGATGGCTAAAATAATTTAATTGCATGCTCAGGGTTCTCTCAATAAATTTTTCAATTTTTTTACTTTTTATCTTTTTGTCTTTTTCCTTTTTTTCATTCCCCATTTCTCTTTTATTTGCTTTTTCTCATAACACAAAAATCCAAGAAAATCCAAATGAAACAAACAACATCAAGAAAATCCACAAATATTCACATTTAGATTTAAATCTCACACTTTTACTGTTTTAAAATTTTTGGGCTGTTACAGATCATCTCTTGGGTTGCCCGAAATCTAAAATTTCGACGAGATTTCGGAATTCCGGTTGAAATTCAAAAATTAAATTTCAAATCTGAAATTTTTTAGGAACCATAAACCAAAATTTTATCAAAATTGGCCAAAATTTTGGTGGTTTTTAACTCTTGTGAAATTGTCTCATGTGGCTACAAAAATATGAAAAAATATTGTAAGTATTTATCTATATTTCCTATTTGTTTGAATCCAAAATACTAAGTATTTGCAAATAAAATTCCCAAGTTAGTGATTAGGGTTTAAGCCGAAATACAATAAGGCCCAAATACATCATTTAATGCCGAAATCCAAGTTGTGGTTTAGGATTTAGGCCAAAATACAATTTAAGGCCGAAATTCAAGTTAGAATTTAGAGTTTAGCCCAAAATACAATTTAAAACCGAAATACAAGTTATAGTTTTGGGTTTAGACCGAAATACATCATTCCTGCTGGTTCCCCACTGACACATCAACCACGCCCCTTCCTTTTCTCCGATCATAAATAAAGCCTCATTTAAGGCAAAATCCAAGTTAGGGATTTGAGTAAGGTTTATATAATGTATATATGTATTTTTACAAACTTTTCACATGTATTTCTTACAAAAGGCATTAAAATTTTTCGAAAAAATTAGTGCAAAATCCGATCCAATTCACCAAGATAGATTTTCATTAAATTACAGTAGCAATACCAAATTTTCAGAAAAATTATTCTACGAAGATTTAAAATCACGGCCCAACCATAATCCGAAAACCCTTCTCCCTACCATTCGAAGCCTCCCAGCCGAGTCTAGCTCCCCAAATGCACCAGCCTCGCGATGACCACGCTCTTCGCCGCCTCACCAAGACCTCCACCCACGCCTCCCCCCACCACATTCCTTCTCCACCTCCTCCGCCAGATCGCTCGCCATGAGCCCAACCCAGCCGCCTCCTCGACGCTGCCGTCTCATGGCCATCGCCTCCTCCTCCCGCCTCACCCCGCCTCCTCGCCTCCTCCTCGCCTCCACCTCCGACCCCTCGTCCTCCCGCCTCACCCACTCCCTCCGCCTCCCCGCCTTCCGCCGATCTCTGCACCCTTCCTCCATCGCCATCAGCGCCTCGCCTTGCCGCCGACCGACCGACTCACCGCGCCAAGGCTCTCCTTCTCTCCTCCTCTCCATCCCTTCCCGCCCTCCTCCGCGACCGCGCTTTACTTCTATCGCCAGCCAGAGCTTGGCAAGGCCTTCCACGTGTACACCCTCATGCGCTCCTCCGCCGACCCACGCCATCCCTCCGACACCTACCACGCTCTTCATCACCTTGCCGCATGCGGCGGCGACACTCGTCCACTACATGTACATGGACACCGCTCTCGCGCTCTTGAGCAGATGCTCGAGAGGATCCCACGGACACGCGGTCGCTCAACGTGTTTCGTCAAGGGCTACGCTGCGCGATCAGCGCACTCAACGACGTCTTGCGCGTGTTCCACCGAGATCGCGCCAGACGGATGCGAGCCCGACGCCTTCACGTCTGAGCTATCCGGTGCACGGTTGAGCGCTGCAGGCGGACGAGGAATGCCCGGAGGTGTTCGAGGAAATGCGGGCAAGGGCTGATACCGACGGAACCGGTTTGTAACGCGCTCATCATCACATGGCGGCGATGGCCGGGAGGCCGAAATAATGATGTGGGAGATGGCCAGGGCAGGGAGGGTGGTGGATGACATCACAAGGAGGGCCGTGGTGGAAGAGCTATGGAGGGCGGGGAAGGAGGAGGATGTTGACAGAGTGGTGAGGGAGATGGAGGAGAGGGGCATTGTTGGTGGCGCCGAGCGGCGAGCGCTCCTGCGTGCGGTCCACGATGAGTACGGCGATGACAGTTTGGACGTTGACACAGAGGGATGAGCACCAGGTGAGAGATTCCGATAGATGGTGACGAGCCAACGACAGAGGTCAGATGTCGGGGTTGATTTGCATGGGAGATCCCTGAGCAAGGGCAAGTACATGCGTCACTAACCGGAATTCCCAATCTGAAAATTAGGGCAATAACAGTCCTAAATACAATCATGAGTTGGGGAAGAAAATTTTTGTGAGAGTAGAACTGCAAAATTGATGTACGAGGACATAACTGCAAGGTTGGTCGTTGCTTAGCTGTCTAAATTATCCATGAAATGTATTTCCTCTTGTCCCAAATAATTGTCATTTTCAACATTAGTGCAATCAAACTTTTGAAATTTTGATTGTCGATATCTTTTTAAATATTCAAATTGGATACATGAAAAGCATAGGTATATATTTGTCTCGAAAAGTAATTTAATAATATTATAATTTTATTAGGTTTTATAAATATATTATAATATAAATTAGTTCTCAAAGCTATGTTTTAGAGACCGTCTCGATTTCCAAAACAACTACTATTTGTGACCAGGGAGGGTATATTTTAGCACTTCTGAAATAGAAGTGCAATCCAATGAAATGCACGTAGAAACGCAAAAGGCAGACCTTTCGCCGTTGCTTTGAATAATTATTCTCACTAGTGTTGCTTTCCTACACAGGGCATGGCACTAACCATGTTTGCTATGCTGATTCAAACAGGAAGGGGGATACATCGAACCACCCCACTTATTGTTTCCCCACCAAATGCATCGTCAAATGATGTAGTATTTTGTCTAATTCTTCAGGTTGATCGGATGGAAGCCATTCGAGAGTGTTGCCGGTAGACAGGCACAATCTCCTCTGAACTGTAGGTATAAGTTGCAGGCACTTTCCAGACGCTCCTTCTCAGGACAATCTTTGAAGTGTTCCTTGGGAGGCCATAAAAATCTGGCCCATTGAAGCAAGTGTAAATGCTTCTAGCTTATCAAGAGCACCAGCCTGAAACAGCAGAAAATATATCCAAGGAACAGATTAATATGTCTACACTTCTTTACACTGCAACCTTGTAGTTTTGATACACTTTATGTAGCTAAGATCATGATGACTGTACTTTCCTGTAAGATAATACCAATCCAGGGCAAGCAAAATTACTTGAACTCTAATGAGAGAGCGAGAGAGATTACCTGTTCAAATGCATACGATTATCATGGGGAGCACTGTCAGTGCCAAGAAAGTATCGTCTGCTCCCACTTGTTACAGCAGAAACAATAGCTTATCCGGAGGTAGAAGGTTCAGAAACAGTTAACAAACTGAATGCTGTCGAAAGCAGAAAAAAAGTAAAGGGGGCATATATTTTGCCATTCCATTACTAGTGCCATCCTAATTCCTGCAAATGGAGGTGACATTTATGACGATAAAGGAATGCAAGCAAGTCATTTACCACATTCCTACATTAGAAATTTTAATGCTGGGTAAGAGCTGAAGCCTAATCATCATAAGGAACATGATAACGTAATGCAAGAAGAGATCTTAGTGTTTTACATTTCTCCTGCTCAAGGAATATCAAAGTCATTGTTTTCAACCACAGAAATGTCACGCTAGGCAGTCAGGCATTCAATCTATTCCACTTAGGACAGTTGGGCAGAACTGCAGATATGAGACTGAACTTGTGTGGGTTAGGATAGGAGGGTGACCAGAACATACTGTTTCTCTTTTCAGTACTGGCAAGCAATAACTGTGAAGCTGTAAGCCACCCTGAAACAAAGCATTCCTGTTGAGAAGGAGATGCTGGGGAGTCACTGTTGCAGTAACATGCCCTGAGAACACAAAAATGTAATGATCATACATACGGGCAAACAGTCATTGTAACAGCACACACCTTCTTTGCTTGACTCTACGAGGTTCACCGCATCCATCGTAGTGATATGTTTCATAACAATTTTCAGCTGCGGAAGTTTTTTGTACAAGTTGTGCTAATATTCTCTCAATGAAAACCTTCTCACGGTCAAAGGTGTCTACATGTGGATCTGTGGCTTCTCCATGAACCTGAAAGAAATAAGAAACAGTCATAAAGGTGGCATATAAAACATTGACCATGCAAGAACAAAATTTGCTAGCTCGGAGCAACACCGTTTTGATAGGTCAGGTATTGTCAAGGCTGCTGGATTGATCATCTGAAGTAAAACTAGGAGAAAGACTTGGCACATGGATTGAACTTCAAAATAAGTAGCCAATAATGTATGTAGGAAGAAGAGAAACACAACTAAAAAGGCATTTCCTGCCTGACCATCTCCTCAAGGACAGGCAATTTACACCGTCTTGGGAGTTGGTGGTTGCTCCAGCAGGATACAACTTGACAACAAAAACCACACCACTCTTTCCTAAAACAAATACAACACAACATGCAACACAAAAATCACCATCAAGTACTTCATAACCCGTAGACTGGTAGAGAGAGACAAGACCAATAAGATAACACAAGCTCGTTTAGGGTAGTACTGTAAGCAGTAAGCACATTAACCAAGTTTAACTTCTAGCAGATACATTAACCAAGCCTTCGGTCTCCTTCCTCCGGCCGTCACCTTCCCAGGTTCCGGATCCAACCTTCCTCCCGCGCGAACCCGGCGGCGCCCGCCATGTCCGCCTCGCCGCCGCGGCTGCAGCAGCTTATCATAAATGTCACTTCCATTTGCAGGAATTAGGATGGCACTAGTAATGGAATGGCAAAATATATGCCCCCTTTAGTTTTTTTCTGCTTTCGACAGCATTCAGTTTGTTAACTGTTTCTAAACCTTCTACCTCCGGACAAGCTATTGTTTCTGCTATAACAAGTGGGAGCAGACGATACTTTCTTGGCACTGACAGTGCTCCCCATGATAATCGTATGCATTTGAACAGGTAAACTCTCTCGCTCTCTCATTAGAGTTCAAGTAATTTTGCTTGCCCTGGATTGGTATTATCTTACAGGAAAGTACAGTCATCATGATCTTAGCTACATAAAGTGTATCAAAACTACAAGGTTGCAGTGTAAAGAAGTGTAGACATATTAATCTGTTCCTTGGATATATTTTCTGCTGTTTCAGGCTGGTGCTCTTGATAAGCTAGAAGCATTTACACATGCTTCAATGGGCCAGATTTTTATGGCCTCCCAAGGAACACTTCAAAGATTGTCCTGAGAAGGAGCGTCTTGAAAGTGCCTGCAACTTATACCTACAGTTCAGGGGAGATTGTGCCTGTCTACCGGCAACACTCTCGAATGGCTTCCATCCGATCAACCTGAAGAATTAGACAAAATACTACATCATTTGACGATGCATTTGGTGGGGAAACAATAAGTGGGGTGGTTCGATGTATCCCCCTTCCTGTTTGAATCAGCATAGCAAACATGGTTAGTGCCATGCCCTGTGTAGGAAAGCAACACTAGTGAGAATAATTATTCAAAGCAACGGCGAAAGGTCTGCCTTTTGCGTTTCTACGTGCATTTCATTGGATTGCACTTCTATTTCAGAAGTGCTAAAATATACCCTCCCTGGTCACAAATAGTAGTTGTTTTGGAAATCGAGACGGTCTCTAAAACATAGCTTTGAGAACTAATTTATATTATAATACTAGTTCAATGCCCGCGCATTGCTACGAAAAACAAAATTGCTAAAAAAACATGTCAAGCAATAAAAGACATTCAATGCCCGTGCGTTGCTACGAAAAATAAAATTGGTAACGAAACATAAAGGTCAAGCAATAAAAAGAAATTATGCTACAAGATCAAACATCTATTTCTCCCGATTACAAAAGTTTTTATGGTTTCTTCTCCGGTATAAATTAAAACCAAAAACAAATTGGTGCCATTGAGCTGACATAGACATTCAGATGTTATAAAACATAAAAAAATAATTTATTTAATGGTGACAGCAGCATTTCCACATTCGCATAACATTTTTGTGTTTCTCATGCAATAATGCATTTAAGGCATGCAACATTTAAAATTGTGCCATAAGATCAAACATAAAGTAATGCAACATTTAAGGTAATGCTTGGGGTGTTAATTTGAAAATATGAAGGTTGCACCAAATGGACTTTCTTGTTTAATTCAATCATAGAAATCCATGGGCTGATGGAATCTAACCTTGTTGGTAGAAGATTTACTTGGCCTAACACTCCAAATTAGAAAGGATTTTCTTGGCCAAACACTCCAAATTAGAAAGACACAAGATGAAGGTTTGATTAAAGTCTTGGTATCACAGTTGGTGCATGGAGGTGGTGCGCCAATACTGCAATATGCAGATGACAGGATGTTACTGATGGAAAACGATCTTGTAAGTGCAAGGAACCTGAAGATAATAATGTTTCATTTGAAAAAAGTAAGTAACAAAGGGAAGGATCAACATATGTAGAAACAGGACAGTTCAATATATGTTTAGCTGTTTCGGTCAGCTTCATTCAACATCATGGGAGAATACTCCAAGGTTTAACTCATTATTGTCAACTAAACTTCTTGTGAAATCCAATGAGAAAATGTGATTTCATGCAGGTTCCGTAATGATACTCGCTCTGAAACCAATACGTTGATGAATAAGACACTGATAACTTGGTTTTCTGAAGACACAAAAAGCAGCAAGAATATGTCAAATAAAAGGGCCCCGTCACATATACTTGAAATGTTCTTTTGTGAAACAGAGCAGGAACTCTGCTTCCATTTTTGTGAGAAGCAATACATTTCAGCATCAAAGTGAATTGTCAGGATGTTGTTTCACAGACATTAAAAAATCACAAATCATAATATCATGAAAGCTTACTGATAGCATAGAAATTACACTCCAAATAAATATTCATCCTTTTCACCCAGTAATGCTGTGGAACACCAGCCACTTCCAATATACACCTCCTTTCTATCGCAATCCCTTACTGCAGAAAGAGCTATCTTGCCCCATCAGGGAATTGAACAGACCCCTACCATGAAAGAGGAATTGTCGAACTATGATGCACGTGTTTATAATGCTAAGGAATCCTTCCTTAAATAAGAGCACAACTGTTGATGAAAGGTAGTACAATGGTACCTAGTCTGTAAAAATATATCAAATGTTATTTCTAGATCAAATGCTAATAAGGTTACAACAATAATGTATGCTGCGATGTAAATTGCAGAAAGGCTTCTTCATATTTGTTTTTGGACTGAACAGTCTCAAAGAGTATCAATAAGGATGAAATTACCTTTTAAAATGTTGTCTCCTGATGCACAGCCATAAACCACTACTACAGTCACTTGATGGTATGATCCATAGGCAACATTACAATGAAAAAATTGAAATTTTGGAAGGAGAACGCACTGATCAATACCAAGAGATATTTGAAATAATAAAGGAATGCAGACTCTGCTATCTAGCAGGAAATAATATTTTTTACTGTGCTCTATGGAGAAATTGGTGCCTCTGAATACGAATAAGAGGGGAAACAAGGGATGTTTTCTTAGTCTGTACTCTGTACCTTTATGGAGATTGCTTTAACCTAAAACTCAATCAGTGTATTTTTCCAACAATACATTTCAAGAACTTGTAATGCTTTCTAAATTGTACATGTAGTAGACCAAGAACTACCAACCTTTTAGAAAAAAAAGGAAGCAGCAAGACTATCCCAATTGGAAATACCTGTTATAGAACTTTGTGAAATCTCAACTCGACCTTTAAACAATGGCATAATCAAATATCAATATTTTCATTTAACACCTGATGCACCTTACTAATTTAAGCCAATTTAGCTTTTGATTTCAGACAAACTGACATTACAAACAGATGTATCAGATGTATGTGCTATCCATATCTAATTGTAGACTTCTTGTGATTGCTCGCAATTCGAACACTAATGCTAACAATTTTGTGATGAAGCCCAGCTAGTGAAGTGAAGAGGCAATCCAAAGACGGCTTTAAAAGGACATGTGCGGCTATTGAAACCACCCTTGCCTGTTCAGTGCGAAGCCCCATCTAATTTTTGCTAGATTAACACAATTCAGCTGTAGCATTCACAAAGGGGGGGGGGGGGGTCTCAATTGTTAGAAGTAGCACATAGAGAGGGCATAACCTTGTTCAGTTTTCTCATTAAATTCTGATATAATAATAGCCTGTCATAGTCCTTAAGAATATATACGCAGATCGAGCGATCTGCACAGGTATTTTTTAAAGGTGAGTCTGGAGAGAGAAAAACAAAGACCCTAGAGTGCAAGCCTTGGGTTACTCTTATCCAAGATATCCAAACTATGAAATTATCTGTAGCACAGGAAGAGCGATACACATTAAAAAATCTATTTTGTAGAGTTTTCCTCTCACAAATTCATCTTTCAGCGATGCTTTTTATTAACCATTCCAACAAAGGTGTTCCTTTTAGTAATTTGTATCTATTCCATAGCACAAATTCTTGTCTATATAGACAGAAACGTTAACTTTGATAAAGCATAAATCTTTCTCTGCTCACCAATTCCATTTGAAATCTAAGTTTAGGGTAGTAGGATTATCCATCAACAGTCCATATAAAATGCCATTAAGCCCCCCATTCTTTAGGTGTAGGAAAATTATCTCCAACAAAACATACAATGTATAATAATTGAAACTCTTAAAAGTGCTATGAGATACTTGATTTCTTGCATTCATCTAACCTGACTCTAGATAATAATGATAATAACACTCGAGCATTGCAATGAAATATGAAAACTTTCGAAGGGAAAAAGGCAACAAACCTCATATGCTGCAGCGCTGGTACTTGACATGTATACAATGGCCAAAGCTGAGAAAAAAAATAAATGGATTTGAGGCTGCACAGTTTCTATGTGATCGTGCAATTGATATCCTGCTGGCCACCTGATATAAATGCTGCCAAACATTCTATAGCATTCTAAATTGACAATAGTAGCATGTTAGCAATGTATCTCCAAACAAAATGGTTAATTACTGACTTGAACGTTTGAATCATATTTAAGCTTTTACCTGCATCTCTCCATGGTCATCGCTTTCAAGAACAATTTGAATAGTGGATGTAAAGCATGTGTCAAAGACTGCTTAACCACAGTGATTTGAACATAAGAGAACCTTTATATGTTCAGAACAGTATACATAAGTCAATGACAACCTTATTGACCTGGAAAGGATTCAAATGTAATAGCCCTTTGGTGCCAAAAATTTCCAGCATTGAGTTTTTTTTTTATTTAAGAAAACAAGACTTGAAACAGCAATGTAAAGGTTTGGAATAAGGTTTATATGATCAGAAAAAAATAGCACCTCGACTAACAATCTGGAAAATTATTCCAGAGTAAAGAAAGCATGTAATAATACAGAACTCAAGTGTAATTGACCTGCTCTTTCAGATTCTAGTTCTCCAGCAGACATAATAACAGGCTCAACACCCATTGCTCTAAATATAAGTTCAGTTTGGAATGTTTTCCCTTGGCCTTTTCCACCCCAGATCCCTGCGTTGTGCAATGTTCCTTGAGCTCATTAGAAAAATAAAAAATGATACTGGATTACTTGTAGATACTTATGACATTATATAAAAGGAGTAGAGTACCCTACCAAGTATAAGAGGGATCTTGATATTAAGAAGATGTGAAATGTAGTTCTTTACAATGTGGCACGCTGCAAACAACAAACAGTCCTTTTAGTATGTGTACCTGAAGAAAAAGATCAAGAAATGTGTTAAAGTACACTACAGGTCTACAACTACTTCTGAATCTTGCTACCAAATCCTATTACACAACTCTTGATATGTCCTAAATAATCAAGAAAATGGTGTTTTTGTGTTTTTAAATATTTACCTCTCTCATTTCATTAAGGATGACTTTATCAGAGTTTCTATTAACGTGCATGTAAGATTGCTGATATTTCATCTGCTACCACAATATACCAGTCTACTGACTTGGTCTATATTGACCATTCCTAGATAATACTGTTCAGTAGAAGTGCATTCAGTAATTGCCACACCTTCGTATAAGAGCAAAAGTGAAAGGCTATGTCAAGTTAGTAACCACACCTTTGACAGTTTTGGACTATTGAGTTTCGTATCTAAAAAGAAAACTTCAGTAGTTACTGTCTATGTAGGTGCAGATTCAAATAAAACAAGAACACTGTTTCAAACTGCTGAGATTGTAATACCTGATTACAAGAATGTTTGCAAACTTCCTTTTACGTTAAATTGCTTACCAACTTTATCCTGTAACACAACGAATCTGCAGTGTCAAATCTTTGTCAATCAGAGACTAAAAAGAACATAACAGCACAAATGAAGATGATTAAAAAAACAAGAACAATTCAACATGACCAAAACATAAACTCACGAGGAAGAGGGGTGCGATGTAGTAATCTCCCTGCAGGTACTCGAATGTCCTCGTCGCCTTCTGCCGGTAGTCGAACATGATATCCGCTACAACCATGATATCCGCTACAACCACGTTACACAAGGAACTATCAAAAACTCCAACCCAAAAAGGATTTTTTTTTTAGTTCTTCAGGACCACAGTGTTTACTCCGCACACTTTTCATCTACACAGAAATGTCCTGTTCTGATCACGGATAGCTATCTGAACTTATAAATTACTACGACATTTATCAAATCATTAGAATGGAGTGAGTTGATCGGGTGTTCAAGAGCGCACAATCTTTTCCGAGGAAATTGCCGATGAAGAGGTCGTCGACGATGCCACTTCGGGCGCCAACGGCAATGTTCATGTTGTCGGCCTCCTTCCCGGGCGGTAGAGGTAGTCGTCGCCTCAAAGATCCGTCGCCTCCCACGAAGATCGCTTGAAGCCTCCGCTGACCCCGCCTCCTCCTCCTCGCCACCGCGGCAAAGGGGGGGAGACGAGGAGGAGGAGGACGGCAAAGGATGGACGGGAAGGTGGGGCAGGATGACCCGACCGGGGTTCGAGGTTGGAGTTAGGGTTTGGGCGAGAGGAAGGAGGCGGCGGTGGTGGGAGGCTATGGCGAGGGAGGTGGTGGCCATGGCCGGGGAGGGTATGTGTGATCAGCGGTCGTCGGGCAAGCTTGGTTGGCTCGTACGGCGCGAGGAGACTGGGCGAGGAGCCGAGGAGTCGCTGGGGGAGTGGGCGGGCGGCGCGAGGAGGCACTGTAAATGAGAGCGCCATGTACCGTGTACGTGTGGAGTGAGAGGGGGGTTGGGGCTGGGGAGTGGGGCCCGCAGAAGAACGGACCGCTGCCACCAACTCGTGCTTTATAATAGTAGAGATATTTATAAAACCTAACAAAATTATAATATTATTAAATTACTTTTCGAGACAAATATATACCTATGCTTTTCATGTATCCAATTTGAATATTTAAAAAGATATCGACAATCAAAATTTCAAAAGTTTGATTGCACTAATGTTGAAAACGACAATTATTTGGGACCAGAGGGAGTACATTTCATGGATAATTTAGACAGCTAAGCAACGACCAACCTTGCAGTTATGTCCTCGTACATCAATTTTGCAGTTCTACTCTCACAAAAATTTTCTTCCGCAACTCATGATTGTATTTAGGACTGTTATTGCCCTAATTTTGAGATTGGGAATTCCGGTTAGTGACGCATGTACTTGCCCTTGCTCAGGGATCTCCCATGCAAATCAACCCCGACATCTGACCTCTGTCGTTGGCTCGTCACCATCTATCGGAACCTCTCACCTGGTGCTCATCCCTCTGTCGTCAACGTCCAAACTGTCATCGCCGTACTCATCGTGGACCGCACGCAGGAGCGCTCGCCGCTCGGCGCCACCAACAATGCCCCTCTCCTCCATCTCCCTCACCACTCTGTCAACATCCTCCTCCTTCCCCGCCCTCCATAGCTCTTCCACCACGGCCCTCCTTGTGATGTCATCCACCACCCTCCCTGCCCTGGCCATCTCCCACATCATCCGCTCGGCCTCCCCGGCCTCCCCGGCCATCGCCAGCGCGCAGATGAACGCGTTGCAAGCCGGTTCCGTCGGCACCAGCCCCTTGCCCCGCATTTCCTCGAACACCTCCCAGGCATTCCTCGTCCGGCCCTGCGCGCTCAACCCGTGCACCAGATAGCTGTACGTGAAGGCGTCGGGCTCGCATCCGTACAGGGGGCGCATCTGGTGGAACACGCGCAGCGCGTCGTTGAGGTGCAGCGACTGCGCGTAGCCCTTGACGAGCACGTTGAGCGACCGCGTGTCCGGCGGGATCCCCTCCTCGAGCATCTGCCTGAAGAGCGCGGAGACGGTGTCCATGTACATGTAGTGGACCAGGGTGTCGCCGCCCCCGCGCGACAGCAGCGCGGTGAAGAGCGCGTGGTAGGTGTCGGCGGAGGGGCGCGCGGCGGGGTCGGCGGAGGAGCGCATGAGGGTGTACACGTGGAAGGCCTTGCCAAGCCTGCGGAACTGGCAGTAGAAGTAGAGCGCGGTGCGGAGGAGGGGCCCGGGGGAAGGGATGGAGAGGAGGAGAGAGAAGGAGAGCGCGCAGGCGCGGTCGAAGTCGGCGTAGAGGTCGGCGGCGGCGAGGCGCTTGATGGCGACGAGGAAGGGTGCAGGATCAGGGCGGAAGGCGGGGAGGCGGAGGGAGTGGGTGAGGAGCGGGAGGACGAGGCGGGGGTCGGAGGTGGAGGCGAGGGAGGAGGCGAGGAGGGGCGGGGTGAGGCGGGAGGGGAGGGAGGCGATGGCCGCGGAGACGGCGTCAGGGGAGGGCGGCGCGGGGTTGGGCCCGCGGCGGCTGCGGCGGAAGCGGTGCGGGGTGCGGCGGGAGGAGGTGGAGAAGGGAAGGTGGTGGGAGGGGGAGACGTGGGTGGAGGTGCGGCTGAGGAGGCGGCGGAAGAGCGTGGTCATCGCGGCGGCTGGCGCATTTGGGGAGCAACTCTGCGGACTGCAGGAGGTAGAGTTCGGGTTATTGGGCTGTTCTCTTCTCGATCGCAGGAAGCCATGTCTTCTTTTCTTGATGCCTTGACTTATCTGGCACCCGGTATGCTGCTTTAAAAAAAATTCTAGTTTTGCACGTGCAAGGGTCACCTAAAAATACGAAAGTCGGCATATATCCGCTGCCACATCGGAGAATATAAAAAGTGACCGGCTCCACGGTATGGTGAGGAATTATAGGAGCGACACTAATTAGTCCTATTTGCAGGTAGGTACTGGTTCACGATAGAGCTTAAGGTTCAAGGATTTGTGAGCAAAGAGTCAGGCAGTAGGAAAAGCTATACGCGCGGTTTTACTCGAAATTGGGTAGTGGATTCAGAGAGCTGTTCAATGGATTTTCTTATGAAAAGCTTAAGTGCGGAATTGAAATGGAGTGTGAACCAGACTGCTAAGGTTTGGTACTTTGACAAAATAATGGGTGAGGATGTTAGCTTAGTCGATGACAGTCAGCTTGTAGGTTTGTTTGAAATGTACCAACTCGAGAAACATTTTGAGTTAATTATAGCAGTGTTTGACAAAAAGGTTGTGGAGGAAAATGAGTGTTCCATAGAGCCTCTGTGTGTTGTGCCTCCTCCATGCGGTCCTAGAGAGAAAAGCCAGGAAGCAACTACATCTAAACCTGCAAATCAAAATGCAGCTGCAACTGAGGCTGACGTGTTTGACATTGAAGAGGAGTATGTTGGTGTGAATGATGAGCACTTATATGGTGCTCCTCCATGTGCACATCAAACTGACTTTGACTTTGAACCACAAACACATGGATCTGCTGAATTTGGACAATCTTCTCAAATGGCTGGTTATCTTCTTGGCGATGGGGTTGCACCAGAAGAGGCAGAGGTGACTGATGTAGACCCTCAGGAAGTAAATGTGTTGTTTGATCCTGATGAGCCAGATATTAGGAAGGGGGCTTTATTTCCTGATTTTGTATCGTTCAGAAAAGCTATTAGGCACTATGCCATTAAGAGGGGGTTTGAATTTTCTGGTTTAAGGACTGATAAAATAAGATTCATTGCTAGTTGCTCATATGAGGGATGTCCTTGGCGTATTCATGCTTCCAGTCGCAGGATGAACGCACTGTCTGAGTTAGAATGATGTAACTTCAATTATGCATGTTAATTTTGCATGTTAATGTTCATATATTGATGCTTCCCCATGTTTCTTTGTGCGAGATAAAGGTGCTTCCTTTTGATCACAATTGTCCAACAAGAAAGTTGATGGATGGGAAGATGGCAACTCAAGAATGGATTGTTGATAGGATTCTTTGCTTGGGTTAAGACCAACCTACTGAAGGAGCAAAGGATGCAAAAGAGAAGTTGGAAGAACAAGATGAGATTAAACTGAAATATTCCAAGGCTTGGGCAGGCATGAGGCTAGCTCTAGAGCGATTCATGGCAAGTATGAAGAAAGCTTCAGTTCCTCTTCAACTGGGCAAAGAGAGGTTGAGAAAAGGGATCTGGATCCTCATTGGCATTGACCAAGAAAGAAGGTAACAACATGTATTTCAAGAGAATTTTGTTTGCTTGATTGCATGTAGAGATGGTTTCTTGGTGGTTGTAGACCATACCTAGGTGTAGATTCAACACTCTCCTTTGGAAAGTACACAGTGTCGCTTGGCCTCACTACTAGTGTTGATGGGCACAATTGGCTCTTCTATGTAGCATATGCTATTTTTGCATCTGAAACAGAGGACAATTGGAGTCAGTTCATGCGACTTTTAGTAGAGTCAGAGGTTGTCCTGAGGGTTTAGTGATATCCACAGATGCTTGTAAGGGTCTAGAAAAGGCTGTTGATGTGGCTTTCCCTGAAGCTGAACATAGAGAGTGTATGAGGCATCTTTATGCAAATTTCATGAAGAAGTTTCGTGGACCAATCTTCACACAACACTTGTATCCAGCAGCAAGGCATTACACCGAAGAAAAGTTTAGATGGCACATGGGACAGATCTTTCAAGCCCACCCAGATGCCATAGAATGGCTAGAGAAACATCATCCGAGGATTTGTGCAGTGTGGATTTTCGAAAGAGAGTAAATGTGACTACGACCAATAATGTCTCTCGAGAGTTTCAATAATCAAATAAAGGGATACAAGGCCCTCCATCTCCATGAGCTAGTCGACACGCTTAGAGAGTTAATTATGGAAAAGATGGCTCTAAGGAGAATGGTAGCAAAGCGGATGGAAGATGGCATACTTCCAAATGTGATGAAGGAGTTGAATAAAGCAAGTACGAGATTAAGAATTGTGAAAATTGCAAGGAGTGATGATGACTTGGCAGAGGTAACATTGGTGGATCCAGATAATGTGACAAGAAGGCACACTGTACACTTGGCCAACCAAAAGTGCTCATGTAGGCAAAGCGGTGTAACAGCAAGCCCTGCAGACCATGCATTGGGTTGGATTTGTGCTAACAGAGGTGTCAAAATTGAAGACTTTGTCCATTGCTATTACTCTGCGAAGTTCGAGTCGCCTATGATCGATCATTCCAACCATGCTCGATAGATCTCGGTGGCTGTGGTGGATCTTGGCTTCAAGGTTCATCCACCAAAACTGAAAAGAGCCGCAAGAAGGCCTAGAGTACAAAGAATGAAGGGTTTCTAGAACTCGGGCTAGAACCGCAAGTGTCGAAGATGTGGAGCATTTGGGCACTTTCAAAAGACTTGCAAGCTTGCGAAGCACAAGATGAGGGAGCACAAGTGGTACCACCAAGGAGAACCAAAGAAGAGGTAAAACAACTAATTAAACTTCTCATACTTCATTTATTATCTTTATTAATTGGGAAATTTTGATTCTTCATTAAATGTGTAACATGGTTATAGGAAGAGAGATGCACCTCATCTTGTGCCGGTACCACCAAGGAGAACCAAAGAAGATGTATAAGAAGAAGACTACACCCAAGAAGAAGATGACACCAAAAAAGAAGAAGGCTCAAGCAGCATCTAGTGCACCTCCTGCGAGAGTCATTAGAAAGCTCTCTGATTTCCTTTGAGACATTACTGTAATGTTATGTTGGTGAGAACACTAGATGCTATGTGAGAACACTAGAAAGCTCTCTGATGTAATGTTTGCTGTTCACATTTTGCTCAGTAGCCTAGCTTCAGATCATACATAAGTCAAGTTTTTGCAACTAAGCCAAACATTAGTCTCGAATTTCATACATCAAGAATTGCTATTAACATGAAGTCAGAATTTCATGGTACGCCATGTTATGAGACATCCAGAAAAACATGAATCCAGAATTTCATACATGAAAAAATTATTGTTAACATGAGGCCATTGAGACAACATCAGGTTCAAACTTTATCTGATTACAAGAAGACCTAACACAACACCTACACATACAACAACTACACCTACACATAACATCTGGTTCTTCAATTGGCTAATTTGAAGCTTCATCTCTAGGCACTATGCCATTAAGAGGGGTTTGAATTTTTACGGTTTAAGGTGATAAAATAAGATTCATTGCTAGTTTGCTCATATGAGGGATGTCCTTGGCGTATTCATGCTTCCAGTGCGCAGGATGAGCGCTGTCTGAGTTAGAATGATGTAACTTCAATTATGCATGTTAATTTTGCATGTTAATGTTCATATATTGATGCTTCCCCATGTTTCTTTGTGCGAGATAAAGGTGCTTCCTTTTGATCACAATTGTCCAACAAGAAAGTTGATGGATGGGAAGATGGCAACTCAAGAATGGATTCTTGATAGGATTCTTTGCTTGGGTTAAGACCAACCTACTGAGAGGAGCAAAGGATGCAAAAGAGAAGTTGGAAGAAACAAGATGAGATTAAACTGAAATATTCCAAGGCTTGGGCGGGGCATGAGGCTAGCTCTAGAGCGATTCATGGCAAGTATGAAGAAAGCTTCAGTTCCTCTTCAAGCTGGGCGTGAGAGGTTGAGAAAGGGATCTGGATCCCTCATTGACATTGACTGAAGAAAGAAGGTAACAACATGTATTTCAAGAGAATTTTTGTTTGCTTGATTGCATGTAGAGATGGTTTCTTGGTGGTTGTAGACCATACCTAGGTGTAGATTCAACGACTCTCCTTTGGAAAGTACAGTCGAGTTGGCCTCACTACTAGTGTTGATGGGCACAATTGGCTCTTCTATGTAGCATATGCTATTTTTGCATCTGAAAGCAGAGGACAATTGGAGTGCAGTTCATGCGACTTTTAGTAGAGTCAGAGGTTGTCTGAGGGTTTAGTGATATCCACAGATGCTTGTAAGGGTCTAGAAAAGGTGTTGATGTGGCTTTCCTGAAGTGAACATAGAGAGTGTATGAGGCATCTTTATGCAAATTTCATGAAGAAGTTTAGTGGACCAATCTTCACACAACACTTGTATCCGTGACAAGGCATTACAGAAGAAAAGTTTAGATGGCACATGGGATGATCTTTCAAGCCCACCCAGATGCCATAGAATGGCTAGAGAAACATCATCAGGGATTTGAGTGCAGTGTGGATTTTGAGAAGAGAGTAAATGTGACTACGACCAATAATGTCTCTGAGAGTTTCAATAATCAAATAAAGGGATACAAGGCCCTCCATCTCCATGAGCTAGTCGACACAGTTAGAGAGTTAATTATGGAAAAGATGGCTCTAAGGAGAATGGTAGCAAAGCGGATGGAAGATGGCATACTTCCAAATGTGATGAAGGAGTTGAATAAAGCAAGTACGAGATTAAGAATTGTGAAAATTGCAAGGAGTGATGATGACTTGGCGAGAGGTAACATTGGTGGATCCAGATAATGTGACAAGAAGGCACACTGCTTGTACACTTGGCCAACCAAAAGTGCTCATGTAGGCGATGGCGGAGTAACAGCAAGCCTGCAGACCATGCATTGGGTTGGATTTGTGCTAACAGAGGTGTCAAAATTGAAGACTTTGTCCATTGCTATTACTCTGCGTGCAGTTCAGTGGTGCCTATGATCGATCATTCCAACCATGCCTGATAGATCTCAGTGGCCTGTGGTGGATCTTGGCTTCAAGGTTCATCCACCAAAACTGAAAAGAGCTGCAAGAAGGCCTAGAGTACAAAGAATGAAGGGGTTTCTAGAACACAGGGGCTAGAAGCATCAAGTGTCGAAGATGTGGAGCATTTGGGCACTTTCAAAAGACTTACAAGCTTGCGAGAAGCACAAGATGAGGGAGCACAAGTGGTACCGATCAAGGAGAACCAAAGAAGAGGTAAAACAACTAATTAAACTTCTCATACTTCATTTATTATCTTTATTAATTGGGAAATTTTGATTCTTCATTAAATGTGTAACATGGTTATAGGAAGAGATGCACCCTCATCTTGTCTTTGGTACCGGTCAAGGAGAACCAAAGAAGATGTATAAGAAGAAGACTACACCCAAGAAGAAGATGACACCAAAAAGAAGAAGGCTCAGCGACATCTAGTGCACCTCCTGCGAGAGTCATTAGAAAACTCTCGATTTCCTTTGAGACATTCTTTGTAATGTTATGTTGGTGAGAACACTAGATGCTATGTGAGAACACTAGAAAGCTCTCTGATGTAATGTTTCTTTGTTCACATTTTGCTCGATAGCCTAGCTTCAGATCATACATAAGTCAAGTTTTTGCAACTAAGCCAAACATTAGTCTCGAATTTCATACATCAAGAATTGCTATTAACATGAAGTCAGAATTTCATGGTACGCCATGTTATGAGACATCCAGAAAAACATGAATCCAGAATTTCATACATGAAAAAATTATTGTTAACATGAGGCCATTGAGACAACATCAGGTTCAAACTTTATCTGATTACAAGAAGACCTAACACAACACCTACACATACAACAACTACACCTACACATAACATCTGGTTCTTCAATTGGCTAATTTGAAGCTTCATCTCCCATATTTGTTCCTTAGCCTCACCAATTTGTTGCTTCGCCTCCCATATTTGCTGCTCTAGATGAAAATTTTCTCTACTTCCTTCTCCATCCACAAAACATCCTGCAACCCGGGTTTCATCCAGTTTCTCCAACAAGCGACATAGCCCTTGTACTCATTCTCCCACATGAAGAATCCACATGTTTTATCATTCTACATAAATCGAAACCACAATTAGTCCAACCGAAAATAAGCACAAATTGCACAAATACAACTATCTCACCGGGATATTGTTGATACACTTGTAGAATACTGCACCAAACGAATTTGGTTGCTTGCTCCGTAGCCTAACCACAGGGATCCCACACGCCGAACAATCAACCATTCGTACCTCCTTCGCATTGCTGCCGGCGGCGCTCGACTCCGAGCTTGACTTCATTGGACTTCGCCTCATTGCCATGGAGCTAGGGCTCGCGCCTCCGCCACTTGCCCGCCGTCGAGGTCGCCTCCCCTTGCCGCCCTCCTCCGCCACTCGCCTGCCACTCGGGTTGAAATCGGAAGAAGCGAAGAAATCGAGAAGGGAAGGAGGCGTCAAGGGCTTAGGGTTCTTCAATGGGGGTGGGGAATTTTGTCGCGAGGAAGAGTCATTTGGGATGAGCAGCGGCGGCGGCAGTGGGGAATCTGAAAGATTGGTGACTGCAGTGGGCCCGGCGGAGGAGGGCGTATAAAATGGCATATTTCAAACTCATGAGAATAATGTTGGCCCCTATGCGAGTCGGCGAAGTATAATGGCAGATTTCGAAACGTGCATATTTGCAATGGCTCAAATCGAATTTTCCCAATATGTAAATACATAAGTAGTGGAGACTAGATTTAAAAAAACACCGTATAGAAGGCCACATATGCGGAGAATTTCATTTTCTTCGGGCCCAATCAAGTGTAATTGCCTTCGTTCTTTGATTTGAAGGAGATTGTTTTTGGAGTTGCTTTAGTGTACTTTTTTAAAAATTTGTACAAATATTAAAATATATAAAAAATAATTATTATTTTTCACCTTATTTATTTTATGATCTGTACAAGTTATATTGGGTGGTGATGATTGTCCCGATGGAGACACCGCTCTCATTTTTTTCTTTGTGAAAAGAGTCTGCGGAAGAAGTCTAGATGTCTTTCATGGCGAAATTGTTAGTTAATGGTGAGCCAGTGAATGGTCAACATCTGGCCCACGTGCAAAACTGGGAGCGGTTCGGTCAACGGCCGAGCAATCGCTAATCAAGTTTTCAATGGAATCCATCGCGGGGCAAAGAAAAAAATTTGTGTCCCCAGGTGCTATACAACATCTTTTCTAAAAAAATTAGATATATGATAAAAACACATATCTGAAAGTAGTTAAATATTCATCTCTCTTAACATATATCATGTAAGGGGTGTTATAGATGCTATATAACACATGGTGCTACTTATTTTTTTTCTGCGGGGCAAGACCAACGCAGCATGGACAAATATCACTGTAGTAACATCGATACTTGGTCCAGTAGCGATCAATCGGGGCTGCTCGGTCTAGATCCAAAGACCTAGATTAGCCCAAGGCAAAGCACTGTGTACACAAAGGTGAGGATACAGCTCCCTCAGTCTCCCGCATTCATGCTCCATCTAAGCTGTCTTGTTCTCTTTTAACCCTATGTTGGTATTGTTTTTATACGTGTTTTGTACTCTATCATAGTGCCATTTGATGTTTTTATACATCACTAATGATACGTATTATGGTACTGGTCATCTATATTCGAGATACACATGCAAAAGTGCTACATTGTAGGAAAACATAACTTAGAGAAATCCGCTCCTAAACCAGCAATCGACGGGTTTCAAAGATTCTTTTCATGAGCTTTCAACGACTATGGCATTTTTAAATCCCAATTTGGAGGCTCTCAAGATGGTGCTCTCATCAAAATGATCAAAACACCTACATCATTTGCCCAATTTGAAGTTCAGACATAAAAGTTACTCCCTCCGTTCCTATTTGTAGGGCGTTTTAGTTTTTATTGGAAGTTCTGTTTTGTAAGGCGTATGCAATAACTAGCGCATGCATAAGCAGATTAATTGGCCAGCAGTAATTACCAACCGCATGCATGCATGGGCGTGGCCAATAGGTGCTCTTAGGAGTAATTACCAACTGCATGCATGCATGAGCATGGCCAATGGTCGCTGTGTGAAGAGTGAACGAGGCATAATTAATCACGGTTAATTAGAGGAAATCCAGAAAACAAAACACATTGATGATTTATCTTGGTCTTCACAAAAAAACTTATACGCCCTACATATGGGAATGGAGGGAGTATGATGGAAAAACCAAGCCTTCAATAGATTGGCAATATGATGACATGGAGGATTGCTATGTGCATGCAAATTTCTAGGGGTAAATCTATGGTGAGACCCACAATTGAATATGAAAACATATTCGCTTGCTTTCGGATGCTTCCTCACAATTATTGGAGAAAGGAAAGCTAAAGAGATAAGAAAATTGAGAGATTTCGTATTTGCCATGGTAACAAACATGACCTATCTATTTGTTATCTTGCGACATGATTTCAGTGACCGAAATGGCTTCAAATAGAAAACTCACTGCTAAGAAGTTGTATATCTCTTTGAGTTGTCCAATTTAAAGTCTTCATTTACCTAATTTCGGGTTTTGAGATGGAAGATATGGGCCCTGCAATGTAGGCTACACAGAGAATTGGATTTAACTTTCAAGGAAAATTTAGCAATGAAGACAACAAAATTCAAACCAACTCAAAAATCTCTTCATTAGCTAAATGTTCAAAAAAGAATCACTCAATTTGGATTTTGGATGGCCAAGATATGGCCCCTAGAAGATTCACTGCGAAGAAGGAAAGTGCAATCTAATTTGTATTCGTAGGAGATTCCAAATTCAAACTTTCTAAACCTATTTCCAGCTCTACCACATCAAAGCCAGAACTATCCAGCCCCTTAGCCCTTAAATAGGACCCCATGGGCACCCTCCAAAGCATCCAATCTTTGAGTTTTTCTCTTGCCACTTCGGCGAGACCAGAGCAATGTTTCACCATGCCATTAGATCTAGATTAGATAATTAGGATTAGAGAGGTCTCTAATTTTGGTTCTCATGAGCCTCTCTAATTAGAGGAGGCCCTAATTAAGGTTCTAATTAGCCTCTCTAATTAGAGGAAGGCTGTCGAGATTCGCAATCTTCGTACTCTTCTTGATTGTAAGCATTCCTTTGTACTTTCTCTATTTTTATACTTTGATGTGATGGTTGACATATTTTGCATCTATGATTATCCTATTGTATGTATTCTTGATATCATGTGTGTTTCTTAGTCGGTAATTAGGTTGATTTAATTATTAATTGTTTAGATCTTGATTTAGACATGGTGTTTAGATGTAGTGAGTAGAAATATATCAAGTTGTGCAGGACCTGCCATGCTTAGATTAACCCTAGTGCGTGGCAGGTGCAAAGGTGAAAAATGTGGTATTAGACTGTAAGGTGAGAGCCACCTTAGTGATTGATCATGCATCTTATTCTTCCATCAATTTAGCATTATAACCTTCGAACCTAGTTCTCTCATCCTTACATTAGTTTGGTCTTTTCATCTTTTAAGCTAATTGCATTGTACCTAGATATCTTTTTACTGAACTTGGATCACATTTATCACTAATATATGTTTACCCTGGGTAATTAAATGTTTTTAGATTGTTCAACCTTATGCAAAATAATTCTATTATCTATGGATACGATAACCTTGGAATACTCTCAAGTGAAATAATACAATTAACCCGTATACTTGCGATTACATTTGATTGCACGTAGCTTGCGTCAACAACTTTTTTGGCATCGTTGCCTAGGAACGACAACATGAACCTAGGGCAATCTTTTCTATTTTTCACCCCAACACCATATACCCTTTGCCATTCTTATTACTATACAAGAATAACATAATTATGTGATGCCGCCACTGACAGCTACCGATCCTTGCCTCAACACCTGAAATCTCATATGCAATTCAATCTGTGTCAAACACTGAATCTTCGAGACATGAAATGTTGTGCACAAAGCAATAAATCTTACAGAGAAGATTCTCTTCGGTTGACAACTCAAATTTTGCACATGAAAGTCAACATGCATTCCAAGTGCCAAGCATCGAGACATTGGATGGAGCGCATTAGGCAATCCAAGATGACACAGATGATGCAAGTTGATGGAGCAAACAAGTACCACTATTGCAGGATCTCGATGGTACCTCGATCTGACATAAATAATGTTGGGTAACCTTTTCAAATAGAGGAGTCTAGCTTTCGACTTCAAATTTAGTGGTACCAAGAGGTAATCTGATTTTTTTTAAAATACCTTTTTTATCTCGTGGGAGGTCCTAGACTAGTCATAGCTAAGCACACGCCCTAACCTAACTAGCGGACCTCTTGTGCTAGTCAATGCCACTGTACATGCCGCCTCACGCCCCTACCAGTGTCGCCTCATGCATCCTCACTGCATCACTAAATTGCGCCATCGCGGCGCTATCACTGTACTACTATACCATGGCTACTTTGTCGTGTGATAGTCGTCGCCTCCCACCATGCGCCACTACAACCACCTACCTATGCTGACCCGTGCTTCACCATGCTCTAGCCGACACTATCAGCTCCCACACCCGGTGGCCATACCACCTCGTCTGACACCTTTAGTCCGTGTTGGTCGGTGTCAAGTCACTTCGATTGTTTCCTCCACCTTGCTAAAACCCTAGCCTCCACCCGAGCCCCAGCATTTACCTTTAACTTGTTTTTAACCAATTGATCATTCGCCTCTATGGTTGATCATCCAAAACCCTACACCATACTACCCCACTGCTTATAACATGCCATGTGCATGAGTTGGCACACTCGTATCGCTCGTTGTATACCCCATTAGCCACAACCCAATGCCTTCTTGATACCTCAGCCTCATTCCATCCAAACCCTAGTTGAACTTAGTCGTCGGTGTTTCGTATATCGGTAAGTAAATTTGTAAGTTAAGGGGCCGCGCGTTCCCTCTCCTTGAATGGTTAGACTTAGGGAGCCCAAGATGTATACTGGTTCGGGCTGAATGTCCCTACTTCCAGTTCGTGTGGTGATTCTATATTGCTTTGGGCGCGGAGGACTGCGTGGTGTTAAGCGGCGCTAAGGGTGGCCTTGGCGCCTCGTGCGTATGGGAGAGTTCGGAGTGGGTCGGAGCGATTCACTCGTCAAAGAGCCCCCCTTCACGAGGTCTGCCTCCTTTATATAGTTGGAGGGGGCAGGTTACATGGGAAATTGGAAATAGAAAGGATGAGGTGGCCTACGCTAGGAGTCCCGGTTTTCGGTCTTGACGACGAGCCGGCTCTGCGCCCATCTTTGGGTTGGTAGACACAATGGCGCCCGTTGGAAAGGCGCACCTACCCCTGTCTTGCTGCGAGATCTTGGCGTCGTAGCGCCTCGGGAGGGAGCGCACCCTCCCACTGTGCATGAGCGGGGGTAAGACTAGCGCTTGACTTCGGTAGCCCCCTCGCCGCCTTGGGAAGGAGCCACCTGCCCCTGCACGGTCACACTGAGCCGTCGTGTCCGTGGGGGCAGGTGACCAGCTCGAGGTCAACTGGCGTCGGTCTTTCATCCGACCCCTTGGCGGAGATCGCCTGGGTCGGAGCTCGTGAGGCCGTGCCGAGCGGTCGGACCGCCCGGTTGGCAGTCGGGATGAACACCGCCCCCGGTCGGATAGGTCGGTATGCGAAGGCGTTCGTGGTTTTAGCGGGGCCTTGGCGAGCTGGGCACGAGGAGGCCAATCGGCGTTCCGGTCTACTGGGGGTATCCATGGTATGAGTATTCATCAGTAGCCCCCGGGCGTAGGTCGGTCGACTGCTCGGTTGTCGAGTCCAGTCGGAAGGAGTGATGAAAGAGGTCGCGAGTTGGTCGGACACTTTCGTCGCTATCCGGTGGTAGCCCGAGCAGGCGTCCAGAAAAGACAGAGATTTGCACCCTGCAGTGGAGTCGACGACTTGGTCGATGCGAGGCAACGGGAACGGGTCCTTGGGACCTGGCTTGTTCAGGCTCGTGTAGTCAACACACACATTCACCATTGCTCGGTTTCTTTTTAATAAGTACAGGGTTGGCCAGCCACTCGGGGTGGCGGACCTCTTTTACAAGCTCTCTTCCTCGGCATCTGATGCCGAGTCCCGCTTTTTCCCCTTACCCCGCGACGATGCGGGGGTCCCGGAGATGAATCGCCTCAGGATTTCGTAGTCCCGGTACTTGTGCCTGATGGGGAACCCGTGGTTCGGACACGGGCTTTCCATCAGCTTCTCGAAATGGTCGGGCGCCTGTTGCACCTACTGCTTGGTAGGGTGGTCGGCGGCCGCGACCAAGTGGCCCTCGCGGCCTTGTTTCCCTCGCCACTTCCGTTGGTCAGAGCGGTCGGAGGAGGCGCCGACTTTGGTGACGGGATCTCGCTTGGCCTTCCCCTTTTCGAAGATGGCCCCCATAGCCTCTTCGCCAGAGGCGTGGTTGGTAGCGATGTCCAGAAGCTCCTTGGTGGTTCTGGGCTTGACGCAACCCAGCTTGTGCACCAAAGCTTTGGAAGTGGTGCCGTAGATGAACGCCCCAACGATGTCGGGAAGCTCGTTGCATTGCTGGGAGAAACGCCGGATGTAGTCCCGGAGAGTCTCCCCCGGCTGCTGCTTGCAGCCCTTCAGGTCCCAGAAATTCCCAGGGTGCTTGTACGTGCCCTGGAAGTTATCGACGAAGAGACTCTTCAAGTCGGCCCAGTTCCTGGTGGTCCTCACGGAAAGTACTCAAGCCAGGCTCGAACCGAGTCCGCGAGGTAGATGGGGAGGTACTGGATGACGAAGAAATCATCAGTAGCTCCACCCGCCCGGCATGCGAGCCGGTAGTCTTCTAACCGAACCTTTGGGTTTTGTCGCCTGATGTACTGCTCGTTAGCGGCGCCGAACTGGTAGGGAAATCTGTGTTGCGAATCTCCTGACAGAATGCCCGTGGCCCTGGGCCATCTGGGCTTGGGTTGCGGTCGTTGCGCCGACCGCTATCCACGGCCCGCGATTGGGCTGCTTCATTTATCGCCCTTTTTCGCGCCTCGAGAGTGGCACAGACGTCGCGACTGTTGCCCAGACGCTGGTGCACCGGAGTGCGTGAGGCCTGGGGCCGCTCAGGGTGCGTCGCCGTCTTCGCCCGACTCCGCCGATTCCGGGCGGTAACGCGGCTCGGACGGCTCGAGGAAGCGCCCGAGTGACGGGAGTTGGAGCCTTGCATGTGCTGCACGGCAGCACGCTCGACCAGTCCCCGGAGGTTCTGGTACATAGCCCTGGCCTCCGGGTCGTCTGGCTCAGGGATGCCGCGGAGCAGCATTGCAGCTGCAGCGACATTCTGGCTAGCATGGGGGAAGAACGAAAGGCCGTCAGAACCCTCGGCCAGCTGATGATGTAACTAACGTGCGTGCGCACGTGTAGCGCCAGGTGCGAGTGGGGGATCTGGCTGACTCTGCTCCAGGTCGGCTTGGAGTTTGTCGAGCTCGGCCCTTCGAGCCTCTAGCTCATCGCGCTGTTGCTGGAGCTCAGTGTGGCGAGCCTAGAGGCACTCAGCGTGTTCGCGCTGATACTCCGCCTCCTGCACTGCGGTGCACTGGAGGAGAGTTGTCGAACTTGGGAAGGTTGCGGCCGGGTCGGCCACGCTCGCCATGTTGCACTCGCGAGAGTACGGTCTGTCCACCGTGAGCTCCATGTCAGAGCTGGAGTCGTAGCTAGAGGAGTCCTCCAGTAAATCATGGACGGAAGCCGGCTCATAGCCGATCATTGCCACAAAGTGTGAGCCTGCAGGAGGCGACGTCGCCACCCGCTTGGGCTCATGGCCTTCCACGAGATGGCGCTGGGCCGAACTCGGCGTCGGGGTCGCCACAGGGCCTCGGCCGGAGGCTGCCGAAGCGTCGGCGACGGAGTCGAGCTCTGGCGGAGGCTGGGCACGAGAGGCGGGGGTGAGCACGAGCTCTCCTGCCGGGGTGGCGATGAGGTCGAGGGTGCCGAAGCGAATCCAGCTCCTCGACGCAGACGCGCCGTCGTGGGTGAAGGAAGCCATCAAGGAGGCAAATGGGAATCCGGAGATGACGATGATTCTGTGAGAGACCCCTACAGCGCGCATGCCTGCCGGTGTTTAGATATCTGGCAAGTAAATTTGTAAGTTAAGGGGTCGCGCGTTCCCTCTCCTTGAATGGTTAGACTCAGGGAGCCCAAGATGTATACTGGTTCGGGCTGAATGTCCCTACTTTCAGTTCGTGTGGTGATTCTATATTGCTTTGGGCGCAGAGGACTGCGTGGTGTTACAAGCGAGCGCTAAGGGCTGGCCTTGAGCGCCTCGTGCGTATGGGAGAGTTCGGAGTGGGTCGGAACGATTCACTCGTCAAAGAGCCCGCCCCTTCCCTGAGGGTCCTGCCTCCCTTTATATAGTCGGAGGGGGCAGGTTACATGGGAAATTGGAAATAGAAAGGATGAGGTGGCTTACGCTAGGAGTCTCGGTCTTCGGTCTTGACGACGAGCCGGCTCTGCACGCCCATGTCGTGTTGGTAGACACAGCGAGGGGCGCCCCGTCGGGAAGGGGCGCACCTACCCCCTGTGCGCTTGCCAGATGCTGACGTCGTAGCGCCTCGGGAGGGAGCGCACCCTCCCACTGTGCATGACGGGGGGATAAGACTGGCGCTTGACTTTGGCAGCCCCCTCGCCGCCTTGGGAAGGAGCCACCTGCCCCCGCACGGTCACACTGAGTCGTCGTGTCCGTGGGGGCAGGTGACCAGCTCGGGGTCGACTAGCGTCGGTCTTTCATCCGACCCCTTGGCGGAGATCGCCTGGGTCGGAGCTCGTGGGGCGGCCGACCAAAGGCCAGGTCGGACCGCCCCCCGGTTGGCTTGGTCGGGGATGAACGCCACCCCTGGTCGGACAAGTCGGGCGCGAGCGTCCTTCGTAGCCTTAGCGGGGCCTTCGGCCAGAGCTAGGCCTGGGGTGGCCCAATCGGTGTTCCGATTTGCTGGGGGTATCCATGGTATGAGTATTCGTCACTAGTCTACCTAGCACATGTCCAAACCCTACTTAGCCGATTAGGAATTTAGGATCTATAACCTAGCCGTCCACCTAGAGCCCATAGCTTTGACATTATCACATCGCCCTATTGTGTTTTTATTTTTCAAAAAGGATTTTCAATTTCCTTTTTCTTTTCAAATCACCTCTCTTTTTTGCCTAATCCCTCTCTGCCCTTTAGTAAAACAAGGGGTGCTAATGGTTTGGGTGGGAATAGGTTAAACGGATTTGTTTTTAGTTTGGGTTGGCTTTGGATGGGTGGGAATGAATTGAGGCCTCTAATGCTTTAGGGTGAGTTGGGTTTGTAGGTCAATTGGTTTGGTATGGATTCTAAATTTTTGGGTTACGACAGTTTAACTCGTGGGCTTAAATGGGGTTTTAACCCGTGGTGTGAGGTGCATGCCTAGTGCCGTCCAAACTCTCGCCACCTCTCGACCCAAATGAAAGAAGCTGCCACCCTCTCCTCCCTGATTCTCCTTCCATTCTATCCTTTCCACCTCCCTCTCCTCTTCTCTCCTCTCCTCTCTTTCACCCTCATGATTCCTTGCCCCCAATATGCTATCCTAACATGCACTTAGTTTTGATCGATTGAAGCACCCCCAGCCCGACCTGTTTGAAATTTAGAAGTTTTTTAATTGCATTTTTGGTAAATTTCATAATTATTGAATTTATTTTGGATTATATTATATTTAGTATTAAGAGAAAATAAAAATCTTAGTTGGAAACATGAACACTAAGAATGCTTTATAATGCACTTATGCACATGATCCAATACATGGTACTCTTGTCTTTAGTGTGCTACTGTGATCTAGAAATGAGCTTCATAACTTGAATGACTGAACTAGGTGGGTTGGAGATGGGTTGAAATGGGTTGAGGAAGTGGTTTGAAACCGTATTAGTGAAAAGGGTTGGTTTGGTTTGGATTGAAGTGCCATGTGGGTTGAGTTAGTTTGGATCCAAAGGAATGATTAGTGGGTTGGGTTGGTTTGGGAGAGTGAAGCTTGCTATTGTGGTTTGGGGATTGGAAATAAGTTAGGTTTTAGACCATTAGCACCCCTAAGTACAACATTCCTACAACATCATGTGAGTGGCTTTCAAGAGCCACATGAATGAACGTTGAGCACTTAAGCACATCATCTTCAACAACAAAAGAAAATCAATGTACATTTTTTATCTATATTCTTTTTCGTGATTAGTTTAGGAAGTGTACACTCCATTGCTCAGTTACTCAAAGTAATCAGGTGCTTAAGTTGATTAACAGAACTAAAGAGATAAATTGTTTGCGCAAGTGGCATTTGTATGATTTTGCTTTGACCTAACATATAACTAGAGGCTTCTTGAGCTATGATCCGCAGACCACCAGGTACGTATCTTTGTTCTATAGGTTCATCTATGTATACTTTGATGAAACACATGCACAAGGAGGGATGACCGCAAATGCTGGAGAAGGAGCAAGACAACGAGCAGCTACGCTACATCTTCATTATCATCAAGCATCATGTCTAGTTCGACACACCCTACAGGGTTTACTGTGAGATTTTGACTCTCAAAACACTTTTCACATAGTTTATTGTTTCATGTTTGATGCTCTAGACTACTTCTAGTACTTGTTTTGTAATTTGTTTGCTTCATACGATTAGTGGTTAGTGGTGATTTGCTAACTTAGAATAATTGTAATCTAGCGAACTATAGAAAATCGAAAAACCTAAAAACATGCATGTAGATTTCTCTTCTTCTTTTTTCAGTAATTTTGCCATGCATACATTTTGTTAACCCTGCATTTGCATATAGACATTTCCCCCAGGCTGCATCTTTGCATTTAATATTATATTATTAGGTGTGGTGCCCTTTCTTGTTGCTTCTGGAAAGGTTTAGTTCTAGATATTAACTTTGACGTTTGAGCCACATGAGTAGTTGTGTGAAGAAGCAATGGCAGGTCTCCAATAGCTGCCTTGGAGGTATTGCTATGTATATCATTAACCTATATAGGGAAGCATTTAGGTGGAAAACACTTGTGATGATGGCCTTGCCATTTTTCTTGCGAGAAATGGTGATGACATTGCTATTGGTTGTATCTTGCAAGTTTCTTTTTCATAACTTTGTACTCTCATTAGTAGGGTTGGCATTGTTTTAACACTAGTCTTAAGTAGGGTTGCAATCGGATCGGATTTTTGCCAACCGACCGGACAGGTTCGGATCGGATTCGGATTTTTTTTTCGGATAATTTTCGGATTCGGATTCGGTTTCGGATATTTTATTTCGGATTCGGGAGAGCACTATCCGTCGGATCGGTATATTTCGAGGAAATTTTCGGATATATTCGAATACTAAGATTTGGATATCTGAATGTCGTTTGGCCTCTAGTCCTTAGACTCTTCAGTCTTCACTCTTAGAGTCTTAGTCTCTTATCTCTTAGACCCGACACTGCAATGCACATAACCCTAGCTCTCTGCCTCTCTCTCAGTCTCCAGGCTCCAGTAGCCCTCCGCCATTCATGCCCTCCCTCCCATCGCCGCCGCCCCTCGGTCTCTCCGCGCAGCCTCCCGTGATCCCATCGAATCCCTCCGGCCCTCCAGGCTTGGCGCCCGGCCGCCACTCGGCCACTGCCGCTCACGATCCGCCGCCACCCTCCCGCCGCCGCTCGGGCCGCCGCCCTTCAGTAATCACCGGGCATCCGCCACCATGCACTGGAGCCCATCTCCCCTCAGTGCCTCCTCCCTCAGCGCCCGAGCCGGCGAGCCCCTCAGGCCTCAGCGCCCTGCTATTGCCACCCCTACTCCGGTCCTCCCTCAGCACCTCCTCCGGTCCTCCCTCAGCAACCGAGCCAGCGAGCACCTCAGCGCCGCACCCGAGCCCAAGGTTCTCTTCTTGTTCTTCTTGATGCTCTGTGATGGTTGGTTGTTGATCGTTCATGCTCTGTGATGGCTGATCTGTGATGAGAAAAAATATTCATGTGATGGCTGATCTGTGAATCTGTGATGCTTGATATTGCGGAAAAAATATTCATGTGGGGGGCTGAATTCAACGGGAAACTGAATGAGATTGTCAGATTGAAGTGCAAGAGGGAGACAATATTTCAGATCTGAAAATGCGTGAAAGCTTCATTAGTAAGCTGGTTGATGGTTGGATGTAAATGTTGGTTTTGAGTTTAACAACTGGGTAACTGGTATCATGTATGCGATTTTAGGTTGGTGTGAGAGTCAGGTTCAGAAAGAAGTTGGAGCTTCATATGTTGTTCAGTTGTGATCGGTGTCTGACTGTCTGGTTCCAGTTTCTGGTTGATGGCAGGAGGTTTTGCTGGTTTCTGGTGTGGTAAAATTTTTGTTGATGGTTAGGTCTGTGTGGTCTTGATGTTGATGACCTTAATTGTTGAGAATACTTTCCTCAATTTCTTTAATGAAACTGGGACATCAGGGTTTGCATGGATGACAGTGTTAATCTGGTTGTTAAGTTAGGCAGCAGCCCTTTGATAATCCTTTTGATTTGTGTCATCTAAGCATGTTATCTAAGCATGAGTTAATAGCTTTGATCATGTAATGATATGCAGTTTGAACAGGATTAATATATCGTTTGCAATCTTGTTTTGTTTGCTCCAATCCAAGCGATCTAAATTATGCATGCATTTATCTTCGTAATTTTGGTTACGTGATGCTATCCTTTCACATCACACCTTATATGGTACTAAAATCATTAAATCATGAACTTCAATGAAGAAACATAAGCCAAGATTGTGTAGAAACATTAGATGATATTTTCTCTTATTTAGCATATGACAAAATTTATAATCAACCATTTATTCCTTTGCGAGATAAGCCATGGGTCGAGCACTTTCGGTTTGATCTGGTGAATCAATCGATTGTAGTCTGTAGCCATCAAGGAATCTTTTAGAAAGTTTGATGAGGTCTGGATGCCACTCCTTACCGATTACCATGGTGTATAGGGGTTAGGGAAGCAAATTCTTTGGGTATCTCTCATTGCGTGTCGCAAAGACTTGATGTCATTGTGAAACAAAGACTAGCTGGAAGTGCAGGGAGCGACTTATGCGTATTCTTCTTTCTTTATACTTCACTGGAAGTGCCTGCAGTAGCTTGTCTGTATTCTTCTTTCTTTATACTTCACTGGAACTCTGGAAGTGCCTGGAGCAATTGCCAATTTGCCATGCATGATCGCCTGATCGGAAAATACTTCTACTAAGTTTTGCATTTTGTTACATATTGTTGTTCGTTTATTATATCCCACTTTGAATATCTGTATGATATTATTTACGTACCGTTCTATGTTTTGTAACTTTTCATTTGTGTACCGTTTAAATTGAACGTGCTTTTTTAACTTTGTTGGATTGCCCAATAAAATGACTTACTAGATTGCGATAATCTTGTTGCATGTTGCACTTATACGGTTGTGTAACATCCCGAAATTTCCGCTTTTCAAATATTAATGTTACTTTAATGCAATTTATGATTTTGTGATTTTTCTGAATTTATTTGGATTTTCTGAGATTTACCAAAATTATTTTGAATATCAATATGGCCTTTTTCTGAGAAATGATTATAAAAAGAAATTTGCAAAATAAAGTTTTTGTGAAAATATTTTATTTAAGTCCAGAATGGCTCAAAATATTTTTGAGAATTTTCTGAATTTTTAGAGTATTTTATCACTTTAAATAAATCAAAACCATTTCTTGAATTTAATTAAATCGAAAAGCGAAAAAATCCAAAGTTAACGATGTTGGGCAAGCCCGATTATTGTCTTGAACAGGTTGGTTTTAAAAGGAAATTCTTGCGGACTTGGATTAAAATTCAACGACCTTTATCACCGGCGTATATTAGAAACCACGAATTTTTACGTCACGGATCTGAATCGACGGAAATCGTTAAATCACGTCAAGCCGAAGTCCATCGCTATTTCTTTGTCTTGAGTCCCGTTCAATACCGCCGAGACTTTCCTTAATTACGCACGTGGTACGGGTATAAAAAGGAGCCGGGCGTTCCTCAAGACTCGTCCCAGTCGACGCCGTGTCTCGATTCTTATTGCCACGGAGAAGCATCGAGGAGCGCCACGCATGACCGATCCAAGAACGATTGGCGCCATCGTTGAAGACCAGGCGCGCGAAGGACTTCCGTTCTCCAGGCGCGTGGCGGCGTGACCGGGTCAAACTCCAAACGCCAGCGCCAAGCCGAAGCAGCAAGGACTTGGAGTCCACGCACGGGAGAAGGACAGCTGCGGCTGTGGGCCCTGCGCGTGGCTGAATTTGGCAAGGAGTCGGAAGACTTTCCAGGCGGGAGAACTACGGCCGCGCTATTTAAACCCCGTTCGGGCGACGCCAGGAGAAGCGAGCGGCAGGCGATCGAGTGAGTCGCGCCAACGATCGAAGGATCTCGCGAAGGAGCGCTGGCATCGCCAAGAACCGAGCGAGCGGCAGGAAATTCGTGAGCAAATCGAGAATTCGCGCCGTCGTCCGAGGGAAGTCGCGGCGTCGTAGGAGATTTCGAAACCTGTATTTAGAGTTGTCGCCGAGGCCGTCGTCGTCGTCTCCGGTGAATTCAAGCCACCGTCGCTTCGTTGCCGATCGGGAACTTCACCAGCCGTCGGATTGTAATCGAGTGTAAGGAATTCGTCCACGTCATTTCGGAATCGATAAGCGTCTCCGACTAAATATCAGCTGTTGGATTTAAGTCGGACAGTTGATATTAGGCCACGTAGTAGATTTATCCGTAATCGTTAGATTGAGTTCATCAGTCTAGACTTCGCCACGTTTTGTCCGTACAAGCCGGGGCAGGAAAATTCGGATTTTCTTTATAAAAGTAATTCGGAAAGATTTAGAATTTCTAATTCCAGAATTTAGTTTATTTTCAAACTTCTAAATGCTATAGCTTTTGCATATGAATTCGATTTGGGTGATTCAAAGTCTTAAAATTTATAAACTCAAGATATATCTAATGGGGGTTTTATTTGAATTTTTGAGTTCATTTGCTATTTGTTCTTGGTGTTTATTTGCTATTTGGTTTTGGTTTTATTTGCTTTCTCTCTCGATTAGCGTGAGAGCGTTGAGTTGAGCGAGGTGTCGGAAGAAGGATTATTATTTCAAGAGCAAACTTCGGAGCAATACCAGGAGCTTAAGCAAGGCAAGTTGTGCTTTGATCATGTTGCACCCATAAACTAGATTGCATGCTATTTTGATTTACCTTATCACTTGTTATTTTATGTGTATAAATGATTTCAACATAAGTTTGGGATTAGCTATCGTACCCTTTGAATTACACCCTACCTTGCTAGTTGTATGCCATGATCCACTTGTCACCCTAGGTTGGCTCACTATAGTGTTGGTTAATAATGAAATCAACATGGATGGTTAGATCGGATTAAAATGCTTAGCCATGCCACATCATCACATGTACATGGAATATTGATTATTAAATTTGACTAATGGAATATGGAACAATGATGTTAACTTGTGTGTCATGTGTGGTCACACGATGAGATTGAGTTGTTGTGGCAAGGGATGTCACGCAACGATATTGAGTTGTTGATGGCACGTGGTGCTTGGTAATCAACTAGGGTGGTTATGATTTTGGGTCGGAGCAAGTGGCAAGGGCAGGATGCCTGGGTGGGCCCGATGGGCAAAGGATATGTGTATGTCTTGCTTTGATCAAACCATAAGGACACCTTGCGAGCCTTTGACTGAGTCAATCATGCAACCACATGTACATTATGGGGCGACCTAGTGACTAATTTGCAAAGTCTTGGCTTTAGTACTATCATGGTGGTGTGGTTCACCTTTGAATGAACCAGATGGCGCAAGAGGGGGCCTATTTGGGACAGGATGTCCTTCGATGTTGAAACCTTAGCGGGTAATCTTGGGCTAAGGCGAGCATTGTAAAGGCTTTGTCATGATTCTCTGTAGGCATACCAAAGGAAGTGTGCTAATAGCTTGGCATCAAAGAGATTATCATGTCGTGTGGGTAAAGTGCATAACCTCTGCGAGTGTACAATCTATTAGGATAGCCGTGCTCACGGTATTGAGCAAGCTCGGGATTACTGATCAAGGGTTTAGATGTTTTGAGATAAAACTTGGGATGCAAGGCGAGTTGTCATGAAAGGTTGAATCTTGACTTAGGATGAGAAATTTGGTTTATTTGAGAATCATCAATCTATTTACTTGTTATTATTTGTTTCTTGTCTTTTCAATCTATGAATTGTATATGTTTTCAAATCTCGCTTATTGCTTATGACCCATGAGCCTTCCTTTGGAATAAGCACGCGTAGCTATGATAGCATTGCATTACATGCACAACTTGTTGAGTACGTGTTGGTGTACTCACCCTTGCTTAACAACCAACAACGATGGAGGAATCATCTTCAATATTGGAGAAGGACTTTCGGTGGGCCGCGTGTCACTAGGCCAATCCTAGTCATTTGCTGTGGTGTCTTGATGGGACATCTCGTTTTCTACTACTTTCCATTGCAGCTTGTCTCATTGGTTTTGCTATTGCCTTATGAAATTTGGAGGCAGTAGGAACTCCTTGGCCAACCGGGCGTCTGGTCAGCGGAGCCCCAAGCTCGGAAGGCCCGACCACGACACAGGTGCATCTTGGGCGCTCGACCTAGAGCGCTGGGACCAGTTTGACCTGCTCGATCTCAAGCTCGGGCGGGATCTCGTTCAAGCCTCGGTCCGCCTACAGGATTTGGATCGAACATCGGTGATTGCCAGGAGCGGGTCGTGGGATGACTCGAGTGCGTGGCAAGCTCGAGGCGATTCTTTGCCGGCCCTCAAGGTGCCTGAAGGCCCCTCTCAAGGGTGGCTCCGGTGGTTGCGTCTGAGAGGAAGTATAAAGACCAAGGACGCATGAGCTCCAAGGAGACGAAGACAACACAGCACACGCAGCAGCGCGAGCTAGGAATCACCTTTACCATCTTAAGTTGTAAACACTGCTCTGTATACCTAGATAACAAGAATCACCACATGAGGCGGCGGAGTAGAGCTTTTACCTTCACGGGGCTCGAACCAAGATAAACTCTTGTCTCGTGCTCGTTGTCGCCTTGCTCCTACCATCACCGCGATCGATTTTCTTCGCCGTTCGAGTAAAACACAGCTCGGGTCCCATAAACTCTCGACCCTACCTCTTTCTTGCGGTTGACGATCCGATCATCGGCAATTGGCGCCCACCGTGGTGCCCGATTGTTTTGCTCTTCGCGAGAACGACACCAAGACTCCGTGAGCATGGCGCCTTCATCGACGGATTTTCTTGAGAACAGACTCCGACTCGTGTCCTGTTCACGCCCTCGCCGCGCCGCTCGGCGGCCGACGTTACGGTGGCGGACGGGCAAGGCATTGAGGGAGATGCGGATGACCGTGATCCGCAGACCCGAAGACGCTTCGCCGGATGGTGCGAGTTGCCATCAACCAAGCCATAACACTCTCGGCGGGAGGCCCAGAGAAAACGGCACATCTTCGGGCCACCCAGCTCCCCCCCGGAGCGCCTCGCCTTCTCGCCGGGTCATAGCCAACCCCGATAGGGCGAGTCGGACCTCTTTGGCGAGCCCCGCCGAAGAACTCGATCGGTTTGTGGACCGAGGTGGCACCTCCGCAACATCAAAGTCAACACTCGGGGACCCGCTCGAGAAGTAATGATAACACGTCGTGCCATCGATCGCGTCGGACACCTCCTGCCAGAGTTAGCCCCGAAACAACAGCTCGGGGCGAGGCTCAGAGCGACGCTTGGCGTCCCCACGGCACCGCGCCAACGAGACCGAACTGGCCGAGCCGCTCCGAAGTCGTGGCGGCGAGTCGTGGACCTCTCCGGGTTCGCCCAAGCGCCGCGGTCGGGACCGCTGCGTTACCAACGGTGATTCCGTGCTTTCGCACCATGGCGTTCCGCGGAAGTCGGGCCGCGGGAGCCTCGACTCGAGTCCGGCGGCGAGGGATCTTGTCGGCGATGACCATGACCGGCGTCGCTGTCGACCTCTGGTACATGGCGTACTCAAGCGGCCTTCGTCGCGTCGCGATGGCTTGCTCGGTTCAAGCCTGCTACGATCGGCGGCGCGACGGGACCAAGAACCCCGACGAGTTCTGTCCATCTATTAAACCGCTATCTGGCGGTGGAGGACGAGCTTCGTAATGGCAAACTACCTCCGGATACGGGCGGGCCGCTAGGACTCGCTTTTAATCGGCTTTGGCTCCTTCAGTCGTGGCGCCAGATCAGAGCGCCCGCCGCTCCAACTTCTAGAGTTATTCTGGCGGCGGGCAGGAGAAAGACTGGATCGTGTCATCGGGGAAGAAACGAGCCATGCGCGACTTTGTGCGGCGATTCATCCGCAAGGAAACTGATCGATCATTTCGATGAGGCCGTCATCAAGGCCTTCAAGTTCGAGTCTGTGATCGGCGTCTCACCGAAGACACAGAGATCACCTCGAGGCTCGGCGTCAACAAACTTTTCCGCATGGCGGAGCGCGATGCTGCGACGATACCGTCCGTGCCGAAACGCGACTTCGACCAAGGTAAGCTTGGTCGAACCAAACGGAGGCGGGCGAGTCCAACTCGGGGGCGCCACCAAGGCGCCACCACCAAGAAGCGAAAGCGCGATCGCGAGAGGTGGCGGAGGGCTACCGCTGCGTGATCGTCTCGGCGGATGGCGGCCAGAGGTCCTCGAGGTCGAGGCCAAGCTCGGGAGGACTCTAAGCCTCGCCAAGGTCGACCCGACCGCACCAGCGAAGAACCAGCCCAGCAGGGGAGGGCAGCGTGCGGTCCCGGCGACGATGCTCGGCGGCCGAGGTCGAGTAGCGCGGGTTTGATGAAACAAAGTTCGTCTTTTCCACAGGCGGTGGCCACGATCTGCGAACTGCGGGCTTGGCGAGAATAAGCTAGGCGCCTTCTCGATGGGCGGGTGAGATGCCTATGCTCCGAAGGATGACTACCACTGGCCGGGTGAATGCGGCGCGGCTGCACACGACCTCGACCGAGTTTCACAAAGGCGGCGTCGGATCGGCGTCATCTTGGTGGCTCGTCGGCCTACCGATCGGCGCGAGGTCAAGGCCGCGCCGCGCACCATCTACCGTCGTCGGCACTGGGAAGCCCACCGACAGCCACCAAGTGGGCCGGCCACCATCACCTTCTCCCGAGGATGCTCTCCTGGTATGGCTCGAGACCTAAAGACCGCCTTGGTCGTGACCCGACCATCGGCAACACCACGATCGGTCGTGTCATGGTCGATGGCGGCGGCTCTCTTAACTTCTGCGGCGGGAGCGCTCGGCCGGATCTGATTCCCTGGCGAAGGTCAAGGCGTCACCATACCATTCTTGGGATAGTCCGGGAGTTCGACCACCCCTTGGGGCGGGTTGTCTTGCCGGTCACCTTCGGTGGCTCGACAACTTCGACCGAGTTGATCACCTTCGAGGTGGTCGAGGGTGACCTCCGTATAACGCCATCCTCGGGCGACTGCCTTGGTCAAATTTATGGTCGCCAACCATTATGGCCATCGATGCATGAAGTTACAGCTAGCGGTGTCATCATCGTCTTGGCGACCTACAAGCGGCGCATGGTTTGTGAGACCAAGGCCTTGGCCCTTGCGAACATCTTGCCCAATGTGTCGAGGAGACGACGAAGAACGCCCGCGAAGCGGCGTCTGACCTAAGCGGAGAACGAAGGCCGTCTTGCTTCGGCGAGAGCGACCCGACCAGTGTGTCCATCGTCTCCGATGAGTGAGTCCCAAATAGGAACTCGAGCTCGTCACCTTCCTTCGCGCCAACAAGGGTATATTCGCAGGAGCCCGCGGATATGCCCGCGTCGAGGAGGTGATTGAGCACAAAGCTGCAGTGGGATCCGCTCCCGACACATGCACCAAAAATTGCGTCGCTTCTCCCGGAGAAAGTCGCAGTCATCAAGGAGAACCTCGACAAGCTCTTGAAGGCCGGCTTCATTCGTGAGATTAACTACTCCGAGTGGCTGGCCAACCCGGTCATCGTACAGAAAAAGGGAGGAAAGTGGAGAATGTGCGTCGACCATACGGGGTTGAACTCGGCTTGCCCGAAGGACAATTTCCCGCTTCCGCGCATCGACCAGATCGTGGACTCCACCGCGAATGCTAAGATGCTGAGCTTCTTGGATGCTTACTCGGGGTACCACCAGATCAAGGTGGCGGTCGGCGAGCAAAGCAAGACCTCCTTCATCACGCCGTTTGGCACCTATTGCTATCGACCATGTCATTGATGCGCACAATGCGGGGCCACTTTTCAACGTCTGATGACCAAGACTTTCGAGCCCCAGATCGGGCGGAACCTTGAGGTCTACGTGGACGACATCATCGTCAAAAGCCCCGCCGAGGGCGACCACGTTCGCGACCTCGAGGAGACCTTCGCCAATCTGAACAGGCACAAGATCAAGCTCAACCCCGAGAAGTGCGTGTTCGGTGCAGCGTCCGGTAAGGTGCTCGGCTACATGATCGGGGGCTCTGGGGTTGGTCCAAACCCGGAGAAGATCGAGGCGATCGAAAAGATGGCACCCCCGGCCTCGATCAAGCAGGTGCAAAGCCTCATCGGCGCATAGCGCCCTCGGCAATTCATCTCGAGGCTCGGCGAGCGCGGGCTCCCATTCTTCCAAACCTTGCGCAAGCACGGGGGCTTCGAGTGGACTCCAGAGGCCCAGCGATCCTTTGACGACCTGAAGACATACCTGTCGTCCCCACCCCTCCTTAGCGCCACAACTTTGGTGAGAAGTTCTTGCTATATCTCGCGGCCACCCCCATCTTTGTTAGTGCCGTCTTGGTAGCGGAATGGGGCCTCAAGAAGACACCCATTTATTACGCCAAATGAGTCTTGCACGGCTGAAGAGCGCTACCCGCAGTCTGAAGTGTTATATGCTCTCCTCATGGCCAGCGCAAGCTCGGCACTATTTCGAGCACACTCAGTGGTCGTCCCGAGCAACTTCCGCTCGGGGACATCTGAGAACCCGGAGGCGGCGGCGAATCGCCAAGTGGGCCATGGGCTGGCGGCGTTCGGCGTCCGGTCGTGGCGCGCCGACCATAAAGTCGCAGTGCTCGCCGACCGTGGTCGAAAGAGACGTCGCAGCCCGCTCCCGAGCTTCAGTCGAAGACGAAAAGCCCTAGGTCATGTTCTTCGACGGCTCGAGATCCTTCAAGCGCTTCGGTGGGATCCTTATCCTCACCCAGCGGCGACAAGCCGAGTACGTAATTCGTTTTGGCTTCTCGGCGACCAACAATGTGGCGGAATCTGAAGCTCTCTTGGCGGCTTGCGAGCTTGCAAGGCCATGGGAGTCGCCGCTGATCGTGAAGGCGACTCGGCTCGTCATCAATCGGTTCAACAAGGACTACCGTGCTCGGGAGACTTCGATGACAAAGTACCTCGCCGAGGCGCGCAAGATGGAGAAGTGGTTCCGAACTTGGAGCTCAAACACATCCCGGAAGGACAACTCCGGCGCGGACTCCTCTCCAAGCTCGGCTCCTCGACGACGAAGTCCCACCCGACGTCATCCTCGAACACCGGCGGCCCGTCAATCTCCGACCAAGAGGTCGCGCTTCGCCATGGTCGAAGGTACACCCTCTGGCCGAGGCCATCCACGATTTCCTTGCTCGGGCGACACCACCCGACCCTACCGAGAGGAGCCGGATCAGCGCCGGCGAGTCAGCCTGCGCTTGTCGAGGAGAGCTTCTGAGCGCAATGTTTCCGCATCTGGACGGTGCATCTCCACGGAGGAGGTAAGTACCTCTTGCATGATATTCACTCGAGGCCTCGTAGGCGCACTCTTCGTCTGAGACAATGGTGGAAGGCCTTTCGCATGGGGTACTATTGGCCCTCGGCAGGATGCTCGTGATATCGTCGCTTTGCCGAGCCCGCCAATTCCACGCCCGAAATCGCATCAACCGCCCTCTGCGCTCGGACCATCCGCTCGCGTGGCCCTTCTCGACACAGAAATTTGGACATCCTCGGTCCTTTTCCTCAAGCGGCCGGGGAAGAAGTTTACGTTAAGTCGCTATCGACACCTTCACCAAGTGGATAGAGGCTGAACCGGTCTCGACCATAATCGCTTTCGGGCGGCGATTCATTTCTTCCGCTTGTTCGTGGTCACAGTGCGGGGTTCCATGCAAGATTATCGCGACAACGGTACTTTCGGTTTACGGCGAGTTGTTCCAGGGAGTTTTGCGAGAACTTCGGCATTAAAATTTGCTTCGCGGTGGCTCACCCCGAACAGCGGAGCGGAGCAACGCCAACCGCAAATCGTCGTATGCGTCAAGAAACGAGTCGCGAGATGAGCTCGGCCGACACGGCAAGGCACAGGTGGGCGAACTTTCCACCGTCCTATGGTCTATTCATTACCACAACAAGCCGAGCCATAGGGTCCACACCCTTCCGGCTCGTGTTGATGCAAAGCCCGCCCCGCCTCCCGAGGTCACTGCTGGCTCTGCCGAGTCGGCTTGGTCGACCAAGTCGACTTGGCGTTGACGGTCTCTCGACCTCACCCTCGTAGAAGAAGTAAGATGCGTGCCTTTGCTACGATCAACGCACTACCTGCAAACTCTTCGCAGACATGCGTCTCGGTCGGTACGACCTAGGAAGCTCCTTGTTGGGGACTTAGCCTTGAGGCGGATTCAGAGCTCGTCGAGCACCAACAAGTTATCCCATGATGGGAGGCCCCTATAGAGTTGTTTCAACAGATCGCCGCGGGGCTTCTGGCTAGCGATGCCCGACGGCAGAGAGCTCTCTAGCTCGTGGAATATAGATCGACCGGAAGTTTTATGTGTAAACCCTATGCCTCACATTTCAATAAAATTTGGTCTTTCATTTTCTATGTCCGCTTCGCCGATATTCTTGCTATTTCTTTTTGAGCGGTTCCTCGTTTGTTTTTCCTCGAACACAACCCTCGTGCGCAAACACATTCGCTCCTGGTCTAAGCGACGCAGGTTTGACGTTCACCGCCAGCGAACGAGCTAAACGTAAGCCGAACCTCTTCGCAATCTAGCTCTTCCCTGTGCTCGGGCTCGAGCTGAGAACCTCGCCACTTTAGCCGTCGAGCGATATGCATGGTCGCAAGGACCGTTCGAGTACTAACGATGTCCGCGTGCCCTTCTACCTTCTTGGTGTTCCTCCACTCTGCAGGTCGTGGCCTCTCGTCCATATTTAAGTCTTGTGCCCGAGGCACGCGTCGCTCGACCTCGGACCCAACGGGGGCTGGGTAAGGCTACCCTATCGGCGCACGACCTAGAAAGCACGGGAACGGCTAACAAGCAAAGCAAGAAAGACTTCAAAGTATCCCCAAACCACGGGTCCACAACAGGGACGAGGTTTCTTTGTACACCAAAAACTAACCATTCTGTTAGTACATCCCTTGCTTTTTAAAGTTTTTTTTCTGTCGGCCATCTCATGGGCGAAGCTCTTGCTCGAGCTCGGCGACTTTGGTCCTCAGGGCCGATAGCTCACTCTGGTTCTGGAGGGCCACCGTGGAGGCATCCGAAGCTCGGCGCCGTTCGTCTTGGAGCTGGGTCATCGCGCTCGTCGCCGCCCTTTTGGCACGCTCAAGCCTCCCTTCAAGCTCCGAGACCTTGGCCTCGAGCTCGGGGGACGCTTTCGCCGAGGAAGACCGGTCCATGGCGGCCTTCTCCAGGTCTCCTCGACCTTGGCTGCTCGTCCTCGACGCCTTGTTGGCGCGGCCGAGCTTCTCTTGAGTTCCGGATCTTAGTCTCGAGGTCGGGGGCGCTTCGGTCGGAGCGGCGCCTACGCAGCAGCCTTCTCCGGGCTTCAACTTTGGCCCGCTTCGACCTTGGCGCCTTGGCCGGCCGTGCGGCGCTCTTGCTCGGCGGCCAGTATAACCATGGTCGCGTTCGGAGGCCTGGCACGCTCGAGCTCCGCCGCATGGGCTACTTCTTGTGCCCTCATCGTCGCGCGCAAATCGTCAATCTCTGGGCCTCTCGCCGAGCTCTCCTTGCTCGACCTCAATGGTCCGGATAAGCTTGTCGCGCTCAACCTCCGCGCCTCTATTGCGTCCGAAGGCCCTTGACTGACGGCATGCTCTGAAGGCCTTGTAGCCTTTGGGTGGCATGGTCGATCACCTTCACGACGAGTAGGGAGGCCCAAAATGAGGAATAAGGAACACGAAGCTACCGACTCTGAAATCGCAGAAGACCCTTACCTTGCGAAGATGGCCTTCGGCGTATGCGGTTAAACTCCTCGCGATCGTCGATCGATTGCGGGATCTCTTCCTCCTCGTCGGCCGTGCGCACTAGTGTCAAGGTCGACCCGACCACCTGTGGCGCTCGGCCGGGATCTCGAGTTACCGCCTAGGGGCTGCTGGTCGTCGTCACCTCCTCGGGTTCGACCGTCAACAACTGTGGAAGGCGCGATGCTAATCTTGGTCCCACCTTCACGACCGGGCCCCACCCGTCTCGGCTCTGAGGGGACGGCGGTAGGTCCGCCACAGATTCTCGACCTCCACGGTAAAGTACAGCACCTCGGTGCCAATGTGACCACTACGGGCAGGTCGCGGAGCCCTGCGGCTGGTCACCTTCGGTGGCCGGAGGAATCGTGGCCTCGGCGCCTGGGGCGGCCGTGGTCGGGAGCTCGGGGTGTCGCCTCGGTAGCGACCACGGCCACAGGCACCCTCCCTCGCGGTGAAGCCGGGAGAGTCGACAACGGCGGCGCATCATGAGCCTCGCCGGTGTCAAAATCCATGGCCGGTTGCGGGCCGAGCTCTCCATCGTCTCGAATCATCAAGGGCTGGTCGAACTCACCGGCCGGAACCAGTCCAAGCGACCGACGGGGTCGCGTTAAGCGCGAAGGCGGCAGGACCAACTCAAGCGTATCCTCCTCCTCGGACTCGGACTCGCCTCGGACAATAGCCATCGTCAAAATGGGCAAATTCGAGCTCGGGTGCTCACGGATCTGCGATCAAAAGCATACACTAAGCCAAAAAGATCACGAAAGGCGCGCGACTCGAGATGCAAAGAATTTACAGGTCACGATCTTACGTCTCGTCGAGGGTCGTCGAAGGTCTTGTTGCCCGATCTTTGAGGGCGCTCGCTTGCGCGTCCTCACGACACAGGATCTCGAGGCGGAGCCGGCTCCGACGCTCGCCGCATGCAAGGGCCCGGTTCAAGCCCCAGGCGGGGTACCAAGACTGGCGACGGCCAGCGCCTCTTCTTGCAACTAGGAAGGTCTCGTCAAGCGCAAGGCACATGAACTTAGGCTCGGGGCTCGGCCGGTAGGGTCCTTACTGTGGCGCGGTTCCCCACTCGACATGCGCCTCTTCACCTCTGACGGCTTGTCGTGGTGAGGGCCTCTTCCTCCTTCTTGAGTTTGCCCCATTAATGGAGCATCATCTGGTATGTCGAGCAGCTCTCGATGGTCTGAGAACTTGCGTGGGTCGGAGGACCTTCGCTAAAAACAAGATCAAGGGCAAGGTCGGGACGGCTTGCCTCGACCTTCCGGCTGGCGTTCTTGGGACCGGATCGTCGAGGTGTATCCATGCGCGACTTCGAACATTTCAAACATCTGTCGGATACCGTGATTCCTTCGTCTTTGCAAGAACATGGGGTCATCAAGAAAGGCCGGAAGATGGATTTGGCGGAAGTTCAAGGGTGGGAACTCCTTGACCGGCCGCGTCGGATCAACGGAGCCCCCAAGCTCGGAAGGCCCGACCACGACACAGGTGCATCTTTGGGCGCTTCGACCTAGAGCGCCAGGACCGGGTTTGACCTCGCTCGACCTCAAGCTCGGGCGGGATCTCGTTCAAGCCTCGGTCATACAGGATTTGGATCGCATCATCGGTAGCTTGCCGCGAAGAGCGGGTCGTAGGGATGACTCGAGTCTTGGCAAGCTCGGGGCGATTCTTCGCCGCCTCAAGGTGCACGAAGGCCCCTCTCCGAGGATGGCTCCGTGGTTGCGTCTGAGAGGAAGTATAAAGACCAAGGACGCATGAGCTCCAAGGAGACGAAGACAACACAAAGACACGCAGCAGTCATGAGCTAGGAATCACCTTTACCATCTTAAGTTGTAAACACCGCTCAGATACCCAGATAACAAGAATCACCGCCATGAGGCGATCGAGTAGAGCTTTTACCTTCACGGGGGCTTGAACCAGTATAAACTCTTGTCTCGTGCTCGTTGTCGCCTTGCTCCTACCATCACCGCGATCGATTTTCTTCCTTCGTTCGAGTAAAACGCAGCTCGGGTCCCATAAACTCTCTGACCCCTACCTCTTTCTTGCGGTTGACGATCCCGATCGTTGACAGCTGGATAATTGTAAGTGATCATAAGATCGTACACTAGTTATATTCAATGAATAAAGTCTTATTATTCTTATCATTGTGTATGATATGATGCTTACCGATGTTAAACTGTGTGCACTAGCGATTGATCCTGGGACTAGTGCGGCAAAACACAGTGGATTCGAATTGGTGAATTCGGGTCCTGACAGAGGTGGTATCAGAGCATACTGACTGTAGGAATTGGCCCTAGTTGGTAGAGAGTCCAAATCTATTTTCTAAAAGAAAAAAAATCTAAATTGGATTAAGACAATGCTCTTAACTTATCTCATTCTCTGCTCCTTACCTTTGCTAAAATCTATCACAAATTTTTCGGAGGGGCCGTTTGACTTATCTACGTTTCTCTAAAAATAGATGAGGAGAACTCAGTCATACGTGGAGTGCGTGGGTGGTTACGCTACAGAACTCTGGAGGGTGCTCCAAGTGTTGGAAGGTTTCGCTAAACCAACATATCAAGGCCGAAGATGGATCATCAACGGAGCGACAAGAGGAATAATATGCAAGCTTCTAATCTACGCCAGAGACGATGAGAGTCTTAGCTTAGAGTCGAGACTCAAGCATTGAGTCGCGTCGATAGAACAGTCTTACCCAAATGTAATAGATGTTAAGGTTGAGTATTTAGTTTGGATTTCCATGTTTGCTGAGTGTGCAGTATGTGTTGCAAAGCTTTTAGGCTTATATAAGCAGCCATACCAAGTTATTAATATTGGTTGTTCAAGTTATTGGGTTAAAACCTATCTCCCCTGTATTAGGATTCTTGCTCCTTATCTATGCTAATTTCGTTTCCCTAACCCTTGAGGTAATCAAGCAGATGGTTCAGAATAGTGATAGCAATGGAGCTAGTGAAAGTGGAAATCAACCCAGTGGAAACTCTAAGGATGGATTAGTTCCTCAACCGTCAATACCGATAGATATGCAGAGCTTCAAGGAGTTTTTGGCCGCTCAGACTCAGTTGATGCAAGCAATGACGAAACAAATCTGAAATATCCTTTGGGAATGATATGGCGCAATAAATTCAAAGAAGAATACCACCAATGTACCTCGTTCGAGATCTAGACAACTATACAAGTTAAGGGATCGTGCTTGCATTCGCTGTGGAGAGATAGGATATACCGCAGACGAGCATGCGATCAATTGCTCCAGTTGTGAAGGAAGCCATTCTCCTGGAGAATGTCCTATGGGCAGCATCACATGTTACCTTTGTGAAGGTCGAGATCACTGTCCACCTCAATGTCCCCTAGATCTGATAGTGACCGCCGTGATACAACATCAACGGAAGAATCTACGGACCCTAGTTGCTCGAGAATTATCAATAAGAGGGGGAAAGTTAGTTGCCCAGGAGACGTCGCTTGGAGAATTAAAAACACAGCCTCCTAAACCCGTCAACCCCAATCAGGAAAGCAATGGGTGTCCATCATCCACAGTAGGTCCCTTGCATGGTGAAGAAGATCGTTTGACTAGGGGATGTGTTGCGAATCAGGAAGTAATGAATCACAGGAAGAGTAGCATAGAGTGCTACAACTGTCGCCAGAAAGGCCATTATGCTAATTATCGATGTCCACAAAGAAGATAAATATTTCCTACAGCCGTGGATATACCAGAAGTTACCTCAGTTCGATATATAACACCAAGAGTGAGCGGTGAAGTTGCAAGAGAAATTTGCTGAGAAAATCAACTAAAGAAAAGGCGTCTAGATAAAGATACTTTTCCAATCATTGAATGCTCAAGAAAGAGAATTCACCCTAGACTTTGCTATATTTTCCATAAACCTGAGCATTTTGCCAAGAAATGCCCTCAAAGAAAAGCAATCGTGATGGCTCAAGTCAATTTCAACTCCGTCCCTATCGAAGCCCCAGCGCCAATGCTAAATCACGTAAGTCAGGAGCTATGAGTTAATTTAGTGCAATGTCGTAACCCTACTTGTAAAGCAAAGAGATTAGTGATGAATTCCGTGTAAGGTTTCCTTGCCCAAAAGAAATAAAGCAGAATTAGTATACAGATTATTGGAATGAAAAAGCAATAATGGAAACGATGAGTTAGATGTTTCTCTAAGAGTATTCTTGAGTTTATGGTTCACCTGAAAATGATGCATGAGAAGTAGTGGCTAGTTTAGTGACCCAGTGAGAACTTGTTAATTAGAGGATTTGTCATTAAGTGCTCAGTTGTGCTAGGATCCGCCAGAACGTTAAAGGTTCAGTGCTTAGTAAATAAGTTAAGTTCCAAACAAATCATATTATGAAGATAATTAGGTTATTCTTGAAATTAGTTAGATACTCAGACATAAGGATATTTTGGTGAAGGATATATCGATTTAAAACCTTGAAAAAAAATTTCTCAGGGTGATGACAGTTGTGATTAAGCCAGCTGATGAATAATAGTGTGGAGTTTGCCAATTAGAAGATGTGCTAGTTGCCAGAGAATACCATGGTATGTTTCCCAGGAATTTACCGATATACCGTCATATCGAAAGACCCAATTTGTGAGCGAATTAGTGCTTGGTACAGCCCAATAGAAAAAAAAACTCTGTCAATGGCTAAGCATCTTGATGCACATGTGGTGCTTGCATCTTTTTTAAGCGGATCTATATCAAGCAGTGTTGCATCTTATTTTTGTGCAATGACTTTGGCCTTTGTTATTTAGCGGTGAGTTCTGCTTGTCACATGGGGTACTGAGCTTGCCTTATACATTGACATTCATTGTCATATACTAAGTGCCAGGGTTCCAAATTTTGACAAATTTCAGCGAAATTTTGCCAAAATTTCGGATTTGGGCCCCCACAAGATCCAAACTACCAACCGAATAAAAAATTTGAAATTACTACAATAACTTCATTTTTTTTCAGCGAGATTCCGCTCAATCTGGGCAAAATTTCATGAAAAAAATCCTGATTTTGCTGTTTTGTAGCCAGATTTGACTTCAATTACATCAATAACCCATAAGAAAGTGATCTTTGATGATGATTTGTTGAAAACATTATTTTTAAGACATTTTAAATTTTGGCAGAAACACTGTTGGAATTTTATAAAATTGAAGAAGCTTTTTCATGCTATAAAAAATTTATGGTACTATCTTAAGAAGTCTAGGATCAAACAAGAATTTTTTTTAAAAATATTTTAACTTCATTTGTTATCTTTTAAAAATAAAAATAGAATTAGCATAAACGAGGTAGTAACAGTATTAGAATTTTATAAATTTTTTATTGTTTGATAATCATTTGAAAATTTTATGGTATCATTAGAGATTCATCAAGACTATCCATAAAATTTTTTAAAATTTTCTAACATGGTTTGAATCAATTTTCATTCGATTGAAATTTATTGGTCAGCCTTTAGTTGCACTTACAAATTCATGAAGCTTGATCATCATCTAAAAATTTTATGAGAACATTAATGATTCATCATAACCATTAAAAAAATTAAAAAAATTTAACATGGTTTGTACTATTTTTCATTTGGATCAAACTTGTGAGTCAATGTTTTATCTGGACAGTACCAATATTTGAATTTTTAAAAATTCCTCAAATGTACTAATCATCTAAAATTTTTATGGGAACATCATTGATATATCAGGAATCTCCAAAAAAAATTTCAAAATTTTTTCATTGTTTGACCCACTTTTTAGCCGTGCAAATATACCGAAATTTCGTTTTTTTGGGTAGAAAACGAACCGGATTTGAATTTTTGTTTTTGAATTTTGATCAAGATTTCTTCAAAATTCTGAAATCCTGGCGAAATTTCGGATTTTGATCCAAGGCGAAATTTTATCTAAAATGAAATTTAAATCCCTGCTAAGTGCATCATTGTTGGCTTGAAAGTCTCTGCTCCCCCTTATGCAATCCGACAACATGGACTTCATCAGTGCCCTGGGAGGCTGGGACCAGTCTTTTCTATTGCACTGTTGCCTTATGCCCAAGTTAATAGTATATGTACTAGTCTACTATCAAATGGACCCGCTATCAAGGAGAGTATAAATAAAAACTAAATAATCTGATATATTAGATTAAAATGAATAAATAGTCTACATTAAATTTAGTATACAGTAAAAAGGATCGAAATACCAACTAAGCAAAGAATCTCAAGAATGAAATACCATACGCCTCACGTGTGAAGTCTCACCCTCCCTCAACCAAAAACACACCTCTAATTCTGAAGTCGTCTCTGATAATAATTGACCAATATAAAATTATTATGAAAAAATCCCACTCCTGTCCGGGTACGTACTCCACGCAAATTTTATACTCCAGCTATTTTAACGCATAAAAATGGAAGAGAGAGAGAGAGAGAGAGAGAGAGAGAAGATTTTCCACGCACAGCACACCAAGGGAAAGGAAAAGGCGCGGATTCGTGCGCGGGGACGCATCCCCTGCTCCTTCCCGCAATTACGCAATTCGGTAATAAGCGATTGAAACGTCCCGGGCTCCATCGCAACATTCTCTCCCCCTACGCGCGAATTCCGTCCCTTCCACCCACGCGCCGGCGCCTTTTCTCGTGCCGTCCGGATCCGGCTTTAATCCTGCCCACGTCGCTGCTTCCTTCCTCCACGTTCTTGGCTTGGCCGGCTCGCTAGATCCTGGCTCGGTTTGGATTCGGCTCTTTCTTCCGATCGGGTAGGCGCGGCCGAGGCGGTTCTTGGTTTGATTGATTGGGAGGGGCAACGCCTTTTCGGTTTGGATTCCGGTTGCGTCAGGGAGCGTAGCGTGGAATGGACTTTGAATTCTGCCGAGTTTCCCAGTTGCCTCCTGCTTTCGATTCACGTCGCTTGCCTCCGCTTTCCTGCATGTGATGGTTCTTGCACGCCTCTGTTTTTTTTCTTCCTTTGCTTCGCCTGCACGTTTCGTCGTTTGAATTTAATCCATCCTCCTCCTGTTCGAAAACCGTGGCTTTGACCAATCGAAGCGTTTGCTACGTTTTTATAGATAGATACTCCTATCTGCTGTGGTGACTTCGCGATTCGAGATGAACAATTTTGAATAAGGTTCTTTGCTGCTTATCTGTATTGATTTCGAGCATTTGGTTTTGAATTGACTCAGGAGGGGGAGGCGGTTCGTGGAATCCGGTGGAACTGCGCGTCAAATCTGGGCTATCGAGCAGGGTAGGAGGTTCGAAGTCCCACAAGAAGAGAGCAAATGTGGCGCCTATCCAACGTGTTGTGGGATGTTCTAGGATCCGGATTTTTCTCATCGAGGTTTCTTTAATTCAGTTTGGTTCTCTAGACGCATCGATCTCTTTGCATCGGGATCTGGTTGGTTGCCTCGCCCTGAGGTTCCGAGGAGATGGACGACGACGACTACTCGTGGGTGCGGCGGACGAGGTTCTCCCACTCCGTCGTCCCGTCGAGCTCCAGCAGGGAGCAGTTCGGCGCGTTCGTCGAGCAGTTCAACCGTAGCGCGGCTCTGAGGCAGAAAAGATCCAATTCGGGGTTCAAGCTTCATGGCCTGAACTTGGAACCGAGGACGAAGCTTTCGGTTACCGGCTCCGCGAATTCCTCCATCCCGAGGACAAGATCGTCGAATGCCCAGCAGCAGACGAAGCCGGAGGACTCGTCCGCAAACGCCAAACTGAAGCAGCACCACAAGGCCGGTGATCATCATCAATATCACCTATTGCAAGAAGCATTGACCAAGCAGGATGACATGGCTGAAAATGGAAAGAAGGGGAGCAACCTCTGCGTCGACATCTGCCGTGAACCCGAGGTTCAGAGGCCGAAGGATGAAAACCCTGTGCCTCTCGAGTTCTCCTTCCATCCTGACGGGCAAAGCTTGAGGCTGCAGAGGGCGTGTTCCAGTCCTTCTCCTTTCCCAAGCAAGAAAATGCCGGTTTTCGATGCCGCAACGCGCAGTTCTTCGCTTAAGGTTATCGACGAGGGGCCGAAGCCGAAACAGAGGGCAAGATCCCCTCTCCCAACTCGTGTCGTGCCTGAAGTGTTCAGGGAGGCTAAATCAGCCAGCAAGAGGTTCTCCACTCCACCACCGAGGAGGAATGGGAGTCCTCCGACCGCCTTTGCTCCTGTGAGGGCACCGGACAAGCTGAAACATAGGAAGGAGTGTTTCGACAATGCAAGGGCAAAGGTGGCTGTACAGGAGGTGCTCGAGAAATGGGCTGTTGATCGCTCACGGTTGCTCATTGGGCATAGGTTTGCGTCCGGGGCGCACAGCCGCTTGTTCCATGGAATTTACAAGGAGCAGCCTGCTGCTCTCAAGTTCATCAGGCAACCTGATAACGAGGAAGATGCAGAGCTGGCCGTTCAGCTTGAGAAGCAGTTCAACACGGAGGCTACCACACTGTCTCGCCTCCATCATGGTAATGTCATTAAGGTAATTCAATGAATTTCCATATCAGAATCTTTCAGGATGTTGGCCTAATTCTCCATTGGCTGTGATTAGCATGCACTTCCATGCAAGTGGTTATACTTACCATTGTTTTATTGTGTTATTGTTCTTCTCTAGTTATTACTTGAGACCATTTGTGTCTAGATCCACTCATGGTTTATTGGGTCAACTATCAAGCAAGTATTAAAAAGTTGATGCGATGCGTAGACTGCATAGTTGAGCAATCGTTTAATATGTAAGGCGTCAATTATCTATTTTGCTCACTCACAATCAGCGTAACTCTTCTGCCAGCTTGACTTGAACTACTTTCACCAAAGGACAGGTATCGGTGCTTGCTTCTTAAGCAGCTCAAGCTGCTCTACTTCTAGTGTTATTTTCCAGGTGGTACTATATGCCAAACATATGGCTTATAGTAAAGGATATTATTCGACATATAGTTACGCTGAGAATTAAAGAAATGAAAGCAAAACATTTGTATGGCTTTATTAAGTAGGCTTGTTTTAAAATGCAGTAGCCAGTATCAACTCGTGATCTTGCTTCTTTGGATCTTTTTTTTTTTTTTAAGGAGCAGCAAGAGGATTGCCGCTAAATATATTAAGAAGGAGAAGGAAAGGGCTGTTTTTTATGGAAAAAACCTAGCCCGAAAAAAACCTCACAACAAACCCCCACTCACACTACTAACAACATATCTAAAAAACCACTCACGCCACTATCGAAAAAGACCAGCAACACCAGAAGCTAAAAGCAAGCTCGCAAGAAACTAATCCGTAGCGTACGTTGACCAAGCAAAACCTTGATTTAGCACTGCGTCCTTGATCGATGTGGCCACTTGTTCTGGTTGCTTCTTTGGATCTCATCTAGTTTATCATAATAAATAAAAATCTTTAATTCATTCTTGCTGTTTTGTTTATGTAGCTGGTTGGAGCATACAGTAGTCCACCTGTCTTTTGTGTCATTACCGAGTTCCTTTCTGGGGGTTCGTTGAGATCGTTTTTGCACAAGCAGGAGCACAAATCTGTACCTTTAGAGAAGATTATTTCGATTGGCTTGGATATTGCACATGGTATGGGATACATTCACTCGCAAGGAGTTGTCCATCGTGATGTGAAACCAGAGAACATCATATTTGACGCAGAATGTTGTGCCAAGATTGTTGATTTTGGAATAGCTTGTGAAGAAGCGTACTGTGACCCTCTGGCAAATGACCCTGGAACTTTCAGATGGATGGCCCCAGAGATGATGAAGCACAAGCCCTATGACCGAAAAGTTGATGTTTACAGCTTTGGCCTTATCTTATGGGAAATGTTTGCTGGCTCAGTACCTTATGAAGACTTGACTCCATTCCAAGCAGCTTTTGCTGTTTTTGATAAGGTATGCACTCATCTCATTCCTATTCTTTCCCTGCATTGTAATATCTTCGGTGGCTTCAGGATTATCCGTCTAGTTCAAAATGAAGAGTACCATTGCATAAGAAACAATATATTGAGACAATTTGTTATTAGTTGCATTGTATGGTTAACGTTTTTGAAGAAAGAAGTACGTATACATTTTTGTCTTATGGACCTCTGGTTCTGTGCTTTTCGGGAAAGAAAATGACAAACATAATTTTCCACCATTCAGAATGAGAGGCCGGCCATTCCTAGTAGTTGCCCAGCGCCATTACGGCTTCTAATTGAGCAATGTTGGGCCTTGCAACCGGAGAAGAGGCCGGAATTCTGGCAAATAGTTCAAATATTGGAGAAGTTTAAGATGGTTCTTGATAGAGATGGAAATCTCGACAATATGCCAAGCTCGAACTGCCAGGGGACACACGATCACAAGAATTGGCTAGCTCACTGGGTCCAAAAGCTCAAGCATAGCCATCCTGATCTCTCTGGACCTCCACTGCCGAAACTGCTGTAATTATGTGTTGGAGATAACTCAAATATCTCTAACTACCATATCTTTTGGTTTTATCCAAATAGGCTAGAAGTCCAAGTCTTCTACAACTCGGTCTTTTTGGCTATATAAGCCACCCCTGTACTTGTAATCATTGAACCATTATAGTGGATTATTTCTTGTGGTTTTTTCTTGCAAAGATTTTTCCACGTTAAATATTGTCTCCAGTTATTTTACCATGCATCTATCCCTGACATTATGCTTCCTATCTGTGCTAGTTTGATAGGCCTCAGGATGTAATTGTCAAAATTTTGTGCAGGTATATGACAAAAATACCAATTGTTTATCTCTAAGTTTTAATGGCACAATAAGCACTTGTTTAGCTTCACCATCGAAATGCTGCTCCTGTTTTGTTTCGCCTGTTGTATTGTTTGGGGCATGGGACCAGAGTATGCCTATGCAGTTTCCTTGGAAAATGTATCTTCAATTATGCGCTTAAATGTTTACCACCAGGACTCATTCATGGAGCCATTCGTTAACACAGCTGGGAGAAACTAGGCCCTCCTACACATCGAAATAGTTTAAGGTTTGGAAATTTGGTAGGATGAGGAGGCATATGACTGAATAGCAAGCTTGTGACATTTTTCGCTTAGATTATTCAGCTTTGGTATAACAGCCTTAGAACCTTCAGTTTGGTGCAAAATCAGTAGCCGTGTTATTTCTAGCAAGAGAGCACAGCCTCTGTAGGTGTTCCTAAAATTCTTCTTCCTCTATCTGAAATGCCCATAAGCAAACTATGCTTGCAGTTTGGACATTAGCGGTTGATGTTGTAGCCTATTGTTCGTCAGGGCATAAGTTTGAAAGCATCATCTGATCGTCAAGATTTGATTGCCATTACAAAGTGTATGTTTAGTCTAAGTGCCTTCCGCATCACATTATTGATTTTCAAGATTTCATAACTTTGACGCTCCAGCTGGCTCATCTTTATCATAGGCAGTGGAGCTCTGTTTTATCCCCTTTCTATGCAGATCATTTCTCTTCTTGAAGAACATACCCATGAGCTTGCAATTTCCTGACGGTATCAAATGATACCTACGTCTCGAACAATCTCGGGTTCGACAGGTTACCATCGGTTTATGAAATTTGAACCCTGACAAAAAACCTAAAATCCTCGGCACACTCTACTAGCTTGTACACCTCCCGCGGCATATAATCCTCGGTATATGACGTGACCATCTAGCTGCATGTCATGCATCACACAACCTCCACCGCGGTCCGGCCGAAGTCGAAGCTCAGCATGGACGCCCTGAACTTGGTCTGCCTCTCCGGCGAGCCGACCGCCACCGCGGCAACCGGCGCCGCCGCGGCCCGCTCTGGCGTGCCTAGCCACTTGGACTGCATGTACTTGTGCTTCCTCCAGGGGCCCATGTGCATGTTGTTTTCCTTCATGCACCGCTTGGCCGCGGCGCACATGGCCTTCACCACGCCGCGCAGCCTCTCGGCCCGGCCGACGAACACCTCCGGCAGCGCGCTCACCAGCGCGCGGTACTCGGCGCTTGCGCGCGCCACCTCGAACTCGGCGCGGAAGCTGAGCTCCACCACCACGCGCACCGACTTGCCGCTCCTCGTCTGCACCACCACGTCCACGTAGCTGTGCTCGCCTGCGCACGCACGTTTGAGTGAGGGAAAAAAACACGTCAGTGTCGATCGATCGGGCCCGGCCGGTAGGGGTGGGCATTTTTAAACCGAAACCGAATTAACCGATTATTTCGGTTTATTTCGGTTAATTCGGTTTTCGGTTCGGTTTTTGTTTTGATATAATTCGGTTTTCGGTGTTCGGTTCGGTTTTTCGCTTTCAAAAACCGAAATAACCGAATAACCGAATAGCGCATATACAATACTACTTTTATAATATTCTTCCTAAAATCACTAAATAATTCTCATGTTATAATACATTTATGCATATGTTTAGTATATTCATATGTTATATTATGTTTATATTGTAATGACATATGAATATTGTGTGGGTTTATCCATACTTTGTGTTGTAATATGAGAAGGACTAAATCTAATCTACCTAATGCTATTCATATTTCGGTTAACCGAAAAACCGAACCGAAATATTTCGGTTAATTCAGTTTGGTTTTTTATTTTTGGCCGAGAAATTCGGTTTCTAGTTTTCAAAAACCGAATTATTTTAAAACCGAAAAAACCGAACCGATTAAACCGAAAAAATCGAATGCCCACCCCTACCGGCCGGTGCGCAAAACTTGTGAAGAATTACAAACCGCGACTCGGTTTGGAATATCTCGTCCTCGTGCAGGTTTTTTTTTCTTTTTTGGAGTGTTTCGTGCAAACATGGTGTAATTCCTCTGGTCGGGCGTTGATGTGGAATTGAGGACTTCACAAGTTGGAGTGACGTACGGTTGCAAGTTCACGTCACGTGTTTGGATCTATTTGTGAGCCCAGAAATTGATGGAATGATGGGTGTCTGACATTTACTTGGCTGGGAGTGTTTTCACATTGGAAGAGTTGACCATGTCCATGTGAGGCATGTGACTTTATAGAATTAACATGACTTTATAGAATTAACAAGTTAGTGTGGTGTTTGCTACCCGTTTATATGTAAATAGAAATTCTGTCATGGGTAGGCGAATATGCTTGTGTCATTCAACTCTCGACAAGCAAAAAAGAATCCTTAAAGGTTCAGAAATATAAAAATCTTGACTAGAAGAGTACAAGTCCCTCGAATTAGCCTGACAAGGCATCGTTCCTCCCGGATACAGCCCAGCGGTGCTCTTTTCTTTTGGAACTCGGCTCTTCATGCCGTCCGAATTTAGCTTGTAACTAAGTACTGAAAGCACCCAAATTACCTGAAGGGATGTCCGGCGAGCGCGTCCACTTGGACTTGCAGATGGCGCTGTTGTACCCGGAGTCGCGCAGCCGCTCGGCCACGTGCCGGAGCATGCAGCTCCGGCAGTCCCCGGCCGCCGCGCCTCTCGCGCAGGAGCAGACGGCGCCCGCGGCGCGCATCTTCTTGATGGCCGCCTCCGTGTCCGCCCGTATCTTGCTCTCGGCCGGGCTGATCTTGGCCAAAGCCTCCTGTACATCCACATCCACGCATATTGCATCTCTCAGGACCAGAAGATATTACGAGGCTAGCCCAAAAGCAACCAAGAAAACACAAGATCAATCCAAAATATCATGGTCACATCGGTGCTGCGTGGATGTGGTCTTGCTACCGATCACCCGTTGTTAATAATATCTCCACAGATTGCAGCAATTCACAGAATTACCCCTGATGAACATGCAAACACAACGATATAATTAGCGAATGGAGGGAAGGCTTACATGGAGCTGCGAATGCTGGGTCTGCCAGAAGGCCTTGCTCTCGGCGGAACCACTGCCGCTGGATCCCTCCTCCTCCTCCTCGTCGGCGTCCCCCGGCCATGATCTCTCCCCCTCGGCCTCCTCGAAGAAGCCCAACACCATGTTAGACAAGCTCCTCTCACTGTCCATCGCCTCTTCCATAACCATCGTGTGTATTTGTGTGTTCTGATTTTCTTGGCCCCTCGATCGCCACAAACCAAGCTTCTTCTTTGCTGCTCAAAGCTGTTAGCTCAACGGCGTTCTGCGACTTGTGCGAGGCTATATATAACCGGAAGCGTTGGGGGACGTGGCGAATGGGCAGTGGTGGGGTGGGCCCCAGGTGGTGTGGATGAGGCGATTGGGTACGCGGCGGTGGGGCATGGGAACAGCACGGATCCACGTCAGGTATCCAGCCGGATTCTATGCGGCGCGCGACATGGAGCCGTTTCATTTGCAACGCTTGCCCGTTGTTTTCCATGGTTGTTGGCTCCTGATAGGTTAGAGTCGACCATGTCATCATTAAGAAAGAGGCTTATGTTTAGACCACGATGAACGATATTTCATAGGAAAATATCTAATCCAAACCAATAATTCAACATTAATCTATTAACTACTTCATGGTCCCTAGCTTTAAGTGACATTAGTATAATGTTGCATAGGGGAAAAATATTGTGAAAACAATTAACTAGGTCATGCTCATTTTTTTCCTTAAGGTTGCAACAATGCCATATACATCGTTTGCTACATGGCAATACATAGTTACACAGAATCAATTTGCGTGTTTAATTTACCGAGGCATGATAGTTAGCAGATACCATATGCTAATGTTCACTATTTTTTCCAACAAACAATATTGTTTATGTGGCTATTAGCATCCTCTAGCTACGACAAATACAGGTTTTTCAAGGAACAAAATCTAGAAAATAAGAAACACCAGCCTAAATGGGGTGCTTTGAGCAACCGAAGGGCAGACACTAGTACAACACAGTCCAGGCCAAAGGCGATCCAGCAACAACCCCCTCGCCCTTGTCCGGGGTCTCCAATAATTCCACGCTGGGCCCCCCTCCACGCTGTCTAGTCCCGTTGGTGGTCACTCGCGCTGATGCTGGGTCTGATATCAGGTCTGTTCGAGTTTTAGATTTAACTTTATTTTAGATTTAAAATTTATAGACTAAAATAAATTAAACTAAGTTTATATTTTTAGTATAAAATTTAAATAAGATGATCCATCTAAACACTCTTAATATACTAACAGCTCTAGCTCTACGGATCTGGTGGAACTAAAAATACCCAGCTCTACTAGATCTGTGTCCAGCTCTACGGATCTAGTGAAGTTAAAAATACCAGCTCCATCAGATCCACAGATATGATAGAGCTGAAACTGTATTAAACACACCCACAGTCTAGTCTCACTATAGTGGTCGTACATGGATCGTGGATAAAAAAATATTGGGTTAGATCTTTTGAAAATACTGTTTAAAAGTATTTTAACGATTTTACGTTGTAGTAAGTACTGTAGCTAACACCTATACACAAACACTGTTATGTAATTCAAACCGTTCATTTTCTAGATTAGACGACCCTAGCCTACACGAATGGAAGGGACAGGATCCCTTTCAGTGATCCTGAGACAGCGCCGCCGCAGTGAGACCGGACGCTTTGCACAGCGCGGCTCGGTCGTTGCACCTCCCCCAGTGCTGTCCCCGCGGATATGCTTCGCATCCGTGTATATCCGTGTGGCATCTCCACGGACCACGGCTGCATCGTGCACTGATGCGGATCTTGAATTCAAGATGCCGCATTTACGAGTACTGTTCTTATGTAAAGTATACCACAACAGTTTGGCGTGTAATAGCAATGCACGCACCGGTTTATGAACGTAATACTCACGTGCAAATCTAAGCGAGGAGCATGCATGGATTCTCAATCTAAATGTGAAATCGGAATGCAAGTTCCTTAGTTCTAATGTGGTGGTCGAGATCAAGAGAGAATTTATTAGACACAGCAGAAGCTCAATGGGTAAAGAGGCGCCAAGACGTCTCACCCATCCGGATAAAAGTCTCAAGACCGATGATCCAGGTGTCTATCTCTCCTTCACTGAACGCTAAAGCCCATGGCCAAACCTTTTTTAAAAAAAAAAGATGTACACTAAAAGTATATAAAATTGATGTTGCCTCGTTGGCAAAATATAAGCATCTTTTTATGCTTACGTACGTAGTTCATGCTTTCTCAATGGTAGCATGCTTGGGAGCTCATTCAATTTGATCAGAAAACGCCGACTGGAAGCATTGTTGTTCTCTCCACAAAATGCTCTTTGTGAGCGAATGACACGGTGCAAGACGTGATGCACTAAACAATTTTATATACGAGACACTAGAAGTTTATGAAGGTATGGAGTGGAGACTGCAGATCTTCGCACCAAAATCTATGACATCGGCATCTGAAATGCTGGAAGAAGATTTAAAAACGCTGGACTCGTGAACTGTTTTGCGTTATTAATTATTGGACAGAAAGGAATGTGCGACATGGATTTCCAACCGTGCAGGCCGATTTCCTTAATTATCACGATAGTCACTACTGGGTCGCAGATTAGATATTAGCATTATTTTATCCGCCAAATCGATCGATTTCCTTATCACGATCGTTCTCATGACAAACGCATCCCTATGTCCAGCTATTAAGACCTTTCTTATATTCAGAATTATACTGCATATACATCGTCGCAATCTATATGAAATGATGCGTGACATGTTCAGAGAGTCTGTCGCCTTGGTTAACATCAGCGGCGGAACTAGAAAATTTTTCATGGGTATGTCTCTACGGTTCTGCCGGTCTATCTAGTACCACGTTGAGCGTCCGCGCCGTCCATCGTGCATGTCCCATGCTTTTGCGCTGCTTACCGTGCCACCCTGCATTAGCAACAACAAGGGTTGAGATACCTCGATGTTCTGCAATTTCCTTTAGCCTATTCCTAATAACACATAGTGGAAAAAAGGCATGGTACACCATCATCCAACACATATTGTTCAAAGGAACATATGTACTAGGAGAGAAATAGCTTACATTTCCTGTTGATTCTTGCATGTCAAAACAATCTTAGCTTGTCTAAATTGTTCCCATCTCAAAAGACCACGATTACTGCAAAGGGATATATTAGATGAATGATGATGGAAAAACCTTCAATTTGTAAAGCACTAAAGCATCGAAGTACGCAAATAGCTCCTTGACACTAGCACCCCTAGTCTTTTTTTTTTTTTTTGAAAGAATGGCATGAGAGTTGCTAATTTCATGTCAATAGTAGAAGAAACTAGCGTTAGCATCTTGCCATCAGTTCTGAATTAGCACCTTGCCATCAGTTTTGTATATAAGCAAGATTGCAACCTACATTAGCACCTTGCCATCAGTTCTGAATACAAGACAATTGCTACATCTTTCAAGAAAATACAAGCATGTCACAAAATTTTAGGGGTGCCGGGGCATACCTAGCACCCCTAGTTATGCCTCTGATTAACATTCTCTTACGCCGTGTGAATAGACGAGTAGATCTTTTCTTGATAGAGTCACGTTATGTACACGTATTTCTTACGCCGAATCTGATAACACGTTTTAATTCACGATATATCTGGTATTTGTGATACACGTTCTCAAAAACTTATTGCGCGGGAGATATTTCGACTATAACCAATTGACCCTCGCCTGTCGCCTCATTTACTGAAGACACATTACATGCCGATTGCCCCTGAAGATAGCCGTGGTTTGTGATTTGCTATGGGCGAGACGGTAGCCTGGTAGCCTGGTAGGCACAGAGAAGACAGTGCTTCGATTACAGAATCCTATACAATAGTGGTACAATTTGTCCAGAACCAAACCATTCTAATCTGCAACTAAACAATGATTGCCAACGACATGACCAGTACATGCTGTGCCAGGTGGAACTCAATTAAGATAACTGAATGAACAAAAGATGCAAAGTTCCCTCGATGCATGTGAAAAATAAGTAACGTCCTGATGCATTGCTCGTCTCCGCTGAGCGTGCGATTTCAATAAGAATTTTGGAGAATTTACACTATTTTTCTGCAGAATTTTTCGCACTCTGAATAAGTTCCAGTAGTTTCTAGGCACAACGTACAGAAATGAAGGCATGGACCTGGAGCCCGGGACCGTGCTTACGCCGACGAATCATAAAAAAAAAAAAGAAGAAGAAGATAAATCTTCACATTCAAAACAACAACGGCCAATGGGACATGAGCAGTAGGGTCGATGATGTTATCATGTTCAAGGTGTGTTTCTTCCTCCGGATAACAACGCCAACACATGAGGAGCTTCGGATGAGTCGCGCACCAAATGCTGATAAAGTGATAAACACCATTCTTAAACAATTCGAGTGGGTAGGACAATGATGCGTCGAAGGGAGGAATGTGTGCGTGATCTAAAGTGCACATTTATGCCTACTCCTACTGGGTATTCTTTTCGATACTTAAATCAGAAGTTCCTTTCGATGCTGCAAGGCCTGATGATGGAAGTAGGGAGTATTTCAGTGTTGATTTAATAGGTACCGTGAAAGGAACATAAATTGGTAGGTAAAATTGGTATCACGATAAGCGCAAGTCGATTAGGTAGGCAAAACCAAGTAACCAACATATATTTTAGAAGCGAGTAGTGCTTACTATATACATCATTCTTTAATTATAAGTTACGTAAATCTTAAAACAAACGAGGGGTAAATAATCATTATCTACCTTTTATTTATGTTTTAATATTTGTGTAACTTTAAAAAAGAAATAGATAGAAGCAGGTCTTGAAGGAGCACTTTTAGCCTTTTCTAGGCTGCATTTTTAATTTATCAAACGTCTTAGGGTCTGTTTGGTAGGGTTCCAACTCTACCAAATCCGTAGATCTGGTGGAGCTCAGTATTCCTAGTTTCACCAGATCTGTGGAGCTGGAGCTGTGAGTATATTAATAAAAGTGTTTAGATGGATCATCTTGTTTACATTTTAGACTAAAAATATAAATTTAATTCACTTTGTTTTAGCCTACAAGTTTTAGATTTCAGGTGAAGCTTAAATCTGAAACTCTACCAAATAGGCCCTTAGAATAAGTAGATTCGTCTCTAGGCTCTAACCAAAGCCAGCTCTAGTTTTATATCTCCTCCACTGCACACGCTAGGTTTTTTTTAGAGCCTGAATTTTTAACGGATGAGACATCTTACACGCATATATATGCATACTCTGATTAAATAAAGGACGCCTATACTCTAATTAAATAAGTTATGGCGTAATAATCCTAGATACGGCGAATCGCCACCGCTATGCCACTGGCCCGTTCACGAAGACAGATGGAACACAGTTTCTTGGAATACGTCGTGTTGAAGCCGAGGAGGCCGGGTAAGTTGCAGGGCCAGCCATGACGCCCATAGATAACTCCACTTGTTCGTGCGTTTTTCGTCAGCTTTTGGACCATGAACGTGGAATCCAAGGCCGGAAGTAAATGCGAGAGCCTACAAAACGTCAGGCCGAAAGAAGATAAAGATGTTTTGATCGGACGCTCCACGTCAAGCGGACGCGTACCCGTCGACGTATGCCGGATTCACGGGCGTTTGGACCATAACGTTGTATTTTATACAAGAAATGAGCTGTATTTACAGAAATATACAACAATCTCAGATTTACAGAAATCCCGTCAATTTCGAGAGCTGAAAACGCGAAATCGCAATTTCGCGAATCGAAAATACTAAATCGCTGAATTCGCGGTTTGAAATCGCGAAATTGAAGTATTTCGCGCTTTGAAAAACGAAATGACGATTCGCAATTTGAAAACGCGAAATTGAAATGCCACGCCGATTTCGATTTTCGATTCGCGAAATTGGTTGGCCACGCCAAGAATCGATGAAGCGGAAATTTTTATTTTATAAAAAACGGGCCAGATTCTGTAAATATACAACAATCTCAGATTTATCGAAATCCCCACCAATTTCAGCTTATGAATCAGAGGATTCGCGTTGTCGAATCGCGAATTGACGATTTCGCATTTTGAGAAAACGAATTCGTGATTCGCATTTTCAAAACGCTGAAACCGAAGTCGCGACGCAAATTTCGCAATCTCGGGATGCGAAATTGAGCTGGCCGCGACTGTGGATGAAATGTTACATCGCTTATTCGGTTTCTGGAAAAAATAAGGAACCACCGCAGAGCGAGCAATTTTCTTGTTCGCTCAAGCGGTCTCGCTAATCTCGCCTTAATGGTGTCGCACCCCATTCACTTAAACCACGTGCTAGTCACTCGAGGAATATTGTAAAAATCGCTATCTCGAGATATTGAACTACTAAGAACCGCTTGATCATTAAAAGAACTACTTGATCATTTAAGCGCTTTCGACATGTCAGTAAAAGTCACGTAAAATATACAACATTCTCGTGTATTTTAAAATTTTAGACAAGAGTAATCGCTGAATTGCAAAAGTGGCCTCTCCGTACACATGGGTCGATTTCCTATTGGACGGGCGATAATTTCATGTGTCAACTAGGGTTGAATAAATTAAAAAATCTATTTTTTTAGTGATATAGAAAATCTTTTATCAGAAATATTTTTGTTGGAGAATTATATTTCGGTGCGTGATAACCTTTTCCGGTCGGACTGGTTGAATAAGACATTTCCGACTCGACGATTGGGAAATTTTACGATCGGTTGAACGTCGAGATTTTTATTCGCTTCATGACACAATGGGTTTTTGAAGTGTTTACGAATTTTTTTAAGTAATGTAGTTTCGTAATAATTGCGAGAATAATATAATTGGGATACAACAAGAAGATATAGAAGAAATTCATATAATTTATCATGGGAAAATAAGAGATGTGGTGATTCTCAACTCGAAGTTATCATGAAAATAAGGTAGGCTACATTTTTGTTACGGCTTAAAATTGGGAGGAGCATATAACATGACGCTCATCGAGTGCATCGAGGCCACTTCCCTTCTCCCATGCCTCCGGTGGGCTTCTCACGCACGACGTGCCTCTCTCGCTTCTTTCTCTCGGCCTCCTTGTCCTCCGCTTCCTTGCGGCGTGGCCTCCTCACAGGCGTCACACGCTGCTTGAAGTCTCCTCACGGTCCGCTCACGAACTCTTCATCAAGGAGCCTTTGGTCCTCCGGTCGATCTCCTCGTCAGACCACTTCTCAAATTCACACAAATGGCGAGGCGATCGCATGAAACAAAAATTAGGAAAGTTCCATGTAGAAATATTAGGAAACACGATGATTATTACCATGAGGCGAAGCTTCCGGCCTTCTCCGTGGTCGACCAGAGTTGCGGCACTTCCAATACCGCCTCTTCCAAGTTGAAGCTCAGATGAGCGGACAAGCCCTGCAAGGATCTCCGCACAAACACATCGGTGCGACAACCCCGGTCGGTAGGAAGAGATCTTGGTACTGTTGGCGGCAAGGTCAAGAGCCTCCCTCTTCTTTTGCTTTGCCCTTTCCTTTGAACTTGCACGCCGGCATTTTGTCTTGATCCTTACCTAAAATGAACGGATATATCTTAGAGACTTCCTCACCTTGGTTGTTCCTCTTCTCCTGTGCTTCTTAGAACACATCGCCCTTCTTATATAGGCCTCGGGGCACTTTCGAGAGCAAACACGGCACATAAGCCTCCGTCCCAAAGATGCGTGTCCCACGGTTTGTCAAAGCCGAGTTGACAACGCACTGCAGCCTCGAGCTTTTTCAAGCGGACTTGACAACACACCGCAGTCAATATCTTTTCGTGCCGAGTAGACAATACATCGCAATGTCGAGTCTTTTCGTATGCACTAGAAATTACATCGCACCTCAGAGCCATCTCGCATCGAGTGGACAACACACCGCAAACCTCAATGCCTTTTCAATTTTGTAATATAGGTGAATCATGCCACTAAAATTTTTTAATGCAGCCTCAATCACACGGAAATGTTCTATATTTTCACCTTTAACTGTGCTGATAAATCTGAAACGCTGACAGCAGATCTCAGGCAACGAGGAGAGTAGGACTGTAGGAGACCCAAAGCATTCTATGGCTATGGTTGTTACGAGTAAGCCCTCCTGCAGCGCTGGTCGAGCGTCCTCTTGTATTGTTCAGAGAACGGCCAACTCTAGTAGTGCTTGAACGTCGGGTGGTGGTGACACGGTCGTCGCCGCCATCTTCATCGCCATAGTTACGAGTAAGCCCTCCCGCAGCGTTGGTCGAACGTCCTCTTGTATTGTTCGAGAATGGCCAACTCGCAGTCGCTTGAACGTCGGGATGGTGGTGACACGAAGTCGCCGCCGCCATCTTCATCGCCATAGTTACGGAGTAAGACCTCCCGCAGCTGCTGGTCCCGTAGTAGTTGATCGAGATAGTGGTGACACGAAGTCGTCGTCCTTGTTCAGAGGACGCTTGTATTGTTCGAAGTCTCGATAAAGGTAATATGTGTGTGACAAAGCTAGTAGGCGATGTAGTATATATGAGATGAAACACATCGAGAGCGATTATGTACCAAAGTTAGGTATTACCGACTTTTGGACTCACAAAATATGCAATAAAAGTTATATGTTGCTTAAAACAAAAACTTTTAATTAGAGTTTGAATGTCACCTTTTAGGTAATATGAAGCAATTATATGTTTCGACTCCATAAATCATGAAATAAATAAAACTAAACCCTAAACCCCAGAGAACCCATTTCTATGAAAAGATCCAGATTTAAATGTTTTTGTATGAAGTATTGATTGTGTAAATACCTTAATAACATGCAAGACTCAAATGGTTAAAATATGTATCAAATGAGCTCAACAAGTGGTGAAACCAGTTTAGTTGCACTTCAGGATAGCATAGATCACAAATATACAAAAATATTTAGACTCTTCATTAGTTTGCCCTATTTTCTCATTAGCCAAACATGCAAGAAACTCGGGAAAAAGAAAATTCTTCGTGCGAGTCATCCCACATCCTTCCTGCAAGTTGGAGTTCATGCTTATAAAATAACTCGCCTAAACACAAACTTTAGATGAATTGGTCCAGAAAGTTACTTCAATATATGGACAACCAAATTATGTTAAAATATCTTAATTACTAGTTAATTATAAAATAAAATACGTTAATGCAAAAACCTAAATGATAATATAATATCGCTTGCTCGAATATGTGAATAGTAAAAGTAGAAGTCTTAGTCGAGTGTTGCCGCAAGGCAAGAAATCATCCTATGACCATATAGTAACAGTGAATAACTTTAAATTTCAGATCTACAAAGACTTGCGCTTATAATATATATATCAATCTCTCAAACCAAAAGAAGACATTTGCAGTTATATGGATTACTAACGTGATGAAGTCCCAAAAGAAGAGGCGAGAAGAAATACAAAGGCATGTTGGTATGAGACTTTTTCCTGTTCTTTTGCATGTAATTTTGTTCTTACTTCAATTTGATGCTCTGCAACGCTGCTGAATTTGGACAAACACCAAGAAACCTCGACGATGTGTTCACCCAGGCTTGCACGATATACCGGATTGTCTACAGCCTGACTCTTAAGGTTGGTACTTTATGCAGCCAAAATCTTATGCTCCCACATTTCACCAAGAGAGAAGCATCTCGAGAATGCAACTACGCCTGGAAATGCCGCTACGATGAGTACTTGAGAGACAATAAACTACTGATTGACCTACTGGTGGGGGTCTCGGCCGGCTGCTTCCCCTTGTCCCTTCTTCTTCGAGAGGAGGAGGAACCCTCTTGCACCTCTGTTGTGTTGGCTGTTGGCGGAGACATGCGGAGACGCCTGCTCTGTTTCGGCTTAAGTATTCCTAAAACTGCACAGGTTGTGAACGTTTAGGGTTCTTGCTTTAGTAGAATTCATATAAAAAGCAAGTTATAATTGTAATATTGCTACTGTAACGCTGCCATCACATGAAATGTGCAATAGTCACATACACAATCTTCTCTAACCATTTCATATGATCTATAATGTGCTCCATCTTGAACATCAAGGCATGTTCACCTCTCCGCTCAAGCATAGGGTCCATCCTCTCCTCCATAATTTATTCGATCCTCTCGTGGTACAATGGTTGTAGGACGTTAAGCGAGGTGTCCATGGTGTCCTTCAAATATTGGCACCCTGCAGCTCACGTGATGAGGTGAACAAGCTTTTAGGCCGTATTGAAGAAATGAGATATCTCAGAACAACTACACAACTCGAAAAGAAGAAATAGTGCGCACAAGAAGGAATCAAACTAGCTTTTCACTTACAGAGTAAAAAGGGCACTTGTAGAACATTCGCCCATTATTTTCCTGAGTCTTGGCGTAGAACACATTCGCTTGCACGTGGCAGTTAGGACAGTCGACCTGGCTTGCATTGGCAAGCGCACGAGCCCTCCGATTTGCAGAGCTCGCCGTTTGAGACATAGTCTTTTGAGGCAAGGAACGGGACGAAGACGAGGATATGTTGTAGCGGAGGTGGTACCGAAATTTCGATCCTTGCTACATAATGTACAAAAAACATCAAATCACACACTTCGAATTGTACTAATATTACACTTATCATGCTAATATTCCCAAATATTTTGTACTAACCTTTCTGAAGTTGTACTAGAGATCAGTAAAGCCCGATCAGCGTACAAAATAATCTTCGTAAACAATACCTGTAAAATAACAACCCCAGATCAAATACTACGTGTACTAAGACCATTATTTCATATACAAATAATAGTTTGTTCATATTTGTAAAAAACATGAACACTCATTATATGTCTCCAGAAATACGGTTCCACATTTCTTTATCCACCTCCTATTTCGCTCTCTTTTCTTCTGTCTCCTAACTTCTAGCTTCCGCTTCTCGCAGAGCTCTTGGAAAAAAAGACTCTGGTGTTCATAAGGATGGAGTTTCTCGATAGCAGCCTCCTCATTTATAGTGTCTTATGCAGAGCATGCATGCGTGAAAAATTCACCGCTGGCTATTGCTTTCGGCCAGACAAGACATTACCGGGCCGCTTTCAAACGTTCAACACTTGGCTCGCTCGCATGCAAATTACCTTGGCCCGTGCTCGATTGGCTTACTCGTGTCTCCACCAGTGTTGGCTTGACCAGCGATTTTGCATGCGAGGGAATGAGCCGGACGCAAAAAGCAAAACCGCAGTGCAGGAAAAAAAATTGTCCCACGCCACGATTTTTTCATGTGGACCCTCTTTTTCTTTTCTTTCTAGTTGCGCTGCTTTGCCTCGCCCAGCCTCCTCCCCCGCCCTCCTCTTTTTTTTCCCAACGTGACACGCACCAAGCCCGCCCCCCTCCTCTTTTTTTTTCAAACGTGACACGCACCGTCATCCTCCGCGCGCCCGCCCACGCGCCACGCGCCCCGCACACGCGACGTGATCTCTGCTAGAATGTCTTCTTTTGGTATGAGATTGTTGTATATATTATAATTGCGGTTCAGATTTCTTTCTTGATTCTCTACAAAAGGATAATCTAACCATTTTTCAAGGGTTATTAGGAATATCCTAAGAGTGTTTTAAAGTTGATTGCTGATGTTTCTCATTTGTTCAAGGTGTTTTTCTAATGAATAGTGATTTAGGCTTAATATGAGCTTAACTCAAAGTTGATCAAACTGATGTTATTTTTGCATGCTAAGCTAGGGAAAAATCATTTCAAGGTCATGGAAGTATGTTTTGTCGAATTTAAGGTCCGTTTGTTATTACGACTATTTATTCGTTTCATGTGCCAAGAGAGCGATTAGGCAAATTTATTCAGATTCATGTAACAGTGCAACTAAATGGGCAGTTATACACATTTTGTATCAAGTATTGATTGGTAAATACCTTCAAGCATGCAAGTCAAATGGTTAAAATATGTATCAAATGAACTCAACGGTGGTGAAACTAGTTTAGTTGCACTGATAGCATAGATCACAATTACACACAAGTATTTATACTGTTCATTAGTTTGCCCGTTTGCTCATTAGCCAAACATGCAATCCAGAAATGAACAAATAGTCAGAACTTTACTTAAACGGAGCTTAAATTCAACAAAACCAACTTCCATAACCTTGAAATGATATTCACTAGCTTACTATGCAAAAATAACATCGTTTGATAAACTTTGAGTTAAGCGCATATTATGCCTAAATCACTATTCAATCAAAAACACCTTCAACAAATGAGAAACATCATGAATCATCTTTAAAACACTCTTTGGGATATTCCTAATAACCCTTGAAAAATGGTTAGATTATCCTTCTTTGTGTAGTCGCAATGAAGAAAGAAAACTAAACCGCAATAGCGCTAAAAATGTGGTCATTAAGCCTTTTTGGCAATCCGTAAAATATCACATATAAACATAAAGTTATGAGAAAATAGTGTAGGCTCATTGTCCGATACATATTCTACCATAATCTGGAAAAATATGTTAATTATAACTCCATTTATGTATTAATCCAATCAAGAAAGACCCGAAATGATCACATCAAGACGAATCGTTATCACTTAAGCCTCTTCTACGCTTATAAAATAGCTCGTCTAAACACAAACTTTAGAGGAATTGGTCCAGAAAGTTACTTCGATATATGGACAACCAAATTATGTTAAAATATCTTAATTACTACTTAATTATCAAATAAAATACGCTAATGCAAAAACCGTAAATGATAATATCGTCGGCACCGTAATATGTGAATAGTAAAAGTACAACTCTTCGTCCACTGTTGCTGAGCATGTGCTGGTTAACAAACCATTTCTGAATGTTGGTAGAATCCTGTGTATGTCTGTTCTTCAAGAAGATTGCATACTTACAAGCTTGTACTTTTGGTAGAGTTCTTCAAACTTTTTATTCTTTTTTTTTTTCCGATCGTTCAATCACGCTTTTTGGATTTCATCACGCTAGTAATCCCTTAGCAAGGGATTACTACCTCTGATGAACAGCGGTTGGTTATTAGACTCGATCAACTGCATTTTAGTATATGTAGGATTCAGATAAAAAGCAAGTTATAATTGACATATTATCCTGGATACATGAAAGTACGGATACAAACTGAAAACCACTTCGAAAGACATCCGTGACCAACTCTGCCCCCTCTACACGAAATGAACTACTTCGCAACATACAACTTTTTATTGCGTATTTTGAATCCTTACTGAGTAACTCAAATTTAGGAACTGAGTTTGTGCAATGAATTAGAAGTTTTTGGTGCTGCATTCTTTAATAAAAATTCTGAAACTCATAGTACTACTTTTCAATTATCTCTGTTCTTGAGTTTTCGAATATTCGAAATAATTTATTAATTCCTGAAAACTCATAGTGCATTAATGGCTCCATAAGATAATCTAAAATTCTCAGCTGGAGATCAAGGTCATCGTTATTTTCATTTAATTCTGACAATTTTACTCATGTCCACCGAAGCAAAAATCAAGGAAAATGTACAAAATTCAGAAAATACAGGAAAGGGAACAATAATACGGCGCTGCACAAAGCATGCTACATTACATTAACGCCGTTGCCTTCTCACGTTGTCCTCCGGGGTGTATGTGTCGGGAGGATGTGTGTCCCTCCTGCCGGCAGCCTGGGATGGCCCATATCTGGTACCCGGAGGCGATGTCTCGATGTCCTCCTGCTGGGGATAATGACCGGATGGAAACAAATATTGTCCTGCACTCCAATGTCCCTGGTTATACCAAGCAGTATCATCCGGTGTGGGTAGGGTGGGCGTCTCAAGCACGCGTTGCGAAGTCCCAGGGACATCCTGATGCCCACTGTCTACATGTCCACTGAGGAGTCCAGTGTACTGTGTCATGTACATTCCCCAGTCGAAATCCCCTGCCTCGCTCCAATTAGGGGTCTGTGTGGGATCAGTCCCCAATGACCATTCCGGCTGCACCGAGGGTTACGAGGTGGGGCGAAAACCTGCAATGTTATCCTCGGGGATGCGGATGGAGGGGCCATCGAGATCGACGCGGCTTCGTAGATGGAAGTGCGCCAGTAGAAGGAAGTCCGCTCGTAGATGGCCGTGCGCTCGTGGATGGACGTCGCTTCGTGGATGGATGTCCGCTCGTGGATGGCCGTCCGCTCGTGGATGGACGTGCGCTCGTAGAAGGAATACCGCTGGTAGATCTCCTGGCATCGGCGTTGCGCGAAGGGTCCATGGTCGGCACATGATGGTCTCGCCTGGAATGTCGACCAAAGGACCCAAGCCCACGTAGTGCTGAAATAAGCCGGGCACCCCTGGAAGCGATGGATTGCCTCACCTGGCCCGGGGCACCATCGCGGCTTCGAGCTCGAGTTGCAATTTCTTCAACTTGGGAGAGCAGCTCAGATGATTCTGTGGTTCGCAATAGAGTTTGTACGTATTATAGTCGAATGCATGCATTTCACAATTTGTAATGACGGTACATTCAACAATTTGGGTCTTACCAAGACATGGACAGCACGAACTCTGTCCTCAGGATATGGTCGTACTCGCTGTTCGACAGGGCCACTAAGTAAGGTCGCGCGCGCTATGAGGAGGTACCACGCAGTCTTCGCTTCCTGCTCTCGGATGATATGGGCGGAGGGAGCGGCGACGTCTGCGATGCCGTGGTCAACCAACTAACCACATGGTCACGGTGCACATATGACCAGTCGTGACTCCCAGTCCCGCCCGTCGCGCTCTTCTGTATTGTAAAACACGAGAATGGTTAAAATTGTTGGTACAACAGGATACGGAATTATGGGTAAGGTCGAACATACTTGTGCGATCCACCGGCGTCCGGCGGTGTGGCACGGGACTACTCGCGATACCCGAATCGTCTCTGACACACTGGGGAGTAAACCTCAGCTGCGTGCATGTACAACACGTAAAGCAGCTTGGTCATCCATAGTGCGTTGTCCGCCGTGCAACAAGCCGATATGCGACCTGAGAAGCTATGTCCATTGCTCGGCGATCGCTCCACGGATTCCATGTCACATGCTCTGCGGTGAGTAGGTCTATATCGGCAATGACACGGTAATAGCTCCCGCGGTCATCTTGAGGGTTCCACCTCAACCGTGCATGCATCCAGCGGTAACAATGGGAATGATCTTTGACTTCAGCGTCGTCGGCGGTATTATTTTGAGAAGAGTTTGCAATACGCCAAATCGGTGCAGCTTCATACTTGCGAGATGTAAGGGATCCATTGTTGTCGCGCAGGACGGGTGACAATGACGGGTTGACCTCTGATAGGTAGGCCGGTGAGCATGGCCACGTCCTTCAGAGTTATAGCCATCTCACCGAACGGGAAGTGAAATGTATGGGTCTCAGGGCGCCACCTGTCGATGAGCCCAGTGACAAGTGCCCGATCGACGGCGGGGATGGGGGTCCTGTCGCCGCCCTCTGTACGAGCTCCGTCCATCATTAGGGCAAATGGTAGCAGCCCTGCCCTGGCAAGCGGAACATGGAAACGAGGGTCCACGGCCTTGATCTTGTGCGCCGATCGTGTGGCAAGTGGGTCCAACTGTAAAAAGAAGCAATATCTCGGTCGATTAATCCGCGATTAAGGGCGTTGTTCGAAATTAATTACCAACCCGGATCCTGCCGATATAGCTCGTGATCTATGGGTGCATCGAATTCCGCACTAAGTAGCTCGGGAGAGGAAGGCGGCTCCATCACCGTCTGTGGAGCAATGTTATATGCACGTAATATGACAAGGCAAGGAAAAAGCATTTCTACAAAGTACCATAAATGTTCATACATTGAAACAAGCAAGTTACACGATTACATGGCGTGGCGCTAACAACGTACTAAGGGTTGCGGTTGGGACACCTCCTACGGTCATGCCACGGTTGTTTGCATAACTTGCACTTCGCCGAGACTGTGCGGCGGCTTGCGCACAGATCCATGTCACCGTGGATCCTTTCGCTACTAGGCCTCCCGGCTTCCGTGCGTCGACCGCTGGGTAAGGGTACCATGTTGGCCCATCAATGGTCTTGTAGTTGGTCCCAGCGGTGAAGGAAGACATCTTGGGCATACGTGTTCTTCAAGAAGCTTGCGCGGTGTAGTACCACGAAATGAGCTGCGATCGTTGCGCCCATGTCTCGACCAGCGGCAAGCGCGTGGGAGCACGGAATATGTCTGAAGCTTAGGCTTATTACAGTGCAAATAACGTAATCGGCCCTATCTCGCATTGTTGTGACGTGTCACCGCGCTTAAACCCCGATGCATATTTCCGCTTGCACAATACCTCGAATTTGTTCGTAGTAAGGTCGAAAATTCTTGTGCGGTGGAAGTGTGCCTTTGCCCTTCGCTGCTGCAGCATCTTCTCCACTCTCGGTGCGTACGCCGTGTCGCACCCCTCGGCGGTCGGACCACGGTCTCGGAAGTAATCCGCGGCCCGGTAGAATGTCAGCTCAATGATGGAACACAGAGGTAGGCCACGAACACCCTTAAGAACATTGTTGAAAGCCTCTGCAATGTTCGTGGTCATCACATTGTACCTGAGATGTCATTCTCTAACGTGAGCAGGTAGCACAAAAAGAATAGAGTACAATACGAGGACGTACTAAAGCAATGTTTTACCTCGCTCCGTTCGTGTCGTGCAGGAGCGCCCACCTTTCCGCTGGTTTCCCGGCGATCCACTGGCTAAAGGTTGCGCGAGCACGGGTACGCACTGTCTGACCTCCAACCATTTGAGAACGCAGAAGATCCTCCTGTGTTCCCTCTTCTTCCATCATCCTCCGAAGGACTCGTTCAAATGGGCCCAATATATTGTTTTCCGTCATCGCCCATTGCAAATCAAGTCCACGGGTTTGTCATTGCAATCTTCAGTAACAATCTAGGGGCATAGTTAAAGGACTCTTGAACCCTCCAAAGAGCATCTTCAATGCCTTCGCTTGCTTCCTCCAAGCCGTCTTTGTCGTGATGACCATCCCGCTTCTTGTGTGAACTTCCTCTATTATTGTACTAGGGTCATCCCTATGTCCTTCCCAACGATGGTCACCTGGAGTTGCGCTTATGAACCTCGTGATCACGAGGCCGCTCATGTTCCTAATCGACTCCTCCATGCACGTATGAGCTCTGTGTCTCACCGATCACAAAGAACTCATCGTGTTTGGGTTTGTGTACTCGAGCGAAGAAGGGACACGCAGGTACTTCGTGCACCTAACCTCATAAGCGGTCGGCTCGGACCTCAAAAGCACATGCTCCCGTCTTGTCGTAATGGCATAGTTGTTTAGGAAGTGGATGGCCTCCGACTTGCTCCCAAACCGGTGTCGGTTGGATGTCGCTTCTTTGGTACCCCCACACGGATAAGGTATTGTAATCCGCTATGGTACCAAGGTGACCGATCCCACGGAAATACTCTATGGCGGAGCCGGTCGTGTGGTCTGCCGCTTCCTCGTCCCCGCTTCCCCTCTCTTCATTCATGCATGTCTTGTCACGCATCCACCTCGCCTCGTTACCTTCCCGACTTGAGGCGCTGACGGTCCTTCCTCCTCTGGTCTTTGCCTCATGAGGTACATGCACTTCTGCAAGCTCGGGAGGATGGCTACTTGTCCCAGCCTCGGCAGAGTTCTGCCGGGCCGAAATGTCGACGTACACGCCGACCTCAAAATTCTCCTCTGCTGCCTTCCGAACATAAAGATCCCATGCCTCATGACTCCTTAACAGGAAGAGTGTGTACACCACCGCAGAGCTGTTCGGAACAAGGCGTGGACGGACCCCCTCTAGACGAACTTTGTGGGTTCGCGGGTCCAGACCAAGCAGACGCGCAACATGTGCTTGAAGGTCCGCCAAATTATTTGGAGTACGTAGTCTTGTCTCTAAGTGCTCACAATTCTGCATCGTCACGAGCCTACCGTGCAAAACAGCAGGCCGTTCCCCGAAATATATTCTAGCAAACATTTCCATCTGTTCCAAATTTATACGGTAAATATGAGTACCTAATTGTCTTTAGTCCATTAGACAAAACAACTACATAAAAATAGGTCGCTACGACAACTACATAAAAATAAGTCACCACAACAAATAGATAAATTAATGACGCTAATACAACTACAAACAACTACACAAAATTTAGATCGCTAAAACAGCTACATAAAACTAAGTCGCTACAACAAATAAATAAATTAATGTGGCTACTACACCTAAAAAAATTAGGCCGCTAAAACAACTACACAAAAATAAGTTTCTAGAACAATTACACAAAAATTAGTCGCTACAACAGCTACATAAAACTAAGTCGCTACAACAAATAAATAAATTAATGTGGCTATTACACCTTAAAAAAATTAGGCCGCTAAAACAACTACAGAGAAATAAGTTTCTATAACAACTACACATAAATTAGCCACTACGACAACTACATAAAAATGAGTCGCTACAAGAAGTACACAAAAAAATCGCTACAACAAATACATAAATTAGTGTCGCTAATACAACTACAAACAACTACACAAAATTTAGGTCGCCAAAACAATCGCATAAAACTAAGTCGCTACAACAAATAAATAAATTCATGTGGCTATTACACCTAAAAAATTACGCAGCTAAAACAACTACACAAAAATAAGTTTCTAAAACAACTACACAAAATTTAGGTCGCTAAAACAACAACATAAAACCAAGTCACTACAACAAATAGATAAATTAATGTCGCTAATACATCTAAAAAATTACCCAAAGAAGACAACAACAAATCAATATATCGCTAACTGTAATATAAACTCTTCTTCTAACTGTAACCTAATTACAACTAATATAAATACCTGTACTGTAGTCGCCGCAGAATATTATAGTCGTTTCTTCACACAAATCACCTCCTCACCACTCCTACAAATTAAACTCTTCTATCAGTTACGAACCACTTTGTGATTTAAATAAATTTATGTCGTTACAGGTGTTCATCGTCCAGTTTTGTAAGTTTCAGAAGAAACATATGTATTCCGGGTTTTGGCTCCGTCCTCCGGGATGTCAGAAAGTGTCATGACAGGTTGCAGTAATGCACACAAAAATTGAAAGTTAGCAGTGGACTCGAAAGATAAAACCGCCCTGGTCTGCTCATGTGAAAATGACATGGACTGAGTGATGGCAAAAGAAAAAGGTGTTTTTGAGTCACTGAATCTGTACACTGACTTCAGTACTGTGGCACGGACACAAGTTAAGTGTTTTTATTTTTGTAATTGCTAAGATTGATGTTTGTGTTAGCATCTGGTCCACTTTGTTCTTGTTGATGTGTTTGATTCGATTCTTTAATCTATTTATCTTTCACTTCAGCTGACTGAGATCCTGCAAAAATATGATACTAGATGATCCATTTAGCAAAGGACGTATGCTTGAAGGACATCAGGTTTTGTTAGTGAGGCTTTTAAGAAAGCCAGAGGTGAAACCTGAAAGCGAGCTTGGAAGATGAGAAAGTTCTAGTGATGTGGAGATGCTAGAGGACTGGGTTGGCATGTAGAGACCTTTTAAGCTTTTAAGATCGTGGAACTCGTGGATTTTAGAATTTTAGATCAGTAGCTGTTATGACATTTTTACTGAATAATCTCACTCAGTTTCACTCATTAATGAACTGCAAACTTATATTTTGTGTTTTCTTAGATGAAGATGCATCACATTCACCTGGTATGAGGAACACTGATGATTCTATGATCATGTTCAAAGCTTTTATGAATCCTGTTTTGACATGTTCAGGTAGATTAATAATCCCGAGAGATCTAGAGAGTGAGAATGGTTCGAAAACAATACCATGTTCAAACAAACCATCCCCTGATGGTCATGACAAAATTCGTGCTCTCCTACGGAGTTTTCCACCGGTTGTTCTTTCAGAGCACCATCCTTGTGAAAATTTCTCACTACCTCTTCCACCTACTCTTGATAGAATGACGTATTGGACCACGACGTGAACCTACCATAAGCTTTTTGCTACTCCAGCTCTCCAGAATTATACGAAATTTTAGTGCAAATTTTGTATTTTTCATATGTGTTGGAAGTAAATGTTATGTTTGGTTGTTGTGTAGCATGTCCTGTTTGTTACGTGCCTGTAGAGCAGGCCCTGGCTCTCGTGCCACGTGTGCCATCAACATCTCCTTTCCTTCGTAACTTAAATTATTTGACTCAAAAGAATTTGGTTTTTAAAGAGTCAAATAGTGGCTCTTTGTTTGGAGGGTATCCACCGCTGGATGAGCGAGATACGTCGTAAGATGCAAGAGAGACAATGACGGTACGTGGTGGGTATGTCCATTTGGCTATTTTGTCTTGACAGTTAAGTTTGCATTCTGATCACTTAACAAAATCTGGATAAGTCTATACTGTTGCTGACCATGCGTATCATCTTCCTTTTAGATTTGTGAGAGGTAAGGCACCTGATCATGATACTGGCTTTGACATAAGTGAAGCTGATCTTTCTGAGATGCGGCAATGCGAGGGCACGGTTGTTGTTTCAGCTATCGGTAATTACTTTCCTGTTATGGTCAGTTAATAAATAGTCCAGGGACATGTAATTTTCTTCTTTGTGCATCACCAGGAAATTATGATATCATGCAGCAACCAGAAAATATCAGTGAATTTTCGAAGGACAACGTATGTTTCTTTATGTTTGTGAATGAAGAAACTGAAGCTAGGATAAAGAACTGCCACCATTGATAGTTCTAAACGAGTCGGGCTGCGGCGGGTAGTTGTTGCCCGCAACCTTCCATATTCAGATGCAAGGCGCCCTGGAAAGGTAAACTATGTTTGGTTCTGTTGTTTGCAGCTGACCTTTTGTATTACAGGAATGGCAGGCACCTATAGAGCAAAGATACAAAAGTTGAACAAACCTCCTTCTGCTTCTATCTTGGCTTACAATTTGACTCTTTCTGTACATCACATATGTGGGGACTATTTCTCTCCTTTTCAATCTCTAAGGCTGTGTCTCGGCAAGGCGCCGTAGATGTTTTCCAGTACATCGATGTATTCTTTATAATCAATTAATCACCATTATTCCTGGAACAGGTTCTGAAGTTTCTGTAAAGTGATCGATGGGAAGCTTAAACTAGTGAGGGATCCCTACCAAGTTTGGGAGAGGTAAAAACCATATTCTGAAGTAATCTCCATGCTTGCTTTTTTTTTTATCGTATATGTCTCAAGGAACTTTTGAATATGTTGCAGCGTCTGAGGAAGTGTGTACCAGTTGGCATAGATGCTGCATATATACAACAAAATTGAATACTGATCGTCTCTCTTTTTTTTCCCCATTTTCATTATCTTTCAAATATTATCCTCTGAACTAATACACTCTTTACCATGTTACAGATTCTTGTGGAGGAAAAACGTCACTTTTGCTAATTCCAGGCATTACAGGTGCTTCGATGTCTTTGAGGAAGCAGAGGCCAATAAGTTTGGTGAAAAGTATGACGATGCATAGATTTATTGCCAAAAAGAGTTCTATAGGAGGGAGAGGTTAACACGTTATTCTTCAGCTAAGCTTCCTATTACAAGTGGTAAGCTCTTGTCCCAACCCAACTGTTAACCTAGCAATATTCTCAGCATATGTTTGCCTATTGACACTAGATTATGATTCAACAGATGTCCCTGAAGGCTTTGTAATGATCAGAGAACACAACACCATCACCAATCTCTTCATTTGCCTCTGATTTAATGAAGTCGATCGGTTCTCCTGAAGGGATCAACTAAGCTTTAGTACTGTTCCTTGACTGCGAAAGTCGTGATTTTGTTGTTCAGGTGCTTTCTCATTTCATTCCTTATTTGCTATTCACTATTGCAATTTTTTTACAAGAATATGGGATAGATAAGCCTTTATGGTACTATGGATTATAAGGGAAAATGATAATTGGAAGGACAAAGCATGGTTTATTTATTTAGAAAGAGGGCCCCAGTTCCATTAGCAACAATAAGTTTCAAAATTCTACATGGATCGTTGCAGCTGGCTAAGCAAAACCTTTGCTGATTTGGTTGCGTATCTTTTTCCTGTCAACAAGATTTAAAGTTGACTTTTCAATAATGCTATGCCATTTCTGTCTGTTCTCTGTACTGATACAATTTGTATTAGAGGTTCAAAATTTCAACGAAATTTCAGAAAAGCTCGGTGAAATCTCAGATTTTGGCGGGGGGCGAGATTTCAAAATCCTGACGGAACAAAAAAAATGAAAATTAGGGTTTGCTACAATGATTTCGGTAAATTTGGGCAAAATCTCGGTGATTTCGACCAAGATTTCGGAATTTTGGACTGGTTTGCATGGTGTTTGGACCGGGTTTCGCACTAATTTTTTTGTAGAGAATTGTAATGCCTTTTATGAGGAATATATGTGAGAAGTTTACAAAATATATATATACAAATTATATAACCCTAACCCTAAACCCTAAATTCGGTTATAAATGATTTATTTTGGCTTAAACCCTAGTTTGGATTTTGGCCATACATGATGTATCTTGGCCTAAATCCTAAACTCTAACTTGAAAGTTTTATGTGCAAATACTTAGTATTTTGCAGTCAAACAGATAAGAATGTAGATAAATCCTTGCATAATTTTTTTCTAGCCTCAGGATACTATTTCACAGTAGGTTGAAAATCACTGAAATTTCAGCCGATATTGCTGAAATTTTGGCCATTTCGGTCAAAATTTTGGTTTTCCCAGTTTCAAATTTGCCTTTTGAATTTTATCCGAAATTTCGAAATCTCATCGAAATTTTGGATTTTGGTCACCCCGAGATGTGATCTGAAAACAAAATTTTAAAACTTGTTTGTACTAGACTACACAGGCATACCAGAGAGAATTATTGCAAGAAAAACTAGCTGCCTTAAGATATCCCCCTCCGCCGCAGCTTCCTGTGGTGCATGATGACCAACCCATAAAGATGCTTCCAGATACTACAGCAAATGAGCCTGAAAAAGATTCAGCAACGAAGAAGCTAACTGTGCCTATTCCTGTCAAGCGTCCAAGGGATAAGAAATCAAACTCAAAACGAGCTAGCCGTTCAAAAACCTCTGGTGACACTACAAGAAAAGTATTTATTCTCCACGGCCATAAATATGGTCGACGGCTAACAAACCCTGTTGACCAAAACTGCATTAAGGTCGACGGCCGAAAGAATAGCCGTCTACCTAAACGTGAAAAAGTGCGCCATATATCCCGCCTTGGAATTGGGTAAATTAGGGTCGACAGCATACATTTAAACCGTCGACCATAGTTTAGGATCGACCATATCTGGCTGTCGACCTTAACTGACACACGGGCCAAATTTTCTGCAGGCAGAAATGTAACTTATGGTCGATGGCTGAATACGTGGCTATTGATCCTACGTATGGTGGACGGCTTTATTTCTAAGGTGGACGGTTTTGGCTGTCGAAATTACTGTTTTTCCCTGTAGTGTGGGAAAGAATCTGCTTGACTGCAAAGCTGACGGTGACATTGGCACCCAGAGTCCTAGACTCTTGCAGTTCTGCCGGACAATTACCTTAGCACACAGATTTTTTTATTTAACTTCTACTCATGCTCCCACGAGAGTTCTCGACTTTTGCCAGGAATTGTTGATGGAGTGTCAAATTCTTTTGTTGTAAGCTGTAAATAATCACTTCAGTGTAAAGCTCGGGAGGCATCGGTGTATTCCTGCATGTTAGAAACGAAGCACTCGTTAGCTGTTCTTATCGATCGGTTCATCTCAGACGCTGTAATTTCCCGGATGAAGTTCGTGTAACTTTTGTAGCGTCTGCTTTCGTCCGAGAGGGTTGCGCCAAGCGGTGTCGTCGACTCGTCGCCAACCACCCGCAGCGCCGTAGCCGGCCGTACGCTGCCACCGCAGCCGTACCCGCAGCTTGACGGACGCAGGCCTCGCGCCGCCGTCACGTCCTGGCACGCCGCTATCGCGCGCGTTGCGGCCACATGCAGCTGCAGCCTGCGTCGCGCCGCCGCCGCGCTGCGTCCACCCGAGTGGATCGGTAATTTCCGTACGCGTTGCTGCCGCGCGCGTGCCGAGAGGCGGCAAGCAAGGCCTCGCTGCGCGCGACGGTTTTCTTTACCCCCCGCAAAACAAAAACAGTTGCTCTGATTTAGAGGTAGCAGGCCGCGTGCGGGCCTGGACGACCCCCTTAATTTCACCTCCTGGCCCGGCGACGGCGCCGAGAAGCGAGAGCCCACAACGGCACGAACACGACGCGACGTCATGAGTACGTGGGAGGAACAGTCTCTCCGGTGGCCACCGGTGCCGCCAATCATCGCTCGAGTCAAACGCTGTCGGTGGCATGCAAGGGACAAGGGCTAGTTGCATGCATGTTCCGCGTGCCACCCCGGCCTGGGATTGCGGGGAATGGTTCGGGAACTCCGGATGAGACATGTGGGGCTTTCTAGTCACCGTGCTGTGTAGAGCCTGGCGTGTGAACTGTACCGACACGAACACACGAACTCTGTCTGCGCCGCTACGGTATTACCGTACTGCTCCTTGTTCACGCTTACTTATCAGTTTTGACTCTACGTCGTTGAGCTTTGATCAACATAATTTTTAAAATATCTAGTCATGTATATAAAAGTAGCATCGTTAAATCTATTATATATAAAAAGCTCATGAGAGTCAGTTAAAAAGGAGAAATAGGCAAGATTTTAAAAAAAAACATCTAGATCATAATCTGGTGGACCTTCAACCATTATCAGATCTTTCTAAAAAAAATAAAAATATCACTAGAAATTCCTAAAAAAAAGTAAAACACCTAGGGCTTAATCTAGTGAACCTTAACTAAATTAAACTATAGCAGCCATTAGATGTTATTATATAAAGAAAAATATATAACCGTCCATCTAGCGAGACTAGGTTATAACAACTTAGATTAAACTAAAGAGTCCAAGCCAAATACAATAAAAATTAAAAGTAATTTGGAATAAAAAATAAAAGAATATTAGACATTTGATTTTTGTATGAACTCCAAATTAAAACCCACACATAAATGAAATTTGGAATAAAAATTAGATTAAAATTACTTGCATTCGTATACTAATTCTAACATAAAACTAATATTTAAAATAGAAATAAAAATTAATATAAATTCAGAATTAAAAATAAAAGGACTTAGCAATGTGATTTTTATTCAGAATAAAAATCAAAATAAATTAGCATTGTTGTTAAATTTCATACTAAGTGAAAAGTAAAACATTTTGGTTTTATTCAAAATTAAAATTCCATAAATATGATAATTCAAAAAAAAAGTAAGGAATTTGATTGTATATATACAAATTAGGAATTAAAATCTACTATCTAATAAAAATCTATAACATATGGTTTATGTTCGCTAAATAAAAATGAATATGTTAAAAATTATCACAAAAAATAAAATATTCTTATCATTTATTTGGTGGGCCTCTATGGGATAGAGGTATTGAGATGGTGATTTATTGACGGGTGTTTACTTGACTATTCAATGTAAGCTATGTTAGGGCAGTCCCAACCCATGGTGTCCATGAGTAGTGTCTAGAGGAGAGAGAGAGCAATAAACCAATGCATAGTTTCCCAACCCATGGTTTCCATGAGTAGTGTCTAGAGGAGGAGAGAGCAATAAAGCAATGCATGAGAGCAATAAACCAATGCATGCACCACAAATACTGACTTAGTAAGCGCAGAAATGTCCAACCCCAATTTTGCTAGTTTCTTGAGTCTTGGTACCGTGTCGACCCGCTTTCTTGCATGAGACACGGTTTCTTCGTTTTTCCTTCTCTCCCTTCCTTAACTCCTATGCCACATCAGATTTTTGCTTAGTTGGCAGCGTAATTAATTCTATAGACACCAGCTGAGGTGGAGGGTTGGGAATGCCCTTATGCACAATATTAGCATGTAGTTTAGACAAACATTGCAATAATGAAATAACATGATGATACTGATATAAATGAATAATATTATATTATACTATGTTTACTATTTTGCTATGTAAGTATTTAAAAAAGAAAGTTTGGTCACAGGTGCCAAGTATAAGGAAATAGATTGTGTATTTTTTTTCTTATAATATATAATATGAAAATATCATAAATAGAATATTTTTTTCATTGGTCTATTTTTCAAAAAGCAAAATCATATGTATGTGTGTGTGTATATATGTGTATGATGCCGTTTAAACATGCCTTAAGGGTGATTTGCTAGTTTGTGATAAAAAGCACTTTACTAATATACTCTGATTATAGCTATTTGATTTTATATCGCTCAGAAAATAATGATCAAAGTTCGATCTATTAAATAAAAATGTGAACGGAGAGAGTACTCCGATGGAGTGTTTAGACGTGATGTGGCGCGCACTAGAGGTGGGCGCTGTGCTGGGCCGGGTAAGCTTGGCACGGGTCTATCGTGCTTTGGGTCTAAACCGTGTCAGGCTGCGACGACCCGTCGTGCCCACCGTGTCGGGCCAGCCCAGCCCGGCTCGCCTTCGGTGAGCCCAGGCATAGCCCATTTATGTTTCATGCCTGCTTCGTGCCGTGCCAGTCCAGACCCGACTCGTTTACACTACTACGACAAGAGGATATGACCTGAAATTGCTTGTAGTAGCATTCGTATGTGGTGCTATGGTATGCAGCGAATGTATAGCCACCTTGATCAAATAAATATGTAAATCATGCCAATTAAAGTGGCACCTTTTTCTTACTTGTGCACACAAATCAAGGATCAAAATAAAAGCATGCGAAAGAAACATTCTATGTGGATATCAGTATTACTAGTAATGGATACAAATATTGGGGAAAATAAGTAAATTTTATTAAATTTTGAATATGTACAGAGTTACTGCCGCATTAAAAACCTTACACCTCGGTGTGGGGTACCTTTGGTAAGGAAAAGAGTACAGTAACTACGTATATATACATAAACTACCCGAGACTGAGATTGTCAAAGTCGGCTACCGCGTTCGTGATCTCCAGATTCTCGGACTGATGTTGTGTTCTGTCATCTGCACGCTCCCAGTCTTTAAGGCATGTAATTGCCTCAACCATCTTAGGTCTGAGAGATGACCTCCTCGGCTCAAGTAGCATCCCCACCAAACTGAAAGTGGATTCCGACAAGACAGTGGACACCGGAATCGTAAGTACGTCCCGTGTGAAATGGGATAGCACGGGTAAATACGTTGGTTATTCTTTCACCACAAGAGCATACTGGGTTGATTTTCCTCGTCCATATCAAGCTCGGTCTCCACAAAAGGTGCATCGAAGTAGTGGTTGATCTCTACTTGTGGATTCCATTGCGACCTGATCGACGTTTTGAAAGACGAACTAGACGAGTTGCCTTTCAGCTTCTTCCATATACTTGAAGCAGTCAAACTGCCACATGCTTGTTCTATTGTTGAGGTAGATCTTCATGCTTCACTTCTGGTGCCAAACTTCTCATAATATTTGTCAAAAACTCTGAAAACTCGTTATAAACATGAGTATAGGCCTCGGAGAAATCAAGATCGAATGCCTCACCTATTCCCTCGAAGGCGCACTGCAAGTCAGAAAATTTTCTTCGAGAATCCAAAATGACAGCAAAATAGTACAGATGTGGAATAGTTTGAAAATATTTTAAAATTTTTTGCTCCATTGGTTCTATAATACGACGTAAAATATAATTATCTCTATTTTCTTTAAAAACATTAGCAATGAGCAAAAGTCACTCAATGACTAAGCAAGAAGTTGGGTAGTACACACCGGATAATTGATTTGTTGAATTGTAAAAAATTTCTAAAAAATTACGAAAATGACTAGCAATTTTTCAATCCGCTTCAGTAACCAATGTCTCACGATTATTGTAGTTAACAAATACAGTGATAATGTGCTCATAGTCTTTGCACCGATGCAGTATAGTATAAGTTGAGTTCCATCTAACCTTCATATCAAGGTTGAATCTTTTTGGTGCCTTATTGTTGGACCTGCAGTACTATAAGAACTGGACAAGCCTTATAGATGAATTTCTAATAAAATCGATAGCACTGCGTATGCCCTCTAAACTAGATATCATTACAACCAAACCTGCCTGCACAATGAGAATAATAATTTGGCATACGCACCTTTGGTGAAGTACAAAACCTCCAACATAAGTCTCCAAGTGCAGTAAGAGATGCTCTATAGCCGTCGTGTTAACTGATGCATTGTCAAGAGTGATGGAAATAATTCTACTTTCTATTTTAAAGTCATTAATAACCTTAAGTATACGGGTAGCGATATTTTCTCCGGTGTGTGACTCGGATATTGGTTTAAACCCTATGACTCTTTTGTTTAGTACATACTCTTCGTCTAGGTAATGCACAACAACACTAATATAGGTTGCTCTTTGATGGGAGGAAGTTCATATAGCTAATGTTAATGTACATGAAAAACTAATTTTAACATTTCTAGTTTATTTGTAAATATTCTGTAAATATCACATGTAGTTGTTCTTCTACTAACATGTTGGTATTGCGGGTAAAAACCACGTTGCACCATTCTCTCAAAACTAAAGCTCTCACCCATTCTAAGCAAAAAATCCTCCGTAACTATGTAACATGCAATTTTATATCTAGCTACGTCGACGTTGTATACCCATATACTTACCGAACCGTCGATGTTGAAGTTGAGCTGTGCCTGCACTCCCTCGCCCGGACTCCAGCTGGCCGACATCTTCCTCAAGCAATTCTCGGCGTGTCTTTTCAGATGACATGTACCACCACATGCACGTGCAGATAGTTTAGCTTGATAGTACTTGCAAACAACATACATTACCCCCTGTCCGTCCATAATTTTGACCATTATGCCCATTGTCGACGTTTGTTGTCAGTAATAATGAAAAGGGGGCTAGGCGCTGGATCCAAACTCGATGGTAGCACAAGACACCGGATGTATACAGGTTCGGGCTCTCGCGGAGGAGATAATACCCTAGTCCTGTGCTCTGGAATTATATGTGGCTAGCTATTTGCTGATGAGATTGTCTCCTTCTCCTCCTCCTCCCCTAATGACTCTACCTTACCCCCCTTTATATAATAGAGGGGTACGGTTACAAAGGAGAGTCATAATCGGTTACAAAGTGGAGATTGTATCTCTTTCCTTATCCGCTAAACATGATAGTGGTTAGGATTACAATTGTATCCTCCCTAAGCAGGGTTGGTTTCCATCTTCGGAGTTTCCTTATTGCGCATGGTGGCCTGCCTCCTGGGCAATACCCATCTTCATGTAGTCGGCTTGGCCCATCCCCTCTTGGGTGGTCCTCACGGCCCACCATGCAAATACCTGGGGTCTATATACTCCACAGTAGCCCCCGAGTGCTTTGCGATCGAGTTGCCGCCTTCCTGGTCGCAGCCCAACTGAGTCATGCTTCACGCCGAGTGCTTCCAGTTCTTGATGCAGCTTCCCGACTGGTTTTTCTTTTCAGCCGAGTGCCCTGTTGTAGGCAAAGAGATCGTAAAGGACTCAATAGAGTTCCACGCGTTGAACTTTCCGAGTGGTACCCAGCCCAATTATTGAAATACTGGCAGTCGGGTCATCTTGGGGCATACCGTATCCCAAACGGTATGCAGAAGTCAAAACGCTTTTCCCGCTCAAGGCGAAATTCAGCGCCGCTCCCTTTAAATTCATTCATCGTCGAAGTTCTTGATGTAAATGCGTTGAGCGTTAGCCCTGCACGTCGCATCCAAATTTAGTAGCCCTGAAATCATGTATATGCAGAACTTATGCCATGTAAAAACAATTCACTCGGATGTGATGTCCGACTGGTTTATATATAATTTTAAAGTTTTTTTACTCCTTTTCCTTATTGATTTTGAATTCATCCGAATGATTTGACTCTTTTTGTTTAAGCACTCTGCCCGACTAGTCTAGCCCCCGAGCGTCGGGAGTCGGCTCATGGCTCTTTTTCCCAAGCACACGTTTTGGGTGACTAAAGTTCGCCGTTCATGGGGTCAGAGCTTCACAACTCGAAACTAACACACTCGGATTCATTTGCAATCGTTAAGTAAAAGAAGAAAAACACAACTCAGAAAAAGATGTACGCATGAACACACTATTAAGTGTAGCCCCCGACTTACTACTTAGTTGTGTATCAACTAAGTAGCAAGTCAAGAAAGCCAATAATTTTATTCATAATGACATAATTGAGTAAAAAGCAACTTAGCTGCTCTATACTCCATGTGTTGCTGACGATCGTGCCGTCTTTGCTTGTGGCGCGGGCGTAGGCTTGCAGCCGAACCATAGCTGGCGCTTGGGGCGCTGGCGTAGGCTTATCGCCAAGCCGTAGATGGCCCTTGAGGCGGAGGCGTGGCTCGCAAATCGTGAAGGTGGCGCTTCGGGCGCAGCGTAGGCTCGCAGCTCCGTCTTGAAGGTGGCGCTTCGAGCGCAGGCGTGGGCTTCGCCAGCCATGAAGCCGTAATGGCGCTTCGGGCGTGGCGTGGGCTCGCAATGAAGCCGTAGTAGCGCTTCGGCCGGGCGTAAACTTGGCGGTGGCGCTTCGGCGCAGCGTGGGCTCGTGGCGAGCCGTGGCTAGCGCTTCGAAACAGGCGTAAACTTGCGGTAAGCCGTAGCCGTGCTCGGCGCCGGCGTAGGCTCGTGGCCGTCTGGCGGTGGCGTTCGGTAGCCGGCGTAGGCTCGTGGCCGTCTTGAAAGGTGGCGCTTCGAAGCGGCGCGAGGCTCGTGGCCGTCTTGAAAAGGTGGCGCTTCGGCGCAGACGAGGCTCGTGGCGCGTCTTAGAAAGGTGGCGCTTCGGGCGCAGCGAGGCTCGTGGCGTCGCCGTAGATGGCGCAGGCGTAGGCTCGTGGCTGTGCCGCAGATGGCGCTCGCGGCGCATGCGCTAGTGGTCCGCTAATGCGAACATCTCCTTTACCATAGTCGGCGGCCTCTAGGACATCTTCTTGATCAAGTTGGCGTCGCTGACTCCTTTCTAAAAAGCCGCTATGACGACCGCATCCGAGATGTCCCGGATCAAATCCTTACCGTATCCGAATCGGGAAGTCAGCCCCCGGCTTACTACTCGTGAGTAGATGGCCGTGTCGCTCCCCGACCCGAATGGAAGTCCGGATGAAGTATCAATGAAGTCTCTTCCAGATTCGATCTGGTCCGAGTCCGAGAGAGCAAGCTTGTCGAAGTTGTCAACGATGAAGTCGAAGCTCCCGAAGCAGAAAACATGGCCAGGAGCGAAGGTGATGACGATTCCATTGATGGAGGCCATCGAGCTTGCCGAGATTGATCTTGACGCTTCCCCTACCTAGCGCGCCAACTGTCGACGTTTGTTGTCGGCAATAATGAAAAGGGGGCTAGGCGCTAGATCCAAACTCGATGGTAGCACAAGATACCGGATGTATACAGGTTCGGGCTCTCGCGGAGGAGATAATACCCTAGTCCTGTGCTCTGGAATTATATGTGACTAGCTATTTGCTGATGAGATTGTCTTCTCCTCCTCCTTCTCCCCTTATGACTCTACCTTACCCCCTTTATATAATAGAGGGGTACGGTTACAAAGGAGAGTCCTAATCGGTTACAAGGTGGAGATTGTATCTCTTTCTTTATCCGCTAAACATGATAGCAGTTAGGATTACAATTGTATCCTCCCTAAATAGGGTTGGTTTCCATCTTCGGAGTTTCCTTGTTGCGCATGGTGGCCTGCCTCCTGGGCAATATCCATCTTCATATAGTCGGCTTGGCCCATCCCATTTTGAGTGGTCCTTACGGCCCACCATGTAGATACCCGGGGTCTATATACTTCACACCCATATGTTGCCAACACCACGCGCGCCGATTGCCAGATATGGACCCCATGCTGGCTGCATTGATATGTCGGGATGTGTATTTGGTGTGGATACCGACGCTCATTCTGGATGCATCGAGGTAGCGGCATCCGAGCTCGGTGCATCTGGAGTATATGAGGCATCTTCGATGCCATTCATGCCGTCCAGATGACGGTCATCCTTGCTGTAGTCTCCCATGCTGGGGGAGAGTTGGCGTAGATCAATCTCTTGATCCTAACGATGGGGATTTGGAGAGCGAGGGCGTGTTCTCCTGCTCTTGCTCTTGCAAAATATTTTATTTCACAGCGGGAGAGAAAAAAAGAAAGCAATTAGAGAAAGATATGAAGAATGTGCTGAGTAAAAATGGGCAAGAAGAGAGAACGCGAGAGAGACATACAGAAAAATGAGAGTCGTTCCGCTGTCTTTGTGGATGCCTAGCGAAATGTCTGTTGCAAATTGAAACCAAGCACAGGCCGCATGCATGAAAAATTGAAAGTAATTTTATTTTATTTCTCAGCAAGCTGTCTTAGAGTAGAGAGACTGAGAGAGACGTTAAATTCACGGTCGCTGTCTTTTCAGTCACTTTTTCTCAGTGCGCGCTCGATTTTGTCGTATTGTTGTCCGTTGAGCGTTTAAACGAGGCACTGTGTGAGATAAAAATTAAAACCAGCTTTCTGTCTTTCAACATATCACATTCATTTCAATCACCTTTATTCACGTGTAGGATGGGAAAATACGAGTGTGGCCAAAAATGTTTTCTTCTATTCGTCCATTTTTCTCGTGATTTACTCGATTCCCTCACAACCTTGATTCTCTTGCATTCAAAACTTCAAATGCATCAGATTCAGACGTACATTCCCTTCGATAATCTTTTCCCCGTTGATTCGCTTTGACGGCTCTCTCTTCTCTCTTTTTCCCGCCGGACCCACCACTCCCCCTCTCTCTCTTTTTCCCCGCTCCCCGCATCCTGCTTTTTCCCCTCTCTCTTTCCTTTTTCACCTTGGCCTCCCGCGCCCCTCTCTCTCCCTTTTCTCTTGGTCCGACAGTACACTCCCGAGTCCTGCTCCGCGCCCCTCTCTCCCACGGCACTGAGCCACCGACACCTCCGGCTCCTTCTCCCCTCGTCCCCTCCCTCTCCCCAAGCTCCGGCCTCCCCGTGCCCTCCCCTCACTCTCCGGCTCCGGCGTGTCCCCTCCCCCTCCCCTCCAACTCCGGCCTCCCCACGCGCGCCGCCCCTCCCTCTCCAGTCCGACTTCGGCCTCCCACGCGCCGCCGCCCCTCCCTCTCCCGTCCGACTTCGGCCTCCCACTAGCCGCCGCCCCTCCTTCTCCAGCGCGCCCCTCCCTCCTCCCCTCCCCTCACTTGCGGGGCGCTGCCTCCCTCCTTCGGCCCTGCCATGGCGCGACCCCCCTCTCCAGCGCGATGCGAGCGCGTACGCAACAGTGGCAGAGGTGCGGGCTGTGCCGCGGGCCAGCGTGCCATCTCTGTGCCGGCCGATAAGGGCACGACCCAAATGGCCAGGCTAGGCCGTGCCGCCCGTTGTGCCTCGTTTTCGGACCTGGCACAACCGAACTATAGTGTCGAACCGTCATGGTACAACCCTCTAATATGCTGGACCAGACTTAGACCATGCCATACTCGTCATGCCTTAGACCGACCCACCCAGCCACGGCCCATATGCCTATCTCTGGCGCGCATGGTCCGATGTTGACGTTGCCACACCACCGTGGGGAGGTAGTCGGGTAGGTTGCTCGTCTGAGTTAAACCTCTGCTTTATTGTTGAGCTGGCATCTAGATTTTCTGATTTGAGCGAGAGGGTTGAAATTTCGTTGTCTTCGGTTGTATATTTTACCACCGACCTTGGCAGTGTAGCTTTAGCTATTGATGTGACCTACCAAGTACGGATTTGGGTATTCAGCTGTTGTTGCCTTAACATACAGAGACCATAGGCCTGCTTTTACTAGGTCAACAGATGCAGTCATGGCTGCAGAACATTTGTTTCACGACTCAAGCTGAAATGGGCGTACAAGATTAAAACCAAGTGGCTACTAGCTCAGATTGAATCTGCATTTTCGTACTTGTAGTGAATCGTGCAGAGAGTGGATCTCAAGAAACGAATCTTCAGACACGAACAACTTTCCTGCCCAACCAAGATGTACAACACACACAATGTGCTTCAGTGGTTCACCCAGTCTATACTGTGAAGTGTGAACCGTAAAGGAAGCTACTTCTAGAAGATTATTGATCATTCGGCCAGGAACCTTGAAAAGACCACACAGGAACTTATACAATTTAGGACATGTACAATGATATAGACGGCAGCTATCTATATTATATCTCCACATCATCTATAGACAACACTAAAAACAATTCATATAATGGATTATCTATATAGTTGTTTGTAATGGTCTCATTCAATTAACAGACTGTCTATACAATGGTACATATAATAGAAAGCTGTCTATAAGACCGTCTGTTAAATAGTAGACATCAACTTTCTCTCTCCTTCTCTCTCCTTCACACCACCTAAAATCCTAGGTGGCGTGCTCTTACAGACAGCTGACATGTACCATACAATGCTATAGACCGTTACTGTCTATAGCAAATTGCAATGTCACCTATAGACAATCTTATACAATGGTACAGATAATCACTTTTTTGGTCTCGTGCTACAATCAATTCATCTCTACACACAACCAACTTAGTTCCCGTGCTACAGTCGACTGCAAATGTATAGACAGTTTCTTTCTCTTTCCTCTTTCTCTTTCATCCACATCAACAAATAGATGACATGACAACTCTTATAGACAGCTGATATCAACCCATTATACATGCTCTTATACCAGCGGGCGGCCGTGAGTAATTGTTACTCCAAGCCCTATCCTGACATAGATTTAAAATCACCAAACGATATTTTATAGTACATCCTCTTGATCTCAACGAGGAGAGTTGGCTAGCTTGTGCACTGTGTACTGCACATGTCAGAATACTACGTACTATAATTTACCGGCCACTTCACAGACGAGGTCAAAGATGTACTTTCCCATGCAATGGTGCCAAACATGTACTCGAAGCTGGAAATAAAATACACGGCAGTAAATTCGCTGCCCAGAATAATTTGTTAGTAACTATGGAATCGCAAAGTCTTCACAAACAAACGAGGACATCTCCGCCTTGTCTCAGGGCCCACTGATCTCCGTAATTATAAATATCGAAGCATCGTACGCTGTCGAGCAGAATGGTCCCAGAGGGCAGAGTAGCCAGATTTGGGCTAACATCCATACCTCTGAATACTGGAGTTTGGAGTCATTTGGCACTGAATTGTGTAATAATCCGGCAATTTTGGATGGACGCAATCGGAGACTTTGGCAAGGGCTTGGTTCTCACTCTGAGATCTCTCTCTCTCTTTCTTTCTTCTATGTCCATTTATTTTGTCATGGAATTGGCCCGAGGCTAAAGAGATCTAGGGACAAGGACCATTTTTCTGGTTGTGTGTCGGTTAAGAGGCAACTGGGTAGCTCGCCATGTGGCTCTGCGTCCTTTAACCTGACTTTGGGGCAGTGTGCTGAGAATCGAGATACAGGGGCTTTGTCTTTACTATACTCTTTACCTTTTCTCTTGCATGATCCTCCTCGTGTAATCTGGGATTTGCAATTTTACGCAAGTAAAATGTTCCCGTGTATGATTCTCGAACAACACCTTCGGCATTAGTAGATAACTAAGAGCTTTGGATTATTAGTCAGAACTTGGTAACAACTTTCACTCAGCATGGTCTTTTTTCTTGGTAATAAGTTTGATCATCATGATATTAAGGCATGTTTGGTTGGAGGATGTGCAATCAATTGCTAATGAGCACATATAAGTCCGACATGAACTAACCCCCATACTAAATAAAATAGAAGTATCCCATCACACCTATATCATCATCCAACCAAACGGTACCTTAGCTAAGGCTCAAATAACAGGAGACACACCAATCATGCATACTACCATGCCCATAAACTCCATATACAAAACTTTCCCAAGGGCAAAAAACATAAGGGAATTGCTAAAAATCTGTCGTCTATTTTTTCTTTGATTTCAATAACTTTTCTGTCCGTCCGATCTGCATTTAGATAGGTGATTTAATTCATTTATTTTCTATTAGGGTTCACCAATCCTATTTTTCTTTGTCTAGCCTAGAAAAATTAATTTTCATTTTGTCACTGTGGTGGCCAACGTCGTCGTGGATGACAGAACCCGGCGTAGCCCTGACGCCGGAGCCACAGGCTCCTCAGAAGAGGCGCAGCATTTTGGGACTTGCTGGTGGTCGTCAGACAGCGGCCACCTATGGCTGGGTGCTGCTCACCGTCACCTCCACCACGATGTCCTTGTCCACAGCCTCCACCTCCTCATTTTCTCCTCAACAATTTTTTCTTCCTCCTCCATATCGTTATGTTTGATCCTGTTATTCCGTCTCCACACGCTCCTCCTGCTCTGCTTCTTGCACCACAGTGTTAGAGGTGGTAGTGCCCTGCTCGCAAAGAGAGCAGTCGATGAAGCAGAGTCGGAGGCGGCCACCCTGGCATTGCGCGTGGAGGTACCTGTGGTGCTGATGAGCACGGCCTGGACGGCGAGAAATATAACAGTTTTATAAAAGAAAAATAGTCGACTGATAAGTAGACACTCCAAAACATAATTTCAACTTAAGAAAGGTCCTAAAATAAAAAAAACCCTCGCTCTTCGACTCCACTCCTCACAGAATAACTGTTACTTTCCTCAACCACCAAGCAAAGATACCAATACCAGCTCCTCCCTACTTCACATGCTCACGGCCGCTGCCTCCTCCCACTCCACTCCACCTTCTAGAACAATCTAGAGGCTGTCCCATCGCACATGGCCTTCCCGTAGCACTCCAAACTCCCCAAGAACACTCCACCGGCCGGCAACAATGGCAGCGGCCAACGGCCTGTTCCTGTACCACATCCTCGGGCTGGCCTCCTGCGTGGCGCTGGTCTACCTCTCCCTCGGCGAGATGGACCTCCACCACTTCGCCCTCCTCCCGGCCGCCGGCTCCTCCTCCTCCCACGACTCGTTCCTGCCCTTCGTGGAACGGCGCGGCGCTCAGCTGTTCCTGGACGGCCGGCCTTTCTACGTGAACGGGTGGAACTCGTACTGGCTCATGGACCAGGCCGTGGAGCAGACCACCCGCCACCGCGTGTCCCGTATGTTCCGCGCCGGAGCCGGGATGGGCCTCACCGTGTGCCGCACCTGGGCCTTCAACGACGGCGGCTACAACGCCCTCCAGCTCGCCCCCGGCCGCTTTGATGAGCGCGTGTTCAAGGCGCTGGACCTGGTGGTCGCGGAGGCGGCGCGGCACGGCGTGCGGCTGGTGCTGAGCCTGGCCAACAACCTGGAGGCGTACGGCGGGAAGACGCAGTACGTGAGGTGGGCGTGGGAGGAGGGCGTCGGCCTCACCGCCTCCAACGACTCCTTCTTCTTCGATCCCGCCATCCGCGACTACTTCAAAGTCTACCTCAAGGTTGGTTGATTGCAGCATCGAGCCCAGAGCTCGCTATGTGCGTTCATCCGTTAAGGCACCATGGATGAAACGAGTGTGTCGGTGGCAACAGTTTAAGTTGCTATTTTTTTTTTTCGCGCGGGACAGGCATTGCTGACGAGGAAGAACCACTTGACCGGGGTGCAGTACAAGGACGACCCTACCATCTTCGCGTGGGAGCTGATGAACGAGCCCAGATGCACCACCGATCCATCCGGTGACACACTGCAGGTCAGATGCTACTACATTCATTGCCATTACACCGTCCATGAGCCCATGACCATCGCTTCAATTCTTCATGTGAACTGATTTGTGTTTGTATTTGTGATTATTTACCTGGCTATTACGGTTTTGGTTGATTTACCATCAATTTGTGGTTGAAAATTGTGACGAGTAGCGTTGGATCGAGGAGATGGCAGCATACGTGAAATCCATTGACAAGAGGCATCTACTGACCATCGGCACCGAGGGATTCTACGGGCCGACGAGTCCGCCCAACAAGCTGAGCATCAATCCCGGGAATTGGTTCCCCAACAACTACGGCTTGGACTTCATCCGCAACTTCAAGATTTCGGACGTCGACTTTGCTTCCGTCCACATTTACCCTGACAGTTGGTAATCACCACCACACATCTTCAAAGCTCTCAAATCTGGGGGAAAAACACCGGAATTTCACGTTCCATTAGAGACGAAATCGATCGTGTTCGCGTGTGCAGGTTGTTGCACGCCAAGTTCGAAGAGAAGCTCAAGTTCGTGACCCAGTGGATCGGCTCCCACGTCGACGACGGTGACACGGAGCTGAAGAAGCCCGTCCTGGTCACCGAGTTCGGGCTGTCGTACATGGCCGAGGGCTTCGACAATTCGCACCGCGACGTCCTCTACAAGACCGTCTACGGCATCGTCCACGAGTCGGCCAAGAGGGGCGGCGCCGGCGCCGGCGCCTTCGTGTGGCAGCTCGCCGTCGAAGGCATGGAGGAGTACCACGACGGCTTCGCGATCGTGCCCAGCGAGAGGCCGTCGATGCACAGGCTGATCAAGGAGCAGTCGTGCCGGCTGGCCGCGCTGAGGTACGGGGAAGAAGAGGCCAAGAGGATCCTAAAGACGGTGTGCGATTGATCGCTTGCAGGGTGTGGAGAAGACAGTTCGCTTCATTCGTTCGTTTTGTCTTCTCAATCGAGCGATGGAACGCGAAATCGGTAGAAACGAAAAGAAAGCACACAGAGTGCGTGTCATCTCGAGAGGCTTGCTGTTGTGTTGTTAAACTTTGTTTGTGTCGCAAGTAGCCCTCGTACGTTTTGCCAGGCAAGGTTCTGCTGTGCTCTGCGCCGACGTCTGCAGAGCGTAGATCCGCCTACCAAACACACTATTTCCTACCTGTGTTGTACGTGCCCTTGACCTTTGATATGTTTTAAGTCATTGTCGAGTGGCAGAAGAAGCCAATTATTATGTCCTCCGGTAGCGTACTACTGCACGAGAGAACTGCAACATACAAACGGGGCACATGCACATCGTACCTGTGCTGAGGTAAAGCAGGGCATCTTCAATGGTGCTACCTATAAGAAATGTCCATATCATCTATAGATAGCATATAGATAACATTTTCAATGAATTAACTATAGCATTGTCTATAAAATTAAATATTGACCCATATGTAATAGGTAATAAGTGCCTTGGAATCAGTTATAGTTTGGATATACATTTTTTTTTGAGCCGAAAACAGTAGTGGAAACCACTACTGGAAATTTATTGAAATAAGATTAGAAGCACAGACACAACCGGTGAGAAACCACCGAAAAGAGCAAAAGAAAAAAAAGCAAGTCAAGAGAGCCTAGAACCCCAAGCCAAAAACAAGGTCTTAGATTAATGACCACTCTATAAGACTGTGGCGAATTTGGAGAAGAACCAATCCTTCAATTAGGAAGACTAGCAGGAACAGATCTAAAAATCACATTATTTCGCTGCTTCCAAATGCCCCAACAAGTGATCATAAAGACTTCCATGAAGAACTGATCAGCAACAGATAGCCTGAAATCCGAGATCCTTTGGAAGAAACCGGTTTGATCATCCCAGTGGATTTGTAGAGCATTCCAGCAAGATTTGGAGAAAGGGCAAGCAAAAAAAAGATGATTACGAGTCTCTTCAGAATGATGATTGCAGAGGACACAATCATAATTATTCTCTGGAATAGGGCAATTCTTCCTCTGAGCAAGTTCCTAGTGTTATCTGATCCCAAAGACATAAGCCAAGTGAAAACTTTAATCTTGGATGAACATTTTGCTTCCCAAATCCAGATAATAGGCCTAGGAACCTCAACTTTGATTGAATACCCTTTGATAAAACCTCTGCTGAATATAATCACTAGAATTCCAGATATAAAGCCACTTGTCCAAGGAATCAGTCAAGTGAAAGTCAGTATGAATTCTGTTCAACAAGTTTTGCAGTTCTTCAAAAGCTTGATCCGACAGAGGTAGGTGGAAGTGCAGGGAAATTCCGGGATGTTGAAGGAAATAAGCCACACTATAATTATCATTCTTAACAAAAGAAATGAGGTGAGGATATATTGATCTCAAATGTAAGTTGTTCCAAATATCATCCCAGAAGAGGACCGTATCCCCATGACCAATTTGACAACGAGCAATGCCTCTAAACTGATCTAAGAGAAGCAAAACATCCTTCCACCAAAAGGAGCCTTTTTTTCCAGAAACCTGAGGAAGAACATGGCGGTAGTGAGAGTTCAAACCAAGCTGAACCTGGGGATGTCTTTTTGTTGTAGAATTTGTGCAGAATTTGAGCAAAGGGAATTGTTAAAGTTGACAAGTTAAGAACCCCCAAACCGCCATTGTTCTTAGGCCAGCAAACCTTATCCCATTTGATCAACGATTTGGTCCTCGCCATTGATCTCATTTTTCCCCAGAGGCAACTCTTTCGACTCTGTCGATTCTATTGATGATAGCAAGGGAGCCTAAGGAGCACAACACAAAAGTAGCCATGGATGAAACAAAAATTAACAAGTTGGAGCCTCCCCATAAGATAGAAGGGAAGAGAAAGAGGAGACTCTTAAAATCTGTTAACTAAGAACTCAAAATCCTTAATCGAGGTGCGAAAGGACCCATTAGCGGAACCAGTAAGAGAAGGGAAGGTCTGAACCTTATGACCAAAGAGACCAATGAGAGATTCAATTTCATCCCCGACATATTGATAGGCAAAGATGCGGATTTGGAATAATTGATTTTGAGCCCAAGATAGCAACCATAACGATCAAGTAAGCCTTTGAGAATGAAGAGTTCTTTCTGACAGGCTTTAGCAAAGATAATGGTGTCATCAGCGTACTGAATAACAGGGAAGTCAGTCTGGTAATTCAAATTGAGAGGTAAGGAAAGAATCCCCAATTGTTTAGCTCTGTTAAGGATGACTTGCAGCAGATCAGCAGCAATGGCAAATAAGAGAGGAGAAATGGGGTCTCCCTGTCTAACTCCTCTTTTGCACTTGAAGGAAGACCCTGGAACACCGTTCAGTAACACCGAAGTAGAGGCAGAACCTAAAATATCCTTCATCCAAGATATCCATCTGTCCGAGAAGCCAAAAGCTTTGAACATGGAAATAATGGCATTATGCTCAATAGTGTCAAAAGCTTTAGCAAAATCAAGTTTGATAAGCACAATTTTCTCCTTTGAGCAATGACAGAGATGAATATATTCAAAAGACCAGGCGAGGCAATCTTGAATAGACCTCCCTTTAATAAATCCATACTGATTTTTATGGACAATCTTGGTGATAATGGAGTTTAAACGAGAGGCAAGAATCTTCGTAATCAGCTTGACAGAAAGGTTGAGCAGAGAGATCGGTCTGTAGTCGTTAGGGCAAGTCGGGTTGGTGGACTTGGGAATTAGAACAATAAAAGACTGATTGATGGATGCAAGGGAGACTGATCCATTGTGAAAAGCAGCACAAAAATTGTAAAAGTCATGCTTGATGAATAGTTTGGATATACATTAGTAGCCGGTCTATATCTCTCTCCTTATTTTTTCCCTTCCACTTAAGCAAAATGCTGAGATGACACCCTTATAACTAGCTGAAGTGGCACCATTGGAGATGCCCTCATAGGATATTAATACAACCTTCAGTTACATTGTGCAATGGCTAGGGAGTCATCTGTGCCTCCGTTTCAGTGACGGCAAGTTTACACAGGTTTAATAGGCATGTCAAAGAGCGTCAAAACTCAAAAGAGAGCGGTTAAGCAGATTATATTGACGCCACTATAATGATAAAGTGATAAGCAAAAGAAAAAAATGATGTACAAAGAAAAAAAAATGGTGTAAATAAGGGTCTGATGAATGTTTGAGGATGAAATTGTGTAAATATCACCCAGGATGCATGCTAAAGAAATGGTCGATATCGACATTCTCCTTTCCAGCATAAATTGCTTCCGCACTTCCTCCAGTTCGTCCTTGCGCTGCCATCTCAGCAAGTGTGTATATATAACTTCTTAAGTGGCATCTGCATCATCATAATAAATTGTAGAATTTTTCCCTTCGAATTTTTACTTTATATTATTCATAACATGGGGGAAATTTTGCATCATCAATATCCCTTTCGTTGAACACGTTGACATGGCGTAACACCTGTAAAGGAAGGCCAATGGGATCCAACAAATAAAAACCTCTATACCATAAAATCCAATCGCCATTAAGGCTTAAGACACCTAGATTGTTCCATAAGACACCTAGATTGTTCCAAAAGTACTGCAATATGCCGGCCTAGTTACCAAATGCAAACATCCTAACATTATCTTGCACTGTAGCAAGCAATTAACACATCTGACTCTTTTCTTACCTTCTTGGCATCCTCCTATTTTAGGAACATGGTAGGTCACAGAGAAGGCATCACACATACCAACGGACTCTAGAAAGCCGACCTCACTTGTTGTTCCAATTACAAGTAAATTTTTGCCCTACAACAAATAAATAAATGAAAAGGTATTTTGCATACCATATAATATAAATATATACAGTGTTACAATTTTTTTAAGAATCGTTATATGACATCAATGTCCCATATCTACATAGTTCGATGGCAAGAATGTGCTATGCTGAATGTTAACCAAAAAAAAAAAGCAACAAGAAACCTTAGGAGGAACCCTCTTGAAAACTAGAAGTGTTTGTGAGATCAAATTTGAGAAGCCTGGTCCAATAGCAACATAATCTAGCAACCTAAAAAAATTCACAGAAAAAGGGAACTCTGAAGCAAAATGAAATCAAAAAGGAATCAATATAGAAAATTACATGTCATGCTCTAGAGCTCATGAACATTACCTTTTAATATCATCAAGTATTATGATGCTTAACTGAGATTTGTATGCACCCTCAAAAACCTGTATAGCAAACAAAGCCACATCACTTCGTTATGTCCTGAGCAAGCAATTCGACAGGCTTGTTTGGATGAGAAGGATGTGGTTGGGATTTTAGTTTATTTTAACTAAATCGCCCAAGCCACTCATCTAAACAGGGTCGACATAGAGATGCAAGAGTGATGGATGAGAATCAAGGTACATATTCCTGATTAGATGGGGGAAGAAAACATGATAGTATGATGTTTGTTTAACCTTGCATATTTGTGCACATTTGCTGCTTTCACTGAAACAGATCATTGTCTCAGCTGATATCTGTGAAGAACAATATCAATTTGGACTCATGTTTTTGAGATAGAACAAGAAATAAAAATAGACACAGTATTAAACAAATTTTGGCTCCAGCTCTGCAACAGGAACAAAGGAACTTACAACTTTTACATAAGCAAAATCACTGTTGATGCCAACACTAGCTGCCATAGCTGATTTACCAATGAAAGGCAGAAAGGCAAGTAGTATCAAATGAAATGAGCTTTCAGCGGATGAAAACAAACGCAAAGCTAATGTGCATTAGAGAATGTACCTTCCAGCAGGGCCTTCCAAGAGGCAAGTAACAAGAGGGCTACCTCTGCTCACTTTAACCTGCTCTACAAGGAGCATAGCTCTTTGATAGATGTGTTTATGCAAATATCCACAGTCAAGTAGTCAACAATACCACGCAACATGCAAATTTTGCATAAAGACAGCTGTGTGAGAAATCACATGAAACCTCATTTAAATTTTACAATCAAGGCCAGAATATTTTTAAAAAGAAAATGATCATAATTTTTTGGCATCCATCATTGTTTGCCTGGTTGCACAAAAAATTATCACTTTACTAGAGAACTATGAGTGCGCAATTAATGTGGAAACATAAATTCAATTGGCAGGACATTTACTTCAATATTATTCAATATCCTAAATAATTTCAGCTTCCTGTTTATTTAGACAATGGATGTCACTGCATAAAATCATAGCTGATTAAAAAACAAAGACTAGCAGCTTCCTGGCCATTGTTGAGAATGAAATAAAGGAATCAAAGTTACAGAGAACAAAAAAACTATATGCAGAGTAAAATTTTTCTAAAAGCGGCCTGTAGTTACACTGTATAGGAAATAACTCTATGAAAATATAACTACAATCAAATAGATATTCAGAGCAGGTTAATAAACCCATCAAAGCCTTGAAAACATATTACCTCCATTACAAAATTGATGTTGTTTTAGCAAGTTAGTTTTGGTTCGCAGATACTTGTCATTTTGGTTTTTCTAGGCAGCACTGTCCACCAAATGCCCTTATTAATTGCTTGTTTATTCATCTCTCTATTTGTATAGAGCTAAAATGACATCTAAATGAGACTACAGGTAGTATTAACCAAGCCAGATCTATATTTAACAGAAGCCATTTTGCAAAAATTACATGTTGGAGATGCATAGTACACACCTGCATCTTTCGAGGTAATCGGTAGATGCTCCAAATGCAGGGGTAATTTCTTATAGTCCATTCACAAAGTCATCCATAGTGACCTTAATGCCTTCCTCATCCAATGGCTTAGTAAGGTTGTCCATACTAATTTGCCGGTTCAAAGCATATGACACAGCGCTTTTAATAACACCTTCCAATTCTGCTCCACTGTAGTTCTTTGTGTGTGCAGCTTTATTCAAAATATCAGGTGTTATTATGCTTTGCACGATTTTTAATCACAAGGAATTCATATATTTCTTATTGCCAAGAACTTCCCCAAACTGCAATATTGTCATATCACAGTTTGGGTTATGAAAAATAATGGGATTACACTCGAAAGCAAAAAAAAAAACTGTAGAAAATGTACATTAAAAAAAAGAGAGAATGGAGCAACATTATCAGAACTCACAAGTATACTTAACTAGTGGAAGTGTGGAACATCAAAAAAGTTGAGAAAATGGCATGCCAGCTGCTCGAAATATTGCTGTGCTAGGTTCTTGGGTACAGGCTGTAATAGAACAACATCAACTCCCAGAAATTATCTTCTTTTGCACGGGAGGATGGACGAATACACATACCAAGCTCTTGAAGATTAACATTGGGAGAAAGGAAAGAGTTCTCTTTCACCTTATTTGTGTGGATTTGAAAAATTTGCAAGTGACCATTTTTGTCAGGTAGGTTTATCTCAATATGAACTTCCAATCGTCTGGGTCTGCACCCAAAGTACCAAAGGGCATTGAACAAAGTTAGAAGATGATAAATCTGGATCCTGGCCTCTTACCGACCAACATGTCAATTTTTGTTAAATGTTCATGCCAAAAGATTGAGCAGGTAAATGCCTAGTAACTGCTAAAATCACTCATAGATGGTAAGAATTCACCTCAACAAAGCTTCTTCAAGTAAATCCTTCCTATTGGTCATTCCAATAAGCAACACATTGTTTAGTGACTCAACACCGTCTATACAGATCTTCTCCAATGATGCACGTTTATCACTTGCCATAACAGGTAGCACAATGAATTTTGGAAACTATTCATATTTCAAGTGTTGAGTACGTGCACACAAAATTTTAGTAGCATTCTCTGCAGCTTCTTATTGCCATCAAAATTGGCAAAACTTCAATACAGCACTACGATATCCACACTGACAGGAAAGCTACATCTCTTCCTCAGATGTCCTGAGAAAGCTCAAAAACATGACGATGCGAGGCAAAGGGAGCAAGGACTTTACCTCGCAGATAGCATCATTTTTATCAAAGATGATGATATGAAGGTCACTCTGATCGCCTGTATTGAAAAGAAGCAACAAAATTAAAGTAACATACGAGCAAAATGCTTCGTCATAAAATATAAGAGCAAATGAAAGTATAAAAAGTGGCAAAGAAAGATTTTCCTTGATGAAACATCACACCACGTGTCCTATGTTCATTCTCTGCATCCAAATAAATCTCTCGCGTTCTTCTTTGTTTTTTCCAACAAATTTGCTCAAGACTTCAGGTCCATTTACAATCTGGGTTCAAAGAATAGATATTAACATATAGTTGGGCCTTATTTAACTGAGATATAATCATCTAACATTAGTCATGTTACATATTTAACCTAATTTGCATCAAGCCAAACTCATATCAGGAAGACAGGAACACACTAAAATGTGACAACTTCATGAGAAAATGGAAAGCGATGGAACTAGGCCATATAGAAGTACTTAATAACTATTAAACGTAAGAAAGTCAAAAGTTGGTCATCAATGGTGGTGACAACTGACAACAGAAAGCTCTATAGTTGGGCCTTATTTAACTGAGATATAATCATCTAACATTAGTCATGTTACATATTTAACCTAATTTGCATCAAGCCAAACTCATATCAGGAAGACAGGAACACACTAAAATGTGACAACTTCATGAGAAAATGGAAAGCGATGGAACTAGGCCATATAGAAGTACTTAATAACTATTAAACGTAAGAAAGTCAAAAGTTGGTCATCAATGGTGGTGACAACTGACAACAGAAAGCTCATAAAGACCATTCAAAATCAACTATTGATATAAGATAGAAAACTCATAAAGACCATTTAAAATCAATTATCGATATAGCTAGTTTCATTTTCTAAAGTTTATTTATCAGATCAAATTATAACATACCACATCATACGTAAATCATTAATTAGGCCTGCAGCAAATCTGCAAGGCATATTCACTAAAAGAAGTCCATACCTTGGGCTCCTTCCCATTCAATAATTTCCCAATTTGTCGGGCATAAGAGTCTTGCCAGTACCAGGGGGTCCATAAAGCAGTATGCCTTTCACATGCTTTATGCCTAATCTGCAGTGGGCAATAACGAGTAAAATTCTATTACTAATGGCAAAAAAATGTGACAATAATTTTAGCTTTAACAAAAAGCTAAGCAGCGCCTGTTGTCTATAGAAAATGTGTCAATATCCTAGATAATTACCTAGTAACAACATGGGGTGGAAACACTTGAGAAGCAAATGCCCTACGAAAGATGTCTCTGAGTTCATAACTTAATCCACCTATACCCAACATTTCCAGGTTAAACTCTTTATGCTTGAAAAGCTTGCTGCTAGCAGCTTCCTTTTAGTTGATAACCTACATGTATAAAACAGGGGAATTATAGTGGTAACATATCTAGTGTAAACCCATCTTAGGGTGTTACTGTTACCCATGCAACCCTCAACGTGAACTACTCGATCTGGACTCAACGCATGAGATGGAGGTGGGGCGGACTCCCAACCACTTAATACGTTTTTGTAAGATGGTTGGAGAGTCCAGGGGATTTTCTGTGAAAACATATTAAGTGGTTAAGAGTCCATCCCACCTCCATCTCGTGTGTTGAGTCTAGATAGGATGGTTCACGTTAAGGATTGCATGGATAACACCCTAAGGTGGCTTTACACTGGATATGTTGCCTATTATAGTACCTTCTATGAAGCATAACTGTAGAAAACAAAGGTATTGAAGGAACCTTAATTCCTGAATTTGGAGCTGCCTCAAATATGATGCATGTGTCACTCGACAAGAAGCCTCTGTCCAATGGTGTGGAAGTGTTTTGACCCTTTAGCAAAGATTGATTCACAGTGAAGACATAGTTCGCTCCGTACAATTCAAATGCCACCTTTTGCCCTGTAATCATGACCTACAAAGGACATGATGCTTTTGATTTGAGACACACAAGTAAAAGCAATGTTATCAAATTAAAACTAGACACTTAATCTAATTATCAACATGCAACGAGGCCTATTGAGAGAGAAGACTGGAATATTCCATGCAAACATATGGCCTACCTGATCAAGGAATCTCTTCCGCAATTGTTGTCCAACAGCATCCAGATGCAAAACTAAGCTCATGCAAACAATAAATCATCAACCAAACATTTACATATTACAATCACAATCAACTCAAAGGGCAAACTTACCTTATTTTGGTTGTCTTTTGCCCTAACATACGCTAGCTCTAGTGTGAGCAAAGCCAGCTTGAAACCATCAGGAGGACCAAAACTGGGCACAAAATTAACAGGATAAATAAACCTATGAGAAGTACGGGTTCTAGTGGTAGGTTTCAGAACTCTAAACCAGTTAACTGCAACAAAATCACCAGCTGAAACTTTTGCCTGCCGACGCTGGATTCCATTTAGGGCAACGTGACCACTTGCAATAGCATCATGAGCTGTGTGACTTGTCAAGGACTACTCACAAGGAGAAAAATGCAACTTCAAAAGGAAGCACACCACGAGCTTGAACCACGTTGTCATTGCAGAAACCAGAAGTTCATTGCCGAATCGATTCATGATCTACTGAATAGGGCTGGCTACCGAGCTTAACAAGTTATTATCGAGCTTCTTTCAAAATTGATGTATTTCAATGTAATATCATTTTGTTAACGAGCCACAATCGAGCCGAGTCTTGTTAACTTTTTTCGCTAGAAATGGACTCATTTCAATTTTGAACCTATTAACTACTCTAATCGAAGAAATTTTGATTCCAGCGTGCTTTTTTGCAGCCCTACTACTGAGGCTGCTCAAATCCAGCAAAACGATACTTCCACAGAGCAGAAGTCCGAGGCCGGTGCTAAACACCTCTTTTTTTTCAAATTCTAACGTCTAGTCCTCTGTAATGAAATTCCGCAGCCAATCCCCAGTCCATCGCGCTCCCCTGATGTTTCTTCTTTTATTTTAAATTATTTAACTTAAACTTCTACAATTCTATTTTATTCAAAAGAAAACGGCCGCAAGGGCCCCTAAAACAGGGCCTCTATTTTGGATTTAAGGGCTCCCCCTATTTTTTAGGGCCCTGTTTTCAGAGCATAAGTCCAGCAACATCCCCTAAATCTCAGCAACTATTTTACTTTTTCTCCTATTTTAACATATCCGCTATGTATAATCTTCATTTGACACCACTAAAATTCAATCAAAAATATTTGTAATACATAAAACATAAGCATATTAACATTTACAATTTAAAAACATGATATTTAAAATTTAAATTTAAAATTTTCAAAACATGATATTTAAAATTTAAATTTAAAATTTTCAAAATTTTCAACAATGAGATGAGATGCAACAGTTGCAACTCATCCAAAGAAAGACACGCTTCATTGCAGCGAACTAATGCAAGCCATCCTTCACTTAACTCCTATTTTAAGATTTAGAAATTTGGTTTAGGGGCCTCCTGGGAATTAGGGTGAGGAGGCAAATTTAGGGGCCTCCTAATTTTAGGGGCTGGATTAGGGACCCTGCTGGATCTGTATTTTTTACTAAAGTCCCTATTTTAAGGTTTAGGGGCTGGTTTAGAGGCTCTGCTGGAGATGCTCTTAACACGAGAGAGAGAGAGAGACAGAGAGATTGAAATCAAAGGTTTATCGATGCTGCACTCTTAAATTGGTCATAGAACAGACACTATCTGTCCAATTCAATCGGCACGATCCGTGCGACATCACACAAAAAGTCCTCCAGCGCAACCGAACAACGAGATCAACGCGCTAAACCAGCTCATGTAGCAGCAGTACTATATTCTGAAAAGAGAAAATAAAAGTGTGGGAGGGGTCACCGCACGGTGGCTGCCATTCGTCAAACCAAACGAACCACGGCGATATGTGGGGAGGAAGGACATCGTAGTGCGAGGACGAGGGCGAGTGCGTCGGGGAAGCGGGCGAGGTCGGCGGCGGAGACGAAGGCGCAGTTGGTGAGGGCGAGCTCCTGGCCCGGCGTGTTCACCACCTCCATTGGCTCGCCAGCGCCGCGCCCTTGGTCGGCGGGGAGCAACGGCTGGAGGCTAGCGAGAGAGGGATCTCGAGGAGGCCGCCGCGGCGCGTGGAGGATGACGAGATGGTTGGCCAGTTGGGTTCGCACCGAGAGGGGGACATGGGTAAAACCGTAAAAGGCTGTAACCACCACGGCGTTGCCTCCCTGGACTCTTCGTCTCCTTCGATCCGAAGGAAGTTTCTGGGCCAGCAAAGCGATCAATTGCTTGTCCAGCAGGGCGCGCCAGCCCACCAACTTTTCTAAGTCTGTAGAGACAGGCCAGATGCACGATGTTCGTCTGGAGAAAGTCAAGAGGCGCGGACGCGCAGTGGTGGGCGGATCGTGGACGATGGCGCCATGGACCATGGTGGAGAGGCCGGCGAGGTTGGCGAGAAGGAAGCCACTTCGGCACCGGAGGGGGAGGCAGCGTGGCGAGACAGAGGCCGGCGAGGCTGTGCAAGGCACAACCTTCAAATGGCTAACGAAGTGGGCCGTGTTGCGATCGGCGAGGGGCCGCGTCCTCGCGGCACCCAAGGAAGAGCCTACGGAAGCACGGTGTGTCATGCTAACCGAAGCGAATTATTGAATCGAAATAACTGATTACTTTAATTTTTTTTATTTTTAATTTTCGGTTCAGTTTTTATTTTGGTATAATTCAGTTTTTGGTTTGATTTTTTGCTTCTAAAAACTAAAATAACCGAATAATTGAATAGCTCATGTACATTACCACTTTTATAATGCTCTTCCTAAAGCCACTAAATAATTCTCATATTCTTACACATTTAATGCATGTTTGTTATATTCATATGTTCTATTATATTTATATTGTAATGACCTATGAATATTACGTGGGTTTATCCTTACTTTGTTTGCGATATGAGAAGAACTAAATCTAATCTATCTAGTGTTTATTCATATTTTCAGTTAACCGAAAAAACTGAATTAACTGAATAGAAATATTTCAGTTAATTCGGTTTAATTTTCTATTTTAGTCCAAGAAATTCGGTGACCAATTTGTAAAAACCGAAAAAAAGCATAACTGATTATACGGCAAAAAAAATCGAATGCCTGCCTTACTTGCTGGGAGAGGTTTTACTTGTGTTTTGGGCTGGGTTTTTGCAGACCGCGGTAGCGCGGTGGCGCTCGTTAGCTTCGCCGTGAGCATCTGGACTTCGCTCCTCCCACAACTATGCTCGATAACTAGACGGCCCGCTTGAATTCTTTATCACTACCAGCCTTGCAAATTGGCGGACTCGACAGAAGAAGTGAAGAGAGAAGACACTAGTCCGGCCTCCCATTCCCACTCGGTCGCACCAAATCCATCTCGGTGCAAATCAAACTTGGCACTTCATGTGCAAGCAGAAGCTATCTGTAGGATCGAGATCAGGAAGGAAGAAACACGATTTCAAAACTGAAAACTTATCCAACTTTTGATTTACTAAATCAAACTCAATTAAATTTGAAAACTAGGTTCCTTTTGATGTAAGGAACCTATTCCAACCAACAATCTCAAGTATTATTGTCGAAGTTCCAACATTTATCCATTTCAAGAAAGAGAGGTCAAGAACAGAGCAAAAGGAGAAAACTTGATCTATTCAAGTTCACGAGATCTAACTTCTAAAGGTAATCGATGATGAGAGCCTACAAGCCATAGTAGACCAAATCACATAACAAAACAATCTGTAACATGCTAGAACTAGAAGACCAAGATCACCATAAGAAAGCTAAGAAACCACACAAAAAGGCAAACAAATCATGAGAGAATGAGTTTGATCTTCTATTACCACTTGAAAATGTATGATTACATCTACTCCGCTTGGAGGACAAAACCAAAAGGCAATGCTCACTCATTCTAATTTCTCTCTTGGAGAATCAAGTGCAATCCTTGACCTATCCCTCTCTAATGCCCTCTCTTTTTTTTTGTAAGGGATGTTCACATGAAACTTTAAAATCTGGATACAAAGTAGATTCCATCTACTAACTCATGGATAAACCCGATAATCTAACACATAACAGGTTTTTCTACACACACGCATGCTTCTCAAAGTGGTGTTTTCAACCTCTAGTGGCTCGAATCAGTCGTCTTGTCCTCCATAAAGTCTCCTTGACTTAATCTATTTAAGCCTTCGTCGCAGTTTTGTAGGCCACTCACTTTTTCTGGTTTTGGATAAATGACCACTTTCCCCAACTTCCAACTTCAAAATCATCAAAGTTGGTCCGACCGTCATTGAGGGACTATCAAACCGCTTAAGGCCAGTAATACCATATGTTCCATGCCGATCAGACCGCCATACAACTCTTAGTTAAATCGGTCCCCATGAACCAAAAAACCCCCCAAAAACACCCTTCTCTGGAATTTCGCTTCAAATCCTTTCTACTTTCAGCTCGATACTCAAATTGCCATGGGACTTGTACCGAAATACACACAATGCATCATGGAATAATGTTTTTTTGGCCTTTTCACACTCTTTCAATCTTCCCCTTGCCCGGTCGGCCAAGACTTTGAAAAAGTCGGTCGGCCTTGCCGATGATTGCATGCCCTATGTTGATCTGGTGGTTAAGACTGAACTCACATCTCATTTCCTGAACTTGACTTTTGGCAACTCAAAACTTCTTGCAAAACTTCCTAAATAGTGTCATATACTCGTCACAACATTGTAGGGACCTCCACATGGCGTTTTCTGTAAGCGCAATTGTCGAATACGTATACCAGGGGTACCCCACAGCAAAGTATACATCTATTTCAAGATCGTCTCTATCTCTATCATACGGACATAGCGGTAAGATCGGCAGCGACGCAGAGTGCTGAAGGGGGTATTACCAAAGTCTCCATCCCTCGTAGATAGGATTATCACTGGATATTGGATAGAACACCAAATGGGCCATGCTAGGCCACGTTCTGGTCAAAGGCCACATCGGGTCACGAAGGATCCCCGGCCTCGGTCAAACCCACCGAGGGAACTCCGACCTGACCTCGGGTCGGGTGCCCTACTAAACTGCGGCCTAGACCCAGTCCGGCGTCCCCTCGCTCGACCTAGACCCGGTCCGACGCTTCAAGAAAGCCACGACTTAGACCCGGGTCCGATGCCTCTGCAGGCTCCGACCTGGCCTTAAGCCGGGCCTAACAAGCTTCAACTCATGACCTCGCACGTCGATATCGGCGACAAGCGGATCACCGCCCCGCAGACACGACGGCCATACTGGGGCGGGTGGCTCCTTCCCGAGGCGGTCAGGGGGCCGCCAGAGTCAAGCACCGATCGCCGTTCGTGCCGTCATATGCAGCGAGCACACGAGGTCCGGCGCACCTTCCCAACGGAGCGCTGTCCGTTGTGTCTACTAACCCAAAGATGGGACAACAGAACATGTCACCATCAAGGCCGAGGACTAGGACTCCGGGCGTGGCGTACTCTATCTTTTTATTCCAAAATCCGTGTAACCTGCCCCCCGTCTATATAAGGGGAGGCAGGGCCCTCAGGGAAGGGCATTCCACTTCACATTCGCATTCGACAACCAGTCCACGTTTCGCACCCGAGTCCCTCATCCGACTCGGTGTAACGCTCCAGCCTCCCGAGCCTCGCTCCCCACTCAGACGGCGCCCAAGGCTGTCTTGAGCCTCGCTTGTAACCTAGTGCGATCCCATCTGCCTAAAGCAATACAAAACCACCACCACGAACGGGCGTAGGGATATTCGGCTGAACCAAGATACATCTTGGGCTCCCCAGAGTCAACCATCAAGGAGAGGAACGCGTGGCCCCTTGACTTACAAATTTACTTGCCGTTTATATGAAACACCGACATCAATATTTAAAATAAATTTGTCCACACCTGTCTAAAAAAAGCGTTTTCCAAGCTCTCTTATTTACAATTTCTGATTTCTTTTTTATCCTCATACTTTCAGCCAGTGGCGGCGCCGGGGGGAGGGCGTGCCGACGTCCCATGAAGAGTGTTATATATATATAGGAAGTCTTTTCCGTACTCTTAGGAGTAAATACTCCCACTTTCAATATACCACTTAAACGAATGTGTTATACTCCTTTATCACTTTCGGTGTACTCTAATAATAATTCTAAGATACTCCAATGCGAAATTGTTGGAAAATTTCATCAAAGCCCTTTATTTTTTTGCTACGTACCCTTTTTCCATATGTAAAAGAAATATATAAACAAATTATGCTATAAATGGCGGACTTTGATGAAATTTTTTATGAAACTCACTTTTGAATATCTTATAATTAGTATTAGAGTATACTCAAAAAGATAAAGAGGTATAACAACATCATTTAGACGGTATACTGGAGGTGAGAGTACGTACACCTAGGAGTATGGAATCGTTTTCCTATATATATATATATATGTGTATGTGTGTGTATGTGTATATATACATATATATATACACATACACACACACACATATATATATAGGAAGCCTTTTCCGTACTCTCGGGAGTACATACTCTCACCTTCAATATACCACTTAAATGAAAGTATTATACTTCTTTATCATTTTCGATATACTCCAATAATGATTCTAAGATACTCCAATGTGACATGGTTGAAAAAAAATCATCAGAGCCCTATATTTTTTTTTGCTATATACACTTTTACATATGTAAAAAGAATATATAAACAAATTATGCTATAAAGGGTGGACTTTGATGAATTTTTTTGTGGAACTCACTTTGGAGTATCTTATAATCAATGTTATAGTATACTCAAAAGGATAAAGAGGTATAATAATATCATTTAAGTGGTATATTGAAGGAGGAGTCGTACTCTGTGAGTATAGAACCATTTTCATATATATATATGAAAAATATCTTTTACTCCCACCTCTGAAATACCATATAAACAAATTTGAAATATTTTTTTATCACTTTGGGTACACTCATACACTAATTATAGGATACTCCAATATGAGACATATGGACAAATTGCAAGGAGTCCATGATTTTTAGCGTATTTTGCAAATACCTTCATACATGCACATAAAAAGGAGTATGTCCAAAAAATGTGCATACTATCTCTGAAAAAATGTACATACCACCTAGATGATCTTATATACTCGTATACTACGCGTACATACCCTCCGTCACACGAGATCCTCATACGTTGTGAGATACAACATAGGGAGTAATTACTCTCGATCGGGGGTATATATATATACGCGTAGTATACGAGTATATAAGATCATCTAGGTGGTATGTACATTTTTTCAGAGATAGTATGCACATACGAGTATATAAGATCATCTAGGTGGTATGTGTGTGTGTATATATATGGCAAGTTATAATTGTTACATATTGTAATTACTATATATTAAACTTTAAATATCAATTATTAGTAGAGGTTCACTTTATTTTTAGGCCTCCTCCTTTAGAAATTTCTAACTCCGCTACTGCTTTCGGCACCATGCATACCTTAGATTTTCTTTCCCTAATAAAAATAGGGAAATTAAAATAGGTCGGAATATCGGATGGTTAAAGAACCAATAATTATGTGGTAATGTAAAACAGAACCATCGAATGAACAAAGAACCATCTCTTGTAAGAATGGTAGAGTTGTGAGTGTATGGCCTTACTCACAGAGCATTCATGTCCCACTTTTACGTACATATGAGTACACTTCAATATGAACTTTACGAGCTTATGAATTTATCATCAGTCTCCCTACTTTAAGGCATGCACAAATACAAACTTTATGAGGCTACGGATTTATCGTCAATCTCCATATTTTTAGATGTACATGTGTATGTAGTCAGTGTGTGCACATGTGTTATAATCAAAGTTAAGTGCAAAAGCATACTGTTTTTTATACAGTAATGACAACCAAGTTACCTTTTTAACAAGCTTGTATGAGCCGTGCTGGCTGGATAGCCGGCTCTAATGCCATCGTCAAATGTCAAAAGGAAATCTACGGACCGCAAAGCTGCCCAACGCCACGAATGTCGGCCATTGTTGTCACACCCTCATGCATATTTGGACAATTTTTACATGGCCTTCGTCATACGCTCACTACCTTTCCAAAACACACACTACCTATGCTGTGCTAGAGGCGTCATTAGCAGCATAATTGAACTGCCACTCACCCTTGGACCGCAAGATCGATTCAGCCCCCTTTTTAAACTGGTAGCAGTAGTTAAACGTTTAAGCGGCCATAAGTTCAACATTATGCTTCTGTACTTTTCTGCTAAATTAATTACTCATTCTGTTGTCAAATACATGCTATTCTAACTATCAAATTTTATTCCTAAATATAAGTTATTCTATAATTTCGAGATAGCTTTTTACCATTTTTCCTTCTATACTCATCCCTTTAGCTATTTACAATGTTATTTATTATCTGAATTAGAGTAAGAAACACCATCCAAAAATGATAATGCATGATAATGCATGCAGTTTTTTTAATATGTCTTGGTGGAAGTGCAAAAATCTAAAAATGATATGCACTCCCTATATCCAATTTTATAAAGCGTATTTTATCTTAGCACGTAGACAAAAGATATTAAAAATGATTAAATTACTCCTAATTATTATCACTAAGTACTATATTCAATACATGCATATAGAAAATAAAAAGTAAAGGTCCGATCATGCTCCTGCGGCTGAGATTGTCTCCTGCGCAGCGATCCGCACGTCCCTGAAACCAGATCCGTCGCAAGCCACGAAATCGCCGCCGGCGCAGACCTCTACGCGCCGCTCTCCTCCTCCCTCCCTCACTTTTAATTAACAGTTGGTAGCATTCGTGGTTCAATGTCAAATTGGGCAGATTCTCCTCGTCATAGATTCATAGGTGCATGCCTAATGTCCATCGTTTTCCACCGTCGGTATCTCAACACACTTACACTAGACCAAAGAATCTAATAATTGGGAGCATGACTTACACTTGTTTTTGGAAAGAAAGAAAGAAAAAACTCGCCTTTATGTTACTCTTCTATACTGCTTTACATTTTCATCCTAAGTACCAGCCTACTCCACGATATTCAGGACTATTTGTTTCAGTTTTAGATTCTCTAAAACTGATTATAGATTGTGGTTATAGAGAACCTCATTCTTCAAAAGCTGGAATCCAAAAGCACCTATAAAGTGGATTGTGGATTCTAGTGTATATGGGTGAGCTGGATTGTGATAATCGGATTCTAGAATCAAGCTGTTTGTTTTTTATTTTGCTTTTGAGGCTAGAATCCAGAATCAAAAGCTAAAACAAACATGCCCTCAATGACATCACTTGAAATTTACTCAAGCTAATGTCAACTTAAGTAGTACTACTGATGAGAGAGACTGGCACGTACGCACTTGATGTATAGCCGCGACAGCCAGCTAGGTCCAAGGTTTTAAATTTCGTTTTCAGGCCATATCTCGGAGATCGAAATCCAAAACTTCAGCAAGATTTTAAATTTTGGATGAAATCCAGATGAAATTCAAAAAGTAAAATTTAAATTTGGAATTTTTAGACCGGGATTTCAGTTGAAATTGTCGAAATCTCGGCAAATTTTAACTGAATGAAAAATGGTTCAAACAAAGTTAGAAAATTTTGTGGATGGTTCAGACACATTACTAATATTTTCATAAATTTTTCAGATAATGATCAAGCCTGAGGAATTTTTAAAACTTCTAACAATACTACTGCCTTGATAAAGGCTGAGTACATGTATTATTTTTATAAATTTGATTGAATAAACAAAACAGATTTAGAAATTTTAAAACTTTTAGAGAAGGATGCTGAGGTAATGCTTAAGCTCTACTAAAAATTTTGGATCATGATCACACTTGAGCGAATTTATAAAATTCTGACAATATTACTGTCTCATTTATATTCCTTCTATTATTTATTTATTTTTCAAAAATAACAAATGAAGTTCAATTCTTTTGAATTTTTTTTTGTATGATCTTAGATTGCTAAAGATGGTACCATAAATTTTTTAGAGCATGATCAAGCTTGTACATTTGTATAAAAATCTGACAGTGCTTCAATTATTTTTATAGAACATCTCAAAAAATTAGTTTTTGAAAAACGTTTCATGGTAGATTACATTCTTAAGAGAGGTATTATCACAAATCTGGCAAAAAAACATGAAATCCGATCAAAATACCCAAAATTTCAGCAAAGTTTTCCAAAATGGATGAAAACACTGTAGTAATTTGATTTTTTTTGTTTTTTTATTCTATCGAGATTTGTAATCTTGTCTCCGGCTGAAATTTTTAAAATTTCAACGAGATTTTAAGTGTTGGCTGGGCCTCTGTGGATTCTCCAAAAGGCGCAGATGTGCGCTCGTGCAAGTTTCACCATCCACACACACGGGGAAATGCGATGGTAGCACTCTGTCTGAGATAATAGTTGTTCGTGCATGCGATTCTCATATTCCGGCAGCGGTTTGCATGCGATGCTTTTCCTAAACTGCCTTTTTGAACAGGTTTTATTAGGTCAAACATGGCCTTAGATTCTGCCCCCACTGGACCAAATTCCTTGGTCCGCGTACAGATTAGGCTAGTGCCTGGACGCCATTGCCACCCATCGTTTCGACTAAAGAAAGGGCCTGTCCCGAAAACAACGTCCGTGTAAGTTTACAGTTGGTATTTTTCCTAGATATGTAGATCAAATAGACGCTGAAAATAGCTAGACTGTAGCTAATTATTATCTCTAAGCACTATATTTAGTACGTATATACAGGGAATATAAAATAAACCTAGATACTACTAGAGAAATGAAGAAAACATTACACTGAAACATGAGATAGACACTATATCTATAAATAAAACTATATTTAAGTAAACTATTGAAGAAAGTAGTACCGACCAACTTGGTCTTCCCAGTCCAACGTACTGTTGTAGCTAGGAGCCTAGGAGTCAGCACTCTGCAGTCGCACCATGAGCCCATGGGCGGCCAGCGCCGCTGCTCAGCTGCGGCGTACATGGCCACCCATTTCCGCAAGATGGGGGCCCACCAACGAGCGATGGCAGCCAATCAGACCGGACGCGCGTGCGGCGGGGTCCCCGACGGTGCAGTGCCGCCTGCCATCCCATTTACGCGCAGCGCAGCCTCTTGATGGACCCATTTTTTTCATGTGCTCAGCCACTCCACCTCCGATGGCGCCGTACGTAGACTTGTGCTGTTTTTGACGCGTTTGAGCGGAACACTCTTGACTGAAGATTCCGGTGTTGTTTTGTTGGTGTTCTTTCTAACTATGTATGTCAGATTCCTAGTCCTACACGAATGTACCTAATGAACTAAGCTGCTGCGTAGCTTAGTCTAAATAGGATGGTTTTGGTTTGTAGGATAAGATCGGGTGGGATAAGATAATGATACATCAGGTTGTTTCATTGTTTTTTAGTAAGGTGGCAGGTTTTTTTAATAAGAGGTTGTCTCCTTATCTGCTGCTATCTGCTGCCACAGATAAGGAGATTCCAGATGGCAACCATTGCACGACATTAGAACTCGTCATGCTGATCTATCTGGTTGTACAGCACAGTATTAAGGTCAACACCTGCCACCTTACCGGCTGCACCTCTTCAAACAAAATTTTTACTGTAATGGCCCTTTTGAATTTGTTTTTTACGAAAATAATCTCTTTCAAGGAAGAATTATAAAAATAGCCCTCTTCACGTCTCCTACTAAACGTTGTATACGAGAGTGTCATGCAAAGGTGGGCGAGCTTGCAGCGGTGAGGGAACGCTGCAAACGCATGCAGCGCAGCCGCCACGCTGCTCCTCCTGAAATCCCGTTAGTATCTGTTCTAAATCTTGTGTGCTCACAAACCTGCATGCGACTAGTACTGGAAGTAGTGTCTTGGCGTTAATATCTGTTCTTTGGTGTGTACTAGCATTAGGCCATGTTTAGATCGCTTAGGACTAACTGTTTGTTGGCTAAAAATTAGCTTTATCATTAGCCAGTTAAAAATTAGCCTACCTTTAGTCTTTCTGTTTGGATGGGCTAATTGTTAGCTCACTCTCACTAGCTAATGGGCTAATTGTTAGCTCAGAAGTTGGCTAAAAATTAGCCCACCTGTTTGGATGAATTAGGACTAATTTTTAGCCAACTAACAATTAATCTAAGGATCCAAATATGCCCTTAGTCCTTCCATATCCATTCTCAGGTAGATGAGCAGACCTGATCTGCATTGGGCTGTGCATTGGCCAAAGCAAAGGAAACCATCTCTTGCCGGCTCCGCAAAGTTCACGTCACTGCGTCCGTGTGTTGCAGTGTTCGGTGTCCTTAGAGCATCTCCAATGGTAGCACCAGCAGTTGGCTATAAGAGTGTCCATGTCAGCACTATAGACAACATATCCAATGGATAGGCTATAAGGTCGGCTATAGCGATTATTGATCTTTGCATGGCAAAAATAGAATGTACGGATCGATAATAAACTTTATCATTGTGGCTTTTTGTGTGACATGTGAGCAGTACCAGCACTCATGGTACATGCACGTTCAACAAGTATATGAGCATACCAGTACTCGGTATGGCGGCGGGGAAGGGAAGGGTGAGCGCCGGTGGCTGCGCAACGGGGAAGGCGAGGGTGAGGCGCCGGTGGGAGCTGTGAATGGAGGGAGAAGGCGCGGTGGGCGGCGATGGGGAACCGGGAAGGGAGGTGGCGTCGGTGCTGGCGGCGAAGAAGGAGGGTGGCGCCGGTGTGCGTGGCGGGGAAGGCGAGGGTGAGGCCAGATCTGGGAGATGGTGCGCCGGATTTTGGGGAAGGAGGGGATGGCGCACAAATCTGGGAGATGTCGGGGAAGGCGAGGGTGGCTGCGCGGCGGGGAAATCCCTCTTTTTCGCGCGCAGGAGACGGAGAGGGATGGATTCCCGCGAGAAAAATCGGGGAGGAGCACTGGATCCCCTAGCGCCGGGAGAGTAGTCGATAGGCAGGCGTCAAGGAGACGATAGTGTTCTCGTTTTCTGAGCGAGCCCGACGCTTGATCAAGCGCTAGCGCGAGTCTCTCTCCTGCTCCTCTTTCCTCCAGATAGGAAAATTGCTGATGTTGGCATCCTTATAGCCTGCTGACATGGCTCTATTGGAGATGCTCTTACACTCTAGCATGCAGCGTTTCGGAGCACGCGAAGAGGCCCAATTTTATAATTCTTTCTTGACAGAGGCTATTCTCATAAAAAAACAAATTTAAAAGGGCCACTATAGTAAAAATTTCTCTCCAAGCACGGCATGTCCTTTGTCGCCGCAGGGATAGAGCCCATTCTTGCCCCCCGAAGATAAGCCCGTCCTACTCGCAATTAGAGGCAAGGTCTACTTCGTCGTGCGCTGCCCCTCCATCGCGACCAAGGTTTAAAATCTCAACAAAATTTTAGAAAATCTTGACGAAATCTCATATTTCAACGTGTGATGAGATTGAAAATCCGGACAGAACGAAAAAAATTAAAATTAGAATTGCTACAGTAATGTGGTGAATTTTTTTGGTGAAATTTCGTCCAATTTCACCGATTTCGGTCGTTTCGTTTGGACTGTAAAGCTCACGGAATCAGCATTATTGGCAACCTCTCCAAGGTCAAGTGGCAATGAAGACAGGAATCCTGTCACATACTTTATTTTCATGAGGGATATCACGGGGCCAAAGATCTCTTCCTGCGCAATCTTCATGTCCTCCTGGAGAATCCATGTGAGCATGTGCTGCCTCGGAGTCTCGGACTACTCAACCTCTTTCTTCATAGATGGACTCCACAGCTCTCTTTCAGACCTGCTCACGGGCTGCGGCAAGCAGAAGATCGGCACTGCCGTGAATCTTGGGGCGTTCTACTTGGCAGTCATTCCAACGGCTGTGCTAGTGTGCTGCTTGCATTTGTCTTCCACTTGAATGGAATGGGCCTTAGGTTTAGCTTCGGTTGCGGCAGCTTCACCAAATTGTCGGCCACATTGTCTATTCTGGTTCTTCGTCTAATCATGCTAAGTGCACACGGAGAAGAATATACCACAAGATTCATTGGTTCCAATTTGAGGATTTCGACTTGCTACGACTCCATTCTACAGCTCTACTTATTTTGGTTCTTCGTCTAATTATGCTAAGTGCATACGAAGAAGAATATACCAGAAGATTCATTGGTTCCAATTTGAGGATTTCGACTTGCTACGACTCCATTCTACAGCTCTACTTATTCTGGTTCTTCGTCTAATTATGCTAAGTGCATACGAAGAAGAATATACCAAAAGATTCATTGGTTCCAATTTGAGGATTTCGACTTACTACAACTCTATTCTACAGCTCTACTTCATATTGAGCGTTGACCTGCGCTCTCCTCAGATACTTTTCTCGCCCCATAGTTTGTCAAATTCATCGCCTGTGCCGTTCAACGTCATGCCTAGACGTCAATCTACGCCATCTCTGTCAACAATCTTCTGTTCCAATCAATTGTCAAATTGTTTCTGTTGGAGGTGGATTTTATTGCAATTATAGCCATTGTACCTATTATTAGTAGCATTAATTATTAGTGATTTTTTCAACGATCCACCATCCACAATGGGTTATTACGGCAAAATCCGCATTTGTAGAGTCTAATATGGAGTTGCACGTATTTTCAACTCAATGAGTTAATTTGGGTTATCCTTAATTGAGGAGACTTTGAAACCAAAAATTAATAATAGTAATGTCAGTTGAGGTGATAACTGATTTTGGTGTTTCATCATCATTTGAATATGACGCTATTTTGGATCGCTTGCACGACCATTATGGAGGTTTTAGCAACATTAATTTTTAATAATTTGATGACACCTTGATGGTAGCTAGCATCATACTCTTTGAAGTTTTGCTATTTAAAAGGGAAGGTTTTACTCTAATATCAGTTTGAGATGCATGATTAATGTGCAAGCAGTTTGCTTTTGTGTGGATATTGCAACGTTGTCTAGTTGTCATAGCTCGATATGAGGGGTTTACTGTAATTTATACTCCACTGATGGCACGAGAGTTTTTATTCATCTTAATATTTTTGTAGGAACAGTTTCAACAATATCATAGAATTTCAGTATGTAGTTTAACGTACGTGATGACTACACATACAATTTGTTCTTTTAATAAGTATTGTTTGCCAAATTTTATGTTTTAGGTGGAGCATATAAAAAAATCTATGATATAAGTTCTTCGTTATATATCAAGCACCGCAGGTGATGTTATGGTTCATACCGTTTGATGATTGAGCATTTGTTTCGGGAGGTTAGTTGCAAAGACTCAAATTTTACTGAGGTTATGAATTGTTAAAGACCTAGATTTTGTCGTCTGTTTTTTTATAGCTGTGTGTTTGGGCCTACTAATGATTTGCTCAATTTTTGCTTTGTGAGAAGTGTTTGTATAAGACTATTTCAGTCTTATACACTACAAGTGGTCCTTTTCACTCAATAAGTTCTTTGGACCTTTAGTACTTAATTACCCTTCAGGGTTTTTCAGGAGACAATTTTCATTATGGATTTTGAGTTAATGAGAGGTTTGTTAAAGATAGCTCAAAATATCCAAATAGATTTGTAAGAGATATATTCTATGGAAGTCTAAAACATCTACAACTTAGATACTTTTGGCTATTTAAAGCCAACTACCATGCACATATAAATTGAACATATTATAGTGGATTTATCTCCTATAATTTTTTTTCCTGTAAGGGTTTTTCTACGTTAGATTCGTGTCCCATTTTCACTCTTCCTTACCCCTAACACATATAGTACTATTGCTTGTATGGCGCAATGAGCTGGTGGTTTTGCAACATAGGATGGTACGCTAGCCAAAGTTGATGATAGGTGGAGCCTACATGGGCTTCTCCGCTGCTGAGTTTCTAATCATGCTTTCATGGATATCGGCTCTTATACCTCCATTCCTCTCTACTTTGATTTGGAAGAGAAGTCCATGTGATTCTTACTTGTCATTCACCTATACTTATCTAACGTGACTAGACCGCACACTCATCACATCATGTATGCAATACCACTATAACAAATAGGGTCATGATGTTATTTGAATCAGATTGGAAAATTCAGAGGTTAAATATCCGATTTTATTGTGCAGGTTACTGGACAGATTTTCGAGCTAAATTTGTAGTGTTATATGAACTTTTTCTATTTTCAAATTTGTATTCTACTATACATGATATAATATTTCTGTTGAAGTAACTAAACATATAAAAGACTTTTTTTTTTAAAATATCTCGTACACATATCAGTCGGGCATACGGACAGCACCTTTGGTCCAACAAAAGCTACTACCAGCTGGCACGGTCGATAGGCGAGGCGACTAGCCCACTGATTTGTTCGGTCTCTGCTAGCTTTGTCGTCATCATCCTCCCACAGAAACCATGCATGCAGCTGGGCACTAGCTTACAGCTTGGATCCATTCACCTGAGGCCGGGCGCGGGCAGCGCGCGCCTCCGGCATGGCAGTGGGCGAAGCGACAAGGCCGGGTGGAGGAATCTCTAGTTTGAATTTCAATTCAAACTTGTTTGAACAAGTTAAACACTATAAACGAGTTAAATCTATGCATCAAACTACAAGCACATAAATTAAGTTCACTCTTGGTGAGGAACAAAGAGAACAAGTCCTCAAAAGATACTACTCTAGACTTAGGGCCTGTTTGGTAGAGTTTCAGATTCCAGCTTCATCTGAAATCTGAAACTTGTAGACTAAAATAAAGTGAATTAAGTTTATTTTTTTGGTCTAAAATATAAATAAGACGATCTATCTAAACACTCTTAATGTATTCATAGCTTCAGTTTCACGAATCTGATGAAGCTAGAATTTTCAGCTTCACCAGATTCACGAATCTGAATAAGCTGAATCCCTGCCAAACACACCCTTAATCACAAAACTCCAATTGTGCGTACACACAGAGTTGATTATCTTGCTAACGAGTGATCAACACAAACTTGCGTGCATGTTTGCGCTTCTCTTAATTAATTACGTGCAAATGTTTGAGCTTTATTTTTTCCGTTAGGATTTGAAAATATATACTAGATGAATTCTAATAGGTTTATGAATCCTACTTTCTTTTGAAGTAAGACTTCTACTTTTCTTTAGAGGAGGACTAAATATGGCTATATAAATCCATGAGTTGGTCACAAAGAACCTAAACAACCAATAAGGCACACACTAACTCATCCAAAGTAAGAGGTGCGTGAGAGGATTTGATGCTAGATTATTCTTTAACTAGCACTAGTTTTTTTGTATAGAGCAAGTATAGAAGGGCCCTAAAAGATTCGTGAGGCTGTGAGAGAGTAACAATCTTTATGCTTTTTGAGGTTGTGCTTATAGAATTTATGGTTGGCTTCGCAAGTTTTCTCTCTCTTCGTGGTTACTTGATCGCCGGTACTTTGGTTTTCTATGAGATTCATATTCTTCATTCTTGATATCGTGAAAGTTCATGTCATATCTCACAAAAACTATGATCCGATCCGAATGCTGATACACATAATAGCTATCAGAGTGTAATAGTACTATATCCATACGCAACTTATATTATCCAATACCCCCTCTAGTCACAAATAGTTGTCATTTTGGACATATATGTCAAACTTTCAAAACTTTGATAGTCAATATCTTTTTAAATATTTAAATTGGATATATGAAAATTATATGTAGATTTGCCTCAAAAAGTACTTTCATAATATTATAATTTTATTGGGTTTTAGAAATATATTATAATAGAAATTAGTGGTCAAAATTGTGTTTTAGAGACTATATTGATATCTAAAACAACAACTATTTGTGAGTGAACGGATTATATGTTTACTTCCTCCCCCAAAAACTACTAATACTATGGAAAAATATCACTGCCGTTACGGTAGATGCGATTCTGCCCACGTGGACCCCACAATGTGGACCCCGTCATGTGGGCCCCACGTGCAGGTGAGCGCCCTCTGCCCATCTGGCGGAGGATGCACGCCCTAATACTATGGGGGTGTTTGGGGCGGCTCGGCTCCACCAAAATCTGTAGAGTTGGTGGAGCGAGTATTCTAGCTCAGAAATTTGTGGAGCCGGAGCTGTCAGTACATTAAGAGTGTTTAGGTAGATCATCTTGTTTACATTTTAGACTAAAAATATAAACTTAATTCACTTTATTTTAGTTTATAAGTTTAACTTCTGAAATTTGGATTTGGGATCTGGAGCTCTCCCAAACAGGGCCTATATATGCTTATAACACGGGGATCCGCGTCAAGCATCACCATCTTTCGAAAATTCAAATGGATGTCATGTTGGAAACTGTTCGATCTTTATACTATTGGGAGCTTTTGCTATAGTGCGAACCTAGTGCTTATCTTTTTTGTTGCAAATCAAATGAAAACTATGAGTCTAGGCAAAGCTGACTTACATGACGAACGAGAACGACGAACCTAGCAGGTTACAACAATGGGCATTGTTTTACTTCCAGGAGAGATAATTAAATGTCGAACTAAGTTAATGAATGCAAATTATGTAGTTTTAAACATATATGATTGTTGTGTTAGGAGCGCTTTTCCATGTATCTCGATTCAGGAACTTCAATTGGCGAGAAGTTGGGCCGATAGGGGACCGATGGAGGAGGTGAAGGGAAGATAGAAGTGTCGATGGGGTTGGAAGAGGACAGATATATGGAAACTTGTCAGCGCGGTAGATCATAGACGGAAAGACTGGATAGTTTAGAGAAGACGAACGATGACGAGGAGATAGGGTTATGCCTATCAAGAATTACTAAATTATCTATGTTTACAAAAAAAAATTTCCTAAGTTACACCTTCATACATCAATGGTTGATATTTGTTTAAGGGGAGGTGCCTCGATCAGTACTATTCAAGCACCGTAAAAAATCTCCAATTATGTGCAAAAAAAAAAAGCTTGGCTAACTTGTCATTTCCTACTTGAGCTCGTGTGTGTATATATAAACATATCCGGTGAAAACCAATTTTATCGTGAAAACTCCATGAAACCTACATGTACAAGTTTTGAAAAATTTTCAAAAAATTACTATACGTAGAGGAGGTGAGCTTCTACAATCTTGCAAAATTTGAAGACCAAACTCAATCGTATTTGAAAGATATGAAAAAAGACAAACAACAAAATAAATAGTGCTAAAAAGTGTAAATTCACTATTTAGGTTGAATTTGTCTTTTTTATATCTTTCAAATGCGATTGAGTTTGGTCTTTAAAGTTTGCATGATTGTAGAAGTTGACCTCCTCTACATATGGTACTTTTTTTAAAGATTTTTTCAAAACTTGTACACATGGGTTTCATTGAGTTTTCGCTAGATGTGTTGCATATATATATATATTTATAATTATAATTAGACGAGCTCAAGTAATAATCAAGTTCATATCACTACAGCATGCAAATGCGACAAGTTGTGCGCAGCTGTGCATGCTAGCTATAACATAGACATATATAGCTTCCCACCTGCATGCTACGTACACACTATAGGAGACTCTTGACGGTTGCCCTATAAAAAAAAATCATCAAGTGGATTTTTATTTCCTGCAGATTGTGCAACATGACCATCAGTGGATTGTGGAGGCCTCAGCCTCAGCACCTTCCACCGTCAATTGTAGAATGATCTCCTATGCATGAACGTCCTCTCTAATCTCTACACAGTCTCTCTAGTACTGCAAGGAAGAAAATGGGAGAAGTTTTTACTCACCACAGACGAGACTTTAATTTCTGGTCACTTTGTGAATTGCAGATTTGCCAGAGATCGAGTGACCAATAATAAAACAATATTTTATGGGCTCTTCTCACTGGATCCGGCCGATGCGTAGAGCAAATAAAATGATACTTTTCACATCATTGCAAATCAGTGGCGGGGGACGAGAGAAAGAGCGACATTGAGAGAGATCGATTTCACGATCCGTCGGGCTGGCCGGCGGGCAGAATTTAGACAGCATGATTGCCGTGGTCGACGGAACCATGCAAAAGTGTCCTCGCTTTTCCCCACCTATTTGGGGGCTTATATTATATATTGGCTTAGCTCCTCCCACTTTGGGCGGTGAAGAATCCATATGAGTGGCGTAGACTCCTTCCAAAGCAAATTCTGTTAGACCAAGCCGTCAATTGTGTTGTGGCGCCGATGCTGATCTATGCGCGTGTGTGTATACATGCATTCTTTGTGGCGTTCACCGCCCAATGCTTCTAGAAAATTTCAATTTGTTGATTTTACTGGGCATGTACAATGGAGAGTCAAGAGTGTCTCTTAACACATTCTTCTAAGTAAAAAAGATAAGTACGTACAAAGGACATGTACAAGAGCCAACATGCTATTTAATACTGCTCCTCTCTAATTCTGTCTAGGAGCTTGTGAAGAGTCGTCTTTTCACCAAGAGTCGACTCTAACATTTTTTGCACTTTTTACCCTGCCACATCAGCGAAGCATGTCCACCTCATTACTAAGAGACGCCATATTAAATGACTTTGTACATGCCCTTATTTGTGAGTTCATCTCTTCCCTCGAAAAAGTGATAGGTTCATTTCCATTCTTTATCTGAGTCAATCTATCTATCTATTATCTATTAAAAGCTTATAGAGAGTTGCAAACAAAAAAGATAAATAGGCTAAAAATTCTCATAAAAAAGCAAAATATCTAGCCCTTAATTTAGTAAACCCTAACTAATTAAACTCGATCGTTCACAGGGTTATTGCTCTAGTAATATTCCATTCTATTGCATTTAAATTTAATTACTATTCAAAATCATTCACAGGGCTTTCACACGATATTGCAAGAAAAGTGTTCAGTATCGTCCCTACAAGAAAGATTTTCAAATAATAACCGACTTTTCATGCATGAAGTAGGACCCGGGAAACCATTTATGTGCATACTATGTATGTAAAAATATATATTCAATTGTCACGGAGAGTGTCGGCTATAACGAAGTCATGGTATATAATTACACATTAATGACTACTCTTCTTTCATTTAACATATATCATCATTAATTAACTTTCTCATTTCTTCAATTACAGCGTTCCAAGACGAGAACCAATAAGTTACTACTAACATAAATTTTAGCAATTCAAGAGCAGATCACGGATTCGTTCATGATGAGATCATCAATCCAAACGGTGAGTTCCACGAGAAACTTTAATTCTACTGGAGTCATTGAAAAACCAAAGTGAATGAGATGTAGTCACACTATATTTGTAAACAGACTACTGTAAAAACCAAATATTGTGATGCTTTAATATATTTAAATTATGATTTAATGATGCTTTATATACTATATTGTTCTACCATATTAATATAACGATGCTTTACATTAACACATTGTAGAAAAATATTGTATAAAAATATATAATGCAGAAAAAATATGCAATAAAAATATTTGATGCATGGCTTATCACTGCCGGTTCGTCCAAGAACCGACAGTGATATAAATATATCATTGCAGGTTTCTATTTCAAACCATATATATATATATATATATATATATATATATATATATATATATATATATATATATATATATATATATATATAGGAAGCCTCTTTTCTACTCCCTGGAGTAATTACTCCCTATCTTAGTATTTCACAATGTATGGGGTATCTCGTGTGCGGAGGTATATACGTGTAGTATCTGAGTATATAAGATCATCTAGGTGGTATGTATATTTTTTCAGAGGTGGTATGTATATTTTTGGACATACTCCTTTTTATGTGCATATATGAAGGTATTTGCAAAATATGCTAAAATTATGGACTCCTTGCAATTTTTTCATGTGGCTCACATTGGAGTATCTTATAATTATTGTATGAGTATACCCAAAGTGATAAAAGAGTATTTGAAATTCGTTTAGGTAGTATTTCAGAGATGGGAGTAACTACACACAGAGTAAAAGATATTCTTATATATATATATATATATATATATATATATATATATATATATATATATATATATATATATAGGAAGCTCTTTTCTACTCCCGGAGTAATTACTCCTATATCGTATCTCATAGCGTATGGGGTATCTCGTGCGACGGAGGGTATGTACGCATAGTATACGAGTATATAAGATCATTAGGTGGTATGTACATTTTTTCAGATGTGGTATGTGTGTTTTTTTGGACATACTCCTTTTTATGCGCGTATATGAAGATTTTTGCAAAAAACGCTAAAAACCATGGACTCCCTTGCAAATTTTTCATGCGGCTCACATTAGAGTATCTTATAATTAGTGTATGAGTGTACCCAAAGTGATAAAGGAGTATTTCAAGTTCGTTTAGGTGGTATTTCAGAGGTGGGAGTAATTACTCTCGGGAGTAAAAGATATTTTTCCTATATATATATATATATATAACTGCCGGATTTCGGTGTGAGCCGACATAGATAGTCCAATATCACTGCCGATTGTACAATGAATCGGTGGTGATAGCTCTTATCGCTGTCGGTTCCTGAGCCGGCAGTGGTAATTCCGAGTATCACTGCCGGCTCCCACAACCGGTAGTGATGATGTTTTAGAGCCGACAGTGATATACTGTTCTGTGCTAGTGTCACTAGCTACATATATAAAATACTTGGGTGTTATCGCCCACTAACCAAGTGTAATAATCAACACTCTTTGTTCTAGATCACTTAATTTGTCTTCAGCGTGAGATATGTCCTTGTCTTCAGTCACGTTCAACGATCGGTTCTACACCTCACAGATTGTAACATACACGTGTACAATTAATATGAACCATACAATTGTTGGACCTGTAGCGAGTTGAATAAAATACATCGAAGTGCTTTAACTTTGCATATGACAATTGACAAATGATGCCAATTCGGCATCAGGCAATCAATATGCATGCATAGAACCATGGCATAACCGAATCACTATGGAATTAAAACAAAATATTTTTTCAGTCGAAATGAAAACTTGCGATCATATATATCAACCATTACATTCCGCCTGGGATTGCCGAGTGAAGGGAGTGGCCACGTGTCGCCCTTTCTGTTTTTGCGAAAAGGCCCTTGCATTCCTCTAAATTACGGATAGGTCTCTCAAAATTACGAATAGATCCTTCGCGATTTTTTGTGAGGGGAAGATTTTAAATTTTTTTTCGCGTTCGGGTCCCTCGCGCGGTACTTTACGAAAAAGGCCCCCGTTAAAAATTCAAATCGCGGACATGCCCTTTTCTAATTTTTCAGGATAGCGGACAGGTCCAAAAACGTAACAAATAGGTCCTCGCTCCTTACGTCTAGGTTCTTTCTCCGTTTTTCACGAAAAAAATGGTTTCGTCACCAGAAATATGTGTGCATCTCTAAGAAAGTTGTCATTACGTCTAGGTCCTTTCTCCGTTTTTCCCGGAAAAGATGTTTTCGTCACCAGAAATATGTATGCAACTCAAAAAAAGTTGTCGTCGCTAATAATTTTTCGCCCTTTTCCCTCTAGATTGTTTTCCCACCTCGGTCTCCGATATTTCTCAAATAATTAGTCGAAAGAGATATTTTTACAACTCTAACTCTTTATTTTTTTCCCCCGTAACTCGGTTTCTGCTGTTTTCCGGTGTGAGAAATATGTTGAAAATCGCTTTTGCGTCGTTTCGTCGATTTTTCCCTACATCCACACAACACGGCGTGCAGTCGCACGCTACCATGCCTAGTCAATAATATACCCGCAGGAATTGGTGAGCAACCGGAAGGTCCACGTGTCGCCACGACATTTTGCAAAAAAGCCCCTCCGTTTCTTCGAAATTACAGATAGGTCCTTCGCGATTTTTGTGAGACAAAATTTTTTTTCTTCGCGTTTAGGTCCCCAGTGCGGTATTTTCTGAAAAACCTCCGTTAATTTCAAATCGCGAACAAGCCCTTTTCTAATTTTTCGGATAGCGAAACAGGTCCAAAAAATAACAACCGTGTCCCTTCTTACGTTCGAGTCCTTTCTCCATTTTCTCGGGAAAATGTTTTTCGCACCGGAAAAACCGGAAAAATGTTTCGCCACCCAAAAACTGGAAAAATGTTTTCGTCACAAAAAATCTGATTCGTCGAAGGTTTATAGCAACTTTTGTATTTGCCAATGGGTCATGTAATCATGGGTTTTTAAAAAATGTAGATTCGTCTCAAGATTTATAGCGACGTGGACCCATTTTTTAAGCAAATGCAACAAAAACCCGGAAAAATATTTTCAACACCCAAAAACGGAAACAATGTTTTCGCCCCGTGATTCGCCCATGGGTCCTAACGACCCATTTTTTTAACAAACGCAACAAAAAATCCGAAAAAATGTTTTGACACCAAAAAACGAAAACAATGTTTTCGCCACAAAAACACGGATTCATCAAAGGTTTGTATCAACTTATGGATTTGCCAGCGGGTCATAACATGGTCTTTTTAAAAAATGTAGATTTGTCAGAAGATTTATAGCGACAGGGATTCGCAAGCGCGTCCTAACGACCATTTTTTAACAAAGCGCAACAAAAAAACTTGAAAAATTGTTTTAAATGCCAAAAACCCGGAAAACATGTTTTGGTCACAAAAAAAGCAGATTCATCGAAGATTTTTAGCCCTTTTTCCTCTAGGCTATTTTTCACCGGTGGGTGGTTTTGCGAACATGTATTATTACTCGGTCTTGGGTGGGTGGTTTTGCGAACATGTATTATTACTCGGTGAACACGTGAGAGTATTAGGCTCGACAAAAGAATGTTGTCATCTCGATAATTTTTCCCATTTTCCTCTGGACTATTTTTGACCGGTTAGTGGTTTTACGAAAATAAAAAAAAAATATTTTCCCGAGCGCATGCTATCGAAATTCAACCGGCGCAGCGTAGCGCGCTTTTCCACCTAGTATACTTTAGTGTTGCCAGCTATACTGTGTGTGACGCAATATTAGTATCCTTAGAAAGTTGTTGCAACTTGTTATAGATTAACTCAGTGGCGGATCTCGCAAGAAAAAATTATGGACGAGGCAAACTTGAAGTATATACACATCTAGGTATAAATTTGTTGGGCTATATCTTACTTATAGGCCAAATTTGTTAGGTTATGCAGTATATATACATCAAGGTATATATAAAAAACCTTATAAATTGTAAGTCGGACAGCAGTCCAACCTATCATACTGTTGGATCCACCCCTGGATTAACTGTGAAAAATAAGCAACACTAAATGTCGACCGGGGACCGTGGTACTGCAAATCGGAAGACACTTGGCGAATTACCTTTCTTAAAAAAAATTGTAACTAGGATTTGATCTCATTATCTCTTTCTGGCAAATATACTTCTTCAGATACACATTATTGTCTTACAACACCAGCAAACCCCATTCTCAAAGAACGAAAAGAAGTAAATTTCAAGTAAAATTAATGCATATATGTAAGTTGCCTTCTTCTTCGCATATATAAGTCATGCTTATTTTTTTTTGGTTCCTTTCAACCCAATATAAATAAAGCTATAGTATACATAGCCCATACCAAGGTATAAAACGGACAAGGATGCATAAGACTATCTCCAGCAATTTCCCTTCATTCCCTTCTCTTCCCTCATTCCTTTCCCCATATTCATTCCCTTTATTCCCATCATCTCCAGCAGCATCCCCTCGAAGGGTTTTGTATAGGATTGGAGAGAATTCGTTGGAATGCTTATGTCGGCGTACTTTGCGCCGGGATACCCTCTCCGCCGCACAAAAGCGTGCGTGGCCCACGTGGCGGTTTAGGCGGGCAGGTGGGCGAGCACGCCCTGCCCACCATGCGTTGGTCCACGTGGCGTCTTGGGCGAGAGGTGGCGAGAACGCCTACTACTTGGCGCCCAGATCCACGTGGCGGCAGCGAAGCGGCGGGCGAAACGGCCCGCCGCCAAAGTCGGCCACGTGGCGCCCGGCAGCAGTGGCGAGAACGCATACTGCGCCCGGCGCCCGATCCGTGGTAACTGGCGGCGAGTAGCGGCACGCGGCACGGCCAGCGTCGGTCACGTGGCGCCCGGCGGCGGTGGTGAAACGCCTGCGCGGCGCCACCACGTGGCGCCCGGTGGCGAGTGGCGAAAGGCCTGCTCGCCCGGCGCCACCCACGTGGTAGCCTAGCAAGCGGCGGCGCACGCCCGCCGGCGAACATCGGTCCACGTGGCGCCGGCGAAGTTGGTGGCGAAACGCCTGCTCGCCCGGCGCCCGATCCACGTGGCGTCTGGCGGCGAGTGGCGAAAACCTGCTCGCCAGGCGCCCGATCCACGTGGCGCCCTAACAGCGGCGGCGAACACGCCCGCCCGGCGACATCGGTCCACGTGGCGCCGGCGGCAGTGGCGAACGCGCCGCCGCGGTGCCGATCCACGTGGCGGCACAGCAGCGGCGGTGAACCTGACCGCCGGCGAGCGTCGGTCCACGTGGCGCCCGGCAGCGGTGGCGAAACGCCGCTCACCGGCGCCCGATCCACGTGGCGCCCGGCGGCAGTGGGCGAACGCCTTTGCTCGCCGGCGCCGATCCATATGGCGGCACAAGCGGTACGGCGAAACGGCCGCCCGCCGGCGTCGGCCACGTGGCGCCCGGCAGCGGCGAAAACGCATACGCCGTCTCCGGCGTCCAGTCCACGTGGCGGCCTAACGATTGGGTGGGCGAGCACACCCTGCTCGCCCCGCCGCCAGGCAAAAAGGTGGGTTCCGATGGCTTCACCTCGAAGTCTCCTTCCCCTATCGTCTTGCGCGGATGGCGGTCTGCTGTCGAATCTATCACTGCGAGGGTTTCTTCTGCTAGCCTATTTCTCTGATGCTTCTCACCTACCTGTCAAAGAGGGGTCCCATCTCGGGCGGGCCAAGGACGGCGAAGCCATGCGTCGGCATTTAATGAGGTCAAAGAACGGACATCACGGAAGGCGTATTAAATGTATAAGGATCAGCATGATGACCCTCCTTTTACCTACTCCCGTTAGCCTGGCCTATATAAGGGCCTCCGGGTGCATGGGAAAGGGGGTCGGGCATTTTGAGTAGTGTTGCATTCGAGCAAGCAAATGCTCCGCAGCATAGTCTAAGATAGAACTTGTAACCTGAGAGTTTTGTACTAGCTTTGCACACTCTCTAAACAATCTAGCAGGAAGTAAGGCTGTTACCCAAGGCAAAGGGGGCCTGAACTTGGGTAAAACCTCGGTGCGTTCTATAGTTCATAGACGCCAAAATCTGCCGCGCGGGAGTCTCTAGGGTTTCCCCTCACTAGGGTTAGCCAGCCGCGAAGACGCCCTCCTTCCGAACTAAACCCGGTCTGTAGATCCCGGGCCTGTCAGGCGGAATACGCCGACAGCTTAGGATCTATCTGCGAAAGGATTTGAAGGCTAAAGAAATACCGTTGGAGATAGTCTAACCATTGTAGTCTAAAGGAGCATGTTTGACGGATGACACGAAAATGAGCATATTCGATCCTGTGGCACGCAACAAGGTCTCTATTATTTTTTTAAAAAGAAATTTTGTCTAATTCTCATTGTAGGGCCATTCGCAAGTTGTACTAGTGCCACTTTTGATTCTGGACCATTCATGTTTTTCAACAAAAGTGTTGGACGATACTTTCTTATAAAATTGCAAGAAACCGTTGGTGATGTAGTGTGCTTTTGTTCCTTCAAAGAATGATGCTTTTTTAGGCTCTAGTTTTATATATGGGAGCATAACCGGTGTAAACTATTTTTATCGTGCAAACCTTATTTACAAGCTTTACAAAATTCTCAAAAAATTACCATATGTAGGGAAGGTGAGCTTCTACAACTCTATAAAATTTAAAGACCTAACTAAATCGCATTTGAAAGATATGAAATTGACAAGCAGCCAGCTAAATAGTGTTGAACAATGAAAACTTACAATTTAGATTGAATTTGTCTTTTTCACATCTTTTAAATGTGATTGAGTCCTATCATCAATTTTTTAGGATTATAGAATCTCACCTCTTCTACGTAAGGTAATTTTTTGAGAATTTTTCAAAATATGTACATATGGTTTTCACGGAGTTTCACACGATAGAGATGGTTCACACTGGATGTAGTTATCTGACATTTGATATATGACCTAAACGAAATTGAAATACTCATTTATCACTTAGGGTACACTCATATACTAATTATAAAATACTCCAATACGAGCCACATGAAAAAATTGTAAGAAAGTCCATAATTTTTATTGTATTTTGCAAATACCTTTATATAAATTATATATACCACCTCTGAAAAAAGTACATACAACATAGATAGACTTATATACTTGTATACTACATGTACATACCCTTCGTTTCAGGAGATACTGCCTTCGTTATATATGTACATATATAGACACACACACACACATATATACATATGTACATATGATGGGACACCATGGTGCTTGGGCACCATGATTTTAAATGCGCGAATTCAAGCCATATTTGAGTATATTTTCAAAAAATTTAGTTTTAGGGTATATACCTATCTATAACAATTCAATTGAAGCCCATACCTTTGAAAAAATATTCTCAAATTTAAAGTTTTTTAACAAGTTTGGATCACATGCTTTGCTGATTTATATATAAAATCAATACATACCTACAACCAAACTATCATCAAAAAGAGAAACTCTAGTTTGAATTTTGGTTCAAACTTGCTTGAACTAGTTAGTAAACTGGTTAAACTCAGCATCCTAAAAATCTCAAAAAATATCACATGAAAATACATAAGAAAAATACCCATTTTGTATCATGGTGCCCTAGGTAATTGTATTATACATATGCACTCATACACACACACACACACATATGCACTCATATATATACACATACATACATATACTTACATATATATATAAATAGTTTCCTATATATGTATATATATACATACATATACATATATATACACATACATATATATATACATAGTTTCCTATATATGTATATATATACATACATAAACATATATATACACATACATGTATGTATGTATGTATGTATTCTCCACTCACCTATATCAGTGTCAGGTAACTAGATCATACCATACTAGAGGTGGTATTGTATATATATGTATATATAGGAAACTATGTATATATGTGTGTGTGTGTGTGTGTGTGTGTGTGTGTGTGTATATATAGAAACCACCTCTAGTATGTACATATATAGGAAACTATGTATATATATGTATGTGTATATATATGTATATGTATGTATATATATACATATATAGGAAACTATTTATATATATATATATATGTATATGTATATGTATGTATGTGTATATATATGTGTATGTATATGGTACAATTACCTAGGGCACCATGATACAAAATGGTATATATATGTATATATAGGAAACTATGTATATATAGGTATGTGTGTATATCATACCATACTAGAGGTGGTTTCCTATACCAGGCAAGGCCCATTTGCGCTTTGTGACTGCTTCGTATTGTGTCGGCCTAGATCCGACCCATTTGCACTATTACAACCAGAGAAAAGGAGCCGGAGACGCATGGAGTTAAGGCAATGGACGCAAATATTATGAGAAAAAGAACTAAAATTTATTTATTCTTGAACAATTACATAGAGTAAGGGGGATATGCTGAACACGGGCGAGAGAGGAGGCAATAAGCGAGAAAAGAGTGAGCGAGATAGGCGAGAGAGATTGAGAACTAGATTGAGAGAGACGGGCTCCCCTCTTGCCTGTCTCTCTCAGGTGTCGGGTTGTCGGCGGCGGGGGTGTCGTCCGTACTGCTAGGTGCGTCTTTGGCGCTCATGCTCTGTGAGTCAATGACCTTCATACTGTGTTTCTTCCTCATGCCCTAGGTCATCGAGTCTGGTACGGCCCGTTTTACAGTGTCATGCTAGGCTGTACCACCCATCATGCCTGGTTCTGGGGCTCGGCACGGTCCGTGCTACAGTATCGTACCGTTCCAACATGGCCCACTTTATGTTGGGTCAAGCTTTGGACCGGGCCGTGACGTCGTGTCTCGAGCCTGACCTATACCATGCTAGTAGCAGTAGGATCCAATAATTAACCTTGGAAATTTCGATTCCCTGCTATTTTGGTGTCACGTTGCGAAATTTGGAAGCAAATTCCCAATCAGATTTGGACAACAAACGCTATCACTTATGGAAGAAATAAGATAATTCTAGCTAGTGGGAATTCTGGAGCTCACTCTAGAACTAGCTACAATCAAGAATCAAGAATATGAAAGCTGAAGCTGAAGATTGATCATGAACATATGTATTTGTTTCCTCTGTTTATCCTTCAAGAATTGCGATAACATGCTATATATAGCATCTTAGGTGCATGGTTGCCAGATATATTGCACTAGATTTCTTTTCCTCAAATGTTTCGAAGTCATGAGACAAAATATGTGGACAATGGTATAGGAGTAGCTAGCCGGTAAGACCCCTGATAATTAATGGAAGAAGTTCAGCATTCGCGGGCAAATTGGCATGATGCGACCGGTGCTGAGAATACGAAAGATGACGGCACAATCTTATGGATTAATATCGAAAAGTGTAGCTCTCCAAATAATAACCTAAATCAGTGTATTGCAATAGAAAATAGTTAGAAGATACACACAATAATTCCTTTATTTATTTAGCCAGGGTTTAGTACAAAAGATGGGCATTATAAGTTTTTGCCCAAAGTACAATACAAAAACACATATAATTACAAGCAAACTGATAACACCTACTTTTATTTTAACAAAACTATATTTCTAACCCTCATTTCTATTAGACATTCTAGGTTTCATCGTTGAGGTAGAAGTCACATGCTTCCTCCATGTTGCCAACTTCCTCCAGATTAATTATATAATAGGAGTCACTAGGTTTAAAACCCACTTCTAGCATAAGCGAGGATTCTAAAAATTTTAAATCTAGCAGGGAGGAGCTTAGCAAAAGTGAGTACTACTACTCAGCAAGCTAGAAAGAGATGAGAATGCAAGTAAACTAGAAAGAGATGAGAATGCAAGAGAAGGGAAAATAGAGGAAATATAGTTTTATTAAATTAATTTCTTATAGAAATTGCTTATAATTTCAAAATATACTTTTCGCCTATCATCACGAGGCAAAACATCCTATAGGTCCTCTTTTTCACACGAAACGTAACTTCCGATCTAGGAAGCTGAAGTGAATATTCACATTTTTTACTTTGCAGAGCCACTACTACAGAAATCATCATCACAGACGGTTCGTTCGCGTCGCCGAGAGCGGTTTTGTGAACCGTCGATAATAATAGGTGCGTGATGAAGGAGATCATCGAGAGCGGTTTTCCACCCGTCTGAGAAAATTTTCATCACAGACGGTTATGATTTGAAACCGTCTGTGATAACTAAATATCACAGACGGTTTTAAATCATAACCGTCTGTGATACTAACATATCACAGATGGTTACAAATAAGAACCGTCTGTGATGTCCGTTTCCCCACCCCGGAGAACCTCCATTATTTATCTTTGTTGTTGAAATTTCCATCAATATTTCTACTTGATATTTACAAGGCACAACCGATTATAGATGTGGTAATTGAATATCTGCACTTCCTATATGCATTGTAGCAGTTTGTCCGATCGGGATAGACTTAAAATATAAATATTTGTAGCGCTTTTCTCCCTTCTTATGATAATGTTGATGGAACTTCGACTAATAAATCAACCAAGACCCTTGAGCGACATGGCGAGGTCTCGGCAACCATAGTGTGCTTGATCGAACCGGACACACTCGAGTGTGTGATTTGCTTCATGCCATCTGAAGTGGCCTTGTGAAGTCACCGTCGTGCCCGCGATCACGAAATGCTTAGGAGCGGCATACTCTTCTTGGCGGCGTCACCGTCGTGCCGCGGTGGGAGAACATGGTACTTTGAAAAAATTTGTAGATGTACTTGATAGATTACTCTAGGTAGGGTAATTAAAGATTGAACAAATGTGATTGCAAGTCGGGTCTTCCATGTCGGGAAGGACTTTGGAACACCGACTTGAATGAAGAAGAGAAGGCGGGAGAAAGCCGATGGAGCGATTAGTGCAGCGGAAGAAGGCGACAACCAAGGAGTGTTCCCGCTTGGTTCTTCTTCTTCTCTCCAGTACTCGCTCCTCTTCACCGATGATGCAGGTACTCACCTCGCTTTTCCGATAGGTCGATGCGGAGAAGAGGCGAGAGAAGCCTATGGGCCAGTGAGTGCAGCGGAAGAAGGCTTTCAACCAAGGAGTGTTCCTTGGTTCTTTGTCTTCTTCATCTCCTTCCCGCCTTCTTCTTCATTCAATTCAGTGTTCCAAAGTCCTTCCGGGCATGGAAGACCGACTTGCAATCACATTTGTTCAATCTTTAATTAGCCTAACTAGAGTAATCTATGAACTAAATCTACAAAATTTTCAAAGTACCATGTTCTCCCACTGCAGCACAACGGTGACGCCACTGACAAGAGCATGCTTGCTCCGTACTCTCACCGTGGCACGACGGTGACTTCAAGGCAAGGCCACTTAAGATGGTATGAAGCAAATCACACACTCCAAGGTGTCAGTCGTTCGATCAAGACTCTATGGTTGCCGCCACTCGCCATGTTTGCGTCTCTTGGGTTGATTTATTAGTCGAGTTCCATCAACATTATCATAAGAAGGGAGAAAAAGCGCCACAAATGTTTATATTTTAAGTCTATCCCGACGACAAACTGTTGCCTCAATGCATATAGGAAGTGCAGATATTCAATTACAACATCTATTATCGACCGTGTCTCAAATATTGATGCAGAATACCTAAGTAGATGGAAATTTGAACAATAAACCATAAATAATAGAGGTTCTGACGAGGGTGGGGAAAAACATCTAGGTCCAACAAGCAAGACATTGTTAAGTTGTTGCATTCAAGATGAGCAAATATGTATTAAGGATAATATCATGTGACAATACAATGAATCGTACAAACAAGAATAACCGCAAGTTTTGGACATATTTTCCAATTAATGAATACCATTTGACAATTGTACAACTCCGAGAAGTTATAAGGCTGCGTGGAACGCTACGGTTTTATTATTACTTCGTGAGCGGAAGAAACAAACTTTCCTCTAATGTTGCTCAAATCGACTGATTCAGCGCAGTTTTAACCATCTTGCTATTTTTTTTAGCGACGATGGTTTGCATGTTGTGGCAAACATAAAATCCACATAGGTTATTTCCTGACCTTCTTTGGTGGCTTTGCAAATAAAACCTACGGTTAGTTCTAGAGTCACTATTAGGGGTTTGAAATAGAATTGTTGTGTATAGCGGATCTGAAAAGTTCAAATCATCTTGTAGTTTAGTCCAATCTTTCACGTGTTTGAGCGCTCTACAAGATTGCAAAAGGTTAGCCTAAGCCATTCCAATAGCAATATAAACACGGAACAACTTACACGACCATGTACGGAGAAGCGTGATTACCTGCCGAGTAATTTTGCGATAGGTACCAAGTCGTGGTTTCCGCCGTGCATGGAATCAAGGTACTTAACCGGTTTGTGGTGGTTCAATTACAATTAGAACCCAGTGAAACCTACACGGTATATCACAATGGACAATGAATGAAACAGAGTTGTGTGCAAGATGCACCAAAGTATAGCATGTGGTAGCACTTACCAGGTTATGGGGTATAAGTATGAGTTCTTTATCTTTTGTGCTAGCAATGCCTCTGTGACGTATTCCTCGACCATGTTTATATCATCATCCATTGTTTGCTTTGAGACTATATGTGGGTCGAGGAAACCGATCGATAGTTTCTTCCGTGTCGCTTCAAGTTGCATGTATCTATATATACAAAGGCGAATTATATATATATTGGAGGACATTTATCACTATTAGACGAATGTAGACCGTGATAGCACACACTTACAAGGTCCAAAGATCTTATGAGTGCGGGCGTCGATGGCGTCGAGGTTGTAGAGATGGAACAAGTCCGTAAAATCGACCGTGAAGAAGCCCCCTCACGAGTCGTTGAATAGATGTTCATACTTGAACATAACGCTGATACTTGTTGTACGTTCACGCTCTGGCTTTCCAGCTTCTTGGGTGTACCACTTATGCAATTGTTGGCAAGATATACTAATTGAAGTTACGCTGCCTTTCGTTAGTAACGGCTCTCCTAGCTTGTATTGTTTAGCCAACTCAGCAGATGGATAGTCGACTTGTTCTTGCCTTTCTTTCTTCTGTTCGTCCTTCCTGTCCCATTGCGCTCTCTTCCCGCGTAGCCCGGCGATTACCCGAGTTTGTGGGGGTGAGTGTTCCTTGCTTGCAAGGCTTTGTTTGCTTCAGCGGACGCACTTAAATTCGTCTATGGTCTTCATCCCAACAAAACGCCCCCGTGTCCTCATCAATGAACCCATACTTCGAGTATGGAACCAGATCCTTCTTGGCGTAGTCTCTGGCGTATGCTTGAAGGTCTTCCATGCCTTTCTGCGCTAGCGAAGGCATACCATCGCACTAGGGGAGCGGATTCTTCGGAATGTTGAACGATGAAAGAATTTCCGTTAGCAAGGCATTGCGAGCCTCAATAATCACCAACCTCCAGGAAGATAGAGTGATCGGAACCCGTTCCCGGGCTACTATCCCACACATACTCCAAATGCATTCGCGCCTTTTTTGGCTTTCTAGGGGCCCATCATTTGGATCGATCTCTGTAATGGTATATCGGTCATTGGCCTTTTGTTTGGTCCTCTTGCAACATGGTGGTCGATTCTTCTTTTGAGGGCACATCATGTCCTTCGACGATGGATTAGAGGGCGACATCTTCTTTACAAGTTAAAATAGTTTCAAAGTAACTAAAAGTGAAGAACAAATAAAATCACATTAGAGTGAATGAGTTTGTGGATACCATGGCTTGTTATTAGCCTTTTAAAAGAACTAGCCTAAATGGCTTGTTATTAGCCTTTTAGCAAAAGAAGCGAACTAGGAGGTTGCCGAACTTAATAAAAATTTCGGCAGCACCTCCCCTAAAACTAGGACATCCACACAACAGACAAGCAGAAGAATACATATGGATTCAACCATTTGACAGTTAACAGAATAATAGAACAGAAGCTCAGGATCTCACATATGAACATGTACAGTATTACGAATAAAGCAATTAGCATAAAGCTCATATTGATTGTTTGAATGTTCTCAGATGTCGGGTTGCCTTAAAAGGCCCTCCTCGCCACAATGGACAAGTAATAGACTAGATTGTGACAACTTTATCTCAATAATAGATTTAATACTTGACAGGTTAAGTATAAATCTACTCAATTGGTTATCTTATATGCATATTCACTAACTAAGCATATAAAGACAGGTTTGCAATAGACAACCAGCAGAAATCAAAACTCCACTAAACTACCACCTAAGCAGACCCTCCAAACTAATTACTAGGGCACCAAAAAACAACCACAGCACCATCGCTCCTAGCCAACCAGAACAAAGACATTTTAACTAGTTATTGGCTACTGGGCTCTAAACAACCAGAAAACAAACATCATCCTTGATCACCAGCCAAAGACCTTTTCAACCAACATCAAAAACTTGATTCTGATCAACCACTCTTCCAGCAACCTCAATCACTGCCGAACTCACACTAATCAAATATATATATATGAAAGTGAAATTGACTGCTAAGATTTGTTGTCACAATTAGTCTATTCCATCCCCTAAATCATCACTGAACATTAAGCCCGCACGCAAGATCCCCAAGCCGCAGATCGACTGGCCCTTTTGCAAGACCGAAAAATAGAGCAAATGGCCAGGCAGTGCCTCCAGATCGAGAAACGGCCTCTAGCTCGATGGCTAGTCCCCGAAATACTCACGGTTGAAGCCCAAGATGCACAAGAACACAGTAGGGGGAGCACGCCGATGCCGGGAGGACGCCGATCAAGGGAGGACGCCGAGGGGAGGACGCCGAGGCCGGGAGGACGCCGAGAGGGGAGGACGCCGAGGTCGGTGGAGGACGCCGGAGGGGAGGACGCCGAGGGGAGGCCGCCATGGAGGCAAAACGTCTCAAAGGGTTAGGGTTTGGCCAGCTGTGAATGAGCTCTGCTTGGGAGATATATAGAGAGAGCACATCACGAGCGGTTCTATAATATAGCGCTGCGTGATGAGATATCATGACGGTTCTATAATAGAACGATGCAGTGATGTTGAATATCACGAGCGGTTCTATAATAGAACCGTCTGTGATGTTGGCGACATCACGGACGGTTATATAATATAACCGTCTCTGATGTTGAGATATCACAGACGGTTAGGTAACATAACCGTCTGCGACAAATAACATCATAGACTGTTATGTTAAAGAACCGTCAGTGATATATACTGTTCACTGACATTCACTTGTCGGTTCGATTCAATCGACTCTTATGCATGCCACTTTGTTGTATCTTACGGGAAAGTTGTCTTTAACGAATATCGATCATCTTGTGGTTGAAGTGGAGATTCTAATCCTCAATTCAAACCCTAAAATCGAGAGCAATCACATACAACTATTTCCATATTGCCAAAGTAGACATGATTACGTTCTTATACTTGTATCTTTTCCATCAATCCGGATGCTTCACAATTAAGCTACTTACAAAAATCATCACAATCATATGTACAAAGCATGATGGGTCGATCATCTTTACAATAGCATTAATGTAATATTATTACACATGAAAATTAGTAAGCATGATGACAATGCACCCTTCTCATAACTACGCCATACATGCTTATTCTTTTGTACTAAAATTAGCCCTTCATGATGATCGACGCGTGTGTAGCTTGCTTCCTCGTGTTGTTCTTCCGGAACCGGGATGTCATTTCCGATAGGTGGCAACTCATCAAATTGATTGTACTCTTCCTCATCTACTACATTCTCAACTCCGACAATTCTCCTTTTTCCTCAAGAACTACGTGGCGCTTCTTGTTGGGCGAATTCGGTTACATAGAAGACTTGAACAACTTGGTTAGTGAGTACGAATGGTTTGTCTTAGCATCCGACACGTTCGAAGTCCACAATAATGATGCCATATTTGTCAACCTTCATATGATGGAGGTGGACCCAATAGCACCGAAATAGGGGAATCTTGAAAAGTACGTAGTCGAGCTCCCATATCTCCTCTATGAACCCATAGTAGGAGCTCCTTGTCAACCCAAATGGTATTATTGAATGCATCTATGCGGACCACATTGTTCTAGTTTGTGCTCTTCATGTCCCGATCTCTAGTGTAAAATGTGTACCCATTTAAGTCATATCCTTTCCATGTGACAACTGTAAAAGTTGGTCCTTTTGCCAACCATGTCAGCGTGTCATCTGACGAGCTCCCAGTGATAGGTCGCTCCTTCAACCATTTGCTGAACTGAAGGTTATGCTGTCTCGTGATCCAAGACTCCTGCCGTGCTGGATTCTCTTGCCTTAGCCATTGCTTGTGCTCGACGATATAGGCTGACACTACAGCCATGTGTTGCAAAACCGTGAAATGGGCTCGAGCATACGCAACCGAATCAGGCGTGATTGCTTTCCTTCCGATGGTCCCGATACCCTGGAGCCTCCCCTCATGGCGAGATCGAGGCACACCTATTGGTTCGACCTGGGCCATGTAATCGACGCAGAACTCGACGGCCTCTTCTGTTGCATAACCTTCGACAATGCTACCCTCCGGACGAGATCGATTCCGTACGTAAGACTTGAGAATTCCCATGTACCTCTCGAACGGGTACATGCTACGTAGGAACACTGGCCCGCATATCTTTATCTCTGTCACAAGGTGAACAATGAGATGGACCATGATATCGAAAAATGATGGAGGGAAATACATCTCAAGATTACATAGAGTCATCACCACCTCGACTTGCAGAGCATCTAGTCCTTCGATCGATGACCTTCGGCGATTGTGTTAAAGAAATAACACACCTAGTGATTGTCTCTCGGACCTTGACCGCAAAATACTTCTAATTGCGACAGGAGCATCGTGTCATCAGACATGACAATCATGAGACTTCATGCGGTTAATTTCAAATCTTGCAACGAAACAAGTCTCTTCATGTTGAGGAGTAACCTGACGGAACTTTCACACCATGCAAGCACCGCACAGATTCAGTTCTTTCGCCTTTGACAGAGTATAACAAGCGTGTTCCAAGTACGTCGGCCTTTATCGGTCTCTTTCGGTGCTAATTCGTGTCTTATGCCCATATCGACCAAGTCAAGCCGTGCGTTGATACCATCCTTTGTTTTACCCTTAATGTTGAGTAAGAGACCAATCACGCATCACGACATTCTTCTCTCGTGCATGACATCGATGTAGTGGCGAACTTCTAGGTGCTCCCAATAAGGTAGGTCCCAGAATATTGATCTCTTCTTCCACATGCTCTTTTCACGGGTACTTGACTTACGCCCCTTTCCATACGCAACATCCAAATCCTTAACAATGTCATGAACATCTCTCCCGCTCAAACGCCTTGGAGCTGGACTATTTTCGTTCCTTCCGTCGAAAAGTTGCTTCATCTTGCGATATGGGTGATTCCTCCGAAGGAACCTACGGTGACGCATGTACACGGTTTTGCGGGAGTGATTCACCATAAACTCTCAGATCATCTAAGCAAAGAGTGCGTGCTTTGGTTCCTTTTGTACTGGCACGACAGTTAGCAAGGGCAGGTAATCATTTATGGTGCGAACAACAAGCGATTACAAAGTAAAGTTCTCTCGTTTGTACGCATCCCATACGTGTACCCGGTAACCCACGGTGTTTTAGATCTTCCACCAATGGAGCTAGGTACACATCAATATCGCTCCTGTGTTGTTTCGGTCCTTGGATAAGCACTGCACAACATAATGTACTTCCGCTTCATACACAACCAAGAAGGAAGGTTGTAGATCTGATTTACGGGCCAAGTGCTATGCCTTGCTCATGTTACCGAAAGGATTCATTCCATCTCAGACTCAATCCAAACCTTATATTTCTCGGATCCGCACCGAATTCTTGAAAGCTCTGTCGATGTTTCTCCACCGGATGGAATCGGCAGGTGCCTTAGCATTCCATCATTCTTACGCTCCTCAAAGTGCCAACGCATAGCAGTTTTGCCTCCTTTGGGTTCGCAAACAAACGCTTCAAGCGGGGAATTATAGGCGAGATACCATGCCACCTTAGCGAGAGGACCTTCTTTCACCTCAATGCTCTCGCCATCATCATCTGAATGACTCTTACGCTTGTACCGGATCGTTGCACACGGACATATATGCAAGTTTGTGTACTCTTTGCGAAGACAGATACTGATCGTTTGGACAGCATGTATTCTTTCTACTTCCATTCCCAAGGGACAAAGAACACGCTGGCTTTGTAGGTGCTTGTCGGCAACTCGCTTCCCTCGAAGCATGTCCGCCAATAGACGTAATATATTGTGAAACTCTTGTCGGACCAACCGTTGCTTGCCTTCAATTTGAGTAGTTGAAGCACGGATGATAACCTTGTGTATTTCAACTTGCACCCTGCGAACAAAGGTTTCTCCGAGTCCTCCATTAAGCCCAGGAACTGCCCATATTCCCTGTCATCAAGGTTTCTTCGCATCGCGTAGCATCCGATCCAAATTGTCATCGTGCAACTTTGTCCTCATCGGAAGCACAATCGATATGATCATCCGACATATCATTGACATCGTCGATTTATATTAACACTACTTGTCGCTTCACGTATATTGTGCTCTTCGCCATGACCGGTCCAACATGTATAGCCCTTTTGAAACCCTTCGAATCAAGTGTTAGCCCGATCTGCTGAAGTTTCAAACATCTTTAGATTTTCGCAATCAATGCACCGGACATGGCATGAATTGCACCACCTTATTAAACATATCCTCCTCTGCGCACTCTTTTGAAAGTGGAGACGCCATTAAGGTACTCAAGACTCAATGCGGTTCTCGGCAGACATCCACTTCGATCCATCTACGCTACACATGTAACACTTAGTGTTAAATATTAAGTGCACTGTGTAGTCGTATGCACACATTCTTAAACTAATTATGCAATTACATACCTTAATTACATCACAAAGAAATAATTAACACAATTCAAATTAATCTTCAATATAATAATGAAATTAGAACCCATTACTAATCTTAGATCACCAAAAGACTTGAATTGATCTATAAGCTAGATCTAAACAATCTTTAAATTCTATCTTAATAAGCTAGCTAGCTACATCATGATCGAATATTATATTATGCAAATAGAACCATTACTAGCTAACCTTATTCATCAAACAACCAACACATGGTTCTAGCTACAAGATAGATCTTAAAAATCATCAAATTCCTCCTTATCAAGATAGATGTTGAATATAATGCAATTAAAACACAAGACTAACCAAATATCACAAACAACATATGGATCCACTACAATTAAACTAGATCTAATCAAACAATCTTTAAATTAATTCGTCCTAACAAACCCGGATATTGAATTCGATGTGCATGCAATTAGAGAACTCATTACTAATCTTAGATCACCAAAATCAAATGAATCTAATATCACCCTTCAAATCAATAGCTTTCTTTCAAAAAATCGCCTCACTTCCACAAACCGCCACTAAGCATAGAAACGAAACCCTATAAACGAAGTGGATGTGGATCGAGGCTCTGTTTTACGGAGACGGTATTATCACGAGCGGTTTTATATTACGACGCGTCGTGATACAAGAATATCGCAGACGGTTTCTAAATATAACCGCTCAGTAATGATTATCGTAGATATTACGACGGTTGTGTTATATAACCGTCAGTGATATCACTGACGATTTTACTCAAACCGCATCGTAATGAGTATCAGTAGCCATCACTGCACGGTTATATTTAGAAACCGTCAGTGATATTTTTATATCACGCAGGCGGTGTAATATAAAACCGCTCAGGATATATGCACCGACGGTTTGAGTACATAACCGTCAGGATGTTCCATATTACGACGGTTTTTCAAAACCGCTCGTGATCGTCTTGTCTGATATAAGCCTCGCTGTAGTAGTGAGCGGTACTACCTTACCTACAACAATTTATGATCTTATTTGTTAGGCAATTGTGTATTAATTTACATATGGCCAGATCATAAAAATAGAGCTACTTCCCAAAATCCATACACCTGACCTCCTCCTAGTAGTTAGAAACCATATTGTTGTAGTCAAACCACATTCGCAACTCCTCTTGTGCATATAGTGCCTAACCCATGGCCAAAACAATATGTGGATCTTCCATCCATATATTCAATATAAAATTTTATGCTCCCACGAGGAGGCCAGTTACTTGATAAAGGTACTCCACTCAACCCATCCCATACCGAGAATGGGTTAGTACTGTATTTACGGCGTATCAAAGAAGGTGAAAACTATTTTTTAAATTTATATGATATCCCTATGTAGAGGATCTTAATTCAATCAATACCACTCGACCAAAGCATCCTCTTCCCTCAATTCTTCCCTCAATAATATGAGACCCCATTTTCATATAATCGGGCTCTCAGCATTATGACAATTCCAGCTATATATAAAACAAAGTTCATGTTAGTTTTTGGTGATAACAATTAATAGCTGGAGGATATTTTCTAGGAAAATAAAAGATTTTAAAGATGATCAAGACACACTATTTTAAAATGATACAATACTATCTCTTCATCAAAGTCGGTTCCCAACTTTTCACAAAAAAAATCAATAGTGATATATGATTCGACGTGGATGAGAAATATGGTGCAAAACATCACTATCAGTCTGACCTTAGAACCGATAGTGATTACAATTGTCATCGCGTCATCACTATCGGTTTTGAGGTCGGAACCGATAGTGATGTTCTACTATCAATTCTGTTGGGGTTCGAATATGCAAATCCAAACCATCTGTATATACTATACCAGTCCAGAATTACGCTAGTGCATACAGGCTCAATATCAGTAAATATCACAATTATACACAGCGAAAACATAATAAAATACTTTATATATTAAGAAAGATATAGTTGAACGACCTTATGATCAACCTTACACTTATTAAACCTCGATGGCTCTGATGCAAAGTAAATAAATAGTAGCGGAACGAAGAACGTCGGTGAATCCCATCAACATGCCATAGGCATCTAACAAAATTCAACTCCTAGATAATCATCTCCTGGTTGATCTCCATCCCTTTCGAATGTGTAGACTTCTCCTCAACTGATGATTTAGTTGTAGGCAAAGGTGAGTATCTAAAACACTCAACAAGTTGTGCACAGAATGCAATTCTATCATACTATATACATGATTTATTCCAAAGGAACGACTAATATGGTTGATTTGCAATAAAGCTGTATTTATAAAAGAATAGTATAGATAGATTGAAAAGACAGTAAAACAAATAATAACAATAATAAATTTCACAGTTATTTCCCAATTAAATCAACTCAATCTTTAAATCAAATTTCAAACTTTGGTAGGCATATAGCCTCCATCCCCGATTCATTTTGATAAAATCTAACCCTTGACTATAATCACTGAGCAATACTCAATACCGCGAGTATGGCTATTCGAATAGGTTTGATACTCTGCAGAGATTATGCACTTTACCCACACGACATGATCATCTCTTGTTGCCAGCTATTGACACACTGCCTTTGGTGTGTCGGCAGAGAGATCATGATAAAGCCTTTACAATGCTCTGTCTAAACTCAGTATTACTCGCTAAGGTTTCAATACTGGTGGGACTGGTTACCACATCCAGAGCCCCCCTCTTGCGCCATGTGAGCCACTCCGTGCGAGGGCTGGTTACCACTACCCAGGTCTTACACTACCACTAGTAGCACCAAAGCTTAAGCATAACAAATTAATCAGTTAGGTCCGTCCTATTCCAAACATGTGGTTGCATGATTGACTCAGATCAAATGCTTGCAAGGTTAAGTCCTTAATTGACCAAGGCAAGACTAACAAAAAATTCACCATTACCATAAATCATCATATACCATTAAAAACAATGCGACTGCCCAAATACCACATTGACCCACCACAAATTCTTGCCATTTGCCTCAATCTAAATCATTTTATCACCCCGATTGATTACCAAGCACCACGTGCCATCAACAAATCAACTTCGTTGCGTGACATCCTTCGTCACTGCAAGTCTGCAACTCAACATCATTGTGTGATAACACCTGACACACCAATTTATAATCATGTTCCATATTCTATTAGTCAAGATTAACTTTTGATATTCCAAATATATAAATTGATGTGGCGTGGCTAAGCAAACTAACACGGTCTAACCAACCCATGTTGATTGTTCATATTAACCAACTAATGGCAAACCATTCTAGGGTGACAATTGATCATGACATACAAGTGACAAGGTAGGGTATAGATCAAGTAGGTAGATTAACTAGATCCCAAACTAGTTCAAAACAATTATACACATAAAATATCACGCATAAAGTAAAACAACATAGTAATTTTATAAACTAGGTTTAACATGATCAAAGCATAACTTTCCTGCAAAGAGCTATGGATCCTACTCTGGACCTTGTTCTTGGGTTGACTCCTCACTCGCGAATACCTCGGGCAATTCAACGTCTACGCGAAATGAATGATAAAGCAATAATTATCAAAAATAGAGAGCAAAATTAATTTCAAAAATTAAATAAAATTCACCATTAAATAGAGCTAAATTTTACAGTTTTTTAGAAACTGGAATCACCTCAACCAAAGTTCGTATAAGGGACAACAAACCCTTTGAAGTTTGAAATAAAAGAAAAAGGCTAAAAAGTAGAAAAATCTGAATTAAACGAATTATTTTTCTACTGGTGTCGGAACCGGATTTCCAAATCTGAACCGTCTATGTATAACCATACTAGTCTAGGAAAAACTAACACACAACGGAAACTGTAATGATAATACAATCATATCATGAATCAAATAATATTAATTAAGCAGAAAGGTATTAGCCTTATGGCCAAATTATTACAATTAAGCAGCCTCATGGCTTGAGTTCAATAAGAAACAACAGAAACGAAATAGCAGCAGCAGAATGAGCCCATCTATTTGCCCAACAGGCAATCGACTGGGGTACACGTCCTAGTAATCTGTGTTGCCTTCATCATAACTACAAGCATAGAACTCATAGTCACCTTCAGTTTCTGCGCACTCCTCTGTGGAAAGTTGGAATGTTGCAAAGGTGAGCATAAAATGTACTCCACAAGTTTTGAAAACATAATGCATGATAACTATATGCATGGCTGAACAACTGAAGGTATAATATGGCTCTTTTAGAAAAATGCAAAGTTTAACTTTAACCAATAGTAATTTCACAAAGCATCAGTTGACCAAAATGTAATTAAATAGTAATTACATTTGATATAACAACTAAACAGGTTACAACCACTTGACTGGCTCCAGCCACCAAACCATAACCCGAAAGTTCCATCCACTCACGAATTCCCAAACCATCATTTTTATTTAAAATAAAACCATAAGATCTACAATGTGCAAGCATACCTCGCCTGCCCTTGACCGTGGGCACGGCTACTTAAGTAGTTTTAACTCTGCAGAGTGTGTATAGCTTTACCCACAAGACATGATCGACTCTTATTGTCATGCAATTAACACACTTCCTTTGGTGTATTGATAGAGAAATCATGACAAGGCATTTACAATGCATGACACTGCTATTAACTTCGCCTGCTAAAATTTCACCACTGTTAGGGTTCTAGCCACTCAGTACAGAAGCCCCCTCTTGCGGCTTGTGAGTGTCTCCATCTGGTACCCACATCCCACCAAATGGCGAAGCCAATAACGAGACGCACAAATTAATTAGTCAGGTCGTACCCATATAAACTTGTGGTTGTACGGTAATGCTCGGTCTATGGTAACACATGCTTGGTCCTTAATTGATTAGGGTGGAATATTCACTTTACAAGGTCTCGTGCATCCAGCACCCACCAAACATCCTTCTGCCTCGGTCTAAACCATTTTCACTTTATTTCATTTAAATAACAACAGTAATACCAATTGTTATATCTTCACAAATAAGTTTAAATAATGTTTGAAATGATTCCCACAGTGGCATAATACTGAAACGTTTAAGCTGGACTAAGAAATTATATTGTCCCATGCTACACTATTGGTTATCACTAAATAAAATAGCTAGTATCATCTAGGATGTCAAAGGTTCGTCATGATTAATGTCAATGAGGGTATAACAAATCTAGAATTTAACTAAACCTTAAAACTACATTTAAAGTACATTGCGTAAAAGTAAGCATGTATAATTTAAAATAACATAAGATTTTCATAAAATTTGGGATCAACATGTTTAGGAAGACTTGCCTTCACTGCATCCTGCTAGTTCTACTTCTGCCTGCTGATTCGCTCGAGTTTTGACTGTGTCATATATACGTGAAACGAGAATAAATAAATAAAACAAATTCAAACAAAATTCAAAAATAGAAAAGAATGGTACTGGAAGATAGATCATGAATTTAGAAATTTGAATCACTGGAATCGGAGCTTAAACGAAGGAAAACGGGCTCCTGAAAATTTCTCGGATCAGAAAATCAGAAAAATAAAAAGGGTTGACACGTGGCAGATTGCGATTAGCTATCAAAGTAGATACTGCCTATATATTTCTCGTTCAACATGCAAAGCCATACACTCTTGACAACTGCACACGACGTGCCATCTTGGCCTAGCAGAAACCAACGCACAGAGATTCAACGCACTCACTCCATGATTGCAACTTTGATAGTTGCACGTAGACCATTAGATCAAAAAACCATGGTTTAGATTATTCAGGGGCACCGCTCAAAAAACATCATGCTGTTTTACACTGTAGTGTTACTGTAGTAAAACTGTATTTTATCACTGTTTAATAATTTGGATTGTTCATTACCTCGATCCAACAGTTCGGACATATAGAAAACTGTGTTAGAACCCTTACCGTGACCAGCGGTTTTCTATCCCTGCCTGCGACCGCGGCACACGCACGTACGTACGCCGGAGCAAACCAAGCTGCAGGGACAGCCGTCCAGCCTGCAACGTGACAGCGGGACCCAGACAAGGCCGTGCGACCTTTTCCCCCCAAGAATGTTAGACCCAGCAAGATTCCAATCTCATTACGTCTGCACACCCAGGCTCCTCGATCTCCTCGGCCTATATATATAGCCCTGAGCCCTTGACCAGGGTATGATCCCATTGAAAACCAAATCTTAGCGGTAGCACGTACGCTTGCGCTGCTTAGTTTGCTAGCTGTGTACTGTGCGCTGCGCCACTCTCGTAGCAACCACGTACAGTCGTACACCGTTAGAGCTTTGATGGCTAGCATCTCAGGGCCGAGCTCGATCGCCATGTCTCCCACTGTGGCGTCGTCGCTCTGCGCTTTCGCGGGGCTGTCTGGCGCCGCGGGCCGGCCGGCCGGTGTGCCGCCGGGCCGCCTGGCCATCCAGGGGGGCAAGCGGGCCGTGGCGCAGACTCTCGCGGCCAGCACAGTGACGGAGGCGCCGCCGGTCGTCGCCCGCCTGCCCGCCCGTCGACGCCCCGCGCCGCCGTGGGGGCCGGGGCGGCGCCGGCGAGCTCGTGGCGTGGAAGAGCATCCGGCAGGAGAGGTGGGAGGGGGCGCTTGAGGTGGAGGGACAGCTGCCTCTCTGGCTGGTGGGTGATGATAACTCTCTACTTGCACAAATCCATCTATCTACGTTTTAATTTGAGTGCTTTGTGTTATCTCCTCCAAATTAAAGATTCTTGAACTGACTAACCATAACCTCAACATTTTATAATAATCTGCCGGTGGTCCAAGCAGAGGATAGCCACGCATTTCCCTTCAAGAATGTGAATCTTTTTCCGTTACTTTGATTCAAAGGTTGTCAGCTCCATATCATCTATATATACTTAGTTGCTAACACTAAGTAGTACTTTTAGACCAGGTCGCACTGCGTAAAAAATTCTTTCGGTTAACCTAACCATTTTAATCATATATAGCATCTTAATTAGTGTCGGCAACAGCAAACATCTAGGCAAACTAAAGCACATATACGATACTCCGATATATATATATATATATATATATGACCAAAAGTTATGCCATCGTTGGACACGTCCGTAACATGTGCATAGTTCTCACACTTGGTACAAGTTATAAGGTGTATTTTTTAATAGTCCAGTCCATAAATATAGAATATATTTTATATTCTAATATAAATTAGTATAATGTTTTTTCTGTATCCCTAATAAATATCTATCTTTATTTTACATTCTCTATATACATATATTGAGTTCGGCGCTTAGTGATAACAATTAAGAATAATCTAGTCATTTCCTATATTTTTTTGTCTATGTACCGTTACTAAACTTGGACAGAGGTAATATCTAACACGGCCAGGTATCACATGGCAAGCTGGAAACTGTTATTTTTCACTGTAGCGGCAGTTGGGGAAGCACTTCTCGCACATCTTTGGTTGCGATCGACGAAGAAGAGGGCGACACTAACTGACCCTATATAAGGCCTAGCGAAAATGAAATGGCATCTCGATCGGCACTTACGGTGCTTGCGGGGAACACAGCATATATACCAAGGATAGATTCTCTGCTCACACCTCTCTACGGCGACGACATTGTCGTCGCTGTCTTGTGATTGCAGTTTTGTTGGTCCCCGCAACTTGGAGAAAAAAGGCTAAAACCTTGTCCCCAAACTCCAAGTGATGAGATCACTGTTCGTGCCGAGTTCCTTTTCCGAGGAATCCACTGGGCTGTGCGTGCCATTTCGACAGTGACTTGGAGGAATTAAATTAAAAGAGGTGTACGTGAAGTATAACATGGTTTATTGCTTTGCTACTACAACTCACTAAGCTATGATTCAATCGTCCGGCTAATTAGCTATGCAGTTTATCTAGGATAAGCTCGTGATTAGATCAATCTGTCCGTAAACTTCGATGGATTTATTCGTTGCGGATCAATAATTGATCAAATCTATGCGCAACTTGTTGTAGGATGGCACGTACCTGAGGAATGGTCCGGGCCTATGGAACCTCGGCGACTACGGCTTCCGGCACCTGTTCGACGGCTACGCGACGCTCGTGCGCGTCTCGTTCCGCGGGGGTCGCGCCGTGGGCGCTCACCGCCAGATCGAGTCGGAGGCGTACAAGGCGGCGCGCGCGCACGGCAAGGTGTGCTACCGCGAGTTCTCGGAGGTGCCCAAGCCGGACAGCTTCATGTCCTTCGTCGGTCAGCTCGCGAGCCTCTTCTCGGGCTCCTCGCTCACCGACAACTCCAACACCGGCGTCGTCATGCTCGGGGACGGCCGCGTGCTCTGCCTGACGGAGACCGTCAAGGGCTCCATCGTGATCGACCCGGACACGCTTGACACGATCGGCAAGTTCCAGTACACGGACAAGCTGGGCGGCCTGATCCACTCGGCGCACCCCATCGTGACCGAGACCGAGTTCTGGACGCTGATCCCCGATCTGATCCGGCCCGGCTACGTGGTAGCGAGGATGGACGCCGGGAGCAACGAGAGGCAGTTCGTCGGCAGGGTGGACTGCCGCGGCGGCCCAGCGCCCGGGTGGGTTCACTCGTTCCCCATCACCGAGCACTACGTCGTCGTGCCGGAGATGCCGCTCCGGTACTGCGCCAAGAACCTCCTCCGCGCGGAGCCCACGCCGCTGTACAAGTTCGAGTGGCACCTCGAGTCCGGGAGCTACATGCACGTCATGTGCAAGGCCAGCGGCAAGATTGTAAGTTACCGTTAAACCCGTGCTAACTAATTCGTGCCAATTGCGTTTCTGGTTGGTGATTCTGAGTGGGGTTTTTCACTTTTTGTATGTTGGGATAACCAAAGGTGGCGAGCGTGGAGGTGCCGCCGTTCGTGACGTTCCACTTCATCAACGCGTACGAGGAGACGGACGAGGAGGGGCGGGTGACGGCGATCATCGCCGACTGCTGCGAGCACAACGCCAACACCTCCATCCTCGACAAGCTCCGCCTCCAGAACCTCCGGTCCTTCGCCGGCCAGGACGTCCTCCCCGATGCCAGGTACATACCTACGGAGGGCTTCCTGTATTTTTCTATTACAGCCCTGGCCCGCACGGTGAATTAGTAGTGCTTGCATGGGCTGATCGAGAATGTCTTTTGGGTCATGGACCTGCAGGGTGGGCCGTTTCAGGATACCTCTCGATGGCAGCCCGTTCGGCGAGCTGGAGTCGGCGCTGGACCCGGAGGAGCACGGCCGGGGCATGGACATGTGCAGCATCAACCCCGCCCACCTCGGCAAGAAGTACCGCTACGCCTACGCCTGCGGCGCGCGCCGGCCGTGCAACTTCCCCAACACGCTCGCCAAGGTCGATCTGGAGGAGAAGACGGCCAAGAGCTGGTACGAGGAGGGCGCCGTGCCGTCGGAGCCCTTCTTCGTGCCGCGCCCCAGCGCCGTGGAGGAAGACGACGGTTAGTACCATCACCCGCGGATACGTATTGTTCGTCTTGAGGTTGCGTGCCAACTTGCTCAGGTTTGTGACCGACATGGCGTTGCGAAACCTTTTTGGTAGGCGTCGTGATCTCGATGGTGAGCGCCAAGGACGGGTCGGGCTACGCGCTGGTGCTGGACGGCTCGACGTTCGAGGAGATCGCACGGGCCAAGTTCCCGTACGGGTTGCCGTACGGTTTGCACTGTTGCTGGGTGCCCAGGAAGTAACGATCCAGGGAATCATCGATGCACACTCATTACATCAGAATCAACGCCACTGATTCGGCTCTATTACTTGCACTTGGGCCGGCGTATCGAGTGACAGATGTGGATGTAGCTACGTACAAAGATGGCCGGCTTGCTGGTTTTCTGTGAAAAAATAGAAGAAAAAAGATATACACGTAGTGATGTATAGGCAGATGTCATATACGTGGAAGTGAAACTACAGGGGACAAGGGTACGTAGTCCAGCTTCCGGTGCTGTAGTAAGGCACGCGTGTAATGTGCACATAACTCTCCGCTGTCAAGTTCGTGGTGTTGTTCAATATGTATATCTTCTCGAATCAAAGGTATCTTTTAGACTTGTATGTGTGTGTGGAAAGGAGTCAGCACGTGTTGAGGAGCTGCATGTCATTGTTCTTCCTCTCCAGCGTGTTCACTCACATGTTCTTCTTCCTGTGATTGTGTGAATTCCAAGAAGCAAGCCATGAGTGAGTTATCTCCGGGGTCTGGGCCAACAGATTTTTCTATCCTCTGTTCGAACAACCCAACTCTTGCCGAAGGACCAATCGATGATTCGATGGACTGCACTATGATCGGATCGCTGTGTGTTGATGATCAAGTCTTCTGTTTTTATTTTCACATTTCGTATGGTGAGTGCGGATCGGATGGTGTCCACAACTCCACATGCACGAAGCAAAGCATCCAATTAATGTTTGATTTTCTTCAAACTACTTGGGCCTTGGCTTTCTACTCTGAATGCCAGACTCAGGCCATCCATGTCAAATTCTGTTTTCTGCCTAATACTTCACGAATTTTTTTATTTAATATTTATTTTAAATCTTTTTTTCAAAACTAATCGTCGGATCAAAAAAATTTCAAAAGTAGGCGCCTGTCGCCCCAGTACGGGGCGATCACCCGGTACTGAGGCGACAGGTGACCTGCCTCACGGCTCGCAACGGCGAAATTTCAAATTTTTAACGGCAGAGCAAAAAAAAAATTGAAAATAGACCGATCGCCTCAGTACCAGCCGTTTGGTACTGTAGCACAGCTACTGTAGCATTTTTTTTGAATTTCGAATTTTGTTGTATTCAACCGTGCTACGAGCGATAGGAATTTCAAATTTTTTTTTCGCAATTTTTTCCAGTTGAATACAACAAAGCTGGGAAAAAAATGCTACAGCAACCATGCTACAGTACCACTCGCCCGGTACTCGGAGGATCGGTCTATTTTCAATTTTTTTTTTGCTCTGCCGTTAAAAATTTGAAATTTCGCCGTTATGAGCAGTGGTAGTCACTGTCGCCCAAGATCGGGCGATCGCCCGTCTTGAGGCGACAGGCGCCTACTTTTGAAATTTTTTTTGACCCGCTGATTAGTTTTGAAAAAAAGATTTAAAATAAACATTAAATAAAAAAAATTCAATACTTCACTACCTGCTACATGACATCTCCTACTCAGTGTTGTTGCAGGCTTGGGCCGTGCTGTTTATACGTCGCCTGCTCCACATGGCAAACTTCCAGTGTACAGGAGCTAGCTCCCGAAGCCAAATCCATAATGGTGCGTACTGCGTAGTGTTAAGATATGGACTCTGGGTCGTGGTTGTCATGATATATTCGGATTTTGGACTCTGATCTAGTACAGTCTGAATTATAGATTCTGCATTATAAAAGAGGCTGTTTTTTATTATAGAAGAATTGGGCTGAGCTGGCTGCGACTTCTAGGTTCTGGACCGGACCGATAAGAATCAGGTTTCAGTCAGATTCTGATTCTATGTAGAGGACAGCTTCTAATTATGGGATAAACTGTCTAGAATCCTCCCGTTCGGTAAATAATATGCTTTTTTTTAGGCAAAAGCTGTGCAGAAGCTGAAACGAATGCGGCCGCTAGGTCGTAGTTGTCAAGATATATCTAGATCCTTAGTTATGGTGGATGAATTTTGAAACTGCCTTGAGGTATTTTGGATATAAATATAGCACTACATTACAGAAAAATTAATCTAAAATCAATAAAGAGAAAACAATTGATTTTCCTGTATCCTTAGTTCATCTACCGTAATTGTTCTTCATCTATTCTTGATTGATATTAGGATTGATCTACGGCAATTATCATCATTTTTCAACACGCTATTAGCACGAAACTCTTCTGAGTCGAACAAGATTTTTTTTAGCCTGTATCAATCTACACTACATCGAATTTTGACAAACAACAAGCGATTAATCTACTATAGGCCGTATGTAAATTTGAAACACGTAAGTTAATCATATTTGAGCAGTTTTTTGTCCTACAGATTAATTTTCCTAATTATCTATATTAGTCGTTCTTAATCATCGATTGCAGACTAGATTACTTTAATTGCCAAAATTAAAGTCTTTGGCTGTTATTCATGAGGGGAAAAAACTGTTGAGAACCTCGCTATCGAATAGTCTGGGGTTCCCGACAGATTGCAAAAGTAGAATAGAGATAGAGAGAGGTGGGAGGAACTGATCTATTATTTCTGATTGCATGTGTGTACAATGGGGTCAATCCTCCTCTATATTTATAGTCCTCGCCTAGGGTTTCAGCTGATGGGCCAAAGCGGGCCTTTGTGGGCCGCCAAGTTTCCTAACACTCCCCCTTGGCCCTTTGCCACGAGATGCATATGTCTCATCAAAACTCCAAGAAAAATCCAGTGGGAAAAATACTTAGAGAAAGAGTACATAGCATACGCTTGCTGTGTTGCACGAATTGCCTCTTTAAAACCTTATGTAAGAAAATTTCTGTGAAAAACTTACTAAGGAAAAAGAGTACAATTCACCCAAACTCCAATGCTAATCTTCGAGGTTCACGTTGGGTGCTCAAACCTCTCGTTCAAGATTTTTTAGGAGTATGTGAGAGTTCTCCCCCTGAAATCTGCACTTCTCTAAGTCTCATCATCCCAATTCCTCTAATGCACCTTTCAAAAGTAGATGTTGGGAGTGACTTAGTGAATAGATCTGCGAGATTCTCACACGACTTAGTGTGCAGTATCTTGATCTCGTTCATCTTATGCATTTCATGAGCATAGAAGAACTTGGGGTTGATGTGCTTCGTGATGTTGCTTTTCACATATCCTATTTGCACTTGAGCAATACAAGCTGCATTGTCTTCATAAATTATAGTGGGGGTTTGCTCAATGTTCAGACCACATGATTTCTGGATGTGGTGAACCATTCTTCGAAGCCATGTACATTCTCAGGAGGCTTCATACAAAGCGATAATTTCCGAGTGGTTTGTCGACGTTGAGACAAGAGTTTGTTTCGACGACTTCCAAGAAATTGTCGTTCCACCACAAAGGAAAACATACCCGTTTTGTGACTTGCCAGTATGCGGATCAGATAAGTACCCAGCATCGGTGTAGCCAACCAAATTCAATTCATTGTTCCTTCTGAAGAACAAGCTAAGGTCTTTGCTTCCTTGGAGGTAACGAAAGATATCCTTTTATTCCCTTCCAATGTCTTTTGGTAGGTTCTGCACTATACCTGGCTAGCAAGTTCACGGCGAACGCAATGTCCGGCCTGGTGCTATTTGCAAGGTACATGAGCGCTCCAATTGCACTCAGATATGGGAATTCCGCTCCCAGGACTTCCTCCCCCTCTTCTCTAGGCTTGTATGAATCTTGGTCTGCTTGGAGTGACCTTCCGACCATTGGGGTTTTCGCAGGGTATGATTTTTCAAAACTAAATCTTTCCAACACTTTCTGCGTGTAGGATGATTGATGTACCAAGATTCCTCCTTGGACGTGTTTAAGCTGCAAGCCTAAACAGAACTTAGTTTTACCCAAGTCTTTCATTTCAAACTCAGACTTCAAGTATGAGCATGCCTCTTCAATTTCTTCATCCGTTCCAATGATATTCAAGTCATCTACATAGACGGAGATTATACAGAATCCGTTCGGGTATCGCTGTATAAATACGCACGAACAATCTTCGCTGTTCGTGTAGCCTTTCTTACAGAGAAAATCACTCAAGCGATTGTACCACATTCTTCCTGACTGCTTTAGCCCGTACAATGATTTCTCCAATTTCACACTATACAGGTTTATGTTTACTCTGTCTTGATTCGGGATAGGGATACCTTCTGGTACTTTCATGTATATCTCCGAATCCAAATTTCCATACAGATATGCTGTGACAACATCCATTAGCTTCATTTTCAACTTCAAGTTGACTGCCATTGAGATCAAGTATCTAAAGGTAATTCCTCCCATGACCGGAGAATAGGTTTCTTCATAATCAACCCCAGGACGTTGAGTGAAACCTTGAGCAACGAGTCTTGCCTTGTATCTTACAACTTCATTGTTTTCATTATTCTTCCCAACAAAAACCCATTTGTGACCTACGGAGTTTATATGGGGAGGCGTGCGGCACACTGGCCAAAACACCTCTCTTTTGTTTAGAGAGACTAACTCTGCGGTGATTGCTTTCTTCCTATCTTCCCAATCTAGCCTTTTCTTGCATTCTGCGAGAGATGCAGGCTCGGAATCATGATCAATGATCGAGGCGTTCTTCTTTGCAAAGTATGCATCGACATTGGCTGTTGCTCTGTTCAGGGATTCTCCTGTTATTACAAAATTTATGGCCATTTCGTCATAGGGTGCTTCATGCACTTCTACTTGCTCTTCACTGCTATTTCCCATCACAGGAGCAAGTTCCTTTAGCTTTTCATCACCTATGTGTGCGCATATTTTCTCTGGTGGCTTCCTCCAATGGAAGATTCAAATTTGGAATTGCCTTTTCAATAGACTTCTTTCCAGCGCCAGGTCTCAACTGCCCCCCTTCTTTCCTTGGGGCATCTTTGTGATTGGTTGTGGTAAGTCCTCTTGCCCAGTTTTCTCCAGACGTCTCCGGGTACTTTGGGTTTGAGAAGCCAAATTTCCTATCCTTTTCCTTTGAGGCCTTTGAACAGGATGAGGGATACCTTATGCTTTCAAAATATGGAACATGATTGAAAAACTGGTTGCAATAAAATATTCAAAAATAAACCTTAAAGTATCGGCGAGCCAATAAAAAATCCAAGCAAATTTCACAAGTTTCTGGGAGTTTTGTACAAGTTTCAACGAAGTAGTTTCAGACGTAGAGTTTTTTAACATCCCAAATTTTGCTTTTACTGTGTTTTATTATGCTTTTCCTTTATTTATGAATTTTTTGGGATTTTATTTAATTCATTTTCAATTTGTGGAATTAAGCAGTTTGTTATCTTTTATTTATTTGGTGAAAAGTGTTAGTGATCTTTTATTGAAAATATTTTATTTGGGTTCTACATATCTTAAAGTATTTTTTGGAATTTTTTAGATTTTTTCTGATATTTTTGCTATTTTATTTGGTATAATCCATTTTGTTGATTTATTTTAATTTGAAAATGATTTAAAATTTCTTGAATAGTGTTTGGGCCGAAACTTCTTAATTTTAGCATCATCTTTCTGCACTTCTCTAATTTGATCCTCCAAGGTTGACTTCACCTCTATGGTAGCTAAAAATCCTTGTGGTACCACTTTCAATTTCAGCTTCTGAAATTTCTTACATAACTCAGGCTGATCTTTCTAAACTAACATGTTAGCCCTGCGAGGCGTACTTATGTGAGGTTGACCATAAGGTCGTTCAACAGTTATATTTAACTTGATGAAATCTTTATTATATTATCGCTGAGTATGATTGTGATATTTATCTATATTAAGTCTGTGTGCACTAACGTAATCCTGCACTAGTGCAAAATACATATAGGATCCGAATTTGTATATTCGGGTCCCGACAAGTTTCAACTAGTTTTGTAGGCTTTAAGCAGGTTTCAATAAATTTCTTGCAAGTTTCAACGAAGTTTCAGAAGCGGAGTTTCAACTAGTTTGCAGGCTTTAAGCAAGTTTCAAGAAGTTTTTATAAAAGTTTCAACGAAGTTTTCAAAAGTTTCAACAAAGTATCACTGTAGCAACGGAGTTCAAGTTTCAATGTTTCGAGCAAGCTTTGACATAGTATTAAACAAAACCTATGAATGTTTCACATAATATTAGATAAAGAAAAAAAAACACAATTAGCATTGAGAGCCGCTGCCATGCATGGCCACTGCGCCTACTTGCGCACCACCACCGTGTGCTCTCCTCGCGCCTGCTCACCCATTGCCACCAGCATCGGTAGGGGTGGAAAAACAGCTCGAGACTCGCGGCTCGGTGCGGCTCGGCTCGATGCATCAACGAGCCGAGCCCGAACCTACCGTCTGGCTCGGTGCTACAATGAGCCGAGCCCGAGTCGGCTCGCGAGCGGCTCATTGGCTCGTTAGGGTCGGTAAAATTCAGACATTCAGAATCACTTTCACTGATCACTAATCAATTATCCAAATTATATGAGGCTTAATTTTAATACAAAATTAGCCACGGCCCACAGACATTCAATCGGCTTGGCATTCATACAATCATATTGAACAAGGAACATACAATGAAATATAGAATGCATGATGGTTTAGTGATTCAGTCTGACATAAGTAACATAACACAAAGTGTATACAAAAGTAACAAAACACCCTTCCATAGTTCCATTTCCATAGTTTCATTCCATTCTTGCAGTTTTGCAGACTCCAGAAGTCCAGAGGAGAGCAGTAGAGCTAGAGACGGGCCCACATGCCAGGCGGCTCGCGAGCCGAGCCGGCTCGAGGCTCGACCGAACCCGAGCCAAGCCCGGTTTTCAGCTCAGCAAAGACAATGAGCCGGACTCAGCTCGCAAACTAACGAGCTCGGTCGAGCCAAGCCAAGCTCGGCTCGGCTCGATTCCACCCCTAAGCACCGGTACTCGATGCGAGATTGCCATGTCAGATCCACTGTCACCAACCCCTATACCTATATATAGGGTTGCAATCGGATCGGATAATTTCCGACCGTCCGACCGACCGGATGTGTTCGGATCGGATTCGGATAATTTTTTCGGATATTTTTCGGATTCGGTTTCAGATTCGGATACTATTTTTCGGATTCGGATTCGGTATATTACTATCCGTCGTATCGGTATATTTCGAAACTTTTTTCGGATACATCCGGTTAAAAGGTTTCGGATATCCGATTGTTGCAAACTAAACTGGCCCCACCATACTCGCGTACATAGTTCCCGTCGCGCCTTTTACTGCAGCTCTAACTTATCGAGCTTAGCGCGAGTCGCAGAGAAAATTCAAACGGCTTGCGCGCCATCGGGTCATGTGCGCCTCGCAGCACCTCATCAGGTCGCGTGCGCGGTGCGCCACGCAGTGCTTCATCAGGTCTCGTGCGTGCGTGCGTGCCAGTAGCGTAGGACAAACTCGCGCGAACACTAGCCAGTTGCCATTCATTGACTCATGCATGCATGCATGACCCGTGAGTCATACTCCCAGTTCGATTGAGTCACACTCACTCATTGAGAGCGTCATACTCCCGATTCGATTCAAGAACAAAGAAACACCGATGTTAATTACAAGTAATTCTTAAAGGAGAATTAATTTTTCCTCTTTTTGGTGTTCTTGGATCGGCAAGACGAATTGACTAGCTAGTTGGTTTGTTGCAGGTGAGGAGTGCTTAGGGCTGATTTCTTTGATTTCTTGCACGTCAAAGTTTGCAGTTTGTCTAAGACTACGTGACCACTGACCATTTAAATTGAATATACTTTTGTAACTTTGTTGAACTACACGATAAAATGATTTATTAGACTGCGATAATATTATTACATGTTAAACTCATACGGTTGGTTAATCGGTGCTATATGTGTACGCTTTATGTAGCATCTGATTTCGTGCGTTATCCGACAAAAATTATCCGGCACCGTATCGATTCCGATCTGTATTCGATTCGAATTCGCGACCGATATTATCCGTACCATATTTGTATCCGGCACTATCCGAATCCGATTCCGAATCCGACAAAAAACATAGTTTAGGATACGGAAAGAGCGATATCCGACCGAATCCGAGCCAATTGCACCCCTACCTATATAGGCTCGTCGTTGCCAACAAAGGATGGAGATGGTTGGTGGCAGATCCACTGGCCACGGTGCATCTGCTCAAGCTCGTTGCCGGTGTCAGATCCACACATGCTCGGCTCGTCCACCTTCCAGGCGGGCTTCTCGTGCAGAGGAGGCGTGGGCGCGGCGGCATGGGCCGCGCAGAGTAGGAAAGGCAGTTGTGTGTGTAACAAGCCTTTTTTTTTTTTCAAAAATGTCTAATTAATACTAATATTTACAAAGTTTATAAAATCTAGAAATTTGGTAATAGTTGATCCTACACGTTTCGACACCTCGCTCCGCCACAGTAGGGAAGCAAGGTCGTCGGCCGTAGAAAAGGAGAGCAGGCGGGCGGCACAGAGTAGGTTGAGCCTGCGCTACTGTCCCATTCGAGCATTCTTGGTTAGTATGCAGAAGCATCTCCATCCGGCGGAGCAGAATTGCCTGCTCGGGCAAGAAAGGCACGCACGTATAGCAAACATGGTTCAGGGTTGTATCCCACAAATCAAGGAGCAGGAATCGTAATGTAGATACGTGAGTTCGCATCAACCGTCACGTGAAATGAGCCTATAAAGTGCCAACAAGACGCCTGCTGACATTTCAGCAAAATGAAAGTTTTGAGTTTAATCTTCTGTTGGATTGAATACGGCTTCAGCTTCTGTGATTGTACTCTCAGCCTCTCCAATCTCAGCACCTTGTTCATTTGACTCCTTCAATTCGGCCTGCAATGAAACAATAGTCGCCGTGGCTGAACACAAGGTTGCCGAGAATTTCAAATGTAGCTAGAACTTTTCTGTATGGTACCAGAGTTGATTTCAAGTCTGCCAGTGCAGCTTCAAGTCGCTTATGGCAGTCCGGGACCATCATCCTTGACTCAGCTAAAACATTCTCCTGCAGAAGTAAAGGGCATTAAGCAGTGTTACTTGGATACAGACATGGGAGTCAGAATCCGAGAGATGTCTGATTCGGCAAAATTTTTTGGATACAAGAAATGCTACTCAGAGTCGGACATGGGTGTCCAAATCCAACTTGGATTCGAGATGTCCAAATCGGTAAAATGTTTTGGACATAGGGTGTCCGAGTAACACTGGCAATAAGATGCAGTTCAAAGAGCATCATATTGAGTTGCAACTTTGAAGAGATGCAAGGGTACCAATAACAAGCACTTTAACGATCTTTCCCAATCTCAATTACATAAGAAACCATTACAGAACTCTTCAACTATATATGAATTATTATATATTAAATAATCCTGGTAACAGCTATATACAGTGATAGCCAATGAACACGGTTGTACTCTGAATAATGCTTACACCACATGTTCATTTGATTCACAATTCTGCTTAGAACTATGTCCATCCAGATGCTTTTATTGGTAAGATTACACAGGCTGCCCTACAAACCGCATACATCTGAAGAAATGCAAATTAGTTCGTAGTGGAAGATTTTTTTTTCCTTAGTGGTAAGATTACATTGACTTTGATTTGGTTTCATTCTTAGCCTACCCTAACTTATTTGGGACAAAAGGCTTGGTTGTTGTTGATGTTATTAGCTTAGGAAAAATAGGTTGTCTAACATGAAGTCATTCAAATGGACAAAACCATAAGATGCAAGGACAACCAACAACCACCATGTTCATGAGCCACATTAGATGCTGAAAATTTCGATGCCAAGCCTTTAGCTTAACTATCAGAATTAACTGGGATGGACAAGAAGCAGAACTGAACTTCTACCAATTGCAGAACAAAGAAAATAGCTATACTGCAGTGGTTGAAGTAATTAACATGATGGGTCCCCAACCATAAACAAATGCACAGACCACCACAACCATTGCAGAACAAATGATAAAACATGTATGCAACACTGGCAAACACCTAAAGAACACTCCAGCCAACTAATCCTCAATTGTCACAACCTCCTTAAATCCACAATCATTCCATGCCATGCCATTCTAATAAACAAAATTTATGACTTACCGTCCATTTTTTTTCAAGGAATGACCCTGTGACCCAATTACACATCAATTTGCTACTAACAAAATTATCATCCGTTTAGTAATGAAAGGATGCTACAATCATTCTGAGGAGAAAAGGCAAAAACCCTTCATAAGTATCTTATAATCGCAAAAACACACTCACTCTATGTGATCCTATTATTACCAGTACCACACTTGGTACTCCTAGTACTATGTAGACAGATGAATAACTGTATGAAGAAAGGAAACAAGCATCGCAATCAGAAGATTTTCACCTGCTGCTTAAGATCGTAGGGATCGGCGCCTTCCTCCTTCATGTTAGCAGTCTTGGCCGCCTCCTTCTCCACCTCCTTCTCGTACGAGCGCAGCTCCTTTACGATCCTCTTGCACGTCGACGTCTTGATCTTTAGGCTCCTCATAGTCGCCATCCTGAAATGCGAAAAAAAGGAAGGCATCAGATAAACAGGAAACTCGAAGCATCATCAAGGAACCGATGAACAGCACATGGAATCAAAAAATTAAAAAACGACGAGAGATCCTAAAGAAAATCGCCGAACAGATCGGATCTTCGTTCCTCTTTGTAGGGAGTTCGAACAGGTCAGATCGAGGAGGTGAAGCTTAGGAGTACGAGACAAGAAAGGGCCATATGGGTAACTTACGTTAGGGTTACTTCTCCGGCGAGACCTCGCAGCGGCGGCGGTTGCTTTTGGTCGGCGGTGGCGCTGTGCCGGTCAGTTGGTGCGCCGTGCGGCAACTGAAAGAATGGGCAGTGCAGCCGTGGGCTTTGTGAACGGCTCTGGCTGACTGTTTGATCCTCTCGTTTCCGCCGATGGGTCCTCCGTTCGGTCCACTGATACATTGTGGACGTGCGCGCGTGCAGTTAAGGCCTCATGGAGTGACCTGTGAATTGTGATTGAACTACGGGCAAATATTGCGAAACTACACGTACATTGGCTAAATCTTTGGCAAAACTACACGTACTATCCTGAAAAATTAAAAAAAAGACTTATTCGCAATTTGGACTTAATGGGAGGATTTTTAGAAAACAGCACAATTGAGTGATCCAAACGCGATGAAGGAAAAAAATCTTCCCCTTACAAAAAATCGCGAAGGATCTATTCATAATCTACAGGGACCTATCTGTAATTTAGAGAAACGGAGAGGCTTTTTCACGAATTGACGTGGCTTGACACTGGATGGGCTGCATGCTCTCCAATTCTTGCGCATATAAATATGTGAATGATAACGCGAAGGAGGTGTGTCTAGCTGGTGGGCCCATCATGTCAGGTAACACTGGTTGTAACAGAGCGTAGTTCTTAGGTTAGATTTAACGCGATAAGTGTAGCTTTGTAAAATAAAATATTAAAGGTGTAGTTTAATACTAGTATAGTCAGCTTACGTGTAGGTTCATGAAATTTATACTTGAACCCAGTGGCGGAGCAAGGATTTAGGTAAACCTCGGGTCAGAAATAAACGATTATTACTAACGTCAAAGACTATAGACATTGAGGTATAACAAAAGTACAACACAAATACACAATCAAAAATAAATTTGAATTGTTGAAATGTTAAGCATAGAATTCAAATTTAACAAAATCAATCTATTTTGCATACAGTTTGGAACAAAAGTGCAAGCCAAATTACACAATATATTTAAGTGTATATCCACAAACAGAAAGAATGGGTTACCTTCTTAACAGTAGAGCTGCAAAGCCTTTCAAGACATAGAGTAGGGTCCAAATTAAGTTTGGGTTAGAAGACATTGATGATGACAAACTCAGCAATCTGAAGTATGCAAGAGAAAAATAAATCAAGCCGGGTGTTGAAAGTGGTAGGTGACATATAACCTTGTTTCATGGATACAATTTTTCTTTTTCATATAGTAAAAAATAGAAACCCAGTATCCTCTTCATTTCTCTCTTCTACTCTCATAATTGACTCTCCACCAAAAAATTTGAGAATTTAACACATTTCATTTGTTCAACAAAACAAACAAAATAATCGAATAGTTGCATTATGGCTTATGAGATACATTCCCAAATGAAATAGCAGTGCAACACTGCAATTTTGGTTACAAATCTGGGGGTTCAAATCTGAGCCATATCATGGTAATTGCTCACATTTTCTAATAAATTCTACACATAAAGACACAAACGTTAACCACATTTTTGATAAGCATGACAAGACGTCTGATATGAAGCATAATTCTATATTAAAATTGAATTCTACAGGAAGGAAGGGGTAAAAAATGAACAACATTTTTAAAACCAAATTCATACTAGAGGGGCGAGGGCAGAAGGAGCGGCGGCAGGCCGGCGTGGCGGCGTTTAGATCTGTGAGCGGCGGCGCCATGCGGCGTTAGATCTGTGGCGGCTGGCTTGGCGTGCCTCGGCAGGCTCACGAGGCGGGAGCATGGGAGGCGGGAGCGGCGGCGACAGTGTGGCCTCGACTCGGCGCCTCGGCAGGGGAGGCCAAGGAGCCGCATCTAGATCTATGAAGGAGCGGTGGTGTGGTGTGGTCTCGGCGGGCGGAAGGCCGAGGCGGCACGGCGTCGCCTTGTCGGGCCGTGGTGAGCGAGGCAGGCAGCGTGATCGGTCGATCGCCATCGGGATTAGAGCGATTAGCCTGCTCGCTGCTCGAGTCATCGGGAGGAGGATAGGTTACTTGCACTTGCTATTTGGGCTAGACCTCGGATCTAGACCCCAATGGTCTGAGACCCAGCTCCGCATTGAACCGTGGATGTGCTACGCTGTATGCACGCATCAGACACGGACTATGGACAATGAACAATGGAGATGCACTTTTCCGGGGGAGAGTTCTGATACGCCCGTCGCGGCGCCACCTCAGATGCAAAGCATGACGTCAGTTAGCTCCTGGTTGCATCGAATGTAGAGGCACACTGGTAGTTTCGACGCGGTCCTCAGTCGATTCCTACACAAAATGGCATCTCTCCTGCAATGGGGTCTCCATGGGGACAATAAAGCTATCCGCCTTTCACTACAGAACCTACATAAATATTTCGTCAGCCCTCCTCGTGGTTCCAGAAATACATTGGGGAGGTGTAAATAAAAAAAAAAACTGAAGCACAACAAAGCATCTCTCTAATCTAACTCGGGGCATTAATAAAGAAAACAACAATGTGGATATCTCTAATCTAGTTCGTTTCGTGACTTTGTAGTTTTCTCAAGTTCGGGCACCTTGGACAAGCCGTATAGTGAGTTTTGTGTCAAGGCAACACCACCGATGTGCTCCCTCTTGCCATCGGTTCTTCTTTCTACCCTCTTTGCGCATAGATCTTGTTTTTGAACTCTGCATCTCAGAAGCATGGAAGAAAGATGTTTAAGATTCAGATGTACCAATATGCTTGTAGCAAGCTGTAGTATTGTCTGACTTACAGATTTCAATTTTGACTTCCCTCTGATCCTGTTCTTTTGAGGTTTTAGTTTGTAAATCCGAACCATCCAATGGTGAGTTGTAAAAACCTTCATTAAGCAACACAGTACATGAACACACAGCAGGCATAGTCAAGCAATAGGGGATTTTAACTTCCAAATAATTGGGAAAAGAGTAACAGCACTCTACGTCTTCAAAATGAGTCAGTTTAAAATACTTCTTTCCTATTTCATATCTTCTCACTCTATCAAAGCCCTTGCCATCAGTGTCAATATATCTAGATACAAAGAAAAACAACCGTTGAAACAAAATTTCATAACTGTGTTAACTAAGTATGTTATGCTAACTTCCGTGTGTGACAGACCTGTAATAACAAAGCTTGTACGTGAGGCAATTCAGCATCATTGGGGTGCCATGAGCAACAACGCGGTAGTTGCCATCCCTCTATAGAAACAATATAACATAGAAAAATCAGAATAAGTTTGAAATAACAGTGTTTTTCTGAACCCAACTTATTACAATGCAAAAAAAAAAAAAAAAATCAAGTTTGCTAACACAGTAATATGCACAAGGAGTTGCAGAAGGCAAGTTCACAACTCACAAGGTAATCTTGTTCCTTAATGTGAGGGAATACACATCATCGATCATCTTATTCGAACCATCCAGATGACTTACTAATATCATCACTTGGGTAGCCAGCAAGCCCTGAAAAATATCACCAGACGTTAGGGAGTCTGGAAGCAATTGGTTAAGACATTGCTTATTTCTACGTGTCCAAAAGGCATCAACCTCCAAAGGCAACAAGCACATATTTAACATCTAAGGAATTAGATATTTCCCATGCAGCTTTTTCTGGGGATGACATCGCAGTCCCAACTGTTGCTATGTGCGTGTTATTTCAGGTATTATTGTCTACAACCACAGTCCTGTTGGCCATTGCAGTTGTCTGATAACCATAGTCCCACCAAGATGCAACCTACAGTGATCATTACCATCTCACTGTCAGAATGAATATGCAATTCGTGCAATAAGAATAGATGAGAAGGCACACCTTATCGTCTACATCCGTGTTATGGCACAGCCATGCATAAGCTTCACAGAAATCATCAAAAACATGCAACCCATCATGTGAATGAGATGTCAGCACAATTGAGGGTGCAGAGTATGCTTCTGCAGCTGCCCACACACAATGGACCTGAAAAAATGGCATCAGTGACTAACAATCTTGTTCTAACAAGAATGCAACTACATTTATATTTTTACATGTAAGTGTTAAAAAACAACTACATTGCTGTATTTTACTTTACAGGTTAGGGAAAAGCCTACTGGTTTAAAGGCTGCCTGGGAGTCGTTGGAGATATTCTATGTTGATACACAGTTACAGAGTTGGCTTCCTGAGCGTCTTGTTGATTGGTTAGCCATAATGCTCCTTCTTTCAACTATTGCCTTGTTCCACTTAAAGACTATTTGTTGTTAGAATGACAACGGGTTTCTTTCTTATTCTTCCTCCTGTGATTTTAGGATTACGACAGCTTCTTGACCAAGACAGATAGCACAGTGTATTGCAAGGTCAACAATTTCCAGAAAAAGCTCATCAACTTGCAGATACTTTCGAATCATGCAGTTCGCTGTTTCTCTATGTCTGACCATGCTTTTGAGTTGATGTTCTGTTCAATATTGTCTACTAGTCATGTGTCCATGCGTTGCAACGAAAACTCAATTTGTGACAAAAATTTATTTACAAAAAGCACTAACCTTGTATGAATAATACTGTTCAATTTGAATGTACAATGGTTGAAACTCAATTTGCGATAAAAAGTTTATTTGCAAAAAGCACTAACAGTGACAAAGGTGGGTAATTAAAAAGCAGTGGCAAAGGTGGGTAATTAAAGAGCAGTAGCAAAGATGAGTAATTTTGGTGAAGTAACGCGGAAAGAAACTCTTGCTTTATATAGTAGAGATTTACTTCTATTCATTTGTATTATTTCCAAGTTCCAACCCTCGTTGACTTGATGAGAGTAAATTGATAATGAGAGAACATTTTATAGATTGTTGAAGATGATCCTGATTACTGGAATGGATTGGCAGCAGCACTTTCAGTTGGATGGCTTGACATTTTGTTAGGTTTATATTATTACACATTTTTTTAGGTTTAATACTCTTGTTAGAAGCCTTCCATCTGAAGTTATTTTACTTTTAGGTGAATATGCTATGTTTTCATGGATCATACCAAATGGATCAGATGGATAACCGTGACTTACTTAGATTGTTGACTTGTTGTTGCTTTGAGGCTATCCTTCACTTCTTTGATCTTGCAAATAAAAAATATCACTTAAATTTGATTTAAGGGCTTAGATTGTTGATATTTTGCCCTAGCATTTGTAGTATTTGTCTTCTTTTTAAAAAATAAAAAATATGTACTCTGTATCAGAACCATGAGACTGTACCCGAAAAATAATCAATAGTGAATTATACTTGTTTAATAGTTTTTGTTATTTTGCCATGGAGCTTCATTTAGTTCAGCTATTTCAAATTTTCAATCAATGCAATTATGTTATATTGCTGGCTCTATTCATTTCATCGAATTATTTCATAGATTTTCAGCCTATTTGAATTCGGTTGGAACAGTAGCTTATTGAAACAACCCAAAGTTTCAATTAAGCAAATGAGTTCATCAATCAATTAATTAACAAAGTGTAATTACCAACTTTATCATTAATAATCAAATGTCATACAATTAAATAAATTACAAAGTACACGAACAGTTAAGTTTACAACAAAAGGGAAGATTACATGAATGTTTCAAAATTCCTAAAATCTAAAGCCTCTGTTGATTCTTGTCCCTGCCACCTGAAATTGTCAATCAACCACACATATATATAATCATAAGACAAGGATTGCATAAAATAAAATTTTTGAGAACTGCCGTCAGACCCGTATGCGAGGGTATTGCTCACTGAGATACCTGATCCGTCGGGGTTAGATTGGCACGTCTTGCTAAATTAGGGTATCATCATCCGGCTTACGCGAACTTACCGTTGTCGGGTAATCGTAGCCAAGCTCAAATGGTAATAAAGTAAAAGTCTCCATGGTAAAAAGGTGAAAAGCCACTATGGAAAGGGATAAGAGGAGACCAGCTGAGACCCTCAGCCTAGCCTTCCCCACACACATCTTCCACAATCCATTTCTCCCCAAGCCAACAAAGGACACTAGAGCCAGCCAAGCCATTCCCCAACACTCCCCATTCATTGTCCCAAAAAAACCAAAGTCACCTGGAAGGAGAAGTCAGGTGCAAGCCCCAAGCCGAAGCAAGAAGAGGGAGCCAGGAGGGGAAGGCCAAGCTCAAGGGAACCAGGACCTCGGCCATCTCTATTAGTATCTCCATCTCCACACCACCATCACACATCACCGGCAGATCCTCCCATACCAACATCCCTCACATCAGGTGCACAGCCACACTTTTCTAGCACTAATAAGTATATAGTATTTGGGTGAAACAAGAAAGTAGTAAATAGCTAGAACGAGGTTCCTGTGCGGTCTCAGATTGCAGCAGTTGCAGGTGCGACATTGCTCATGCCCACAGGTTCGCACATTCCCAGGCGTGTGATGAACCCGTGGGTATCACCGCAGTGCCGCCACCCAGCCCTCCAGCCAATCTCTTGAATCATCATCGGCACATGTTCATCATTAATCCATAACAAGAATCTTGCATATGAACTCATCGAATCATCATAGACCAAGAAAATGACCACCTTCCTTTGAAGCATAATACGTAACTTGAGTATTGCAGTAAATAAATCACACATCAGATAGTGTAGTAAGAGCTTGATTGTGCAAATCGAGATGAGCCTGTAGAGGAGGGAGGGGGGTAGTCCGCTCGGGATCAAGTGGAGCAGGTCGGGCAGAGGCAAAGCTCGACCTGGCGCACGGCTGGGCCGATTAGGGGGTGAGGCCAAGCCAGAGTACTATCCTACTCCTAGTAGGGTGACTTAAGCATGGGCATCTTCATCATTTCTGGGAGGTGGTAGTGGATTCCACATCATCACTCCCTAGGGGTAGGCCTCTGACTCGCGGGGACCACGGGACTTGGTGGCCCCTACTCATCAGCCAATCCTAAATGGGATGTGAGGCCCATCCATCTCCATGGGCACCTAGGGGGACGCCCTAGTGGATCGGGCATTGAGCCATATGCCGCGTAGATGGGAACAAGGCGAAGCATCCAAAAGGGAAGGGCACTTCACCATGTACCTCTATGGATGGATGGCGAAGTTGGGACCTTCCATGCCTCAAAAAAAGTATATTTACATGTAATAACCCAAGATTTATATTCCTTGTTGAATTATGTTTAAAATAATAAATTATGTATTTATGAGTTTTTATGCATTTTTAGCTACTTATTTAAAATATTTTCCTATTAAGAATAGCAGTGTTTAAATTTTTGAGACAATTTAAAATATAATAAAATCTTGAAAATAATTTTTAAAATGTTAGGTTGTGTTTGGAACTATCTCAAAAAATTAAAAATTCATAATTTTTGAAGTTGGTTTGCTAATTTTAATAATTGAAACTTACTTTATGGATTAATTAAATTAGAAAACAATTTTAAAATTGAGAAACCTTTTTAGGCTAAAAGAGTAGTCATGGCCCAGCCCACATGTATATTTGGATATCCGACTCATCAATATCTGGATTATCTGAATCCGTATCTGTATCTAACGGATAGTGAGCTACCGAATCTGTATCTGACAAAAAAATATGTATCCATATCAGATCCAATACTATTTGACAAATATCCAATCAGACAAAATCTTTGTCCGAAAATATATGGATCAATCAGAAACTATCTAATCCATTTTCATCCCTACCTGGAAGCTAGGAGGATCCATTCACATTGTGCTTCTCGCAGCAGGACAGATCATTGCTTGTTATAGTATTTCTTCAGGGAATTTTAGAGTGCTAGCGGATTTTCCTCCATCAAATACTTGGCTTTTAAGTCCACAAGGAGATGGTGCCTTAGGAAGTGTAGAACCGAACACTTGGCGGCTTCAAGAAGAACAAGGGTGCCAACTTCAGGCTGGGTAATAGCAACACCAAGAGATAGAACTATTAGGTTAATCTTGGCATCTATTGCTCAGGTTAAGTAATTGCTGCCATTCAGGGTGAGCTCAGCAAAGTCCCTCTTTGCCATGTCCCACATATCCTATTTGTATTTATGTAAGCATGAATTTTATTACTAGTAAAATCAATATATTGCATGCTCGCTCTTAAATCAGTAAAGGTTGATCTATATCTATTCAATAAATATTTTTCTATAATTTTCCAAAATTTTTCTAGAATTTTTCATAGTTTCTTTGCTAATTATCAAGCAATTTTCAGAATATGATTAAATATGGAATTATGCTAGGAAAGTAAACCCAATGATATGAAGTTTTCAATGTGTGCTAGGTCTATGATTAAATAATTTACAAAAGGTCATATACCTAAAATTTAGTTTCTAGGATTTAATATAAATTTTTAGAACCTATAACTATTTTTGGGATTACTAGAAACTTTAGGGTCCAGAATGTAAAAAATCTTTATCCCGATAAATTTCTGTAATTATAAGGAGCTTCAAAGTCTTTTTCGCAAAATTTACTACATCTACAAGCATACCTGAAAACCCGAGGGTTAAATCTATCGATGTCCAGGATCTAGGGTCCCTTAGTCGAACTTATGAAAATATAAATTGTGGGCTACTGGTGAACAAAACAAGGAGAATGGAGATTGCTTCTTTATTGGTCAAGCGGTTTTTACATAGTATACAGGTTATATAATGGATGCTTGAAGTCTAGATCAGATTAGAGAATGACTATAAGTTTCTTGATGATGTCGATAGCATGGATGGGCCCCCTATTTATCCTGATTAAAATCCAAAAGGGTATCATGTAGCCGAGAGGTGTCTTCCTGTTAAACGATATCTTCTTGCCAAAGGGTATCTTTTCCAGAAAAAACTCTCGGGTGGTTATGTATATCTGTCAGACAACTGTTTGCACGGAGACATGTGCAGGGATAACTGCTTGTCCTCGACCAGTTCACCAGTCGGGGTAACTATTTCACTGGTCGGCGACGACTAGTGTGAAGCAAAGTTTTAACCATCTTGATTGAGCTGGTTGGAGGCTTAACCGTTCGGATAAGGATGAGCCTTGTTTAATGTATTATGGGCTTTATGTATTACAGACCCATTAACAGAGTTTAGTCATGAATAATTTGCATGCCCAAACAAATGACAAGCTTATAATGTTGTCAAAACCACAAATGTAATGCGTCCCAAAAGAATCTGATTGTCGGGCCAAATTGCCAACGGGTTGTGCAGTCCGTTTATGTACATGGGCTGAATCCATTGCAAAACAGCTTCATGTTTTTTTTTAATTTTGGCTATAATTAAAATCACCCATTGCAAAAGAGAACTATCGATGAAAATCGATTGAGAGTTGGACTCTCAAACTGAATTTTATCACGTGCAGTTAGCAGATGGTTTAAGGACCATCGTTATCTCTACTACTTCTAATTATGACTTGGTGGCAGCGGTCTGTTCTCCAAACACAACCGCTCCCCCCACGCCCATGGACGCAATCCTTTCCCAATCTTTTCTTCCTCCCCGCATCCCCAATCCTACCCCCGTGCCCTCCACTCCGCCCGCCCCCGCCCGCGATCCTCAGCTCAATAGCGCCATCCCCCCCCCGCAGGCGCAATCCTCTCCCGATCTACCCCCCGTGTCCCCCACCACGATCTACCTCCCCATCCCCAACCCGCCCGCAATCCTCGCTCCACGCCGCCATTTGGATCACTCCCAATCCAATCGCCTTGATGCCCTTCCGATTCCCCAATCCTCCCATGTCCCCCACTTCGATCTCCCCCGTCCCCCACCCCGCTCGCAATCCTCGCTCTCACCGCCATCCGGATCGCTCTCGATCCAATCGCCTTGATGCCCTTCCGATTCGTCGAGATGAGTCTTCTCAGCTCTTTCCCTTTTATCGCCTCTCTTCCCTTTTATAACCCCTCCATTTATTGTTGTTATTTGGCGACGAGGAAAGGTGCATCAGGAGCTTGTGACGACACGGCATCCGGTGTTGTAGGGCTGGGAATCTTGGCGACGATCGACGGCGAAATGGCTGCGCACGCGGAGTGCATCGGGTTCTTACGGGAGGCGCGTTTTTGGACCGCATTTCAACGGCATTCTGCAGGTATTGGGAATGGGATGATTGCTTGAGTAGACTACACAATTGTTCTTTCATTGATTTATGCGATACTGTTTGGATATTTGTTGTATATTAATCAGATTTTCAGTTCCAAATGTGAAATTGATTTAATCAGTTTTATATTTCTTTGGTTTGCATATTTGATACAAGGTGATTGAGGAGAGCTCTTGCTCAAGCGCAGTTTCTAATGTAGATGGCATGAAAAATCCATCAAATGTTTCTCATTATGCTTAAATTTACTGTTCTAGATCTTTGCACATTGTATGGATGTTTTGCGTGACAGAATATAGCTTGTATTGGTAGCTCCAATAATAGGTGCAATATCTGTTGCATGCTTCTGAGCAATAGCATTATTCTTAGTCTGTATTCCTGTAATATCCTAAAATTTGGCCATTTTTAAATTTCATAAATTATGTTGAATTTTTGAGAATTTTTTGGAATTTATTTAGATTTATTTGCAATTTTTGGAATTTAACCTTTTCTTTAGAAATTAATTTAATCATGAAATTTTTAACAAATATAAATGAAAATATTTTATCTGAGTTCAAAATGCTCTAAAATATTTTCTGGAATTTTTCTAGAATTTTTTTGATATTTTATAAGCCCCAATTGATTTAAATGAATTTTTGGAATTATTTTTATTTGAAAATTCGAGGAAAAACCGATGAATAGTATTGGGCCCGCCCACTACTGTGTGAGCCAACCGGTCCGTTCCGCCGAAACCCTAACGCCACCAGGCCTCAGCCGTCCGATCCACATCGCACGGATGAGAATCGCCCGCGTCGCTTCGCCGCCCAGGCCGTTGATTCTTCGTCACGTGAACGAGTCGAGGTAACACCACGTTGCTTCGTCTTCAACTTCTGGTAACGCCACCGCCGAGCGTTACCGCCGAAGAAAAACGTTCGCCATTAACGCCGGCGGGTAACTCAACCGCTTCATTAGCCGGCGCACGGTATAAAGCACACCCTTCTGCACACTTTGAGACCTTTCACGCTTCCCGAGGACCATCGTAGCTCCCGTATATGCTCGCCGTAGTTCCGAGGTTGTTCCGCCGCGTTTGAGCCACCACCGGTCACCCTCCGCCGTCTCCGAGGTCACCGTCGTGTCCCTTGCGTCGAGCTGCATCCGGGGAGTCAATCTGTGACGCCGGAGAATCACCGGAACGCCTTCGCCGACATCATCTTCCTCATCTCCGGTCTTCGAACGCCGCCGTGCCATCACCGAGCTCGCAAGCAACGTTGGCCGTTGGATCTGCATCCAACCGTTCCGGTGAGTCCACGTGTTTTCCTCTCGGTAGAGACCAGAAAAGTGCCACGGTAGATTTTAGCCGTAGAATTCTTGATGGACGGAATAGATTCGGACACGTGCCCATCTTCGGGACTGCCCATGTGTTCCTTAGATGTGTTAGATCGTAGCCGTTAGATCTTGGGTGTATGGTTACGATTCAGCCACGTAGTCGCATTAACAGTAAAGCCCATTTTCATTTCTCATCCGTTAGATCTTGATCGTGTGGTTCTGGTTTTGCCGTGTAGCACCGATAACCTTCACCGTTGGATTTACGTGGATAGCGTTAGATTGAATTAATCTAGATCGTTAGATCTTAGTTGAGCGGTGCAGATGTGTCCACGCGTCACGCACCGGAGTAACCACGTCACTGATCGAGGCGCATGATTTAGATTCGATCCGAACCGTTGATTTTGAAATTAACGTTCGGGATCATGCCGCACTGATAGCCATTCCGTCGGCGCGCGTGTCGCACAGAACCGGGCGTCGGCCACAACATTATTCTTGTCGACGTCACCCAATTGATCGTAGTCGTCTGATTTAGATCCGGTGGCTGAGATGAGGCCACGTGTTAAGTTTAAACCGAAGCGTCGGGTTAGATCTAGCCGTCCATTTTAAATCGGACAGACGAGATTTGATCAAGTCTTCGGTTGATAGTTCGTCGCCACGTGTCACGGCCAGATCGTGCCACGTGTCATGCTGACGTCAGCAGCTGACGTCATCCATGGGACCCACATGTCAGTCATGGCATAGTAGATGCTGACGTCAGCAGTGACGTCATGATGACGCAATAATTCAATTTTTCTTTAGGAAAATAATTCGGTAAAAAATAGTTTCGGTGCCGACGTCATTATTGGTCATGCTGACGTCATAATTCCGAATTTCCCGTATAAAAAGAAATAAAGAAATTCGGTTTATTCTTTTTGATTTATTTTTAAACTTCAAATGGCTATAACTTTTGCGTTTTAACTCCGATTTGAGTGATTCTAATTTCTAAAAATTTGTAAAATCAATATATATTTATTAGTGAATTTTGTGGAATTTTTAGAGTTGATCTAGATCTCTGTAAATTATATTTATTGTGTGTATATTGATTCTGATTAGACGTTGATCTGCCGGAGAGTTTCGAGGGAGGATTTTCAGAGCAAGACCTAGCGTCAGATCAGGACCAGCAATTTTTTGAAGGCAAGTTGTGCCTTGACCATGTTGCTCCTAAGTTTTGAAAATATATTTTGTTTCAAACTATGCATGCTAATTCAACTAAAATTGGATTTAAATATTTTTAGTGAATTAGCTAATCAACCTAATTGTTTTGCCACCTTGTTATTATTTGTATGCTATGTTTCCTTTGATAACCTAAGTGGACAATACTAGTTGGTTGTAATGACATGCCAACACGGGAGGCTAGACCGTGAATAGTTGCTTAGCTTTGCAAGTATCATGAATGGTCTTTTTTAATACAAAAGCAATGTTGATTAAAGAAATAGTAAATATATTTTGATAAAAGGTGGAGTGTTGTTGGTAATGATTTGGAATGTAGAGACCTATGTGGTTCTACATGAAGGATGATTACGGGCATGTGTTGCACCGTTAAACTACTTGGGATGGAAATTGATTTAGACTAGGGCAAGTGGACCGAGGCTTCGTGCCAGGCGGGCCTGTGTGGCATTTGGGGGGAGTTTGAGTGTTGTGAGGGCTGTGTGCCAAATTTGAGAGAAGAATGTCTTGCCTTGGTCAGTTAAGGACTTCACCTTGTAAGCCTTTGACCTGGGTCTCTCGTACAACCACATGTCTGAATGGGAAGACCTAGTTTAGTAAGATTCCGATATCTTACCTTTGATACCTCGGGGTGGCAGTTACATGGGGGTAATTGTATGGGGGAGCGTGCCTGTACTACGGCTTGGTACCCGTCCAACGGTGTTTATCGGTCCTATACTTCGGCTCTGAGTGAGGGAAGTGATAGTGAAGGCAACCCAGAGAGGTTTCTAGGTGGAGATAGAAGTCTCTGAAAGGCTTTGTTACGGTCAATTGCCTTTGTGGCGTGCGACTGTATCTTGTGGGTAAAGTGTACAACCTCTGCAGGGTGTTAAAACTGTTCGAATAGCCGAGTCCACGGTACTGGACAATGCTCGGGGATTACAGTCAAGAGGTAGTGTTTTGAAAATAAAATGGGGTGGAAGACTGTGTGCTAGGGTTAATAATGAATGTTGATTAGGGACTGTGTGTCTAAAATTTATGTGGAAACAATTTGAGAAGTATTTATAGGATTTTGATGCTTTCAATCTAAATTAATAATAGTTCAAAATATTGATGCAATGCAAATCAACCAGTTGAACTATTCCTTTGTAATAAGCCATGCATATAGTAATAGAATTGCATTCTGTGCATGACTTATTGAGTACGGTGTATACTCACCCTTGCGGACAAAATTTACCAGAGGAGGAGATTACGCCTACTTATGAAAAGGAGTTCATCGAAGAGCCAGAGAACTAGGGAAGCAAGCCTCGTCAGGGTGCCTGTGGTAGAAGATGAAGCACTACGACATTTAATTTCCGCTGTTGAACTATTTATTCTGATTATTGTAAGCCCTGCGTGGCAAACTATTGTAAGGATGACCATAAGGTCGTACACTCATTTATATACATGTTTGAAGTACTTTAATATTATTCATTGTGTATGTTGTTGGTACTTTAAACCTGTTTAGCTTTGTGCACTAAGCGATCTGAACTAGTGCGAGAATATCTGAGTGTTGATTTGCAAATTCGGGGCACAACAATTCCTCAACCCTTGGTATTAATATGTATGCTGAAGCAATGTGCTTGCCAATTTCATTTGAGGTGACAAAAACCCTTTCATCTCTCAAGAATTTAAGATGAATACTAATGCTAGTTGTTTGCCATTTGTCTATAATGTTAATAATGCTAATCTATAATGTTTTGTTACTGTTGAAAGACATGTATGAAAGTAGTAATTATGGGAAGCTAAAGTCGACAATAGTCAATAGGTGTGGTAACTACCTGAATACCATGTATTACATTTCTTTATCTAATGAAAATGATGCTCTTATTTGACAATATGAAAGTAATGGAGTATACTCTTCTAACTCGCTTTATGCAATCATTAATTTCAGAGGTGTGACACCAATTTATATTCCTGCTATTTGATACTGGCATTTTTTTAGAGGCGTGACACCAATTTCAGAGTATACTGGCATTTTTTATGAGGGGTTTGTTATGAGCCCGATGATGCTTGATGTGCAATGTGGCGATAATGCTCACATGTATGCTAGGCCCAAGTGCTGCACTGAGAGATGGAAATATTATACTCCTAATAAACAATTCTTCTAGCAATCCAAATTTAGATCTGTGTGCTAATTCCTTATTTGCCTCCAAATGGTAGGTGTAGCAAACTAATGATTTTTGTTGGTGAATTTTGTCAACATCACTTGTGTTGATTTTTGATTGTAAATTGTACACATTTGTTACATTTTAGGATTGTGATGACACAGAGATAATCAATTTGATTTATTTGGGATTCTATTGCAACCCAAAAAGGAAAAAATTGGCATATGCAAAACTATGTTAAAGCCGAAGATGCTGCTTAACATGGTAGAAATTCCGCTGTAGATCATGTAGATGAGTCCACTCTGGCCATAGTTAGTCATCCAAAAATGTAAAGCCATTGTTGCTGGATTTATTTCTTTTGTTCTTTATGACTATTGCCAAATCAAAGCTCTTTGTTTTAGTTCGCCACATATGTACTGAGGATAATAATTAGACAAGCTGCCAACATTAAAAAAAAGTCTTTTAATTTGACACATATACTATACTTCAGAATATCATGTTGTTGTAGCTCCTAAAATTTACAAGCCAATAACAATAAATAGGGAGTCTTAGTTCTTACTACCAAGTGATATTCGTGCTTCCATCCACCCACTCTATCTACTATTGAAGAATGCGGTTAATTTGCAAATTTGTTGCATAGATGTTCTACAAGGACATTATAAATTATTTCACATAGCAAAACTTTCAAATTCAATCATCTAGCAACTCCAACTAGGGGTGAAAACGGATCGGATACGGACGGATAATAGTTCTACCATATTTATTTTCATATTTTTTCTCGGATGCGGATACGGATATGGATAATCCGGATATGAATATGGATACGGATAACCCCTTAAATTATACATAAAAAATCAACAGAAACACATAACTAATTGATTTGATCAAAATATTATTGAAAATTGAACAAATATAAGTATTTTCATTCACTTAGACAATAGTTAGATACCATATCGCAAACAAAATTATATAAGGTTTAGTTAATCACACACATATGATTAGTTCATCATACACATAGATTAAAACACAAAATAAAGGTAATCTTTGCTCAGAGATACAAATAGAAGCAAACACATAACATACTAAATGTTTGATAATACTTAGATATCATATCTCTAGGAAAAATATATAACAATTACATGTAATGACTCAAGATTTATAATCTTGGTTGAATTATGTTTAAAATAACAAATTATGTATTTATGAGTTTTTATGCATTTTTAGCTACTTATTTAATATATTTTCCTATCAAGAATAGGAGTTTTTGAATTTTTGAGAAAAATAAAATTCTGATAAAATCTTCAAAATAATTTTTTTAAATGTTATATTGTTACTAGAACTTTCTCAAAAAAATTCATAATTTTTAGAGTTGATTTGCTAATTTTAATTATTAAAACTTTCTTTAGAGATTAACCAAATTAGAAAACAATTCTGAAATTAAGAAACCTTTTTGGGCCAAAAGAGTAGTCTTGGCCCAGCCCATATGCTATCCGGATATCCGACCCACTATTATCTGGATTATCCGAATCCGTATCCGTATCCGACAAAAAAATATCCGTATCCGATCCGATACTATCCGAAAAATATCTGATCCGACAGAATCCGTATCCGAAAATATCCGGATCGGTCGGAAAATATCCGAGCCGTTTTCAACCCTAACTCCAGCAGCTAATTCAGTACAAATGTAACTGGTATCATTAAGAAGCATTACTGGGTGAAAGTAGTATTTGTGACAATATGAGAAGGATAGACCATATGCTGTAAATTTCCTGCTTTACCAATTTCAATGTTTTCTTCAGTATATTGTTAGATAAGTTATCTTGGTAATTTTCTATGAGCCCTTTGTGCTGACTGCTAAATTTTCCTTGTCGTAGCTAAGCACTAGGAGGAAACACAAACAGTATCAGCGTAGCTTTTGCCCTGTGGTTCTCAAGAGTTTAGATTGATTATCATCAATATTATTTTGAATTAATATATATTATTTTTGTCAGGGAAATGGCTCGTGTGATTGTGTTGTTGTTGTGTTAGTCGCTGGTTTCAATGAGTGATTTTTCCATTAATTTGAGCAAAATTATTAATCGAAGATCTTTCTGTAAGCTGATAAATTTTTGGATAGTAACTATCTATGGTGCACATGATACAAAGAAAAATATTTAGTAAGAATGCAGATATCTTTTTTTCTTCTGTAATGGTAGGTTGATACAAATATTTGGAGCAACACTACATGCTTTCAAATTCCAATGTTAGACTATCTCCAACAATTTCCCTTCATTCCCTTCTCTTCCCTCATTTTCTTTCCCATATCCATTCCTTTCATTCCTATTATCTCCAGCAGCATCCTCTCGAAGGGTTTTGTATAGAGATTAGAGAGAGAATATCTTTCTGAACAGATTCTCTCTCCAAATCCCTTCCAAAGAGAACCGTGAAGGGAATTTATTGGAGTGCTTGCGAAGAGAATTGGAGGTTGAAGAGATACCGCTAGAAATAGTCTTATACCATTTGGTCTTAACATAATTTGGTTCAATATTGACATAATCTAGCACTTGTGTTATTGAATATTTAAAATCCGTTACAATGCACGAACACCCTGTTTAGTCATACTAATTCACCACCTGTTCGTGAAAAAAAAATAGCGATAAGTACTTGTCCGTTATCAAGGTGATGGCAGAAGGCGTTTTCTTCTTGAGAGAATGATTGCGTTGAATTCCTGGCAAGAAAAAAATGATTGCGACAAATGATGTCACGTCATCACCAGAGTCAGCATCATATGTCTAAATGTTCATGGTGCCATGATTTCCTCTCTACAGGGCGAGGGTGACCAAGGTTATCTTAAAAACCGCCCCGGTCAGCACTGATTTTTGTCGATAATCGATAAAAAATCGTAAAAAGTCGAAGGGTTTCAAAATAAAACCTTTTAAAGAAAAAAAATTTCACTGCTAATCACTCGATATATCTAATAATTGACTAATCGGACGTCCTAACACTCAGTAAACTTCTTCAACAGCATTTTCGATTTTTTGAGTGATTTTCTTCGACAAATGCTACAATAACGGATGCTCGATATTCATCGAAAATCGAGCAATATTCACCGATTATCGCGATATTTACATTGCATAATTTTTTTGAAATTTTGAATTTAACTGATTTACAATAGGTATTAGATACTGAAATAGCTAGATATGGTTGATAATCATGATATTCAAGCGATTATCGATGATATTGCGAACCCTGAGAGTGACCATAAGACTCGATCACACTGTGCATGATTTCATCATTTCGACCCGTGCCCACAAATGGTGATCGAAAAGCAGTCGTCCCTGTTGCATAAATGACAATTATTTGCTAATATGCAATGCATTATAGTCCCTGTTGCATAAAGTAGTATGCAGATTTGGAGAAGGACACGAAGAACAACACTAGTTCATTCCAAAGGAATGAAAAAATTATAGATTTTATGAGGAAAATTCGTTGAGTTCAAACACACCTTAGGCATCTTTTGAAGCATAGGAATTTTCACTTGAACTGTTGGACTGCAACCTATTTACAAGGTAGGAATATTCTTTCGTTATTACTGGAATTAAACTATTTCATATGAAAAATCCAACTAAATTTCCGTATTTTTTTCTACGTTCCAAATAGTTCGTCAATCCCCGCAGGGAAAACGCATTCTGCAAAGGGAAATTAGCGAACGATTCGAATCCTAAAAGACCCCTTCGTTTGACTCGATTCATTACGTCCCCACGTTAATCCCTATATTTCTGCCACATGCTCACCATTTCTCAATTCTAATGCCACCGGTCGCCACCCAGATTAAACAACAGCCATTAGTAAGTCGGAGTGGTTTGGAGGGTGAACGTCCGAGTTTACGCTATACGTTTCACCGCCTGTAAAAAAAAAACGGAAGCTTCGTGTCAGACGCGACGGAAATTGCCAAGACGATAGACTACGCCGTGCAGCGCGACCCCCCCGCGCGCGGGCTCGTACGTATATACCTAGAACTACGGTACGGGTGGTAATGCCGATCAACCCTGAGCTAGCGAAGTTACCAGACGCTTCCACGTGACAGCGCCTCACAAGATCCTCCTGCCTCGTCAGCCGGGTTTGTTCTCACGCATACGTAGAAGACAACAGGAATCTACCGTGTAACGTTAGCGCGTTTCAGAAAAACAGAAAACCCCCCGACGTGAAGCTCCAGCTGTCACGTACGTGCACAGTGAAGAGTAAAACTCTCCGCGATTGAGACAGAGCACAAAGGGAGTGTATAGGTATCATCCGGATGTTTTTTTGGTTGAAATCACCCAAATCTAGAATCATTGGATTTCGAATCCAAATTCACCGGACCGTTGGATCAAATCATACGATCGGATGTAATCGATACTCCCGAACATCCAAATTCACTGGGCCGTTGGATATCAAATCATAGGATCGGATCCAAATTCACCGGGCCGTTGGATCAAATCATAGGATCGGATGTAATCGATACTTCCGAATCTCAACAATGATCTAATGGTTCTAGATTTGGATGATTTCAACCAAAAAAACATCCGGTTGATGTTTATCAAATCCCGAGCACAAATAGGCTGGGATTAGAGTGTCGATAACTTTTAAATTCAAGTTTTACTGATGTTTAATAGTTAACCTGTTGGTTTACTTCCGATGTTATCAACGTCTCTGTCTTACTAAATTTTAGTAGTGTTGATTAAATTTGACAAGCATTTGATTTGTTATTAAATTTTAATAAGATTATCTTCCTTGTAGATTCTCTAGTTTATTTTTTCGCCAATTTTTAATGAAAACATTGAGTGACAACTTCATGACAAAATTTTAGTAATACTACAAATTTTATTAAGGTTTAGTCGTCAAACCAAACAGCCCCGAGACCGAGGGCGGGGTGATGGGCCTGATGGCTCCGGTAGCTCTCGCTTTATTTACTCAAGAATCGTTCCCTTCAGCTGACCTCCCTCCCCTCCTCTTCCTTCTCTCTGCGCTCCAGCTCCACGCCAATTAAACCCTACTCTCTCTCTCTCTCTCTCTCTGCTTGCGTCTCCCGATCGCGCACACGTACAAATGAACGAACGAACGAACAAAAGCGCCGAGTAAAGCACAGGCGAAGACAGAATTCTATCTACCGCGTGCAGTGTGCGTGCAGGTGCAGCGGCGGAGGCTAGCGACCGAGCCGGGGATGGAGGCGACGGCCGAGTACAACGTGCATGCCTACTACGCCGCGGGCTCGGGCCGCGACAAGAAGGGCGCGGCGTGCGGGGACCACTTCGTCGTGGACGACCTCCTCGTGCTGCCGTACGACGAGGAGGAGGAGGGGGAGGGGGAGGCGGCCGGTGCAGCCACCCTCGCCAGGGGAGGAGGTGGCAAGGAGGAGGGTGGCTTCGGGAACGCGTCGGCCGAGTCGTCGATCGTCACGGCCCTGGACAGCTGCAGCAACTCCTTCTCCAGCCTAGCCGACGGCGACTTCTCCGGCGAGCTGTGCGAGCCGGTAAGTTCTTCGTTCTTTTGTTTCTTCCCTCGTCTACGTACCCTCAATTTACCACCTGACGTGTCAAATCATTTTCATCACTTCCTGCGTAAGCTCGTCTGGATTCTTCTCTCTTTCGTTTGCTGAATTGAACAAATTCGTGTTCTTTATATTTTCTTTCTGAAAATAGAATTGGAAATGCGTGCAAGATTTTTTTTCAAACTTTTTAGGAGTGCTCTTACAAGATTCCATACAATTCCCATTAAAGCACTCGAAATTTATCATCCAGAATCCTCTAACTCCAATTCAGTTTTCACGCGGGGCAACCGAAATAGGAAACACTCCGAGTAAATAGTACTAGCAATACCAAAAATAGCAGCTTTCAAAATTCAAAGTCAGCACTCCACACTTCCAAATGTACGCGAGAATTCTCCCAAGTTTAGCTGAACACACGAGCAATTGTTAAATTTGCTGTGAATTTTCCGCAGTACGACCAATTGGCGGAGCTGGAATGGCTGTCCAACTACATGGGCGAGGGCGTCGATGCCTTCGCCAGTGAGGACCTCCAAAAGCTGCAGCTCATCTCCGGCATCCCGTCAGGCGGCTTCTCCTCGGCGAGCGTACCGCTTGCTCCCGCGGCCCCTGCGGCTACGGTCGCCTCCGCGGCGCAACCAAGCATGTTTCTCCCGGAGGCCCCCGTCCCTGCCAAGGCCCGTAGCAAGCGCTCCCGTGTTGCGCCAGGCAACTGGTCGTCCCGCCTGTTCGTGCTCCCGCCGCCACCGGCCTCGCCGCCGTCCCCGGCGTTCATGTCCATCTCGCCAACGGATTCGGGCATCTCGGCCCAGGCGTTCCCTGTCAAGAAGCCGGCCAAGAAGAAGGACGCGCCGCCTCAGGCGCATCCTTTCAGCCCGTCCTCGCCCTCGGGCGTGTCCGCGGTGGCCGGAGAAGGGAGGCGCTGCCTGCACTGCGAGACGGACAAGACGCCGCAGTGGAGAACGGGGCCCATGGGGCCCAAGACGCTGTGCAACGCGTGCGGAGTGCGGTACAAGTCGGGGCGGCTGGTGCCGGAGTACCGACCGGCAGCGAGTCCCACCTTCATGGTGTCGAGGCACTCCAACTCCCACCGCAAGGTACTGGAGCTGCGCCGCCAGAAGGATATGCAGCAGCATCAGCCACAAGTGGTCGCCGGTGGCGCAGGCAGCTTGGGTAGCCTAATGCACATGGAGAGCTCCCTGCTGTTCGACGGGCAGTCAGAGTTGCCCACCATGAGCGGCGACCACTTCTTGATCCACCACCGCTTAGGGACAGACTTCCGGCAGCTCATCTAGATGAGTCGTGTGTTAGAATTGATCAATTAGCCCAGGAATAATTAATGCATCTAAACCCCCAAAAAATAAATAAATAAATCGGAAGAACTACTGATCTTTGTTTAGGAGTCCGTTTTCCCGGTTCTTTTTGGCTTCCCTTGGCTTAGTTTGTGTGCTTTTGTTCAGGGGTTTGCGGTCGTCTCCAGTTTCCCAGCTTTAAGATCGCTGTTAGAAATTAATTCTAGCGAGTTCATTTCTCTATCCCCTTTCTTAGCATTCTGTAAGTCATGGCTCTTAAGTCCAACTTCTTCTTTCAGATCTTTTTCTCCGCTACTAGAAGGTGAAAAACAAGCTGAATTTTCTTGGCTCATTGCTTCGGACGGCTTCCATTCATGTGATCTCCAATCCTATCTCTGTTTTGGCCTGCTAATCAAGATGAGTCGATCTGCTCAGCCATGGCGTGCGCTCACTTGCACGGTACGTTGCACCCTGCGGCGAGACGTCACAGATGTCGTGTGCGCAACCGAACAAGCAAGGCAGCGTGAGGAGGCGAGACTGCCACTGCCCACCCGTCCATCGCAACTCGCACGTGATCATTAGAATCTCGCGTGAAAGAAGATACCCTCCTCCGCTGTAAAACTTTGGTCCGGCCTTTTGTTGTTGTTGGTATGGTTGGGGTTCATCATTGCTGCAGCTCGCATCGTACCACCTTCCTTTGATTTCCGGATAAGCTCGCAGTTGCCCCCGCTGGCACTGCAGTGAAAGCTTCGGTTTACCTTGGCGAACGTAGCTCAAACTGACTGCCAGAAGTCAGAGACCAGATGTCCAGCATGGAACAGGCTACCGTACTCAAGCCACACCCCTGACATATCAACACTCCGTAAAAGACTTGCCCGGGTTAAATTAACCGGCCGTGAAATGAGAAGCTATTTCGTGGAGTGGTAATTTTTTTTTTCAAGAGTATAAGGCATACACATACAACTTACGCACACCACACACACTCACGCACCGTGCGTATATACACGTGTGCGGGCATTCACTACACACGTTAAGGAATTAATCGAAGGTTCGGTGACCTCCAACAAAGAAATGTATCATCCTCAAACAACTTTCGTCACCAACCAAACTATGCTCGGACCTCGTGGAGTGGTAATTTGGTAACAGGAACTAGCCTCTAGCTTAGCTTGCGGGCACTGTACGTGCGTGCATGTGGGCGCTCGCTACCAGGGGACAAGTGGAGGAGTATAAAAAACTGGCGTACGTCGTGCTCGATCGATCGAGGCAGCAGGGTGCCCGGTGACGCGCAGAGGCGGTCGATCGCCCACATGGGGGTGGCAATACACAAACCCGAGATAAGAGAGGAGAGAGAGGGGGGAATGATGCGGTAGAATACTAATAGTACGCTAGAGATAGAGCTCTGAATTCTGACGGGGCGCTTGGGCTTATACGACTACAATATTTCGCTGGTCCGGGCGTCCTCGTGATCCCAGACACGCAGGCGTTGGCGATCCAGATGGAACGAACATTATACTACTGCCATTAGCATCGGGCACAGCACGTTAATTGCTAGACTAGTAAAACTTACCACCGATCGAATATACTCGTGGCATTTCTCACCAGCTAGTCTGTTATGTACGCCGGCCTCGGTAACACAAACTCTGGTGCCATGGCCTCCTGCAGGAGGTGCATTGTGCATGCATGCGTGCTGCCTAAAAAGCGTTGCTGCTTGCTGCATGCTGCACGCATGCTTGTATGTCGTAATTTTGCTAGTAGCATACTGGAGCATACTAGCGTATCGCACCGTGATTCTTTCAGTTCGTCTACGGACTACGGGTACAAGATTACAGGGATCAAATTAAGCTGGACTGACGCGCGCGTTACTGCTGCACGTACTGGCCGGCTGTTTAGTTGTGCGTGATTAGATAGCCAATGGCTCAAATCACGGCCTGTGACATTCTAATCAGCCCAGAGATTCTGATTAGAGTGGTTAATTAATCTACTCGAAGAAGGAGGTGGATCGATCAGGAGCAGATCGATGTTTAGGTGCACAGATTTTTTACGAGTTGATGATTAAGTGGGACGGGGCATGCAAACCGGGCGCGCGACGCATGCGTCGTTGTAGCTGATGGAGAGGTGTAACGTGCGTACGTAGAGAGGCCCACCCGTGCAGCTGCTCTCGCCTTGGTCGCCGGTGGCGTGGTGTGTGGTGAATGGTGATAGACGAATGAGGCGGTGGATAGTGCGGTTCACGTACGTCTCCCGGCCTCCCGGCACGTGAGAGCACCCACCGGCCACCACTGCACCCCCGGGGGCGGCTTTTGGCAGGTGCCCTTGCCCCGGCCGGCAGGCACAGGAACCTGCCCTGAGCAACCTGTGCTAACTAGCTACGCATTGCCACCTGCTATTAGCTGCTTCCTTAACACTCCTATATCCGTTTTTAGTTGCTGCCTGCCGGCCGGCCGGCCTAACCTGCCTGCTTGCCTTTGGGAGGGAGCTAGATATTTTCTTCCTCGTTTCCGTGTCATTAAGGTCATGATATGTCGCGGTAGTAATTTACTAGCTAGAGGCATTCGTTATTCTGATTATTGAGTTGCATGCATCCACCTTTCCTCATCAGCTTAAGCTTTTGGGTGAACTGGTTGGTGCATGTAACTTAATACTGATTGACCGTAGGCAGGGGCGGATCTACAGGGTATGCCGGGTGGGCCACGGCATACCCTGTAGATTCGGACCAATACAGTTCATAATACCGTCATTATTTTATATAGTCAGTTTGTAAAGGTCATAACTTTAGATCCGTATATACGATTGAGCTAATTCTTATTGCGTTAGTTTCGAAATTGAATCTAGTTTCTACAGTTAAAGTTTCAAATCAATCCAACGGTTGGATCTTCATAAATTACTATTTTAGTTAACATATGTCAGTCTGTTTTTCTGAAACCGAAGCAGTTTTTTATAATTTGTTTAGAGGTGATTTGAGAATCAATAAAAATTTGTTTTAACTTCCGCACAATCATTCACCCCCCTATGATTGCTATATTAATGTATATCGATTCTACATGTGATTTGAGTGCAAGACTGCTAGTTGATTTATAGAGTAGAAACAAATATAATTCGGGGCGGTCAAGTGTAAAAGCGTTTGGAGAAATTGCTTGTCATGCTGAGTGATTGGAATCCTTTATTCACAAGAGTGCTGGAGGCGAAGATCTTAATGTTCTGTAGAAGCTTAGAACTCAACATTCAAGCGCCGCTGGCTTTAGATTTTGGAGTGTCGTGAGGTTTTAGGAATTTCAAGTTTCTGTTTGTTTGGGAGTTTCGGTTGAGCTAATCTCCGAGGAGTTGTGATCCTGCCATTTGAGTTAAGTAGGAGTATAGTTTTCTGTAATGGGTGTGCTTTCTTGCTATTCCGTATGTGTTTCAGCCTGTTCGTTGGGGTTTTTTGGGCTATGGTGGATGAAGTTTGTTGGGCACGTTATTGAACTCTTGCTTAGTTTCAGTAATGGAACTGGGGCGTCTTTCTTATGTCCTTTTGATCTAAAAACAAATATAATTGCTACTTTGCTAGAGACTAGAGAGTTGCTTGTTGATGCATTGTTTTTTTTTGTTTGTAGAGTTGTTGAATTATGCAGAGGAACGGAGACATTGCATCTCTTTTTTGGAAACATGCAGCAAAGAAGGCTACTGATGCTTCATCTCTTTTCTAGAAACATTGCATCTCTTTTTGAGAAACGTTTATTAAGCGAGATATTTTCTTCCAAGTTGATGAAAATGATATAATCAAGAGTTTCATGGCTATTAGAAAGCGAAGGCCAAACAAGAAAGACAAGAAGTAATATTGTATTCTTTGAACTATTGTAGGTGCGTAAGCTTCTTTTATACATATTTCATACTTAAAATGTTCGAACTATTTATATTGTAATTTATACTTGTATTATTATGTTTCTAGTTATTTTATACTCGTATACCGAATTTCTCGACAATATTTGTAGTTGTTTACCGAATTGTTCATTAGATTTTACCGAATTATATATTATAGTATTAGCTTGGCATACCTTAACTTAAAATCCTAGATCCGCCACTGACCGTAGGATTCGTGTTGTGAAACCCAGCCCGGCTGGTCTGTGGAGATAAAACATGGGACATCCCGTACGTTCATCAGTAAGTTAGAAGGCTCGCAGGTGTTAGAGCAGTGTACAATTAGATCGGAGTGCATATATGGCTTGATGAGCTTGCATATATATGCTTATTCAGCGATTTGGAAATCCTAACTCTTTAAATTTTGCAAACAAAATGAGTGTAAGCTTGCTCCAATGTTTTCCTTTTCCTCAACAATTTCTTGAGACTCTTAACGATAGTGGAGGAGGAAATGCACACTTGTGCAGGCTCCTAGCTAGTACGTACTGCTGTAACTCTTACGCGTAGCAACTAGAACTCTCGTCGTTGACTAGGACCATGCCTTGGTGGCCTAGCACGGCCAGCCCGCCGCACCGTCACGGCACCACCTTCTCGCCTTCTCTCCAGTGAGCCCAGGTACGGCCTGCAGCATGCCAGGCTCCCTTTGGGTTGTGCCAACCTAGGCATGGGGCCCTTTTGTATAGTGGCGGGGTGGGTGGTGGCAGCAAACGTCGTTAGAGGGTGCTGGCGAGTTGTGGTCACCTAGGGCATGTGCCCAATGTGACTGTGCTGACCTGCCGCCGTCGTTGAGGGAAGGCAGATCTAGTGGTGCTGTGCCGTGTGGCTGCCATCGCCTTCCCGTCCTGCCAGCATCATCGTGTTGCCTTGCCGTTGTAGCCGAAGGATGGCCAGACCAGCGGCTCCACACGCACAGATGGCTAGATTTGGTAGCGCTGTGCTCGGAGCGACCGCACCGCACCCTAGGATCAATGACGAGGTGGTGAGAGCGGGTCGAGCAGTGGTGGCTTCGAAGGTGGTCACTTGAGTAGACATGGTGAGGTGGGGGTGTCGTTGCCGCCTCCATCATCGAGGAGGAGCAATGGTGGACGACACCATCGCCATCAATAGGAGACCAGAAGGGAGGGTAGGTGGAGAGAGAGGGGCTAAAAGGGAAAGAGTGAAAGCGAAAAAGGCTGAGAAGGTTACTAGGCTAGGCTGCAATGCTTGCTGGATTGGGCTTAGGGGTGACAGTTTTACCCATAGTTTGGGTACCTGCGGGTACCTGATCTGATAAGGGCGAGCACAGGTAGTACTTTAGACTCATGGGTTTTTAGGTTTAGGTATCCGATAAAATCATAGGATGAGCATGTGTGTTAATTTGTACTTATGGATACACAATAGGTATCCTATAACATGTAGGCTCTGCTTATGAGATATATATTAAAAACACAAAACCCTAACTTAGTGCCTTGGCTCACTCCTCCTGTGACTACACCCGCCGCAATTCCCCAATATCCTCGCCTCTTCCCTCCCACGCCACTCCCTCTCCCTCCTGTCACCCTCTGCCCGCCTCCGCCTCCCTCACCGCCAGCTCGCCCCCTCGCCTCCCTCCACCCTGGCCGCCTCACCCTTTGCCCCCTCCCACCCCTACCTTCGCCTCCCCCTCCAGTCCCATCCGCCACCCCTTCCAACATGCGAGTCACCTTAGCCTCCTCACCCCCACGACCCCCTCGCCCCATTGCCCCTCCCCCCAACGGTTGCCTCCTCGCCATACACAGCAACCTCCTCACCCCCTCATCCCACACGGTCGCTTCCTCCCCCACGACGCCACCTCCCCACAGTGTCTCCTCCCCCACACCGCCTCCCCATGGCTGCCTCCTCGAACTCCTCGCCATGGCCGCCTCCTTAGCATCCTCCTCCATGGTGCCTCCTCCGCCATGGCCACCTCCCTCGGCCTTCGGCATAGCGCATGGGCAGGAACGTGTGGTGTGACAGTGTGCAGCGGCTGTGGCACTCCCGACTCTCCGCCTTCCCCTCCACCTTCAACCACCTCCCCTCCCACCTTCCCCCTCCTCTAGGTACGCGTAGCGACCTCGGGCACACGACGAGCAAGCAAGCATGTCGTAGGCGGTGCTCACGCGGTGAGCGTACATGTTAGTGGCCTTCCCCTCCACCAAGTATGCCATCTCCCATCCTTCTTGGGAAAGCAATGGAAATAATGGGTGGTCTAGCCGGCACTTTCTTTATGCTATAACTATCCATGGGTATCTATCAGGTTCGGACGTGGGCATGGATCTGTGCCTGTGAATCTTAGTGGGTTTGAGTGGGCGGCATGTGTTTGGGTTTGGGCTGTGGGTTTGAGGCAGTCGTACCCAAAGGTGCCCATCCGATTGCCATCCCTAATTAGACTGACATAGTTTTTAAATGACTGGAATGCTTTCGTGTCGTGTCGGCTCATACATGGCCCAATTATTCATGCTGTGCCACCTATCATGTCATGCCCGAATTTGCAAATCCGGACACTCTGTGTATTCTGCACTAGTCCAGGATCGCGCTAGTGCACACAGGCTTAACAGGGTTTAAGTACCACAATCATTCACAGCGGAATAACAAATAAGTACTTCAAACATGTATACAAACGAGTTGTTTGACCATATGGTCACCTTACATCAGTTTGCCACGTAGGGCTTACATTATTCAGAGTAAAAGATAAACAACAGCGGAAAGTAAACGTTATGGCGATCCATCTTCGCCACAGGCGCCTTGACAGAGGCTTGTTCCCTAGTTATCCGGCTCTTCGACATATTCCTCTTCATATGCTGGCGTAGTCTCTTCCTCTAGTAAATTTTGTCCGCAAGGGTGAGTACACACCGTACTCAACAAGTCATGCACAGAATGCAGTTCTATTACTACATGCATGGCTTGTTACAAAGAAATGGCTCTACTGGTTATTTTGCTTTTGCATCAATATTTTAAGCTACTATTTATTTAGATTGAAAGCATCAAAACCATAAAACCATTATATATCTCAAGTTGTTTTCCACATAATTTTGGACACACAGTCCCTAATCAACTTTCATCATTAACCCTGGCACACAGCCTTCCACCCCATTTTATTTTCAAAACACTACCCCTTGACTGTAATCCCCAAGCATTGTCCAATACCGTGGACTCGGCTATTCGAACAGTTTTAACACTCTGCAGAGGTTGTACACTTTACCCACAAGATACAGTCGCACACACCACAAAGGCGATTAACCGTAACAAAGCTTTTCAGAGACTTCTATTTTAGCCTGAGAATCTCTCCGTGTTGCCTTCACTATCACTTCCTCACTCAAAGCCGAAGTATAGGACCGACGAACACCGTTGGATAGGGTACCAAGCCGTAGCACGCTCCCCCGTACAGTTACCCCCGTGTAACTGCCACCCCGAGGTATCAAAGGTAAGATATTAGAATCATACTAAACTAGGTCTTCCCATTCAGACATGTGGTTGTACGAGAGACTCAGGTCAAAGGCTTGCAAGGTAAGATCCTTAACCGACTAAGGCAAGACATCCTTCTCACACATTTTGGCACATAGCCCTCACAACACTTAGCCCCCCCAGTTGCCACACAGGCCCACCTGACACAAAGCCTCGGTCCACTTGCCCCAGTCTAAATCAATTTCCATCCCAAGTAGTTTAACGGTGCAACACATGCCCGTAATCATCCTTCATGTAGAACCACACAGGTCTCTACATTCTAGTATCAATACCAACATCATTCCACCTTTTATCAAAATGCATTCACTATTCTTTAGTCAATGTTGCTTTTGTAATCCAAACAGAATTGTTCACGTTATAAGCATGGCTAAGCAACTATTCACGGTCTAGCCTCCCGTGTTGGCACAATATTATCAACCAACTAATATTACCAAACTTAGGGTTATCAAAGGAATCATGGCATATGAATAATAATAACAAGGTGACAATAACAATTAGGTTGATTATCTAATTCACCCAAAATATTTAAATCCATTTTTAGTTGAATTAGCATGCATAGTTTGAAACAAAATACATTTTCAAAGTTTTAGGAGCAACATGGTCAAAGCATAGCTTGCCTTCAAAAAGTTGCTGATCTTGCTCCGAAGCTAGGTCTTGCTCTGAGAATCCTCCCTCGACACTTTCCGGCAGATCAACGTCTAATCAAAATCAATATACACACAATAAATATAATTTACAGATAGCAAACTCAGCACTAAAAATTTCATAAAATTCACCAATAAATAGATCTTGATTTTACAAATTTTTAGAAATTGAAATCACTCAAATCGGAGTTAAAACGCAAAAGTTATAGCCATTTGAAGTTTTAAAATCAATTAAAAAGAATAAACCGAATTTATTTATTTATTTTTATACGGGAAATTCTGGAATTATGACGTCAGCAAGACTAATAATGACGTCAGCACCAAAACCATTTTTGGCTGAATATATTTTTTAAATAAAATCGAATTATTACGTCAGCATGACGTCACTGTTGACGTCAGCATCCACCGTGCCAGGTCTGACATGTGGGACCCACTGATGACATCAGCCGCTGACGTCAGCGTGACACGTGGCGTGATCTGACCTTGACACGCGTCAGCGCATTATCAACCGAGAGGTTGATCTAATCTTGACCGTCCGATTCAAAACGTACGGTGAGATCTAAACGTCGTTTTGATTTTTATCTGACACGTAGCTTAACCGTGACCATCGGATCATGATCTAACGACGGAGATCAAATCGAATGACTACTCAGCTGACCCGGTCAAACGCCAAGATTCGTGCGCCTGCCACGCGTCTCAATCTGAACCGTGCGATAAAATCAACGGCCGTGATTACACCGACAGTTTAGCTCTGTCCATCTAGAGCTGACGCGTGGCACAATATCAACCCTCGGATCTAAATCGTGCGGCTAAAAGTGAATCGGACGACGTCGACAGCAACGGCAGCACTGGCGCCTCGTTTCCCGCGCGACATGCGTCAACACGGGACTAGCCCGGTGCGCGGCGGAATCTCTACCACACATTCAAATACCAACGGTCTAGATCAAATCTACCAAGCGCTTATTTAACACAGATCCAACGACTATGATTTTCTAGACTACGTGGCTACATAAGAATCATACGATCAAGATCTAACGGTTGATAAGTGAAGATGGAATTTACTATTAACGCGACTACGTGGCTAAATCTAGACCATTCAACACGAATCCGGCGGCTATTATCTAGCACAGTTTTGAGCACACGTGGGCGATCCCGATCCGGGCACGTGGCAATATCTAATCCGTCCATCAAGAATTCTACGACTAATATTGAATCAATCCTATACTCTCATCTCTAATCCAATGGTTACAATTAACCCTAATACGTGGCACATGATGAACCACCCGATTAAGATCTAACGACCGGTGTTTGAAAATGAGACTCACTGTTTAGGCGATGATGTGGACGAATCTGGAGCGTTGGTTAATGATCGAACGGCGATCACAGCTCCAAGTTCCGGCGAAGGCGCGGCGACTCGGTCCTGTCGGAGATGAAGAAGACGACGACGTCGATGGCGCTCCGGGGCTTCTCCGGTGACACCGAACAGCTTCTCGGGTGCGGCTCGACGAGAAGATTACTCCGGTGACCTTGACAGCGGCGGAGATTCACCGGAGAGGGTGCAAAAGTGGCGGAGTAGCTTCGGAACTACGACGAGGGTGTGCGGTGTCTACGGTGGGTCTCGGAAGGCATGAAAGGTTTCAAAATGTGCGGAAGGATGTGCTTTATACCGTGCGCCGGCTAATGAAGCGGAAGAGATGCACGACGGCGAGTAATGGCGGCGTTCTTCGGCGGTAATAAGCGGCGGTAATGGCGCTCAAAAGTGGCGGCACGCAAGTGGCGCAATCTCGGCCGTCCACGCGTCACCAGATCGACGGCCCGGGCGACGAACCGACGCGGACAATTCTCAGCCGTGCGATCAAGATCGCACGGTGGAGGGCAGCGATGTTAGGGTTTCCGGCCGTGCGGCGTGCACAGTAATGGGCCGGGCCCAATACTATTCATCGGATTTTCAATTGATTTTCAAATAAAAATAATTTTAGAAATTCATTTAAATTATTTGAGGCTTTAAAAATATCAAAAAAATTCTAGAAAATACTTTACAACATTTTGGACTCAAATAAAATATTTTCATTTATATTTTATTCAAACTTTTTCATTATTAAATTAATTTCCAAAGAAAAGTTTATTTCCAAAAATCCAATTAATTCCAAATAAATTATGAAAATTCTCAAAAATTCGAATAAATTACAAAATTCAAAAATAGCCAAATTTTAGGATGTTACGTATCAGGCTGAGCTTCTAGACTCAACAAGGCCCGATCATTTGTTCCGTTTCTTAGACCATGCCGTGCAGTGCCTACCGAGCTTCATGCTAACCCAAAATAGCCCAGCCCGTTGCCGGGTCTGGTACCAACCCATTACACATTCTCCGGTTTCCACCATGCCATAACGTGCGTGCGTTCATGCGTTCGTTCCATTTCCTCAGGAGGAACGATTGCTGCAATCCTCGGTTACTTAGGTTACTTAACACCCAGAAATGAGACCGCATGGGGACAAAGGAAGACGACCCCAAGGTCGCTAATTTTGCAAATTAAGCTATAAGTTTGCGTTTAAGTCCTTTCCGTCTCCATACGATTCAACGCATTATTTGGATGCTGTACGCAAAGTAACGTGGAAACAAATAGAGGATTCTCAATTTAATTTTTTTAAAGTGTATTTGGTTAGTGGGATGAAATTGAATAGGATGGGATGGCCATATACTATTTGATTCTATTGTTTTGGATGAATAAAATAGTTCAACATCGGTAGAGAATATTTTTCAAATTTATATACCACCATCCAAGATGAAATAGTTCAATTCAAACAAACAAACACATGATAACTTTTTTAATATATATATATATATATATATATATATATATATATGATGTGTTATACCTGTGTATCCTGTGAGTATTCTATATCGATTATAACCAAACACACATCAAAATCCACCCTTTACACAGACATATGGAAAATGTTTTGTAGCACTGAGACACACTATCTGATTTTGTTAGTCTGGAGGAGTCTGTAGTCTGTACTTCGTTCAGGGCCCAGAGGAACTATTGCGTGTGTGTGTTTTACAAGTAACCAAACACAGGCAGACATCTGATTTTGTTAGTCTTCTGGCTGTACTTCGTTCAGGAACAACAGGCCTACTCAAACCGCTTCAGTATTTTTGCACTGCTTCGTCTTTTGTGGACCTTGGGGCATGTGGTGAATTGAGTAGAGTATATCTGGATTTACTCTCCTCTCAAAAAAGTGGATTTATTCTGAACCCTAATATTATATTAGGTTGAAAATAGTGTGGGTGTCATTTGATTTCGTCATTTGATTTCCTCGCTCCGCGTTTAGGCTGGACAAGACAAACGCACAGACTTCTATAATGCATTGCGAGCTCTGGCTTTTCAAAAAAAAGACAAACGCAATTATTACTTGAATTGGATGTGTGAATTTAGGCTTCTTAGGTTATTCCCATGGCATGGTATCATACTCATTTAATGCATGCCACATAAGCATTTTTGATGATGTGGCAAGAGAGTTAAGAGGGAGAGAAGAAAGGCATATCTTGAGGAAGATACCACTTGGGCACGAAATCATAGACATTGAAACTTGAATCATCTAAGTGGCCTGATTCATACTCTCATACACATCTAGCATTTAATTATCTTGTGGGGACTAAGAAATAATCCATGATACCATGCATTGGGATAGTTGTATCTTCTATAATATCATATGACATGGCGTTTGGATATTGTGACAAGATACAATGCCTTTAGAATAGCCTTAGCGAACCAGTACAAGTGACATCAGTTTCAGTTGGATCACTTGGATATCGTCCGAGTCTGGGCCGAATGGTGGGTTCATTTTGTCGTATTATTAATTGTTGAATGCATCCATTTAAATCTTAGGTATAGCAGAGACTCCACATCTGCGTATATGCTACATTTAAGCTAACTAGCATGAAAGCTACATTTAAGTTAACTAGCATGAAAGAATTTTGGCACAAAGTTAGCACTGAAGGCTTTTAAGTTCTTTAGCTGGAAACAAACAATTCACCATATTTAGGGCCTATTTGAAGGGCAGTAGTTTTTCTGAAAAGCTATCTTTTGATTTTTTTAGCTAAAAAGTAGTTGTAACTTTTTTATAAGAAACCGTTTGACAAATAACTAATTTCCCTCGTCACTAAATTGCAAAAACAAGTTTAGCCTAGCTTTCAATTTTTGACTTTTACTAATTATATATGGCTTCTAACTTATATAAAAGGGAATATATCCGGTGTGCACAATTAAAGTTTTGGTGCAACCACTGTGCAACCCTACTAAAAAAAATTTCAAAAAATTCTTAAAAAATCATGGATGTACATCTCAACTTACCCCATCTACATATAAAATTTCATAATCAAATTCGTCCTATGTTAAGAGTAATAAAAAAAGACAAATTTTCTGACAAACTTGAATAGTTCAAATGCACCCTAAATTTGTCTTTTTTGTAACTTCTAGCATAGGACGAATTTGATCATGAAATTTTATATGTAGATGGGGTAAGCTGAGATGTACATCCATGATTTTTTTCAGAATTTTTTGAAACTTTTTTTAGTAGGGTTGCACAGTGATTACACCAAAACTTTAATTGCACTGGATTGCCTATATAAAAACCACTTAAAAACTATACTGTTTAGAAAACTTTGACTTTTAAAAAGCAGAAGCTGACTTAAAGCATTAAAACAAGGTCTTAGTCAGTCAGAGGCTCAGAGCAGACTCCAAAATCCAAATCTGTGGGTGGTCTACTCGGCATGGTGGGAGGGGATCACGGAAATGTGGGCTTGCTACTTTCCCCGTCATGCACGGGCTCGTTCACGCACATAATCATTTCGACAGAGGCCTGTACCTGCTGAAACTTTAACCAGCGATGGACGATCACAGATTCACAGCGTATATATCACTGTTTTGAAAAAAAAATGGCCGACTCGACTCTCATTAATCGGTGCGGTGACTAAAACACCACAAAATAGTCTAATTAGAATACAATTAACATTGTTCAATCATTAATAGGTTGTATAATCCGATTAATTGGCCGTTTTCCGTTAATCAACTATGTTTTCCCTTTAATTGTGAAAATAGCTTATTTTTATTCACTAAGCATGATAAATTAGTTTAATATTATGTCATAGTGTTTATGATATGTATCTTTGGATAAATTATAAACAATGAAATGTAAAACATGTTTTGTATAATGATAATTTACAATAATTTTGGGTAACTAAAATATTTCTAATTAATTCTAAATGTAAATAAATATATTATTAAGAATGTATATTTGTCTATTAAATTCATAATCAACCGTGTTACGATTAATCGTTTAGCGGTACCATGTTTGTCCATTGAGCTGTTACCAAAATACTGGTGTGTATACATACCGTTCATTTATACGCAACATCATGCTTTCAATGCAGGTGAGGTGCATGACATTGCCTATAGTCATATGCTCATATTATATACTCCTATCAAGCTGTCCGTCCGTGTTTTTTTTTGTTTCGAGACGATCCTGTATTCCTGTCAGCCTGATGATAGTGGCGTAACATGCAGATGCAAGTGATGAAATGACCTCCAGTTGATCTTGTCCATAATGAGAGGCACGAACGCTTCTTCCTGTTCTTGTTCACAGATTTTCCTGTTGCCCTTGCTGAAATCTCGTGATTTCCCAGATAATCGTACACTTAATCAAATGCTAGTGATCAGTACCAGCGTTTGAACGAAAAACAGCGAGCTCCGACTAGTTTTTTAAAAAAAATGAAAAGGAAAAGAAGAAGAAAAAAAATCTGAATTGGAGTCTAGACTCTGTACTGAAATGCGGGAGCCGACGAGCAGGGATCAAATTTTCGGCGAAATTCGACGAAATTTCGGATTTCGGACCCCCTCCGAGATTGTAGAAACCGGGCAAATTCAAAATTTCAAAAAAAATTTGAAAATGCTACAGTAATTTCAGAAATTTCGGATTTTGAATCTGGTTTTTGAAGTTTGAGAACCGGATTTGGTCCAATAACCTATTAGAAAGTGATCTTCCATGAAAATTTGTTGAAAAACTAATTTTTTGAGATTTTTTAAAATTTAGGCAGAAACACTGTTAGATTTTTAAAAAATTTACAAGCTTGATAATGATATGAAAAATTTATGGTACCATCATTAGTAGTTTGGAATCATACACAAAAATTTTAAAAATAATTTAACATCATTTGTTATCTTTAAAAAATCAAAAACAGAATGGACATAATTGGGACAGTAAACTTGTTAGATTTTTCTAAATTTTCTCGAGTGTGATCATCATCTAAACTTTTTATGACAGATTAATAATTTCCTCAGTACCATGATATAAAATTTTCCAAAAATTTAAGATTTATTTGTTTGCTTAATAAAATATATCAATGCAGTAAGCACTGAACTTAATTTGTTGTATTATATTTCAAAAATCAAACAGAGAAAGAACATAAATGGCATTGTGCCTCATAAGAATTTTATAAATTCATTGGAGCGTGATCATGATTAAAATTTTTTATGAGATATTAACCATTTCCTTGTCACCCTTATGTAAAATATTTAAAAAATTTAAACCTTTTTTATTGGTAAATTAAATCTATGTATTGATCATCGGCCTTTTAACAGGATAGTACCACTGTTTGAATTTTTTAAAATTCATGACACTTGATCATCATATGAAAATTTTATGACAATATTATGGATGTGTCAGGACCATCCAGAAAAATTTTCAAAATTTTATAACCTCGTTTGTTCTAATTTTCATTCGGATGAAACTTGCCGCTCGGTAGCTTTACCAAGACATACCAATGTTTGAATTTTTAAAAATTCCTCACATTTTATCATCATCTGAAATTTTTACAGAAATATCATAAATATGTCAGAAATCTCCATAAAAAATTTCAAAAATGTTCTAACATCGTTTGTACTATTTTTCATCCGGTTCAAACTTGCCAATCAACGTTTCATCGGGACAGTACCAATGTTTGAATTTTTTAAAACTCCACAGAACTGATAATCACCTGAAAATTTTATGAGAACATCTCTAATGTGTCAGGAACCTACAAAAAAAATTCAAAATTTTTCGACATCGTTTGAACTAATTTTCAGTCAATGCAATTTGGGCGAAATTCGGGTAATTTCGGTGCCAAATGAACCGGATTTGAATTTTTTTTGAATTTTGAATGGATTTCATCCAAAATTTCCGAATTTCACCGAAATTTCGGATTTCGGCCCATCCCGGTTTTTTCTCAAAAACGAAATTTTGATCCCTGCCGGCGAGGCATTGGATCAACTGTGAACCCTGCAATCATGGCAATATCCTCTGCCGATGCGCATCCCGTGAGGCCGCTCGCAACTAGCGATTCGACGTTTTCAGAGTTCAGATGCGTATACGATACACGAAAAATTTGCCTGTGTGTCATAAGTACTCCGAAGGCCGGGTCGATGCATTGCATCTCCATCGTTGATGAACGATCGCTCAGTGAACAGTGCCCACTCTGCCCATTTACCAGCGGTCTAGCGCAAGAGGGTGCATTGCATATGTGATGTCTCTTTGCCGTGCGCTTTTGCGAACTTGGAAGGAAAAAACTATCTCATCACCTGAACTTGTATGCCACTTTTTGTCCGATAGATGCGTGCTTCGAAAAAGTTGCACCTGTTCCGCACTGCCGGTTCACCCCCTTGCACCCGACCGGCCGGTTTCAGTGGCGACCTGGAGCTGCCTATATATAGGTTAGTAAGCGAATGCGGCAGTAGACAAGAAAAGTGCACATTTTTTCAGGTCATTTGACGAACTCATTTACTGACTTCCATCCATGGCGTTTAGGGGTTCGTCAGCTAGTGAAGAGAAACCTGCTGGTCTCGAGTTCCCTGCGGTAATTAATCTCCTCTATGTGTCTGCCGATCAACATATAGATCTCTAATGCCACGTGCAACTACGTACGCGCACGCGAGCTTGCCTGAACTGGCATGTATACTAGTAATTGACTTGCTCTTACCTCACTCACGTCGTACGTACTTTGGGCTAATTAGCAGGACGCTCGCTTGATCCAACGTTCACGCTCTGAGGGCGACCGGGCGCTCGCCGACGACGCACTGCCAGCTCCAGACTGGGCCGGCGCGGCGGAGGACCAGCAGCAGCAGCAGCAGCAGGAGGATGAGGCACGGAGCGTGCGGTGCGAGTGCTGCGGGATGGCGGAGGACTGCACGCCCACGTACATCAGCCGCGTGCGGGAGCGCTTCCATGGCAGGTGGGTCTGCGGGATATGCGCCGAGGCGGTGAGCGAGCTGCGGAGGCGCGACCCGGCGCTGGCGGTGGGCGAGGCCGTGGAGTCCCACGCGAAGATGTGCAGCGAGTTCAACAGCACCGTGCGCGTCAACCCGACGCTCTACCTCGCGCGCTCCATGCGCGACATCGCGCGGAGCAGATGCCACAGCCGGAGCGGCTCCGCGCCGTCTGCCGCTCCCGGAGGCTCCAGGATCGGCAGGACGAGAAGCTGCGCTCTGCCGTACGTTTAACCGAATCCCAGTTGATTTGAGAAGCTACCAGCAGTACGTACGGGGATGACGTCTGTGACGGCTGCTGATCACATCAGAAAGCGTCGTTGCTAACTAGGTGTGTAGTCTATATATAACACACACATATATACACGATGCGAGTGCAGTGATCGATATGAACTTGTGAATTGTGATCACATCTTGTTCTACCCACACATGCAAGTTAGTGGTCGCACTAGTACTACATGTCTCACTGGTTGTGTTACTTGTGTACTGTAAGATAAAGGGCATTGCATTGGTAAATGCACGTATATATGGCCAGTGGGTGCGCACAAATGTGTTGATGCATGCTTAGGCTTGTCTAAGTTTCTTTGCCGCCTTCTTTTTTTTTAGCAGTGCATGCCAGCTAGTTTTGACACAAGGGTGTTATTTTGATCATCCATGCAATAGTTTATCATAAAACCAAAATACAGAGCACGAACACACTTTTCTACGTATTTGCCCTAGCTGGGGCCGGGACCGACTATATGCCCCGCTCGAGAGGCACCTTCCGAAATTAGCATGTCGGACCGGCCGAGCGGCGCTTTCATTGGCACGGCAGGGCTCGCAAAACCACGGTAAACCGTTGATTTACTGCGGTTTTAACCGGCGGTTACTGAACCGTGGCAGCTCGACAAGTTAAACCATCCGGTATACCGTGTTTGAATTTGAAATTCAATTTTTTTGAAAAAATTGGAAAAATTTGTCCAAAAAATTTGTAAAAGTAGTATTAATTTTTCTGTGACCCCTGATATAAATTTTTTTAAAAAAATGAAGTTTACATATGTTTTTGAGCATTTGAAATCTTAAAAATAGAAAAAGAAAAAAAAATGTGGCCGGCTTAGGCACCCAGGCCAGCCAGCCCATCTAGGCCCACAACCGGCTTGGCACTTACCTTTACGAGCCGACCGAGTTCTGCTGGTCCAAACGGCGCAATAATTCAGCTACACTTTCCCCACTCCCTGCTCTAGGCGATCGAAGCTACGCCGCAACAATCTGACCGTCGGAAGGCTGCTAACCGCTGACGTAGCTGCATTTCTCGCGCAGTAGAGCTCGAAAACCGAGTGGTTTTCTCGGTTTCTCGTGGCTCTAGCGAAATCCGAGGGCAGCGACGAGTTCCGCGGTTTGAGGTATGTTTCTCGCGAGTTTAGTGTCAATTTTTGCTCGGTTTAGTGCACTAACCGGTCGTCAGTAGTAGTAGTCAAGTTTTTAAGCTTTTAAATCATATGTAATTTGCCCATGATCGATAGATAAGCCTTAAAATGGTATAGAAGTATAGAACCATCCCAAATATTTATACAATCAAGTTCATATGTAATTTTGGTTGTCGCATATTATAAATTTCTATGCCATCATGAAAAATGATATTGATTTTTAGCTTAACTGAAGTATTCATTGGTGCCGTAGTTGTATGGTGCACCACTGTATAACAAATGTTTAGTTTATTCACATTGCAATCTAAGATATTGATGTCATGTATTCCCTAAAATAAAGTGGATAATGTTCTTTCTTCTAACCATGACAATTGTCCAGGTAGCTCATATGATGGACATATTATTGTGAAATGCCTAATTTACAATTTCCAAATGTCTAAAATATAGCAAAGGTCATGTCGAATTTTTTCAAATTTAGGAGAGATCATTCTGGAGTTTTTTCATGTCTTCACATACCTTATTTATATATTTATTACATTTTTACTAAAATTTAACCTTCCCATTATTTTTACAAATTTTACAGCCCGAGCGAACTAAGACTTAGAGAGAAAAAAGAGAGAGAATAAACTGAAAAAAGCATTGTAACCCGCTCAATACACATCAACAAAGATCTAGCATGACGTAGAGCTGTTACCCACACTAGGGGCCCGAACCTGGGTACATCGGTGTGTTCTTTGGTCTGTAGACCCCAGATCCCTCGTGCGAGAGTCATTAGGGTTTCCGACCGCGAAAACGCTCTCTACCGAACCTTAACCTCCGTTCTGGGAGAAACCCTGTCCGTTGACAGGGTCCTATCCGGTGAAATACGCCAAGGCCCATCTCGCGAGTACCTTGGTGCCGCCCATCTGACACGTACAAAAAAAAAAGAAGTAGCGTGAATCGACTCAAGATGCAGATCCACAACTTTTTTTCTCTCTTTATTGATATTTTATGGGTCTTTATGCCTCCACTTATATATCAGAGAGAAAGGGATTATTCTGACATGAAAAGAAAGTTAGATTTTAGAGTAATGTAATGCCACTCTGAGACATAATTAATTCATTTAAGAAAGTGTCTACATATATATGGAATAGAAAATTCCACAGCATTCCTCCTTGGACACTTTTCTATTGTCATGCTTATATCTCGTTAAAAACTTCTTTCGAAAACTCAGTGAAAAAAGGATAGGAGAAAATAGTACATAGCTAGTGTGTCTCTCATGCCTTGCACATGTTGTCTCATTAAAAACTTCAATTAAGAAAGCGAAAAAGAGTGCAACACATCATCCCAAAGATGATCACATATTAAGTTTAAATATCTCTACCTCAAGACTTAACTCTATCAGTCTTTACATACTTATGCCTCTCACATATTACTTAAACGTGGAATTCGGGCAAGGATTTGGTAAATAGATTAGCTAGATCTTTACTAGCCTTAATGTTTTGTATTTCAACCCCATCTCTTGCTACACATGGGAATAGAAATACTTAGGAAATATATGCTTTATTATGTTTGTCTTGACGTAATTGCTCTTTATTTGTGCAATGCATTCTACATATATTATTCTCATGAATAATCATGGGGGATTTTATCCAACTCTACACCACATGAATCTTGGATACTATGAATCAATCTTCTAAGCAAATGCACTCACAAGTCGTCTCATATAGTACAATTTATCGTGGAATGATTAGTTTATGTAGCAGCTATTGATTCCTCCGTTGATTTCCAATACATCGCAGTTCTTCTTCTTAGAAAGCCTTGTCTAGCATGAGATTTAACACTATGGTGATCAGACATCGAAGTAACCACTTATTTTGGTATCTTGACTTTTGGGTAAAAGACTCTAAGTTCCACTGCACCTTTCATGTACATGAAAATATGTTTAATTCCAATCCAATGCCTTACTTGGACTCAGGCGAATATCTTACCAAACAATTTACTGCAAAAAATAATATTAGGCCTGATAAAATTGGCAATGTACAGAAATTCACCAATAGCATGCACTTAAGTATAGTCGTATAGAGTCACCTTATCCTCTCTCGGACCATATGAATACTACCTTTCCTATTTCTTGAAAGATTCACGCCCTCAAGATGATTTGAGCCGAGCCGGCCGGCCGGCTCGGCTCAAAATTATTTTTGCATTTAAATCCTTAAAAAAATCCGTAATTACGTATTAGTCCTTTTCGTGTTTTTTAACAAAGAGAACCTTAAAAAAACGCGAATCTTTCGTGAGAGGATTCTAGATAGATAAAAAAAACGTAGTGGCATTTGGATCATTCCGGTTATTTTTTGCGAAAAGGGCCTTTTCGATTTAGCACGATCGCGGATCCGGTTCAGAAAATCACGAATCTTTCGTGAGAGGACCCTAAATAGATACCGGAAAAAAAACGTGGTGACGTTTCGATCAATCCGGCTATTTTTTATGAAAAGGACCTTTTCGATTTAACACGATCACGGATCCTTCATGAGCGAACCCCAGATAGATGCGAAAAAAACGTTATTTTGTTTGTGTTCTTTCAGCCGTTTCGCTCATTTTTTCGACGATTTAAAAAAAAAATCCGCTGAAAAAAAAAATTTTTCTACGAAAAAATAGCACGCGCGGCGTGTTACGCCGCGAAAAGTTTTCTAGTATTTAACTATATTGTGTTAAAATATAAGGCGTGCAAGAGCGGATCCAAAACACACAAGCATCGTTTATTTTTACCTTACCGGTCGGGTCACCTCTTATAGCTATAGTATTTTTACCTTGCTGGGTTATCGCCATTATCTTGTTAGGTCTAGGGGTGGGCATAATTTAACCGAAACCGAAAAACCGAACCGAACAAGGCAATCAATTAACAAAAAATTCGGTTTTTGGTTATTCGGTGTTCGGTTCGGTTTTATTTTTGCTACTGTTCGGTTTACGGTAATCGGTTCGGTTTTCATACTCACGGAACCGAAAAACCGAACAGACCGAATAGCATAGCGAGCAATTCACTTGTCCCGTGACTCCCAACCCTAATTCCCGCAGTCTCGCACAGACTCCCGCCCGCCCGCCCCCAATTCCCTATTTGGTCCTCCGTCCTCCCAAGTCCCAACCCTAGGCGGCCCTAGGTCACCACCTCTCGGCGCTCGGTTCGTAGTCCACTGCTCCCGTGCTCCGGCCGTCCGGCGTCTCTCCGACTCGGTGACTCCGTCCAACCCCACGGGCGGCGGCTTCGGGCCTCCGGCTCCGCCCGGCCCTCCACTGCTCCGGCCTTCGGCGTTCCGCTTCCGCCCTTCAGTCCTCCGCAGCGGTTCGCGCCGATCTGGACCCTCCAGGCCCTCCGCGACCAGCTCCTCCGCGAGGACTGCGACTCCGCCATTCTGCCGCCTCCATTGGTGCTTGTCGTCCGTCAGACCGTCACCAAGCAGAGTAGCAGACCACACCGATACCGTCTCTTTGTTACAATCCGTTTCATTAGTAGAGATTTTCATCGCATTTGTTTTGCATTTTAGTTATACTGCTCATTGTTTAGCAATGACTTTTACAATTTCTAATTTTTTTGTTGAAAATCCATGCACTTTATATTTCTGGTGACAGTTTAAGTCCAAGTGTGATTAGTATTTTGTCGATCATATTAACTTCATAATATAGATCTCACTGAGATTAAAATTCAGAGTCATTATTGGCATGCTATACAGTGCTTGTTTGGCTTGCTTCTGTTATGCTGTCAAGTAATAATATACTAGTTGGATCAGTTTATAGGCACCATCTTTGAGCCAGTTTACTTCTTTCTTTTTCTCTTAACAATTGTGGATAAGTTGTTAAGTAGTAGAAACCTGCACTTTTGTGTGTCAGACCATAGGCTTCTCTTAGCCTATCAACTTGATATCAGAAGTATATACACAAAGTATTGCAGTTCGAAATGCCTAGCAAGATGTGTGATGGAATGAATGTGTAGGAAGTTAGAAATGCCTAGCAAGATGTGTGATGTAACATGTTTGTATTTTGCTAGACGCTTGAGCCTGGACGCTTGAAGCTTGAGGTTTGTATTTTGCGTCTGTTGATTTTGCATTCTAGAGTCTGGGCAGCATGCATGTTCTAGTATTTCGGTTAACTGAAAAACCGAATTAACCGAACCAATTTAGTTCGGTTAATTCGGTTCGGTTTTTCACTGTGATCGGTTTCGGTTCGGTTCCAGTGATTCAAAAACCAAAATTTTTAAAAACCAAAAAAACCGAACTGAAAAAACCGAATGCCCAGGCCTAGTTAGGTCACCTCTTATAGCTGTATTATTTTTACCTTGGTTTCAAGCAAATCCACAGGTGTACACGGTGGATCCGCCCCTGAAGGCGTGCATGAAGTTTCAATGATATTTGCTCTCTATTATCCTCATTAATCTTCCCTCTTTCTTCAACACTTCGGAGTAAATACTCACACAGCTATTCTACTCTCTCCCTAGTTTATAAAGCTTATTTTGTGAACAATTTTGTCCATAAATATATGGTGTATTTCATATTACAATATAAAATTAATGTGATGTTCCATCTATACCCCTAATAAATAATCTTTCACTACAGGAAACAGGAAAATTAACGTCGGCTATAGTAATTAACGTCGGCCGAAGAATAAGCCGACGTTGGTTAATTAATTAACGTCGGCCGACAGGGGACCGACGTTAATTAATTAATTAATGTCGGCTTATAATTAATTTAACGTCGGCTTATTCTTCGGCCGACGTTAATTAATATGGCCGACGTTAATTGGGCAGCCGTAACGCCCAATCGACACCTCGCCCAATCTTTTCGCTCACTCGCGCCCGATATTTTTCGCTCCCTCGCGCCGACTGGTGATCTCCCGCGCCCTCACGCCGCTGCTCTCCCACGCCCTCACGCCGCCATTGACGCCCTTGCCCTGCCCGGCCCTGCCCTTCGCGCCGCCGCCCTCGTCGGACCGCGCCGCCCTTGCCGCGCCCGGCCCGACCGCCGCCCTCGTCGGACCCACCGCCCGGCGCGCCTCGCCAAACCCTGCCAAGGTAATTTGCTAATTCAGAGTTCGCTTAGGATTAGCGGGCATCAATCGTGTTAGTTACGCCTGGGTCTAATGAGAACTAGTGTTAGGGATATTTTCCTCTTCTGAGCGGGATCATAATTGGTATCGCATGCTTGCTCGCTTGATGTTACTAGCTTTGTGTCTTAATTTGCATGATGGATTAATTAGTTGTTAGTTGCGGGGTATCCTAAGTGGATTGCTTGATTGCGATGGGTGTGCGATGTGCTATCAAAAGTCATATATATCATGTGCTATCTTGATGGGAGATGGCAAGCGATTATTAGTCGATGATCTGACGAAAATTTTAAGGAATATAAGCCGATTACAATTCTTATTCCTCATAGGCAATGTCGACAATTATGCACTCTGCGATAGCTCTCACTCTAGAGTAGCAAAGAATATAGAATTATGGCGCAATTCATCCACGCAAATTTTCACCTTTGGTTCTCATGCATCTGAATCTGTAAAACTAGTGCGACTGCAGCGTATTATTGCTCCTTGTTTGATAGCTTGTAGATAGAGGTGGGCCTTGGGCATTATGAACATTACACTATATAATGTTAGATGAAATGGATCGATTTTGTATGACTAGCTTTTTATGCTCGAGTAATGGATATGCAGCTTTTGTTTAGCATGCACTAGTTGTATGGGTTATGTAGTGGCTACCTTGTTGATCGATACCACCTTCTAATTGGAATCCATTCTGTGCTTATAAATATATATTTGAGTAATCGATTATCGTCGGATTTTTATTTTTGATTTGAAATCACATAGTGTTACGAAACCTATGTGTCACCCGTTTCGGATCGGCATGTCTCACATGTGTCACATGTGAGATGTCTTTGTCCGAATTGTCCTTTTTGGATAGCCTCGGAGTGGATGACAAAGTGCGGTATTTATGACGAGCCACAGTCTGAATGAAATTGGCATCATAACCTGTTGTTCTCCCCGCACCATATCCGGGCGTGCAAGTGGAGAACAATGGGTTATCTTTCAAATTTCATTCGACTCTGAGCTAAATCATAAATCCGCTTTATCGACCACTCTTAAATGGTAGTTTAGGACATATCCTTTCCTATAGATGTAGGGTCGTGATATATAGAAACAAAATAAACCTTATAATCTGTTGATTTAACCTATATAGCCTCAAGTATGGGTGATGACCGCCGATGGATGTATGAAAGTTGGGAGAAAAGTGGGGCTCACTCGATTGAGTGGGCGGTCAAGGCTACCGCTTTTGTCGTAGTGCCTTCTCTATGTCTAATCTTGTTAAGGTGAAGTGCCCATGCAGCAAGTGCCGTAATTTCCACCCCGGGACAAGAAATCGATGTCTCTTTGTGTCGATTCGGTTTCATGCCAAGCTTTGAGTTGTGGGTACATCATGGTGAGTCACGTGCTCAAGGACCTCAAGTTGCGGTTGAAGAGGAAGATGATAGGGCGGGTGATGATAGGATGGATGAGATGCTAGAAGCTTTGCGTCCGAGATTAACGTGACTCGGAGGATCCGCCAACACGTGAGGTTCGGGAGTTCTTTGAGCTACTTAAAGCTTCGAAGAGTCATTGCACAAACACACGAAAGTGACCCGACTTGCTTTTGTGTGCTGCTCATGGCCATTAAGTCCAAGTATTTCTTTTCCAATAATTGTTACAATGATCTCGTGGAATTGATCTCGATATCTTGCCGTGAATCATAAGATGCCTAGAAACATGTACCGATCTAAGAAGTTGTTGTGCGGTCTCGGTATGAAGTATGAGAGGATTGATGTGTGCAAGGATAAGCGCATGCTTTTACGGAAGGAGCATGAGAAAGAGAAGCATTGCTTAGTGTGTAAAAACCAAGATTTGTCGAGGTGGTGAGCGAAGAAGGTGAAAAGGTAACGACCGATGTTGCACACAAGCAACTTCGTACATGCCTCTCACACCTAGGTTTGAAGCGGTTGTTTATCTCAAAGCGAAGTGCGGGCACATGAGGTGGCACAAAGAAGGTGTGCGTGAGAACAACGGAGTAATGGTACACCCGTCAGATAGTGAGGCATGGAAGGCTTTAGATAGCTTTGACGAGGACTTCGCGAGGGATGCGAGAAATGTTCGCATTGGGTTGGCGACCGATGGTATCACGCCTTTCAACACAACCGCCACATCATACTCGTGCTGGCCAGTCTTTGCTATTCCATACAACCTTCCACCTTCCCTTTGCATGAAATATGAGTTTATGTTCCTGTGCCTCATCATACCTGGCCCTGAACATCCTGGAAAGCGTCTCAATGTGATGCTCAAACCCTTGATCGAAGAGCTGAAAAAATTATGGACGGGGGTAGAGGCGTATGATCGCTAAGAAATGCAAATTCAACCTTCGTGTTGCATATTTGTGGTCCATCCATGATTTCATGGCCTATGGTATTTTCTTTGGTTGGGTCATCATGGAAATTTGACATGTCCGATCGTGGTTCGAACACCGATTGTTTTCGCCTTGTAAATGGTGGAAAGATCATTACTTCGATTACCATAGGCGTTTCACGCCTAAGACACGCCTTTAGGTTCGAGAGAATGCCTTCCGTAAGGACACAGCTTGTCGAAAGGGTCCGCCAAGCGTCTAAGCGGGCGAAATTGCTGATATCTTGAGTAAATTGATGGAGAAAGAAGATGGGTTTGAATGGTTTGGAGAGGAGCACAACCGGACTCACATTTGTGGATTATGGGAGCTCCCATATGCGAAGGTCTTGATTCGATGCACAACATTGACGTCATGCATCGAGGAGCGTAGCGTTGGTGAAAGCATTATAAACACGGTCATGGATATGACGGACAAGACAAAAGACAACCTAAAGGCCGAAGAGACTTAGCGAGAGATCATGAATCGCCAACACTTGAGCTCACCGAAGCGGGGGTAAGCCACGCGCTCCATTTTGCCTTAAACCTAAAGAAAAGAAAGAAGTGTTGAGGTGGATGAAGAAATTGAAATTTCCCGATGGTTACGCAGCGGGATTGAGACGAGCTGTGAATGTGAATACGGGGAAGCTAAATGGGTTGAAGAGCCACGATTACCACATAATCATAGAAAGACTCCTGCCTGTAATGTTTCGTGGGTATCTTAATGATAATGTGTGGAAGGCACTAGCTGAGCTAAGTTATTTCTATAGACAATTATGTGCTAAAGAAATATCGAAAGACATGATGGAGAGGTTGGAGAAAGAGATACTAGTGCTTGTATGCAAGATGGAAAAATATTCCCTCGGGTTTCTTCAATCCAATGCAACATCTACTTGTTCATCTACCTTATGAAGCTAAGGTAGGTGGCCTGCTCAATATAGGTGGATGTATCACATTGAAAGAGCTCTAAAGAAATTTGAGCTATGGTTGGCAATAAGGCAAGAGTTGATGGGTGCATTGCGAAGCATTTTCTCTAAAAGAGATATCATACTTCTCGAGTGTATACTTTGCGAGAGAACACAAAGTCAATGCTCCCACGATGCGGTACCATGTAGATGAAGAGACACCTTGTAGTGACCTCTGATTTTCCAATGGAGAGGTACTACCGTTGGTAGTTACTTGCTTACTATTACACTTCTAAGAAAAGAAGTGCGCTTTCTTTGTACATGTACTCCAATATGGAAGAGATGGAACAATATTTCACGTAGCGTTTACTTTGTACATGTCAATCAAGCTATCTTTGCCGAAGACATCATTCATTTATGTATCCATTTACGTTTTCATTTACAATGAATTCGATAAGCGAATCGGGCGTCTATTCGTCAACCAAGCGCCAAGCAATTTAATACGATCGTCGGGATGGAATAAATGGGGCCCTAATTTCATCACTTGGTTCCGAGATCATGTAACACCTTCACATCCTATAATATTCGTAATGTTACGTTTCAATATATTATAAATCTTATACAACTTCAATCATATTTTGTTGGCGGTCGTGAAATATGGGAGCGTCCATGAGGACTTGCTTGACTATCCTATGGCCGTGTAACTGTTAAAAGCTATGGGCGTCTGACGTGAACGGGTTTCGGTTCCGTTCAACCAAATTTGAAGTGGTCGTCCTTGCGGCCACAACAAATCTTGGAGTTGTAACTAGGGCAATCGATGCACAAGGGATTGAAACAAATTTCTATGGAATCATTCAAAACATCCTCGAGTTCAAGTTTGCAGAGAATAAGGAGCTCAAAGTAGTCTTTTTCGATTGTGTTTAGTTTGATAGCAAACATGGGACTCATCAAAACCAGTATGGGATGGTAGAAGTCAAACACAACGAACAGATACATGGCTATAACAATTTTATCCTTACTCACCAAGTTGAGCAGGTGTATTATATGCCATATCCATGCACAAGACTGAGTGCTTGGTGGGTTGTGTACAAAGTGAATCCCCGAGAACGGTTACATACTCCTGGTGATGCTGGTTATCTTGATAGCCAGCTGGAGGCCATGGAGGTTGTTGAGGTTTTCCAAGATGAAGAATTGCCAAGCACTTTTGATATAGAGACTGGTCCAAGTCTCAATTCTTTAGTCGGAGACCGTGGAGATATAACGATTCCTGAGAAACGGAAAAGACAACCAATCAAGAAAAAAGTAACAAGTCGTCCCTTAGAAAGGAGACTACATCATCGCGACATTGATGAATTTTGACAAGTAATTTTGTGTGTTTATTATCTTGTTCATTCGTTCATTATTATTGTTGTTGTACTAACTTGATATTTTTCTTTCAACAGGATGCCCCGATCGATCAAGCAGCTGGCGAAGGGATTCCTCGGTGGTAGGAGGAAGTCCAGTAGTTCGCGCGACGAGGAGGCCTTGTTTCAGGGTAGCGCTTCAAGCGCAAGTAGACGGCGTGCTTTGTTGAGTCTAGTGGAGCCTGAGTTGCAGAGTCGTAGTGTTCCTTTGCAGAGTGGAGAGGTAACTAAGTTTTTGATGTGTACTTCATGTCAAAACATAAATATAACTGTCTTGTATTATTTCGCAGGATGAGGCAGCGGAGGAAGAAGTGGTCACGCCATGGATGTTGATCTTGAGTAAACTAGAATGTTATATTCTCTTAATTTATTTGATTATTATCTTCTTTATTCATTCATTATTATTGTTGTTGTAGGTGGGATCGATGAGGATCAGGAGGTTGATGTTGACGCAGGTAAACTAGAATGTTATATTCTCATAATTTATTTGATTATTATCTTCACTGTCGGAGGTGCCATCGTCACTGTCGGAGGTTAGGGTTTCGGGCACGTGCGCCTTGCGCGAGGGAGCGGAGGAGGAAGAGAGGCACCGTATGGGAGGTGGCGGCGCGTCGCAAGGTGTGTTTGGGGACTGGACCTTTTATATGGGCGGGCTCGTTTGGAATAAAACCCTAGCGAGAGATCTGCGTTTTTCCCTTTCGCCCCCTATCTGGGCTTTTCTGAGCAGGAGAGGGACCAATTTGCAGGGGCGGAGATAGGACTTAGGCAGCCGGGGCAATGGCACGAGGCCTAGCCTAACAAGTAGTGAAAAACACTCTACAATTAGGGTTTCGTTCGCATCAATGGATATTGGGCCTAACAAACGGCGTGGGCCGCGCATGGGTAGAGAACAGATGTGATGGGGGTGTAGGGTGGAGAATGGACGCATCACCACCAACTCAAAATTAGAAGTAGTAGAGATATCTGCAAGAAAGTTAATAGTCGAGGACAGGACTACACCCTACAGGAGACCTGTGAAATACATGAATATCTCTGTCCCTTTCCTTTAAAAATTTCGCTTGCAGTTCCACCCCACCCGTTCAGTTGTTCTGCTGCACGCGTTCTTGCATGCATCTTCGCTTTTCAGCTCGCCATCGATCCGCACCGCAGGTGTGTCCGTCTCCCTACAGCTGCATGCACGCAGCGCCTGAGCACATGACGTGAAGGTGAAGCGGAAACCGATGCCGACGGCTGGGCTGAGGATCGAGCCCCCTTCGGTCGCACACGAACCCGATGCGCGCCTCGGGGAGGGACTGAGCCGTCGGCCGGCCGCCTCCTGTTTTGCGAGCTAGCCGCAGCACTGCATGCACCGATCGATCACGGACGGCACGATTTCACATGGCCGGCGTGAAGTGTGCAGTGCAATCATGCATCGAACGTCTCTCGCAAGCGAATTCAGTCGTACTTGTCGGCCCCGTGAGCCGCTCACAGGACGCGATTTCGACAGCCCACAATCCATATATACACCTAGTAATCATGTGTCCGTGCATTGCAATAAAAACTTAATTTATGATAAAAAATTATTTGCAAAAAGCATTAACCTTGTTTAAATAATACTGTTCAATCTGAATGTACAATGGTTGAAACTCAATTTGCAAAAAAAAAGTTTATTTGCAAAGAGCACTAATAGTGGCAAAGATGAGTAATTAAAGAGTAGTGACAATAATAGGTAATTAAAGAGCAGTGATAAAAATAGGTAATTTTAATGAAGTGGCGTGGAAAGAAATTCTTGCTTTATATAGTAAAGATATATATGCTCACACGACGTCGTGCATGAACCTTTTTGTGCTCGCTTTGATCTATGTGGCATACGCCTCATCAACAGGACTGAGCAGTTCGACGAAAACGAGCATAACTTTTGACTCTGGACTCGATTTTAATAATTTTGGACTCTACGGAAAGCTAAGAACGAGGGCTACACAACCCATAAGATCTCATTGCCCAAATCCCAAAGGATAGGAGCAGAATTCACAAAAAATCCAAGAGAGACCTTAAACTCTCACTTTCCGACTCTACTAACACTTCTCTCCCTCTATGTTTCATAAGGATGGATCACTTGAGTGTTTGACACATATAAAAGTCATTCGACGTCGCATCCCTCTTAATAGTACGGCAATCCTTAGACTCAAATTAAATTAAAGATAATATAAGTCTAGAACTAGTCACTCGCCGTCTTTTTTCTTAATGCCGGTGCATGAAGACCTTCACTATAAAATTGATGACATCTTCGCCTTGTCCAACTTGACTCGATTCACCTCATGAGACTCTTGTCCTATCAACCTTGACTTGATCATCCTCTCCAACGATCTCCACGCCAAGTCGATCTTGACTTAGTCCTCAACTCTTGGTGACACCGCCGTCTTGTTGATCTCGGCTTAATGATCATCCTCCATGATACCTTGGTCGTCATACACACACGGGATCTAAGTCTTTCCAATCCACTTATGAAAGACATTAGTTCCAAAAGCTCAATAGATATAAACAAGTTGATATTTGTGAGCAATTGATTACCACAAGTGTTTTATATATAAAGAAGCATAATATAAATGGAAACACTTGACATAAGAAATGTTCTCTATTAAGTACATCATGATGAATATGTAATTGATCTATATGCACTAGAGAGATAATTGCCAATATGATGAATCAATTAAATCATGGCAAAAATCACAGTCTTTACTTAAATGAAGACATGATAGAATATACACGAATTATACATATGCAAATAATATTTGGAATAAGAGTAAATATGTGATCCAACTCTAGATTAAACTTCACTAAGAGAAGTGCATGAGAAGATACACAACTAAGACATGCATACACCAAGTCAATCTATAGCAATGTGAAGTTTAACTCTAGTTAATACATGCATACTAAAAGCAAAGCACATAATGAACTCAAATAAATATATATGCACAAATAAATATGACACGAACCAATATGCATATATATAATCAACATGTTACTTGAAATTCACTATGCATTTGTACAAGAGGAATGCAATAACAAATATAGAAGGGATACCGAGATTGCATACCTTATCTTTGTTTACCTATCCCATTTGATTTTCTTCTAAATAGATGAGACTAATACTCAACTTGGCAACAAACATGTTAGTCTCATAGCAATATAATTATATTAGATGTTTGTCATTTGTTAAGCACTAAGTCAAGTATTTACATAATTACATAGATTGTCATTATATGTGTTTGTCATTAATCACCAAAATAACATAAGTGTCTAGATGCACTTTCATGCTTAACTAACATTCTCAATTCAACTACATATAATTCATGTCCATCTTTATAGATGTAGTCAAGTCAACGTTGATGTTCTTTGAAAAAAACCAATTCCATGGGACACCAAATAAAAAAAAACTGGTTTTGTATTTGCTTCAATCAAATTCAAAATATACAAGAATAGGATTTGGAATCAAATTAACTTAATCAAATTCAAATCAGGGTGTTAGTCATTGTCTGGTGGTCATGATAAGTATTTATTTATACACTATTTTGTTTATAAATAGAGAAGTGATAACATGATTGTTCACATTAATGGAACGTCGCTACTAATGTTTTTTTTGGTGGCATAATATTTTTTCACTAACTATGAATGAATATGTGTCACTGCAAGGTTGTTATTAATATGACATCCTTTGACAAGATAGCATCATGTCACTATTTGTAAATAAAGTAGGGACAAAATGAAAGCTTGTCACTATATAATTGTCACTACTGAGGTATCATATGACTAGCTATGTGATATTTTGTCACTAATTATCATAAAAGTAGTGAGGATAAATTTTTTAGTCATTACGAATAGTAAACAGTGAGAAAAACAAGATTTTCATCACTTAAGAAATGCTATTAGTAAAGTTTCTTGTAACTACATAATAATATGTCACTAATTGTAAATAACGGTGTGACAACGTGGATTTTTGTCAATAATTAAAATGAAGGTGCAACCACATGACATTTTGTCATTATAAAATCATCACTACTGTAATGTCTTGTGACGACATATTATTTTGTCATTATTTGTTATTGAAGTAGTGACAACGTTATAATTCATAACTTTAAAGTTGTCACTACTAAGACATCCTATGACAATATAGCATATGTCCACTATTTGCAAATGAAGTAGTGGCAACATGATAGCTCGCACTACTGCAATATCTTGTGGCAATAGATTATTTTGTCACTAGTAATCGGTAAAGCAGTGAGGATTTTTTTTATTACTATAAATAAGGTTAATAATGACAGGATAATATTTCCTCGCTACGTTTTGACACAAATTGTAATTCCTTGTAGTGTTCGATGTTCATAACTATAAAGTAGTCACTACTAAGACATCCTATGACAATATAGCATGTCCACTATTTGCAAATGAAGTAGTGGCAACATGATAGCTCGCACTACTGCAATATCTTGTGGCAATAGATTATTTTGTCACTAGTAATCGGTAAAGCAGTGAGGATTTTTTTTATCACTATAAATAAGGTTAATAATGACAGGATAATATTTCCTCGCTACGTTTTGACACAAATTGTAATTCTTGTAGTGTTCGATGTTGCTATATTATCGAGTGACTGATTGTTCGTCGTCCACAAGCATCTTTGCTTTCTATGCTTGAAACTTTGTTCTCGACGCATATCTATCCCTAAATTAAAGTCTGCAAAGTTCCGGCTCAATGAGCCTATCCAAGTGTCACTTTTGCCGTTTTGCGAAAAACCCTCTGTGTTTCTTGAAATTACGTATAGGTCCCTGCAAATTACGAATAAGTCCTTCGCGATTTTTTGTGAGAGAAAGATTTTCTTTTCTAAATCGCATTTGGGTCCCTCGTGCGCCGTTTTACGGAAAAAACCTCCCGTTAAATTCAAATCGCGAACAAGCCCTTTTCTAATTTTTCAGGATAGCGAACAGGTCCAAAAACGTAACATTCAGGTCCTTACTCTTTACGTCTAGGTCCTTTCTCCGTTTTTCTCGAAAAAAAATATTTTCGTCACCAGAAAAATGTGTTCAACTCTATCTCTAGACTTTTTCCCTCCGTTCTTTCCGGAAAAAATATTTTCGTGCTCCGTTTTCCTCATTTTTCCCGGAAAAAATGTTTTCGTGGTCCGTTTTTCCTCGTTTTTCCAAAAAAATAAGTGGTCCGTTTTTTCTCCGAGAAAAACACAGATTTGTTTTTCGTTCACGCGCGCGACGTGCGTTGCGCTGCGCTTAGTCCTTTCTCCATTTTTTCCGAAAAAATGTTTTCGTACTCCGTTTTTCCCGGAAAAAATGTTTTCGTGCTCCGTTTTTCCTCGCTTTTGCAAAAAAAAATCGTGGTCCATTTTTTCTCTGAGAACAACACAAATTTAAAAACACAAATTTGTTTTTCGTTCACGCGTGCGACGTGCGCTGCGCTTAGTCCTTTCTTCATTTTTCCCGAAAAAAATGTTTTCGTGCTCCGTTTTTCTCGAAAAAAATGTTTTCGTGCTCCGTTTTTCCTCGCTTTTCCAAAAAAAAAATATTCATGGTCCTTTTTTTCTCTGAGAAAAACACAAATTTGTTTTTCGTTCACACGCGCGGCAAAATTTGTTTTCGTGATCCGTTTTTCTTCGAAAAAAACATAAATTTGTTTTTCGTTCACGCGACGCATGCCGCCGCGCTTATTGTTCTAGTTCTCTATATTAAAGAGCCTGGGATTGCCGGCCTCAGGATGCTCCACGTCTGTTTTTTTGCGAAAAAAACCCGGACATTCGATCGAATCTCGTGGAAACCCCCCGAGCCCCCAATCGTCTGAGCAGTCAACGCCTGGTCCGGCTGGATCTTTGCGTAGAGCCCCTCACGGTTTCGCCAAATTGATAGCGGATCCTAGGATCCTTGGTCCGTCCGATCACGGCGCTTGGATGATCCGACCATCCACGCGCGGCCCACACGCCCGGTGCGCGAGGAAACCCTAAGCTTGAGCCTCCAGCCCCGCGCGCCCCCTTCCTCGCCCCCGACTCGCATGGCCTCTCCCTTGCCTCCGATCGCTCTCCCTCTCACTTGCTTGCGCCTTCCTTCGCTTCGCCGCCCCACCCTCCCCGCTGAAGTTCCGCTTGCCTCTTCCGAGCCTTCGACGTCCTCCTGTTCCTTCCCTTGCGCCGCCACCGCCCCAAGATCTCGACTCAGCGTTCGCCTTCTCCCTCCCTCCGTCTTGCCTTCGCCAGGCCGTGTCGCCATCGCCTCCGCTGCTTCTCCGCGTGCGCCCCGTCCCTCGCGTCCTCCGCCGCCCTCTCGACCTCGCTCGGCGCTTCTGCCCCGAGACCTCGCTCCTCCCACGGCTGCAGTTGCTGTTCGTGGCTCAGCTCCGCCGTCCCGCCCACCGCCTCGTTCCCCCACGGTTGATGGCTTGGTTCCGCTGCCTCCACCCGTGGCCTGCGTGCATGCCGCTGCCTGTTAGGTACGTCTCTCCGTGCGGTGCCCTCTACCGATTGACACGCTTCCTTTTTTTGTGGATTCACAGCTGGGTAAGCTACCTGGAATTTTCTACAGCTCAGGCCTTAGCGCTTATGATTTAGGGTTTGAATTTTTACATTTGGTTCATGGACAAAATTGGGTATAACGTTGAATTTGACTGTTACAAATTTTGCTCCAATCGTTAGCATGATATCACCTAGCAAAGCGTCAGATATTACCCCCAAAATTTGGTCCTGAATATCTTTCCGTAGAGCCCTCACGCTACATTCTTGAGGTATGTAGTTAATTAGGTAAGCGATTTTATCTTTTGGTTTCGATGAGGACATCACCAACATGGATATGACCGTTGTGACCGCTGCCTCCTTCCTCTCCGGCTTCTCCAATGACTACCGACGCTCCATCTTCATCACAAATGATCGACGCTGCAGAACATCGTCGCCGAGAGGCCTTAATCCAAAAGCTCAGCTATTCAAGCCCACATCAACAGACAAGAGCCTCAAGCACACACCGAGAACAGCCCACGCGTCAAGGAAGGCCCATATGGAAGCCAAGATGCCAAAGCCCGGTTCGGCCATCCGGCAGCATGCCAACTTCAAGCGGGCATAACTTGGGCTCCCGGACTCCGTTTTCAGCGTGCGACCACCCGTTTGAAAGCTTAGGAGATAAGTTTTCCAATGGATCCAGCCTCACTTCCAAATTCACTCAATAACGACGGAAAAATGCGGAACAATATCACGGGCCAGAAATTCAGGGTGCTTCATCACCCCACTTTTGAGCCTATGGCCCATGTATCTTAGGGTTTTGGTGGCCATCGCTGTTTTGGCTGCCCTACACCTCTTGGCCACCGCTATATATGTGGCCGCCGCCGTTCTTTATGCTTAGGTTTTGTTGTGTTTTGGTAGACCCTTGTGCGTCCCTCCTCGTGTTCGCGTGTGTCGACTAGACCACCCGTGACGAGAAACGAACCTCGCCTTTGTATCTTTGAGATTATTGATTGGAATTGCTCTCACCTTGTTCTTGCTTGTTCTCGATTGCAGCGGTACAAGGATCGTCGGTTTTGATTCGGTTGATCGCCTCATGTGGTGACGTTACGATTGCTTGGTTGTTGATCTCGTGGTTAGTAGTCGTTCCATCTACTTCGTGCACCATCAAACCGACGTATCGTTCTCATCGGAAGATCGGGCCGACTGCGTGTCGTTTCATAGACATTTATATGGTATATTGCATTGCGAGTTCTTGCACTTTGTGATCATCCATCCCGCTTGGAAAGAGAGGAAGCCAAGTCATTGTTCGGTTGAATATCAACTTCTTATGATTCATCGACATAAGAACAAATTCTGAGAAGAGAGTCTTGTGCTGTCGAGTATAAAATCAACTTGAAAAATTCCAACAGAAAATCTGATTTGTTTCTTGGGCAACGTATTTCACCTTTTTGTTTCTCTTAGAACCAATTTGAGTTTGAGCTTGAAAGTTTTGTGCAATAGTGAAACATATTCAGGACCAAATATGAGTTTTTTGTTAGAATTTTTCAGGTTAGTTTGATGCTCCAATCATTAGCATGATATCACCTAGCAAAGCGTCAGATATATCCCCCAAAATTTTGCCAAAATGTCCCTTGATATTATTTCCGATTGAAAAGATGATCTTTCCTATTTGATGTTTGCTTGTTTACAAGGTTTCCACCTTTTAGTTTTTTTAAAAATGCTCTAAAATAATTCCTTGTCTTACTGAAATGAGAAATTCTCGTGTATATCTGATGCCTTGTTGCAGTGCTAATGCTATTTCTCGGGCAAAGCAGATTCTTGGCTTGATTCCAGGAAGGGCAACAGGAGCATACAGCCACTACCAGGTAAACATTTATGAGACCGCGATACACTTTCTTGCTCTGTGAAATTTGTGCCGTGTGAAATTTGTGCTCTGTGAAATTTGTACCTGGTTGTGGTTGTATACATTTTCTTGCTCTATATACATTTAGATGCGATACATTTTCTTGCTCTATGAAATTTCACACGTCATGCAGCCACAGCCAGGTAAGCATCTACGAGCAGGCAGAAGTAAAGCGTTGTGCTAGATCTTTTAGGAATTGATGGAGCTGATTTGGGACTGATCAGGCACCATGAGAGATTAGCAAAGTAAGAGCAATTATATGGAATTTATTATTCCTTTCCTTCACTGCAGCTAATGATCGTTCTGTTCTGTAGGATGTTTGAAATGTAGTGCTTACATATACCTGTTGGAGGCCGAATGTCCTTCGAGGGTATGTGTTTTCCATGTGGATTTTTGTCGGGATAATGTAAACTGGATCTTTGAGGAATCCTGCTCTGAAGTGCATATGCATAGCATACTTTTGCTGTTACCAACTCCGTTATGGGCTGGATTGTCAAAACCTATACGTTCATAGTTTCCATTACTTTGGTTCGTCTTCTGAAAAGAATAATAATAAATTGTTTTAGTTTTTTTTGGATATTTCAGGAATTGATGGAGTTGGTTTAGGACTGATTTGACACCATGAGAGATTAGCAAAGTAAGAACAATTATATGGAATTTATTATTCCTTTTTCTTCACTACAGCTAATGATCATTCTGTTATGCGGGATGTTTGAAATGTGGTGCTTGCATATACCCGTTGGAGGCCGAACGTCCTTCCAAGGTATGTGTTTTCTATATGGATTTTCGTCGAGATGACGTAAACCGGATCTTTTAGGAATTGATGACGTTGGCTGAATGATAGTATGATACCTTATAAAGCTCGCGTATTAGAACAAATCCATTGTTTTACATTTCTTGTTATAGTCTTCACACATACTTCTTGCGCATTTTACTTTGTGATGCTGGATCGATAAGAGTTCTATGGTATTGCTATCAATACATAGGCTTTGGTGTCTTCTTGTGCTTGGAATATTGTCGTTGTTGGGTCAAATATTCATAGCTAATGGAATAATTTCCTTTTTCCTGCTCTCTATGTATGTTTCTGTATTTGGAATACAAATGAAAAGCATTTTTTGGACTACTCTCAGTGAAGTAATGGAGCTTTCAGATTTCTAGCCTTTGCTTTTGTATCTGACATCTTTTTTTTGGTAGATTATTACTCTGTACCATCACATGGCTTTAGGATTATTTCTGATGCGTACACATTGTAGATCCAATGTGAACCACTCTGATACCTGATGCGTACACATTACAGATCCCATGTGAACCACTCTGATACAACGCTTGAGTTTGTATCTGCCCGTGTGTACTATATTTATTAGGTACTTCGTATTTGCCAGGTTTAAACTTAAGAGGCTACATTCTGTCTTAGTTATGTTGGATTGGATAATAATTCATATAATTTAAATCTCACTCAAATTCTACAAGACTGCAGAGAAGTCTATCCTTGCACCGTGAACTCACATTGAAGGTCCCAGTGTTAGCTGGTGATCAAGAATTGGTTGGTAAGAACCATTCAGAATTCCTGAGTTGCGTATCTGATAGTCTGCATAAACAGCTGCTCTTGATCACCTTGTGACACCGCTCAGAGTAATAAATAGTAATTTGAGTGATTTGAAGGTATTCAATTTTTAGATTGGGTTTTACAGTGTTTGGGCATTAAATAACATTATTAGGAAGCTGTTACTTCCGTTACACGTTAATTCGTTACACGTTAATTCATTTGATCGTGTATTATGTTTTCAGAGGTTGCAGCAAAATCTAGAACAGCAGAAAAAGAAACAGCCACAGAAGAAGCAGTAGTAGAAATAGCTGGAGGATTATATCCAAGGTCTGACTGCCTTGCAGGGTGAAGTTAAGAATAAGGTGCACATTCTTGGGCTAATGCCACGATCATTTTTGGCTGAGGTAAAGTTGTTAGCCCTCATATTACCCTTCTTTGATGTTGTTGTATTTGCTCAGAAAATGGTTAGAGTTTGATTGCCTATTGAATAAATTTACAGTTTGATTGGTACTGAAGCAACTGAAGGACGAATCATTGAAGCAAGCAGGGATGACTGAAGGACAATTGCAGCGGCTGACTGAATAGAGAGCTGTTGCCAGGGAGAACAGGGGCTTCATAGAACATGACTGGATTAGAATGGAGCTCGCTACTATCGGCCAGTAAACTCGAAGTACTTTCACTCTTCATGTTTTCAGACTTACATGTATTTTACATCTACATTATGTAAGAATTAAATTGAGCTTTAGAGAATTGGATAGCTAAACCGATGAGCTGAAATACTATCATGACCATTGCTTTCAGCTTTGTTTGCCCACAGTTTGAGCTGTGGTTTTTAGATTTACATTGGTGTTCGGTTCTCATTATTGAAATCTATTATTGTTCGGTGTTTACCCTACTTATTAATCGTGTATATGGATATGTTAGACAATGATAGCTACACAACTTATGTAAGCGCCTCTAGGATACCATGTGTGCACTGATCAATACCATGATGCACGCCATCGCAGTAGAAGAAGCATAGGCCCATGTACGATACTGGACCGCTCAATCTGTGTTTAACCAATACTAATTACCGATATATAGTGCATACGACATGTATGACATAGACAATAGATTTGTCTGCATCATACCTTGCTAATCATCTTATCTCTGTGATTATCAGCTTATCGTACCCAGCGCCACCTTATTGTCTATTGCTAACCACAGGCTATACGGCGCGGCGTAGCGCGCAACCCACACTAGTAGCTACTTACTACCCTGCAATTTCAAGCTGTTAGTAGTAATTCACCCTATCTTTGGCCTCCTCTTCAATGAACCAATAGAAGCTCGTCTGCTATTCCTCCAAATTCTCACAAACAGAAAGGTTGTAATCGGTATTTCAGTTCATGATGGAGAGATATAAACTGAATAATCTATGTTATTGTGTGGGCACGTTCCACTTTTGATCGGGAGCACGTTGCTTATCTGCGTTATGGTGGGGCACGTTGCAGCATTTTCGGTGCAGGCGACTGCTAGCCTAGCCTCCATCCGAGTGTTCATAAGCTCACTGTATCATGCACCAAGAAAAGCCTAGCGCTGGATGTTAAAATAAAGGAGAAGTCTTACCATCTACCGGCAGAATGCGTTACCAGTCGTCTTGCGCATCTCCTTCACTTCACCTGTCTCAGCAATCCATCATGCATGCGTCCACTCCGTTCTCTTCACACGCGACGATAAATTCACTCTCGTATCTTCTTCGACGATGTGGTGGCAACCGACGGCGGAGCTTTGAGGTTAGGGTTCACCAGTGTTAGGAAGAGATTCACCGCGACCTTGGGGTATAGAGGGAGGAGGCGGTGGAAGTGGCGTCGTTGCTTGCAAGCTCGAAGGAGGGCGGTGGGTAACGTCAGACGATAAGATGACAATGGATCCAAGATCCGGCTACAGAAAAAGTGATAGCTGTGTGGCGAAAACAAATATGATAAAGTAGACGGCGTGTGGGAGGAAGTTATTCATCCGTATCGTATTCGATCCGCATTCGAGAAAAATATGAAACAAATACCCATCCGATCCGTTTTCCGGTGATGGCGTGTTAACTGGCTGTAAAACAACCTACAAAAATGCAAAAAAAAAAAAAAGACTGCAAACCGCCCACCGTGGGGCTCGAACCCACGACCACAAGGTTAAGAGCCTTGCGCTCTACCGACTGAGCTAGACGGGCTTTGCTGTAGCGTGCGACAAATAACTTATTATATTGTCGAGGAAAGCAACAACCGGTCGGATCCGAGCCCGCAACCACCAACAATTGTGACATCAGACCCCCACTGGTCTGCCGCGGCCGGAGATCTCGTCAGTCGATACAGCTCGTCGTCACCAGTCACGCTGCGCCACCCTCCTCCGCCAGGGCGGCGATCCGACAGCTCCCGCCATGGCCTCCTGGCTCAAAGTCGCCGAAGGTACGCGCCAGACTTCCCTCTCCCTTCCATCCTTCCGATTCGCCGCCCAGATCCACCCCCTCCTTGCCGCTAAGATCTAGCGTTCCCTCCCGCAACTCTCGTGCCTATTATTCCGTGGGATTACGATTGCCTATTGCGAAATCTTGCCAACTAGTCTTGATACCGTACTTTGTTCGATCGTTTCGGACGGTGGAACGTGCCGAATTTCACCCAACCTGAACCCATCGTCGTCACGTTGCCTGCTTGAATACGCTATGAGTTGTTGGTAATGTGGAGCCGTAAAAAGTGCCTGTTTTTGTGACAGACTTACTCGAAGTTGTCGACAGGAGGGCGAAGATCGTGGCTACCGAGTTGACGGATGAGCAATCTAGTTCTCAGCCTTCGGGTAGGTAGTATGACTCCTTGGTTAACTCGGTTCACATTTAACTGTTCAGCCAATGGACTAATTAGTAATCACTAATGTTTGTTTGGTGAAGGATCGACTGGCCAAGAAGGGCAAGCGAAGAAGGGAAAGCCGAGGGAGAAGGTCGCAACTGATTTGTCTTGTTGAGCATACCTTGTGTCTTTGCTGACTGCGTTCTTGAGAGCCGTTGTTTAATGTTTGCTGTAAATTTGCATTGCAGGGTCCATTGAAGCTCACTACTGGGGATGCCAGTAACAGGACGGCAGCTCAGAAGGAAAGGAAGAGTAGGCAACCACCGCGGGAACGGATCAAGATTGAGAAGATCAGGCCTTCACAACCTGTGGATACATCAAATGTTGATGCTAGTGCCAGTGAACCTGAAGTCGCTTCAATTGATGCTAAGGGAGCGAATGATGAGGGTACAGCAGACAAAGGAGAGAAGGCTGCTGTTGATCTTAAGAATTATAGAGGTGTGCATGTTGTTGATACCGCGGTTGAAGTCCAATTGATGGAGAAAAACCCTGAGGATGCAGGTCCTGTCGTGGATGGTGTTGCAGACTCTGGAAAATCTGAGGGTGCTGCTGAAAGCTCTGCTCCTTTAGTTCCAGATGAAAGAAGTGAGCCAAGCAGCAGTAATCAGACTACTGAGATTGGTCCAGCAGTTAGTTTGGACGAGAAAGACTCGGTTGTGGCTGTTATTCAGGAGAGAAGTATCTCTGAAGCACCTGAAATGCGAGGTTCTGGCAAATCCCAAGAATTGAAGAAAGATAATTTCTCAGATTCACCAAAAAGCACAGAAAATCAACCGGAGCACAAGTCTGATTCAGTTTCTGTGAAAGATCATGACCAACTTGAGGAGGTAGGCTGTAGGTAATCGCACCCATAATGGCCAATATGTGCTGCTATGTGAATGTGTTTTTTACCCACACTACCGCATTGCCTTGTTGGTCTTTGGCAGGCTCAGGGATTGTTAAAGAGCGCTGTAAAAACTGGCCAGTCAAAAGAAGCTAGGTTAGCTCGGGTAAGGATAAGTATAAGCTTGGTGACCCTGCCACATTGTCTATGCTTTGTATAGGTCCATATGTTGACTTGTTGATTTACTTTCTACTTACCAACAGGTCTGCGCTGGACTTTCATCCCGCCTCCAAGAGTATAAATCTGAGAATGCACAGCTAGAGGAGCTTGTTGTTCAGGAGGTAAAATTATCTGACCAACATTCCTTTTTTATACATTTTCTATTTACCTTAATCGTGTACATGGTAGTGTGGTTTTCTCTAATATGTATTGATGTTGTAACACATATCAGAGAGAGAAATGTAGCTCATATGAAGCTCACATAAAACAACTACAGCAAGAACTATCAGTGTCCAGAGTAGAAGGTTCTCGAGCTGAATCTAACATGGTTGATGCTTTGACCGCAAAAAACACCGAGATTGAGTCTCTAGCTAAATCATTGGACTCTTGGAAGAAGAAAGCAGCAGCTTCAGAAGAAAAGCTCGCATGTTTACAGGTTTCATCTTTTGTTACTCTTTTCAGCTATTTTTTTTCTATAACCACACTACTACTACCACCAGTCTACCACTACCGAAGGAAACTATACATTTTGTCTAGTATCATATACCAGTTTGTAGTATGGGCTCCATAATGGCACTTTACTGGTGTCTTTACTCATTATAATTGGTTAAAATATGCTAGCACAGTGGTTATCCTTTCTGTGACATGCTATGCTAGGTACACCTTTTAGTTTGTCATTGTCTCGAACTAATCATTATTGCTTTGTAATATGTGTTTTCCTTGTCTTGTTTTGAATACTATAGAGGTGCATATAGAGCTCTTTTGGATCTATACGTAATGGTATGACTGTACAAGTGACTGTGAACATTTGTTATGTTCTTAAACCGTAATAACTTAAGTGGTATCATCAGATAGATATATATTAATGTTGTTGTCTGTTGAAACCAGGAAGATATGGATGGCCTCAAGAGAAACCGTGAACTTACTGAAACCAGGGTCATCCAGGTAAGTAAAATATGCTTTCTGGAGTAGAATATCCACCAATGTGCTCTTGCAGATATATATAAACGCCATATGTACTGTTTACATTTAGGCTTTACGAGAGGAACTTGCTACTGTAGAGCGCAGAGGTGAAGAGGAGCGTATTGCACATAATGCTACAAAGATGGTAATTTGTCAAAGTTCATTCTCTTTATTACATTCTATTTATCATAGTTTCTTCTGTAATATTTTTTTATTACTTTCTTACTATATTGCAGGCAGCTGTTGAGAGAGAAGTAGAATTAGAGCATCGGGCTGTCGAGGCGTCAAATGCTCTTGCTAGAATCCAGGTAATTTTACAAGGTATAACAATCGGGCATCAGCATGATCTATTTTGCAAGGATGTCAAAGTTATCTGGCAAAAAAATTGAACACTAACAGGAAAATTGCATGTTGGTGCTATGCCAAAAAAATTGAACACTAACAATTGGTACTCTTATTCTAGAATAGGCAGAATGAATAATTCTTTGACTGTCTTATTATGGTAACATGGTTACTCCTGTAATATAAAAAGTTTTGGCATGTGCTATCATTGTTCTAAATAACGGCCGTTAAAACGGTAAAGGTCTCCTACCTATTACGTTTATGGACATTTCAAGGTTTGTCTGTTTTATCGGCTTATTTATTTGGTTTAACGGCTGTTAAAGTTTAATAGGCTTGTTTTATCGGACCGTTTATTTGTATAAAGTTGTAAGATTGCCATATGACATAAAACATTATGACATGCATGAAATAAATGCTAGCTTTGCTTTTCATTCATTCAGTTATGATTTTTTAATTACATTCACATCATGTCATCTTTTTTTCTTCATGTCTCTGTTGTGGACAATTGTTGATAGTTTGGTAGCTCCATTCTGTATGCATGAAAGAAGATGAACTGGATGCTTATTTTTTTACTGCAAACACATGTATATATTTATCTGAATTTTAAATAGTAAAACCATTTATAAGACCATTCACAATGCTACTTACCGTATAAACACTAAAATGCGGGGTTACTGTTCATTAACTGTTTACCGTTATTTGGAACATTGATGCTACCCTGTTCAGCTGTTTTCCTTTTTTTAGAGTTTTGTTCAGCTGTTTACTGGTCTATTTTGTTTTGTTCTCTAGAGGACATTCGAAAGTTTCAGTAAGGTTGTCCTCAAAACAAGTTGCACTTTCTAACTGCCAACATGAACTAATTCAACATTTAGAAGGGCCAACACTGATCTGAAAGGTGCAAACATAAGTTGCTCATTTAGATTTAGAGGTTTATCCTTAAAGCAAAGACCATAATGAAACATATATGATCAAATTGTCCTATGTTAGAAGCTACAAAAGACAAATTTGGGGTGCATTTGAACTATTTAAGTTTGTCAGAAATTTGTCTTTTTTATTACTCTTAACATAGGACGAATTTGATCATGAAATTTTATATGTAGATGGGGTAAGATGAGATGTACATCCATGATTTTTTTCAGAATTTTTTGAAATTTTTCTTAGTTGGATTGCACGGTGATTGCACCAAACTATATGATTGCACTGGATATGTCCCCATAATGAAACAGTATCTGAGTAGAAGGTTAGGTAATTGTAATGTTTCACACATAGTTGCTGGATTCGCTGTAGACCCTCATGAATTGCAAACCAGTTTAGGGCACGGTGTTTATGTTCGTAGTGGAAATTGAAAGAAGTGGCAAATCGCGAATCCGAATCCTGTACTGCGACTTGGATGAACCTCGCTTCTAGTAACTATGGTTTCACATGCTATACTTAATTCAATATTTGTAATTTACATTCTGCTTCCACCAATTAATGCAGCTCTTATCTTTAACATAATTTAATCCGAACCATGTACTTTAAGCAGTGCTAATTAGTTTATATTCTATCAATATCATATTTTAGCTGATTGATCCTCTAATCTTTCCAGCACAATCATTGCTCTTGTTAAACAATCTTGTGGTTTTGATTCTTTTCATAAAAATAGAACATTTAGTATGATTTTAACTGTTCTATTGCCATCCAGAGAGCTGCTGATCAAAGCTCTTCGAGAGCAATGGAATTGGAGCACAAGGTGTCTGTGCTTGAGGTAAATTCCTTTCCACACTGTACATCATATCTGAACTAAAGTCTGTGCCATTCACTATCCATAACTCTGGTTATCTTAGGTTGAGTGTGCATCACTGCACCAAGAACTACAGGAGATGGAAGCCCGTAATCGCCGTGCTCAGAAAAAGCCTTCTGAAGAAGCTAATCAAGTTCTTCAGGTGAAAAATCTAAGCACCTTATTTTCTTCCTGGGCTTAATATTGAGCTCAATGAGCTGTAATTTCAGCGTACTCCATGTATTTGATGTGAAATGTCCTTGTTACACAAGGTATATAGTATTGACTCTACAAACGCCTAACTGTAATTTTTCCCTTTGGAAGCAATCGAACTAGCATATGAAGCAGTATCATGAAATGTAATATTATGGTGTTTGTTTTCTCTTACTGTTGTGCTTTTGGAAAATAGATGCAGGCATGGCAGGAGGAAGTTGAGCGTGCACGCCAAAGCCAAAGAGAAGCAGAAACTAAGATATCTTCCTTGGAGGTACCATTTATTTCATAAGATATCAAAGAATGAGTTTTTTTTTGTGTCAATTCTTGACCTCTTGTTGTTCTTTTGGATATGCGTGGTTTAAATTTGTAAAGTTGTAAATAGGAGTTTATGCAACAGGAATGCTAATATACTGATCAGATGCAGTACAACAACAACAACAATAAAGTCTTTTAGTCCCAAGCAAGTTGGGGTAGACTAGAGTTGAAACCCAAAACGATCTGCTAACAAAGGGTGAAAGAGAGAGATGAGGAAGTAGAACAAATCCTAAAACTATACCAAAACGTAGCATAATGCCTAATCAAGGTTCAGGCACGTGGATAGCTGCTTTCCACGCACTTCTATCCAAAGCCAACTCTTTCGATATATTCCATCCTTTTAAATCCCTTTTGATTGCCTCCTCCCAAGTCAAGTTTGGTCGGCCCCTACCTCTCTTCACATTATTGTCGCGTCTTATGATGCCGCTATGCACTGGTGCCTCTGGAGGTCTCCGTTGTACATGTCCAAACCATCTCAACCGGTGTTGTACAAGCTTTTCTTCAATTGGAGCTACCCCTAGCCGATCACGTATCTCGTCGTTTCGAACTCGGTCCATTCTTGTATGACCACAAATCCAACGCAGCATACGCATCTCTGCGACACTTAATTGCTGAACATGCCGCCTTTTAGTAGGCCAACATTCTGCACCATACAACATCGCAGGTCTAATAACCATCCTATAGAACTTGCCTTTTAGCTTCTGTGGTACCCTCTTGTCATAGAGAATGCTAGATGCTTGACGCCATTTCATCTATCCCGCTTTAATTCTATGGCTAATATCTTCATCAATATCCCCATCTCTCTGTAGCATGGATCCCAAATATCGAAAGGTATCCTTCTTGGGCACTATCTATCCTTCCAAACTCATATCTCCCTCCTCATGTCTAGTAGTACCGAAGTCACTGATCAGATGCAGTATGGTGGCAAAAAATTATATATTTCAGTGGAGTTGCTTTCTTTATAGTAATCATAATGCCATGTCATGAGCCACTATTCATTGTGCATCTTTATTTTTATGATGTAGGCTGAGTTACAGAAGATGAGAGTTGAAATGGCTGGAATGAGAAGAGATGCAGAGCATTATTCTAGACAGGTGAACTCGTCTTGCAGTCGTTGATGTTACTTTTATAATCCTAGCCAAATCATAGAGAGTTTTTATGATAATTAAATATCTAGTTGAGCCAATACAACTGTTACTATAACCCAGCTTATTACCAGATGATACTTACAGGTTACATTTATTTATGCAATTGTGTCTTGCTTTTAGGAGCACGTTGAGCTAGAGAAGAGATATCGTGAGCTAACTGACTTGCTGGTATGCAATAAATCAAATCAATTTTATTTTGTATCCTTGACATTTTGATTGATAAGAGATAATTTAATTATGTATGTATCCTTTCTTCCAGTACCACAAGCAAACACAATTAGAGTCCATGGCCAGTGAAAAAGCTGCACTAGAGTTCCAATTGGAGAAATCTTTGAAGCAATTTCACGAAGTGCAGGTTCCTAATTTCTCTTCTTCCTTTTGTTGCTTTTGCTATAATCAATGTCCTCCAGTTGTTATCAATGTCCGCCATTTGATAGGTAGAAGCAGAAAGGAGTAGAGTTGCTCGCAGATCATCATCGTCGTGGGAAGAAGATACTGATATCAAGGCATTAGAGTATGTTGGTCTGTTGACCTTGACCATTTTCTTTCTTTTTATTAAACACTTGAAAATTTTGTTTATAAGTATGTCATCATTTTTGGATTCTACGTGAATGTTCAATCAAAATAGAAGCAATCTTTTGTTGAATAATTTACTTCATGATTTCCGTAGTCTTAGCTGTGTGCCTTTATTTGCACATTCTACAATTTTAGACAACTAACTGTGCATATTTCAGGCCTCTTCCTCTACATCATCGACACATGGCGACAGCAAATCATCAGGTATATATGACCAATGGAGATCTGAAGTACTGCATCATGATAAATGGTGGGAAATGAATATTGAAATTTAGTTTGCTTTCTTTGTGTCTCTTGTGTTCCAGTTACAAAAGGCTGCGAAGCTCCTAGATTCAGGAGCTGTGCGTGCGACTAGATTTTTGTGGCGGCACCCTGTTGCCCGAGTCAGCCTGCTATTCTATCTGGCAAGAACTGCATAGCTTTTTACAGCTTGCATATTTTCCCCCTTTTTTTTTCTTTTGTCTTATTAAGGTTGATTTCTAACTGAATCTGCATGGTACCTGTACCAGGTGTTTGTGCATTTGTTCTTGATGTACTTGTTGCACCGTCTTCAGGTACTCAACCATGCTAATATTTTCCATCACATATTTTCATGTCATTTCAGGCCTGGGTCATGCACTTAATGTTGCTTATTTTTCTTTATGTTCGTGTAATGTCACACAAAGTTCTTTTGCTAAACCTTCTAACTGAAGTTCGCTGCGCAATGTGTTTGAATGTTACAGGACTTTGCATCGAGAGAAGTAGTGGAATCATCCATGGGGGAGCTGGCCAACTCGAACTTGCCATAGGCTTTGTGGCCTCCCTGATTCTCGCCGATTCAGGGATTGCTTCCTGATTCTATCACTACACGCTTAAGGTTTCCCTACTGGTTTGATGCAGTCCTAACCCCCACAGTTTTTGTCCTCCTCGTTCCGTCTCTTTTGTAAAGTAATGTTCTTTATTGGCCATGGGCTACAATCCATTCTTTCACACTTCATATCCATCACAATTCATAAGCACAGCTTGTATGGACAGCTTGCCCAATATATCATACAACCCACTTGAGCCAATTCTTGTACTCGATCGATCTCAAGCAAACTGTTGGGCGATATCAGCATATGGAATCAGTAGAAGCTTCTCTCCAGCACATCTGTGTTTGTCTGTACTGCATCGTTTTGCAACTGCCCATTTTGGTGTACAGTAGTCTAAGCGGCTGACAAGGTAGTAGCGGGCGTGCTGCACTGTGCTGGGCTGCTCTTGGGCCTGTTTAGAAGCTGTGGATTTTTTGAAAAGTTGTTTTTTTTCCTCTAAAAAACAGCAGTTGCATTTTATAAAAGGTCGTTTAACAAATAGCTGTTTTTTTATAATAAGCTGTAAAAGTAGGTTCTATTCAGCCTTTGTTTTTGCTAGTTGTATGCGGCTTAAAACTAGAGTTGTTTGGGGGGTTTACTAGCTTTTCGAAAACTAAAACTGGCTTTAAGGTCCCCTAAACAGAGCCAAGAGTTGGTAGCAAGATGTTGAGCAATGACGTGGGTGCGCAAGTGCAACTCTCCATTGGTCCCGAGCTGTGCGCAGGAAGCTAGAGCCAGGGTTAGAAATTTCGTTTTCGGTTGGCATCTCGGAAGTGAGAAATCAGAAATATTGGTGAAATCTCATAATTTCGAATGAAATTCGGTCCAAATTCAAAAGGCAAATTTGAAATCCAAAATTTTTGAAATGAAATTTTGCTGAAATTGATGAGATTTTGGTAAAGTTCAACGAGCAAAATATGGTTCAAAACGCGTTAAATTTTTTTGAATTTTTTTGTAAATGGTCTTGACGCATTACTAATATTTTTATAAAAATTCCAGATGATGATCAAGCTTGAGGATTTTTTTTTTTGAAATTCTAACAATGCTATTGTCCTGATAAAAGGCCGACTAGCAAATTTGAACCGAATGAAAAATGCTTCAAACCACCATATAAAATTTTGAAAATTTTTGTGGATAGTCCCGATGTATTAATAATGTTCCTATAAAGTTTTCAGATGATGATCAAATCTGAAGAATTTTTAACATTGTCCTGATAAAAGGCTGACTAATAAATTTCAACCGAATGAAAAATAGTTCAAACCACATTAGAAACTTTTGAAATTTTTTTGGATGGTCCTAAAGCATCATTAATATTCCAATAAAATTTTCAGACGATGATCAAGCTTGACAAATTTTCAAAAATCCTTATGAAAGCCTGGTGATCAATACATAGATTTGATTGAGCAACCGAATAAGGTTTATGATTTTTTAAACTTTTAGAGAAGGTTTTGAGGCAATGCTTAAGCTCTCATAAAACTTTTGGATCATGATCACACTCAAGTGAATTTATAAAATTCTGACAAAGGTATTGTTTTTTAAAAGATAACAAATGAACTTCAATGTTTCTATAGATTTTGTCGACAAAGTTTTGACGACTCATTGATATATTGTAGGAAGTGAACAACAAGAAACGTGCAAAACTTCGAACTGCAAATGGATATGTATATATAGACGAGAATAATGTGGCCGTTAAGATGACTGTTAGAATATAGTTGTTAAGATAACCATTTGAATATAGGCGTTGCGATAACCGTTAGGGTATAACTCACTTAGTACAATATTTTTAATAATGATTATTATAACATGATCGTTGCAGGAAAATTCAAATTTAAAATTCCCGCATTCAAATATAGCCGTTCGAATTTTCCCGTTCAAAGATAACCGTTACAACATAGTCGTTACAATTAATTTCAATTTTTAAATTTCCACATTCAAATATTGATGTTTGAATTTATCGATAAAAAAGGATGTTGTTACGACGGTTATATGAAATATAATTAGAATATAGGAGAGAGAAAATAGAGAGTGTGATATGGATAGTGTTGTTGGAGAGGGATGAGATATAGAGAGGTTTTTTTTAAGAGTTCTCGGAATATGATTTTTAAAAAAAATGAGTTTTGGAAAGTCCTTTTTTGAGATGTCCTAATTATGCCACCACCCATAGGGCTGGAAACGAGCCGAGCCGAGGGCATCCTACTGTGTGTGCTAGGCTCGTGCATTGAACAAGCAAACAACAGAGGGCAAGCAAAGAAGGAAATAGGCCAGAAGCAAGTAGCAGATGGTTCACTTCAACATCTTTCTTAGCAGGAGAAATCAGTGTGTTATATGTAGCAGTATCTCATTCTGTCATCAGGTGAAAAGTCTCTTTGGTCTTTTCCAGGCAACCACATTTGCAGTACATATCTATAAGTGCATTGCTAACTGAGCAGACTGAACTAATGCAGTGCATAATTACTTAACCATGTAGTTCCTTACCATGTATGAACCTGGAATGTTCATTGCATATTGGAAGAATTGAAACAATAGTGACATGATCAGGACTAAATCCTACTTTCTAGAGTACCCTCAATGCACACAATGCAGAATCTGTAGCCCCATTCATGGCATATCCAGTAACCATTGCATTCCATATGACTAAATCTCTCTTTGGCATGAGCTCAAATATACAGTATCTGCCTCCTTATGAATCCTTGTCTACTGTAGAAATCTATAAATGCTATGCCTAGAAACTCACTCTACTCAAGTCCATTTCTTAAGGAGAAGCAATGAATTTCTTTTCCATGCCTGAATAACCTCAGCTCAGAAAGACTAGGAAGAACGCTTGACAGGGTAGTAGAATTTGGCCTTTAACCCTGAAGTAACCATTTCAGCAAACAAATTGACACTCACATGATACATTCCATTCCATGAATGCCCCGCAATTAAAGTGCTCCAAGAGACAACATCGTTGAAGTCTAGTAGTACTCTCCAGTAGCTAACCTTTGGGGAAGGAGTATGATGTCTGCGCCTAGGGTCGCCTCCGACTATCAAGGTCGCCACCGTGGACGCCGGGTCACCGCTCGTCGCCGTGGAAGCCGGGTCGCCGCTCACCGCCGTGGAAACCAGGTCGCTGCTTGCCGCCGTGTATGCGTTCTAATATTCATACTATTGCTGAGGAATGCATGGCCGATCAGAGAGATAGGGATGTGAATGAGGGATGTGATAACGGGGCTTACTGGCCTGACGCCTGGCGGTGGCCGATGGCGGTAGCCGACAGCGGCACTACGGCAGGTGACGGCTAGGGCACACGGGAACTGAAGATGGCGACCGACGGGGTGTGTTGTAGTAGCGACCTTGTGACTGCTGCTAACCTTGTGACTTAATGGCTGATGGGCTGAATAGCTAATGGGCTAGACTGGACTTTCGCTGAGCCGATTTGGCTCGCGAGCCGGCTCGGTGTTTTCGTGAGTCTGAAAAACAGACTCGGATCGGACTCGATTCGAGCCACGAGCCTATGCGAGCCGAGTCAGGCTCGAACAAACTTAAGCCGAGTCACAAGCCACGAGCTTATTTTTCAGAGCTAACAACCCATCACTGACGACTTCACTGGCACAGATCTTAACGATGAGATGCACTTATAGTTGGTGTCGCTTCTCGGGTTTTCGAAGCAAAATAAGCGCCACTACGCCATCGCGTCTTGCAAGTTGTGTATTTCCGAACATAGACGGATGCCAGGGTGGAACGGTAATCCTTTCCTTTCTCGTTACGAACTCACTGTGCGTCTAACCGGTGTTACATCAGCACCACCGCTTCCTCCCCAATTCCATCACATCTGCACCAACCCCGAACCCTAGCCCTCCCGCTCGCTCTCCGTGCTAGCCACCGCGCCACCGCGACCTTAGCGTCGCCGCATCGCCCCTCCCCCCTAGATCGGCGGTGGTGTTGTTGTTTGGCTGCGGAATCTGAGGAGGAGACGAGGGCGGCGGAGGTGGGGGGCATGGGGCTCCATGGCTGAGGATGCCTGTGCTTCGTAGCGCGGCGCGGAGGGCCCGAGAGGCGCAGGGGAATCCGGCGGCGGCGGAGGCGGCAGCACCGGCGCTACCGGTGGCGAGGAGGCGGAGGGCGACGAGGAGGAAGGAGACAGGAGGAGGCGGTGAGACCACTTCGAAGGAGGAGGAGAGGAGGGAGGAGGATATCAAGCTCGCGGAGGTCGCGGGGGAAGGTGGCGGCGAGAAGCGGATGGACGACCCGGACAGTGCGGCGCGCAGCGCCGACAAGCAGGCTGTCGAGAACGAGGGGACTACCACTCCAGTCCTTGAGATGGTGAGATATGTCTACCATGTTTCACTTGTGCTTACCATGCGTGGATTCGATTATTTCGATACAATCATACAACGTTTAGCTTTGTCATAGTTTTCCGTAGATGCATCTGTGAAGCGAAATTTTGGTTTGACTTGTGAAGTGAGATTTTTGAAGGCTATGTTGTTCTGGTTGGATGTTCAATTTTTTTTAGGTTATCAGATATATTGTTTTATTATCTCATAAATCGGTTTTGTGCTGTCTGTGTTACTGATTTCTCTCCCCAGAGGCGTTAGCTTGCTGTTTGCCACGGATTGTTTTTCAAAATTATTTTTGGTTTAAGCTGTGCCTGTTTGTTGTATATAGGTCCAGGTGGGCAATTCACCAAAGTATAGAGTTGACAAAAAGCTTGGGAAAGGAGGATTTGGCCAAGTATATGTTGGCCGCCGCATTTCAGCTAACGGTCCAGGCGCTGTCGAGGTAACTAGTGGAATTTCCCATGCTAGATATTACAACATATTGTATATGTTACGTAACTCTATTGCCTTTCGAAAATACAGTTGTATATGTTATACAATTATAATAGGTATAATATCTATACATTATTAATCTACACCGTTATAATATAGCCCTGCCAAAATAAGTGTAGATCTTGTCCTTTTCTCTCGATTAATGAGATATTTTCAAGGGATTTTACTTTTTTCCTCCTGATTTAAGGATTATTGTGGGATTATGGTGACTACCTTTTTGCTACCACCATCACCACCAACAACAACAACCAATCCTATCACCAGGTGTTTGTAGATAGAGGATTTTGCTACCACCACCACCACCACCAACAACAACAACAACAACAACCAATCCTTTTGTCCCAAACAAGTTGGGGTAGGCTAGGAATGAAAATCAAATTCAAAAGAGCCATAAACCTTCAATCTTAGATCATGGTTCCAGTATGTGAATCACTGACTTCCATACACTCCTATCCAATACTAACTCTTTGGATATTTTCAAATCCCTCGTCTCTTTTAACAGCTAATACCAATGTCAGTCTTGGTTGTGCCTCTTCTTATGTGTTCGAGACGGCTTAAAATTTCACTACACACTAGTGCGTCAGGAGGCCTCAGTTGGAGATATCCAAACCATCTCAAACAATGTTGGACAAGTTTTTCTTCAATTGGTGCCACCCCAACCCTATCACATATATCATCATTGTGGATTCAATGTCGCCTTGGATGGCCATAGATCCACCGTAGCATCTGCATCTCTGCTATGCTAATCTTTTATACATATTGTCTTTTTGTCGCCTAACATTCCGCTTTATATAGCATCGCAAGTTCGATCGCCGTCCTATATAATTTACCCTTTAACTTTTAAGGGACTTTTTTATCACACGGGACACTAGATACTCGGCGCCATTTCACCCACTCCGCTCATATCCTGTGGCTCACATCTTTATCAATCTTGCCATCACTCTGTAGCATCGAACCCAACTATGAAAACGTTTCCTTAATGGGCACTACTTTTCCGTCCAAACTAACATCTCCATCAATTGCCATAGCACTGCTGAAAACATATCTCATATACCCGGTTCTTGTCTTACTAAGTCTAAAGCCCTTGGGTTCTAAAGTCTTCCTCCACAGCTCTAGTTTCCTATCACCACCTACCCCTATTCTCGTCAATTAGCATCACATCATCAGCAAAAATCATAAACCAAGGAATCTCTCCTTATATGTCCTGTGTGACTTCTTCTATCGCTAGGCAAAAATGTAGGGGCTTAATGCTGACCCTTGATGTAGCCCTACCTTAATAGGAAAGTCATTGGTATAACTATCACATGCTTTGACATTAGTCACAACATCGTCATACATATCATTGATTAGGGTAACATACTGTGTTGGGATTTCTTTTTTCTTTTCAAACGCCTACCACATGACCTTTTTTTTGGCACGTTGTCATAAGCTTTCTCCAAGTCGATAAACACAATGTGAAGATCCTTCTTTTCCTCCCTACACCTCTCCATCAACAGTCGTGTCAAGAAGATTGCCTCCGTGGTCGACCTCTTAGGTATAAAACTAAATTGGCTATTCATCATGCTTGCCATTCTTCTTAAATGATGCTCAATCACTTGCTCCCAAAGCTTCATTGTGTGGCTCATGAGCTTAATTCCTTTGTAATTAATACAACTTTCAATGTGGTACCGACCTATTTAGAATATTGGAATTGTGGCCTGTGGGTAGTATTAGCAGCGGCGAATAAATCTTCTGCTTTTGTATGATAGGTGGCATTAAAGTTTGAGCATAGGAGCAGTAAAGGATGCAACCATGGGCCTCCTTATGAGTGGCAGGTTTACAAGTAAGTGTATTCATGATCTTTTGATTTTGGGTATAACAAGATGTAGGTTTTGCTGTGATCCTCTCAAGACACATGCTGACTGATTTTCATGGTTATCTCATGTGTAGCACCCTCAGTGGTATCCATGGGGTTCCTCATGTCCACTACAAAGGGCGCCAAGGGGATTACTATGTTATGGTAATGACACTTCGTTTGGACTGTTACAATAGTAACTTTTTTCTTTCTGCTTATTCCTAGATGTTAGTTAACTTGGTTTTAAAAAAAATGCAGGTTATGGATATGCTCGGACCCAGTTTGTGGGATGTCTGGAATAATAATTCCCACACGTGAGTTTATCATATTTACCCAACATTTTCCATAGGCTTTTAGCTGACTATTAACACCACCCTTTGTTTTGCAGAATGACCGTTGAAATGGTTGCTTGCATTGCTATTGAAGCTATCTCCATACTTGAAAAAATGCATTCAAAAGGGTCAGTTGGCATCCCTAATTATTGGTCTTCCACAGTTCCATCCTTCCCCCTCCTCACAATACCTTTTGTTTGATATATTTATTACCTGTGTTGACAATTTTGTAAAAAAAAAATGTTTTGCAATTGCAGATATGTTCATGGGGATGTGAAACCAGAGAATTTCTTGCTAGGGCCTCCTGGAACTCCTGAAGAAAAGAAACTCTTTCTTGTTGATCTTGGCTTAGGTAGTTAAATTTACTTGCCCGTCAAGTAACCAACAGCTTGATCTTGTTGTGTATTCAGTTCTTTCTTAGGTAAATAGGTAGGTGACAGATTTAGGAGTCTGAATTAATTGAGTGTTTTTTGATCTTCTAATTGCAGCCACCAAGTGGAAGGATAGTTCAACAGGCCTCCATGTCGAGTATGACCAGCGACCTGACGTATTCAGGTGACCAGATGAAGCATTTATGATAACTGATGTGCATTATTTACATTGTCACTAGCACTTTATGGATAACATTGAATATTCTGTAGTATTTCCTCCATTGGTTCCGTTTCCTGTTTTCCCAGAAATCCTAGATTGTCACACCAGAAAGCGCTCGCATTTAGTGGTTCTGGCCAACCATTATTTTCTTTCCATTTTTTAATTATGTTTTCCTCATTTTTTGGCATTTCCTTAGTCTTGCACAACCACAAGTTTCTATGTTCTAACAGCACCAAATACACCTGATGCTAGTCGATACTGGCCAACCGATCCTAACTGGTATGTTTGGTAACTGCTCGGTTCTCACCAGAAAAACATAACTCTTTCAGTCAAACCATTGAGATGTCAAATCAAACTTTATGTTATAGTAATTAGAAAACCTGCTTTGTCTGTGGCTTTATGCATCTCAGGCTTGCTTGCACACATAGCTAGATCAAATCAATGTGTATATTGGTCTTATTGTTTTGTTACTGCTGCTATTTCAGGGGAACGGTTCGTTATGCTAGTGTCCATGCACATCTTGGGAGAATAGGTAGTAGGAGGGATGATTTAGAATCTCTAGCTTATACACTAGTCTTTCTTCTACGGGGACGCCTGCCTTGGCAAGGTTATCAGGTAAATTGTGGGACCTGCCATTCCAATTATATATGATTTTAGTGATGCATTTGTGTAACTGATAGTTGTTTGTGCCTGCAGGGTGAAAACAAGGGTTTCCTTGTTTGCAAAAAGAAAATGGCCACCTCTCCAGAATCTCTCTGTTGCTTTTGCCCTCAACCCTTCAGGGAGTTTGTAGAGTATGTGGTAAACTTGAAGTTTGATGAAGAACCCAACTATGCAAAGTGTATCTCCCTTTTCGATAGTGTAGTGGGCCCAAATCCAGATATCAGGCCAATTAACACTGATGGCGCTCAGAAGGTATAATAATATTTCAGTCTGTTACTTAAAAAACATTACTTTGAGTGCATCTAATCTCCCTTGCAACTTCTCTAAAGCTTATACATCAAGTTGGCCAAAAGCGAGGTCGCTTATTGATGGAAGAAGAGACAGATGAACAACCAAAGAAGAAGATCAGGATGGGGATGCCTGCAACACAGTGGATAAGTGTTTATAATGCCAGGCGGCCTATGAAGCAAAGGTACTCTTTTTAAATTAAGGACCAATAATATAGTTAATGGTTAACAATGTGATGCACCTTCTTCTTTTGTTGAGGCAAAACAATACAACATACCCGCTCTGGATGTTGCAGGTATCACTACAATGTTGCAGATTCAAGGCTTGTACAACACATTGACAAAGGGAATGAAGATGGTCTGTTTATCAGTTGCATAACATCTTGTTCAAATCTCTGGGCGCTAATCATGGATGCTGGCACTGGGTTCACCTCTCAAGTTTATGAGCTTTCGCCACATTTTCTTCACAAAGTGAGTAACCTGCACCTTGTTTCTTTCAAGGTTAAATTCTTTACAAAGTAATCACTTACCTTCTTGAGGCAACGTTACATAGATAAGCTGTTTTTTACATTGCCAAGTTAAATATCATGATTTCTGGTCATTTGAAGGAATGGATAATGGACCAATGGGAGAGGAATTACTATATAACTGCACTTGCTGGAGCAAACAATGGTAGTTCCCTGGTAGTAATGTCTAAAGGTAACCAGCTAAAACTTGCAGTTCTATAGTCCTTTCTGTATTAATAACAGAGAAAAAGTTTTCACTACTTGGCATGGCATGTCTATCCAGGAACAATGTATACTCAGCAGTCCTACAAAGTTAGTGATACTTTCCCTTTCAAATGGATAAACAAGAAATGGCGGGATGGTTTCTATGTGACTTCCATGGCAACTGCTGGAAGTAGATGGGCGGTTGTTATGTCTCGCAATGCAGGATTTTCTGAACAGGTAGCATTCTGCCATTCTTTCCACTTCAGCGGTGTCCAATTTTTGCATTTATTTTGACACTACCAAGCTAAATGTTTGTTTTTACTTATTTTTTGCACTCGTGGTATGCCACACATTTATTTTCCAGGTTGTTGAACTTGACTTCTTGTATCCCAGTGAGGGAATTCATAAGAGGTGGGACAATGGTTACCGGATAACAGCAACTGCTGCAACTTGGGATCAGGCTGCATTCGTTTTAAGTGTACCAAGAAGGAAGCCCACAGATGAAACTCAAGAAACGCTGAGAACATCTGCTTTCCCTAGTCAACATGTGAAGGTACATCCGCCTCACACACCTTACTAAAGAACCTACTTATTATATATTTGCTCTTAGGTTAGTACTGGTTCTGACAAATTGTACCCTTATTTTGTTGCAGGAGAAATGGTCCAAGAATCTCTACCTTGCATCAGTATGTTATGGACGTACTGTATCCTAGGAATCTTATGCCATGTGGGTTAAAGCCATTTTGTGCCGAGTTCTGTTAGCCTCATCTCTTGGTGCTGCTCAGTGTAGCAGCCTGTGTGTGTGGGCAAGTTGTGAATGCGACTTACCATTAGTCCATTATTACCCTGACTATCGCGTTGTTGTGAAGCGTTCTTAATTATAGAAGCGTGTACAGCAGTAAATGTTTTGTAGTCCGTGTTAATTGTTTATGTAGTGTACTATTAACTGTAGTGTAAGGCGTTGCCAGTTACTCAGACGTGTACATCTGTCCAATATGATTGAACTCCTGTCTGGTCGTGTCAGAGCCTCAGAGTTTCCTTCCTGCCTATGGTTTGAGGTACAGTAGTTACCATTTTCTCAGTCTTGCAGTGTTGCTGCTCCCTCTAAATGCCTATGGTTTTACACCCTTGCATACTGTTATCAGCTTACATGCATTGCTCTGCCTGGATGAAGGCATGGGGATCTGCTAAAGTACCCTGTGATATCTGGGCTGTTGTTTTGGGAACCAATGGCTGCATAGGTACTGCACATTACTAGCAGTGATCATTTTTTTTTTAATCTGGATCCCTCCTGGTTCCTGGTACCTACTGCCTTTAGCTCTTCTTGTTTAGGCAGGATCCATCAGGTTCAGTTTTTTTATGGGCATCATACTGATTTTCTTTTCAATAGCTGATGTTGGTTTTAACCAGTGTTGCATGTAATGCGCCTTGCAGTGAGCCAGTGAGGGGTGTGAAAATGGCCGAAAGCCTGGGAACCAACCGTTTCAGTTGCCTACTGTTCACATCGTTGCATCAACCAACTATTATTCACATTGATAGATCTTTGGTAGGTTAGATCTTTGGTAGATGTAATCTTTTCAAGGTTAGGAGCTGCAGTTCAAATTTTCTCTTAATCAGCTCAGTTTACTATAATGCATCAACATCCATGTCCTTTCAGTGATAACAGCGTTGAAAATTGAGTTTCTTTAATAGCTATGTTTGTGTTTCGATATTTTTGTCGACTGTTCTAATTAAGCATGCCGTTTGATCGTCGAAGGAAGCGTGTTTAGTTTGAACTAATGAGGATCTTAACATTGTTTTTCCCCTTTTAAGATTATATGTTTCCTCATGAGACTGAATTCATGGGTCGTTTGATCACCAGAACAGAAAGGCAAATGAAGTACTGCCCCAAAGGCTCGGTGGACTGACAAACTATACATAGACAAGCCGAGCTGCATATTCAGGGAACAACTCCTGCAGTAGCTCAAGATCACGAAGTCGCATGCAAGCATGACAGGAGGAAACGGTAAAAGATCACAGGACAATCTGCTACTATGATCCGCTCTTTCCGGCGTCCGCGTCCAGGGGCTGGTTCGCTTTGCCTGGTGAAGAGCGGGAATGGAGGAACTCCGCCGAGACATCATCCACCGTCTCCTCGGAGGTTATCATCGCTGTAATCCGGTTTTCCCAGCCACGCTCTTTTAGAGCCCACAGCTCCATGCCTGCATGCGTACGTACACGGAAAACGAAACGCAGATAACTATCTAAGGAGACATGAATCATGGCAATGAATGGTTGTGAATTTGTGATGATGGCAATGTGCACATGGCAGCTTTGCAAATTCAGTTAGTTTCTTGCTTGCAGACAGAAGAGGCATCAAATCTTTGCGCATAGAATTCGCTGCCGCCAATGCTGGAAGCAGTTTGTACGTAGGCCTTCCTTTATAGCTGGGCAAGCCGCAAGACCTTCGTTTTAAGAGCAGTGCTGCTATGCTTTTGTCGAAATCAGTTGAAAAAAAAACGATACAAAGCATCACCTGAAGCTGGTCCCGGACGGTGACCACGACGGCGCCGTCGAGAGGACGGAATCTTGACTAGCCTCGCCGGGAGAAGATGTGGAACGCTGAGGCGCCGGGGCAGAGGTGGAGGGCGAGCGCCCGCAAGCACCTCGGGTTCCGGATCAGCATCCTCAGGATGTCGTCGTGGCTGATCGGACCGGACCGCCGAGGGCGTTGCTGTCGCTTTGCTTGCGGTGGCGCGTGCGGATACACAGGAGAGGCCCGTTTCTGTCAGCTCTGGCTAGAGGTGGCTTCGTGCTGTGCCGGTGAGGCCCGGCCTATTTACATTATTACGACGAGAGGAAATGATTCAAAGCTGTTTGCAGTAGCGTGCATACGTGGCGCTACAGTATACAGCGAATGTATAGCCACCTTGATTAAAGAAATATGTAAATCTACAATTCAACAATACAACCTGATCTCTATATGCCACTTACTAGTTTAATTCATGCATAACACACCATATTTTATGGCCACAAAATTGATCGTCCCGGCCAGCAACCATTTATGAAAGTCACCACGTGATCTAACTGCTTGCTTGGCTACAAATAGCCCATCATTAGCATAGTGACACGTACAGATGATCGAGATGGTTACATGTCCACTCGCACATCTATCTGTGCCGGGAAAAATATTCGCTTGGATCATCCAAAATAAAGTGGGACCATACATTATGCCAATTAATTAAATCATTATTAGCGAACACGCATTCGTTCCCTTGTGTATCCCTGGACAAATTAGCAAAGTAAATAAATGACGAGAGGAAATTTGCACGCAAAGCAAGGACCAAAAGAAAGCATGCGAAAGAAACATTATGTGTGGATATCAGTATTGCTAGCAATGGACATAATTATTTGGAGGAAAAATAAGTAGATTTTATTAAATCTTGAACATGTATAGAGTTATTGTCCCTAGTGTGGGCTACCCTGGTAAGAAAAAGAGTACAATAACTACGTATATATACATAGACTATCCAAAGCTGAGATTGTTAAAATCTTCTACCGCGTCCATGATCTCTGGATTCTCCTCAACCATCTCAGGCCTGAGAGACGGCCTCCTCGGCTCAAGTATCCTCCCCACCAAACTGAAAGTAGATTTCGACAAGTCAGTGGACACCGAAACCGTAAGTACGTCTCGTGCGAAATGGAATAGCACGGGGTAAATACATTGGTTATTCTTCCACCACAAGAACAAGTTGAGTTGTTTTCCTCGTCCATGTCAAACTCGGTCTCCACAAAAGGCGTGTCGAGGTAGTGGTTGATCTCTACCCATGGATTCCATTGCGACTTGCTCGGTGTTTCGGAAGACAAACTAGACGACTTGCCTTTCATCTTCTTTCATATGCTTGAAGCGGTCGAACTACCTCATGTTTATTGCGTTGTTGAGTTAGATCTTCTTGCTTCACCTTTGGTGCTAAATTTCTCGTAATATTTATCAAAAACTCATTATAAACATGAGTATAGGCCTCGGAGAAATCAAAATCGAATGCCTCATCAATTCCCTCCTAGGCGCCTTGCAATTCAGAAAATTTTCTTCGAGAATCCAAAATAGTAGCAAAACAATATAGATGTGGAGTAGCTTAAAAATATTTAAATTTTTTTTGCTCCATTGGTTCTATAATGCAATGTAAAATATAATTATATCTATTTTCTTTAAAAGTAATAGCAATAGTCCAAATCCACTCGACGACTAAGCAAAAAGTTAGGTAGTACATATTGGATAACTGTGTAGTTGCATTGTAAAAAATTTCTAAAAAATGATGAAAATGACTAGCAATTTTTCAATATGCTTCAGTAACCAATGCCTCACCATTATTGCAGTTGACGAAGACAGTAACAATATGCTTGTAGCCTTCGCACCGTTGTAGCATAGTATACGTTGAGTTTCATCTAACCTTCATATCAAGATTGAATCTTCTTAGTTCCTTATTGTTGGCCCTACAATACTCTATGAACTGGATAAACCTTACGGGCAAATTAGTAATAAAATCGATAGGTTATGCCCTCCAAACTAGGTTTCATTACAACCAAACATGCCTGCACAATGAGGTTAATAATGTGGCATACACACCTCTAGTGGAGTACAAAACCTCTAACATAAATCTCCAAGTATGGTGAGAGATGCTCTATAACCATCGTGCTAGCTGATGCATTGTTAAGAGTGATGGAAATAATTTTACTTTCTATTTAAAGTCATTGACAACCTCAAGTATACGGGTAGCGTTAGCCTCTTCGGTGTGTGATTCAGAGATTGGTCTAAACTCTATGATCATTTTGTTTAGTACGTCCTCGTTGTGTAGGTAATGCGCAATAACACTAACATAGGCTGCTCTTTGATTGGAGGAAATCCATATATCTGATGTTCATGCAAAGAAAAAACTAAGTGTTATGAAGATCTGTTTCAACATTTCTAGTTTATTTGTAAATATTTTATAAATATCACATGTAGTTGTTCTTCTACTAACATATTGGTATTATAAGAAAAACCACGTTGTACTATTCTCTCAACACTAGAGCTCTCACCCATTCTAAATGAAAGATCATCCGTAACTATGTAATGTGCAATCAGGGGCGGAACTAGGATTTCAGGTTGGGAGGGGCCACGTGGACCAACAAAAAATTATCATAGCACACAATTACTTTTCAAATATACAAAACTTGATAATTCAACTATACACATAATTACTAATTACTAGCTAATAAATTCAAGTCACACGACGAATTAAAACTTAGTTAGAGGGGGCCACGGGGACCAACCAAAACTTGAAAATTCAAGTATATACATAATTACTAATTACTTGCTAATGAATTTGATTTTCATTGGGGCGGGGCGGGCCTGCCTCGATAGAAAGTTGTTAATTCAAAAAGTGTCTAGTCAAAAGTGAGCTAGTCGAAAGTTGTCTAGTCAAAAATTGTCTAGTTGAAATGTTGAATAGTCTCTAGTCGAAAGCTACCTTGTTCAGAGATGTCTAGTCGAAAGTTGTATGCTTAAAAGCTATCTAGTTAAAAGGTGTATATTTAAACGGTTCAAAGTTTTTAGCACCCTGTTAACTGTGACTACAAATGTATCAAATTCTATTTCGTAACATGATTTAATGATTACAAATGGTTCGAATTCTAGCTTATAACACGATTTAATGCATGCATAGACTGCCAATGCCAAATTGGACACTTGGGCCTGGACCTTGGATGCTGGAAACCTAGAACGGATTACAGGATCAGGTGATTAGCGATGAGTAAAATTTTTTTACCGCTGACATTGGCAAGGGCCACGGCCCCCACTGGCCCCCCTTCCCTCCGCCACTGCGTGCAATTTTGTCTCTAGTTACATCAGCGTTGATACCCATGTACTGACTGAACCATCGGTGTTGAAGTTAAATTGTGTTTGCATGCCCTTACCCGACCTCTGTCTGGCCGATATCTTCCTCAAGCAATTCTCCACATGTCTCTTCAGATGACCTGTTCCACCACAACATGTGCAGGGAGTTTAGCTTGACAGTATTTGCAAACAATATACACTATCTCACGTTCGTTCACAATTTTGACAGCTCTATCCATATGTTTCAGCACCATGCGCGTTGACTGCCGGATATGGACGCCCATGCTGACCGCATCGATATGTCGAGCTGCATGTTTGATGTAGATATCGATAGCGACATCCCCGCTCGGTGCATCCGGAATGTATGAGGCATTCTCGATGCCACACGTGCCGTCCAGATGACGGTCATCTATGCCCTAGTTTCCCATGCTGGGGAGCGTTGGTGTGAATCGATCTCTTGATCTTGACTAGAGGGACTTAGAGAGCGAGGGCGTGCTCTTTTGTTTTTGCTCATGAGAAACATTTTATTTCACGGTGAGAGAGCAAAAAAAGAAAGTGCGAGGGAGATGTGCAGAATGTGATGAGCAAAAAGAGAGCGCAAGGGAGATGTCTTCGAGGCTGAACAAATAGCCTTCGGACTGATTTTATGGCATAAAGATCGAACTATCCATTGCAAATTAAAATTAGGAGCGCGTGCCTACACGGGATGAAAATTGAAGAGCAGCAACTTTATGTCTTTGTGTCCCATTGAAATGACGTGCATCAGACACTATTTGGAGAGTGGAGAAAATGATTAACGCGCTATTCCATTTCAATTATGATCTCTCTTGCATTCAAAACTTCAAATACATCGGGCGCGTTCCCTTACCTCTCTTTCCTGTGATTCCCTTGAGCCTCACGATCTCTCTTGCGTTCAAATACATCAGGCGCATGCCTTCTTTTTTCCGTGATTCCCTCGAGCCTTACAGTCTCTCTTACATTCAAATCAAACACATCATTCGTATGATTGATTCATGTCTCCTTTTTCCCATGATTCCCTTAAGCACCACGACGTATTTCCTAGTTCCTGCCCCACCCACCGTGTCTCTCTTTTCCCGCTCCTGACCCCTCTCTCTCTCTCCGATCCCAGTCTCCCAGAGATTGTGTTGTGTCGCCTCGATTCCTTCGCACGTGGCGCCTCGAACCCGGCTCCGTCCCCACTGGCCGCTGGCCTCTCCTCCCTCCCTGCGACCTCCCCTCCCTCCCTGCGACCTCCCTCTCCCTCCACGTAGGCCGCCCTGCCGCCTGACTCGCCTCCCTCCCTCCCTCTCCCTCCACGCTGGCTGCCTGACTCGCCTCCTCTCCCTCCACAACTCGTCGCCCGACTCGCCTCCCCTTTGGCCCTCCCTCGCCCGCGCGACCCTCCTCTCGGCGGACCCGACATCCCTTGGTCCTCCTCCCCCCTCCCCTCCACGCGACACTCCTTCTCCCTCTTCAGCGGCCACGGCCTGCAAGGCAGCGCGCGTGGCGGCAATGTGCGAGGCAGCGGGCAAGGCCGCCTGGTGCGGTGCCCCAACATGCGCGGCTGCTCGACGACCCGGCAAGGTGCAGCGGGGCCCAAACGGTTCGGCAGCCACTTCCACGGCACCATGCTCCCAGACGTGTGCCCTGCTCTCGACCGCGTGCCCCATGTGCCGATGAGTCGACATGTTGCTGTGCTGCCTGAAGACCTGTGCGGGTTGTGCCGGCCCAAACACGGCCCATCTCTCGTCTGTGCCAGTCGCTCATCGTGCTGGTTGGCGTGTCCGCACACTGAGCAAAGCGTCTTGCCGGCACGACCGATCTCTACCGCATCGCGGGACCTGGGCGGGCATGCCTCGTGCTTGCCCGAATGGCCTGGCCCAGATGCGCACCTCTAGCTGGCCAAGGATTCAGCAGCGCCAACTCTGCTTTCTGCAAGGCATCTAGGATTGTTACAAAACGCATGCAAAAATATTGGATCGAGAGACAGTGCTCCAGTTGAGTGAACAAATCTTCTGCCCTGTTCCTAGACCAGGGGTAGCATGCGTGCTATCCAATGGTTGTTCATATCATGAATTTGCGTCAGATAAATTATACAGCATCATTTACAGTTGTTTGGCCCTTTTTCTACCAACCAAATGAACTATCTGATCTAGACGATATATCTTAACTACTTGCAGGCATGCAGCCAATCTTGTGGTAGATTGTGAGTTCTTAATATAGCGAAGTTCATACCTGAGTTGGTTGGCACCATTTTGCAACGGCCAGTTCCCCGTCATCTCTTGGTCTCCTTCACCCGGTGGCCACCACAACTCCCTGCCGTCCTCATCCCCTCCTCCACTGGCCTGCATCTCCTCCGACGCCGGCTGTCTCGCCCTTCCTGTAATAGTGCAAAACCTCGCTCCAACTTTGGGCCGTTCACCGGGAGTGTTTTGGCCGTCCGGCAGGTATTCTCGGGGGTGGTCGGCCCATTTAGGGGAGTTAGGGTTATACGTCTTAGGGTTGAGAGGGTTTTTTTTTGAAATTTTCCCCTCCCCATCTACTTTTACCTAAATATCTCTCTCTCTCCTAGAGTGTGTGGCTGAAAATTCATATGGGGGCACTGATTTTTCCCAGGCTGCCGATTCACCCCAGCGCCTGCCCCTCCTCTCTCGGTCGGCTTCCCCAAATATACGAGCCCAAGCTGCGTCTTCACAGGCACCCCGCCTCCTCGCCTTGCATTTGTTCTTGCGCTCCACTGCTCCCAAGCTGCCGCCGCTTCCAAGCTTCTTTCCCGAGTGGCGACCTCCCGAGCTTATGTCTCCGCCCCACCAGTGTGAGCCGCCATCCTCCCGTCTGCGCCTCCGGCTCCCTCAGGCGTCGTGGCTCCGCCGCCAGCTCCCGGCCGCCTCTAGTCCCCGACGCTCCTCCTGGCTGGCTGCGCCGCCCCGGCCGTTGCGCCTGAGCCGGCCAGCTCTCCCGCTAGCGTAGCTCCCTCCGTTGGTGCTCCCCTCCAGTGCGCGCCTCCTCCCGGCCGGCTGCGCCGTCCGGCCGACTCCTCCCCGCCGGCGCCGACGACCCCTCCTCCGGCCAGCACTCCCCCACCCCCTCCTTCCTCCATGGATCCATGAGCAAGCTTTGAGGTATATTTTGGGGGGGATTTGCTTGCCTATATGGTGTTCGATGAAATGCCTAGCATGATTGAGAAGCATGATGTTAATGGCATTAACTTCTGTGTGAGCTCATGGCATGGTTATGCATAAGATCCCAATTTGATATATGTGTTGGTGTTCTCCTTTCATTAAATATATGTGCAGTTAAGAATGTCTCATGTATTGGTCTTCAGAATTGGTTAGCGTGACTTGAAATTAACTTTTATACTGTTGTTATCATGGGTATTCATGTATGTAGAGCCCAACATGTTCGTTATGTATTTCATGTGATGTTCATGCCTCTGTTATGAATTCTCGCTGATTATGAGTATTGTGTTGCGCTTTATATACTCATGTCCAATTAGGGAATGATGAATGTGTATTTTGCTTAATCTTTGCTTGCTTGACTGGTGGGTAAACATATTCAAGGATTAAAACCATATATATGCTTAATGTTGTCTTCACATGTGTGCAGAATCCAATACTGCTTAACATCTATTGTTGGCTATAGAGTATTTGGTAGATTCTGGTTAGCTCAAGTTTCTTAGAGTTGTAGCTAGATGGTGTCGTATAGCCCTTTTTGTTGGTTTCATTGTAGGTCTAAGTTGGGTTGCCCAAATGAGAACATGAGGTCACTAGTACTACTGTGTTATCTATTCATAAGAATTGAGATCATTATTCCTACAGTCGTTTTACCAGTCTTTAGCCCTTACTTTTAAGAGGACTCTAAAGCTACTTAGAATTGTTGCTCATTTACATACATGGGTTTTAAAGTAATAAAGTGACTTGCATTAATTTATACTAAACTATAATGAAAGGAATAATAAGATAACACTTGGCACCTTATTGCTGCAAGGGTAGCTGAAGAAGGAATGTTAGGAGACGAATGGTTTAATTTGATAGGTTTTAGTTTTAATCTCTCAATGGAATGCTTGACTGCCATATTCTTTTGGTATCATTCTTCCTTATCATAGAGTAAATGGAAATATCAGAGTATACATATATATATATACACTCATACACACTTAATTGACCTGAAGAATATGAATTCTTAGGGCTTGATTAGATGAAATATCTATGCTGGTAATCAACGTCTGCTTAAGTTGGTGTAATATCCCTAGTCATTGTTGAGTAAAGCTACCCATGGGGATTTAGATACACAAGGGTTCTGTGTGGCGATTGATTGATTGTTTGATCGGTAATTTGTATCTATGTTTGATTTCTGATTTTAGGAGGAGTGGCCTCATCTTCGCGCGACACTCCACTTCCCGCGGTTTAAGGCAAATACATCGAGTTGTGTGTTTAATTGAGTTGTTCGTTGATATCTATCTGTTCATGGCTAATTTTTATTGATTGTGGCAAGTGTTAGTTATATTGGTGACCGTCCCTTCGAGGACGTGATTAGCTATTGAATTCGAAGTGGTCACTAGTAAGCCTTAATTTCCGGTAAGTTTACTGTACCTTTGTTAATGTTGCAATGAGTAGCAAGTATGGGGTACGTGAATACTCGTGGTTAATTTACAAGAATTGTGCTTAACTGTGCCCCGTCTGGGGAATGGAATTGAGTATGTGTACGAATCAATGTATTGCTGAATTTTGTGTGTATATATGTATGCTTGTTTGTCTTTGGTGGAAATGTGGGTTCAGAAGAGCCTATTTATATAAGTACATACATTCTTTGAGTCTTGTGTGTCTATGTGAAGTCATACTTATATGTGTGTATGAGGTTTCTCTAAATGAAAGGTCTTGCTTAGAGTATGTGAATGTGTAGAGCTGCCATGGTCCATACAATTATGTGTGATACTTGCTGAAATCTGTGGTCATGTGTGCTTGCATGTATGACTGACCTTGTGTTTATATAAATATATATATATATACAAACATTTGCACATGTATATATTTATGTAGTATGGGAGATTTTATGTATATATGTATATATTTACATATATGCTTGTATATGTATGTGGTTATAGTTATGTTAGTGTTGGCAATGAATGAAAGGTCGCGGTCTATTCGTGTTAATTGCATTTGTGCATTCATAATGGAAGAGACGACCCATTCTGATGTGGGCCTCTGTGTTCACACGTAGTGAACACGAAAGTCCTACCTCGTAGTCCCATTCATCGAGGTGAATGGGAGCGAGACAGTAAGAGTAGGCACCTTCCACGGGATTGAAGGGACGTGGGAGTGCACACCGACGGGTGGGCACTCGGCAGTACCGGTACGTGCATGGAAATGAGCATTCATGTGCATTGCATCTTTAATAATGAGTGTTGTGGTAAACGGTGTGTCATATGGATGGTGATTATGGTAATTGAAGGTTGATTCGTGGATACAACTCAAAAGGGGGAGATTGAATTGAATTGATGAATTAGCGCATGTCTTTTCTTTGCTTTGCTAATTATGTTGTATGAATAGCGTGGAGTGAAATTTGAGTTTTGAACTCGAATAAAGTCGATGAAAATGGTTTGGGTTGCAACAAGGGGTGGTTGAGTCGGAAAACGTAGTGACTTAGAGTCACGTGATGCCTCTTTTATGTTGAGTGGTTTTATTATCAAGTTGATGACTTGATTGCGGTAAATTTTGGGTATGGTCAAGTTATTGCTTAGAATGGGTAGAAATGCGTAATTTCTGGTGGTTGTTCCAATTGTATTGCTTGCTCTTATAGTCAAGCTCTTGTTTTATTTCTGATAAATTGGAATTGTTATTCTTATGTACTTTGCTGAGTTTGAACTCACGCTTGTTATTTAATGTTTGTAGGTGTTTTGAAGCCGGCATGCATGGATGGGGGTAGTAGCACAATCATGTTCACATCATCACCGTTCCATCATAATGATTCTTAATTCTGATCTTAATAGTTCGTGAAGAACTCTTGTAAAAAGGTTGTCTGTGGTTTTGTTTAATGAGTCCCTGTCCTGTAATAGTCATGTGGTGGAGTTGATTAATTTCTATTAGATGTGTGATTGGTTAACTAAGGACCTGCTAGAATGATATCTTATAACTGCAAATGTTTTCTGTCTGCTGAGTGGATGTCCTAGTTTTAGGGGAGGTGCTGCCGAAATTTTTAATAATTTTGACAACCTCCTAGTTGTTCGCTTGCTTTGCGAATATTTATTCTTAGTGATTTGTAGTTCTTGGTGCTAGAGGGTGTAACATTCAGGGCACGGGGTGCCGGGGTGTTACAGTTGGTATCAGAGCGGGCTTTAGGTCCGTGGTATGTGAATTTAGCAATTTTACTCTAGAGTAAATTAAAAGTTGCTACGTGGAACTAGAAACATGGCATAGGTATCTACTTTTAAAATTTGGCCTCAGGGCAATAACCTTAAAATTTGGAATAGCGTGGTTCATTAATTTAAAACTTGACACACTCAGGTGCACAGTAGGAAGGGATGGGTATCATTGCATTACACTTAAATGTTGTATATAAGCTTTGTTGTTGAATGCTAAATTATTGTTGCGTATTGCTTTGACTATGAAAGGACTGATGGAATCAGTGCGCTTATATTCATGATATTGGTTAAGCCGAGAGGTTTTAATCTTGTTTCTTTGGCCGAGTTGTGGGTGTGGCTGGTTAGTGCCCCCCTTGCTGTTTGGGAACCTCTCGTTCTTGAGTCGTCGTTTTCGCGGAGCAGTTTAGAGGGTAAGGAGGGAAGGTTGGTTTCTTTTGCCTTAGATGTGTGGATTCAAAGAGAAAGAGGCTGGTGATGAATCCTTTTGGATTTCGGTTGCTACCCTTTTGGTGTTCAATTTGATTGTTTGCTTTGTGGAGAAAGGTAGGGCATTGTTCTTGTGGTTGTTTAGCTCTTCATTTAAGAAAGTTATTGAAGTTTTCTTGGTGCAAAACTTAAGTCGTGTGGATTTCTAGTGTTAAGGTTTTATCGGGAAGGACGTGGTGGATCTTTCCGTTTTTCCCCTTGTATCTATCCTCCTTCTCGGAAGTTGTAAGTCTGGAGATTTGTTTAAGGAATTGTTTCCCGTCAGAGTTTGGTAATTTGAGAATCGAGTTCCTTCGTGATTTCTGGATGGGTTTTCTTGGAAAAGAAAATGTTTATTGGTGTTGTTCACGTTTGTAAGTTGTCGTGTTATTTAAAGGGTCGGGGTCGCATTTTGTTTTCTTTCCGTGGGTAGGTGACCCACGAGGATGTTTGAGACTCTAAGCCTGTGATGTATGGTTAGAGCATCGAGATGATGTAAGGTATCAATTTGGTTAAAGTGAATTGTGATGGTAAGTGATCCGAAGTAAAGGATGGCACGCGTCTGGTGTTAAATTCACTGATAAATTATTTGCGCTAAAGAAGTGAGAACGTGGTTCTCCTTGCTGATTGTCATGAGATAGATTTGGTTAGGGTTTGATGATACTATGACCAGTGGTGGTTATATGAATAGTAGAAAGTAGTTAAAGAAAGATTGGGTTTTGTAACTCTATGTTGACTAGAGCCGGATTTGATTAGAGTTGTGTGATGTGTTGGCGAGTATTTCAAAGTGTGAATCTGGTGAATGTTTCGTAAGTGATTATGTGGGTGAAGTGGTTGTTGGGAACGAGTTTCCTTTTCTCTTCAGGAAGAATGTGATGGTTATGGGTTCAGATGCTTAATTTGAAAATTGGTAAGCAGAGTTGTTTCTTGGTTTTATGAGAGCTTTTGTCAGCGATTTGTGTCGGGTTTCTCTTTTAATTGGAGTTTCCCCCGGGGTGAATTTTATTGCATTGATTGAGAATGTTAAAGGCGATTTATATGATGTTAGAGAATCGGGTCTTCTCTTGCAAATTTGGTTTTGGAAGAAGAAAATGAGTGATGATTGGGCTCTATCAAGATCCTCTCTCAGGTAGATTTTAATGTTTCGGGTTTAAGATGATGTACGTGATTCATTTGATTAAAAGGGGAATCATATTTTCCTTTGTGTTCTAGCTGGAGTTAAAGGATATGAAAGTTTATGGTATAGTGATGAGTTTAATCATAAGAATTGAGTTTTCTTTGGTCATTGAGATGGCAGCTGTAAAAGTTCAATGCAGTGATTCTCTTGGAAGCTGAGTTTTCCTTGGTGTGCATTTTATCACATTATTTGTAGAGGATGAAATTAGTTAGTTTTGCTAAAAAGAATTGAGGGATTTTGGGTGGATAATAATTGAGGATTATACTTGTGATGTGGTTCCCGGGTGGTGTTTGTTCAACCCTTATTAGTGAACTACTTGGAATTGGATGGTAATTATGTCACCATTTATAGCATGCGACTGAACTTTTGGGTTGAGCTGGTTGTAGCGAAGGATTTCTTAATTTGCTATGTAAGGTTCTGTAGTGAGCATTTACCTTGGGCAGTGGTCCTTTGGGATTTGACCTATTGATTAATTTTGACTGAGTTCTTGCGTGAGAAACTGCACTTAATTGAGCTAAGCCAAATCGTTTTGTTAATCGTTGGATTTGAGGTGTTTTGGTTCATCGTTTGTAGCCGTTGGAGTTTTGCATGGCTGTTTTGGGTTGGTAAAGAAGTTTAAGACCTTGTGTCTTTGCTTTGCTCAGTTGGCATTCTTCGAATTCGAGGTCGAATTCCTTTAAGGGGGGGAGAGTGTAATAGTGCAAAACCTCGCTCCAACTTTGGGCCGTTCGCCGGGAGTGTTTTGGCCGTCCGGCAGGTATTCTCGGGGGTGGTCGGCCCGAGCATCTCCCCCTCCCCTCGACGTTCCTCCGCGTCCCTGTTGCCACGCCCTACTTCTTTGCCATTGCCGCCACTGCCAGCCAGCCTCCCAGCCGCCTCCTCCCTCGGGGCCTCCTCCTCGTGTGCGCTCCTCCCCGCGGCCTCGAGCCGGTGAGGCGGCGTTAGCGCTGAGCTTCAGCCCGAGATCTTCAAATAGCCTAGTTCGAGAAGTCACGATGAGTCTTCTGATTTGCTTCCTCGATCACGGACTTGAGCCACTAAAGAAGCAAGTAAAATTAGCAATGGCCAAGCTAGGTCAAGCACAATGTTAATTATTAGTCAAACCCAAGATCAAGAAAGACTGGAAGAGACTTTCGTACATGTCGTAGTTCACATTCTGGACCATGATCTGCGCTGTCACTCCCAGGAAAACATGTCTTAGGGACTGCCAAATGAGATTTGTCCTGACTGTTTTGACAGGGTTTACTGATTTACCATTTGTGTGGTCTTGTTGTTTGCCTCCTTAGCCTGGGGATGAGCACTAGCTAAGGAATGCTTTGTGATGTTAGCTAAGGAATGCAAGCAAGCCTGGGGATGAGCAAATGCAAGCAATCTCCGTCTGGTGGAATATTTTTTTGCCTTTTGTTTTGTTAGGTTTGTTGGTACTTAAAGTGGGAGTGCTTTTTGATCAAATAAGTTCAGAAAAGCAGTTTGATATCGGTATTGTTTCTATTGTTGTGTTTACTAGGAGCTGCACTTAATCGCCTGTTAGGAACCTGGGATAACCCATCATAATGCACATGCATTCGGCTACAAGATGTTCTTGCATCCTAGATGTATTATGTACTAACTAGGATATTTCTTTTTTTGTATTCATATTGGGTTTGTACTGCAAATCGTAAAATGTTTGAGATAGACTATTGGCTGCATTTGATTATTTATATTGACACTTTTTAATTGCTATACTTTCCATTTTAACTTTATTGTTGCCTTTTGTTTTGTAGGATGAGACTATGGTGATAAATGATAATGATTGATTGCTTGAGATGTTGCTAGCTTAATTTAGTACTTCTTATGATGTAATCTAAATATTATTGACTTGTCGTATTGTCTCTTTATATGAAACATGGAGTTGTATTGTCACTTTATGAAACATGGAGTTGTGGACCTCATGATCATTTTATTGACTTATTGTAATATTATTTACGTATCATTCTATGTTTCGAAACTTATCATCGGCTAGCTAATTAGTGTTATATGTGTGCTTTATGCGGTATCTGTTTTTGCGCGTTATTCGACAAAAATTATTTGATACCGTATCGATTCCGTTCCGTATTCGATTCGAATCCGCTACCGATATTATCCGCGCCGTATCCGTATCCGGTGCTATCCGAATCTGATTCCGAATCCGACAAAAAATATAGTTTAGGATATGGAAAGAGCGATATCCGATCGAATCCGATCCGATTGCACCCCTAGCTAGGAGGAGTTGGTGGCCGCATGATGCTACATCATTGTGTCAAAGGTGTCACTTTGTATCTTCTAAATATCCTCCTGCATTCTGTTAAAGATGTTCTAGAACAACAAAGTGCTTTACTTTCTTTGAACGGCTTTAAACTAGACCGGTTTAGCGTCCTTTCGTATGTAACATTTGTCAGTTTGGTTCCTTATTCTTGCTGTCGCACAAGTTTCGCTGCGTATGAAGCTACTATACACATTGAGCCAAATAAAGTACTTTGTTTTCCTCTACTAAGGACGTTTCCCTTCGTAGATACTCCCTCTGTCTAAGTTTATAAAACTTATTTCTTTTAGGCACCTAGACTAAAAGATATTTAAAATGACTAGATTATACCTAATTATTGTTACTAAGCATTATATTTAATGTATGTATATGGAGAATATGAAATAAAGATAGATATTTATATATAGAGAACATCATGTTAATTTGTATTGGAATATGAAATAGTCCTATATTTATCGATAAGATTATTAAAAAAGTATGTCTTGTAAATTTAGACGGAAGGAGTAATATTTATCAGTTTGGTTGCTTATTCAATTCGTGTTGCGAAATGTTAAGCGTCACCAATGTGCAAGCTAGATGTAAAGTCTCCGAGCCTGCGGCGCCGATGGTGGCCTATTCCACTCCACTGCTCGGAGGCTGAGGTTGAAAGTTGCAGATCGGAGCGCATAGAAGCCTCCTTTGATCTGCATCTTGCCGGATTTGTTGGAGATGGAGGGCGGCGTTGGTCTGTAGCAAGGCCCGCCTGGCAATCTCCAGTAGTCCAGTGGTATCGCTGCCTTATGCGCTCTGGCGGGGCGCACTACTACGATCGCCTCATCGCGACCCCCATCATCTGGGGTAGGTCCGAGCCGAAGTGATATATCATCCGCCGGTTCCAAATTCAACCGGCGGTGATAATATTATCACCGCCGTTCAAACTTCAATCGGCGATGATAAGAATAGTTTCAATTTTTCGCAAAGAATGGAGGTAATATCATTGCGGTTTAATAGAGAACCGCAGTGATAAGAAGATATTACCGGTTTATATGTAAAACCGTAGTGATTTATTTTTGCCGGTTCTATAGTAAAACCGGCGTGATAAGACCATTTTCACCGCGGTTTTACTATAGAACCGACGATATTATTATCGTTCCCCATTATTAGTTGATGCATGAACATAATAAACATTGTAATTTATCTCGCATGTAACATATGAAAGCATAATTAGTTAAAAAACAGAACATATGAAAGCAAATTTGTAATTTGCGGATATGTATTAATTAAAATAACATTTACAAAGCATAATTTGTTCAAGATTACATATTTAGTCCTAATTATAATAGTCTAATGGCGCGAAGCCCTATATCCAAAACTCGTCGTCGCTGTCATCCTCCTCCTCGTCGCCGAGTCGCCGCTTGATGTGCGGCGGTGCTCGCCCTCCTTCTCATCCGAATCCGATTCGGTGGCGGAGTTGGTCTTGCCCCAACGCCGCGATTCCTCGCCGCCGTCATTGTAAATGCGTCGCCATTGTCGTCGTCCTCCTCCTCCTTTGCCTCCTCTTCCTCCTCCTCCGCCTCCACCTCCTCCTCCTTCTCCTCCTCCTTCTGTAGCGACGGATCAGTGGGGCTCTGACCAACACGTGCACGCTTCTTAGGGGGTGCCATTGTTGCAACAAAAGTGGATTGTGTGGGGGCTGCAACAAGAGTGGATTGTGTGGATTGTGACAAGAGTGGATTGGATGCAACAATACTGGCATTATATAGAGGCAGAATGGGAAGGGCAACAGTTGGCAGAGGAATGTGAAGCGCAACGGTTGGCGCGGCAGAGGAACGGGCAAGCGCGACGGTTGGCTGGCGCGGGAGTTGGAACGTTCGAGTATCACTGCCGGTTAATACCTATAGCCGGCAGTGATATATTACTGCCGGTTTAATTTATAGCCGGCAGTGATATTTAAATTTTACTGCCGGTTCGTATATTCAACCGGCAGTGATATGTATTTTCCCGCGCAACGCAATTTTCCCCGCGTAGTATGACCTTATCACTGCCGGTTCTGCACAGAACCGGCAGTGATAAGGTATTTTCCACAATATGACCTTATCATCGCTTTCTTGGCGAGCCGCAGATGATAAGCTATTTATATAGCAATCTTCACCTGACCGACGCATTTCCACGGCCGAGCAGAAGAGAGGAGCGCTCTTTGCTCGGGTGTATTTTTCGTGGAGAGGTCTTTGCCAAATTTGGTGTCGATATTTTGTTCATATTTTTCATCGAATCGACATCTTCTCCGTCGAGCAAAACAAAGAGGAGCTGTATTATCTTGGGGAGTTGCTGCTGAAAAATTGTATTAAAATTTTTCGAGGTTACTGACTTGATGTATGTTATATTTGTCGTAAAATTTTACTTTACAGAGTGCTATAGATGTTGATAATTGCTGATTGTACGGTGTGAACAGTTTATGTCGGTACTGCTCAAATTAAGATCTAGCTAAATTATTGAATAAATTATAATTCATATTGTAGCTAAATTATTGAATAAATTATAATTCACTGCCGATTTTTAATAGTAAAGGATTGCTAGATGATCAATTATAAATAGTGAGAATTGCTAGTTGAATATTTAAATAATGGGAAATGGTAGATGGATTTTGCAATAATGAAAGTTAGAACATAAATAATTATTTAGAAATATATCCTTATATTCAATTATATGCTTGTTTGTTGTAGATTAATTTAATTTAATAGCTAGCGCTACATAACAAAATGAAATGAAGAAATCTTCTAAATAATTAAAAATGCTAGATGGATATTTGAATAGTGAAAAAGGTTTGATGTATTATATAGGCAAAATTGCTAGATGTATTTGTAAAACTAATCATTTACAATTATATATTGTTATTTGCATAAATTCATATCCATTTTAGTGATGTAGTGGATGTTTAAGTAATAAAATTGCTAGATGGACAATTATGCATAATTGTAATTAATTTAATTAATGAAAATTTGTTATATGGATTTTTAATAGTAAAGATTGCTAGATGATCAATTATAAATAGTGAGAATTGCTAGTTGAATATTTAAATAATGGGAAATGGTAGATGGATTTTGCAATAATGAAAGTTGGAACATAAATAATTATTTAGAAATATATCCTTATATTCAATTATATGCTTGTTAATTTGTTGTAGATTAATTTAATTTAATAGCTAGCGCTACATAACAAAATGAAATGAAGAAATCTTCTAAATAATTAAAAAATGCTAGATGGATATTTGAATAGTGAAAAAGGTTTGATGTATTATATAGGCAAAATTGCTAGATGTATTTGTAAAACTAATCATTTACAATTATATATTGTTATTTGCGCTATGTGCTTATAATGTGTTTATCGCTTTTAATTAATTAGCAATGCATGACTACTATAAAGAATAAATTATTTTGATATCGCTTTGTTCATATAACGAAATGTAGTTTGATATAATTAATCGTAGATGGACCGAAGGTGGATGTATGACACGGACCGTCGTGGTGCGTAGTTCTTTAATGGTGTGACTTGTTTTCAATGCGTCATGCACACAAGTCGAGAAACCCGCGGACTATATGTGTTGTCCATGCTGATTGCAAAAATGAGAAGATGTTTTGTAACATAGAGTCGACACGCGCACACTTGCTTCAAGGGGTTTCAAGGTCGGCTATACCGTTGGAGTGAGCACGGTGAAGATGATATTGTACATGAAGGGCAACACATTGATGAAGATGATATTGTACATGAAGGGCAACACATTGATGGAGATGACGGAGACAACGATATGACGGCGTGGAAGATGCGTTCGTTGATACCCACGAAGATGATCTAGATCAAATGTCGCGGATGGGGAGGGGACTTCACGAGTGAAAGGGAGTTTCAAAAGTTCCAACAGATGGTAGAAGACTCTACAACGCCATTGTACCCGGCTGCAAGGAGGAGCACGTAAAGTCGCATACCGTGCTTTCACTATCGCAGCTTGAAGGCAAGCAATGGTTGGTCCGATAAGAGCTTTATCGAGTCGTTATGTCTCTTGGGGACTTGCTTCCAGAGGGTAACGTGTTGCCTTCAACTACGCATCGTGCCAAGCAGTTGTCCGCCTGCTGGGACCGGAAGTACAAAGAATACACGCATGTCCAAACGATTGCATATTGTATCGCAATGAGTTTGCGCACATGGATGCTCGTGTTGTTTGCAAAGCAAAGCGGTATAAGGGCAACGACGCCGATATCGAGAACGAAGATGTCGGGTGAGGCGAAGAAGAAGAGGTGTCCCCGTAAGGTGGTGTGGTATTTCCTATAATCCCCGTCAAGCGATTGTTTGCGAACAAAAGGCATGCCCAATTGTTACGATGGCACGCCAAGAGCGTGAAGAAGGATGGAATGCTCAGACATTCTCGCCGATTTCGGCAATGGAGGAACATCGATGTAAAATATAAGAAGCGCTTGTATATGATGTGAGGAATATAAGGTTCGGGTTGAGTACAGATGGGATGAATCCTTTTGGCAACATGAGTAGTCGCTACAAAGACTTGGCCGGTGACTTTATGCATCTACAACCTTCCTCCTTGGCTTTGCATGAAGCGAAAGTACATTATGATGCCACTATTGATCCAAGGGCCTGTGCAACCCGGCAATGATATCGATGTGTACCTCAAACCATTGGTTGAAGATCTTCTAATATTGTGGACCGATGGTGCAGTGTATGGGATGAGTATAAAAGAGAAAACTTTATCCTACAGCATTATTGTTTGTAACCATTAATGATTATCCCGCTTGGTAACTGTCGGGCCGCATTTAACAAAAGGCTTCAACGGATGCGCCCAAAGGTTCGGATGATACAGCTAGCCAGTCAAGTGAAGAAATTAAAAAATGGCTTACATGCGGCATCGAGGTTCCTCCGTAAGGATCACCCATACCGCAATAATAAGAGAGCTTTTGACGACAAAGGAGACCGCATTAGCTCAAGAATCGATCGAAACAGATATTTGCCGTCAGAAAGGACCTTACAATTATTCACGAAAGGGAGCCGGCAGACATCTATTCCGACTTCCCGGATAAGGCTCCTTTGTGGAAAAAGAAATCAATATTTTGGATCCTACCTTATTGGCAAAGACTGGAAGTTCGACACGCAATCGACGCCATGCACATAGAGAAGAACGTGTGATAGCTTGCTTGGTATCTCATCGACATACCGCAAAACGAAAGATACACTTCAAGCAAGGATGGACCTCAAGATATGAAACCGAGGAAGGAGCTACATCATTAATAAATGGATACAGCAAAAAGTACCTTCCCGCAACCGCTACACTTTGAGCAAGAAAGAGAAAATTAGCGCTAGAATGCTTGCACGGAATCAAAGTTCCGCTCGTTACTCGCTAACATAAAGAGACTAGTCTCAATGAAAGACTTAAAGTTAATTGGTATGAAGTCTCACGATTGCCACGTGATGATGACACGATGCTTTCAATTGCAATTAGGGGTTCGCGCCAGAGAAAGTCCGAGACCCAATTATCAAGTTGTGTTCATTCTTCAACGCGATTTCACGTAAGGCCATCGATCCATTAATACTAGACAAGCCGCAGAAGACGTGGTTCACACTGCGCGTGCTTGAGATGTGTTTCTCTATCTTTTTTGATATTATGGTCCATCTCATTGTTCACATTGTGAAAGAGATACTAATTCTGGTCCCGTATTTCTACATCGATGTACCCTTCGAGAGATTCATGGGGTTATAAAGAAATATGTTCAGAATCAAATCGACCGAAGGCTGCATTGCCGATGGTCGGGGAACCGAGGAGGTCATTGAGTTCTCTACGATTATATGGATCTCAAACCGATGGTGTGCTCAGATTCTCTAGCATGAGGGAAGGCTACAGGAAAGGGACACTAGGCGAGAAATCAAGACGTATTAGCAATCTAGCTGATTTACACAAGCACATTTCGCAGCTTTTGGGACAATCGGCCAGGTGGCCCCATATGTCGACATGCACAAGAACGTATATCCAAAACAAACCTGTGGAGGTCGAGGGTTGGCTCGCGAGAGAGCACAGAGATAATTTCGCGATTGGTTGTGTAGACACATGATGCGACGGAGACAGATCGCACTCGCTTGAAATTGTTGGCTCGTGGACCGCAACTACAATTCGGACATTCCAAGGATACGACATAAATGGTTTTACATTTTATACAAGAGCGCAAGATAAAAAGAGCACCAATCAAAATAGCGGTATCCGTGATAGATGCCTATGATAAGAATGGAAATAGGCAAACCTACTACGGATTCATAGAAGAGATTTGGGAGCTTGACTATGGTCCTTGAAGGTCCTCTCTTTCGGTGCCAATGGGTCGACTTCCTGGCCAAGTGAATATCGACAAGTACGGCATCACTACCGTGGACCTCAAACTCGCTTGACACAGAGAAGAACCATTCGTACTTGCTAATTTCAGGACACAAATCTTCTTTGTAATCAATCTCGCTAACAAGGAGCGCCACGTGGTTAATCGAGGAAAAGAAGGATTGTCGGAGTTGAGAATGTTGTCGACGAGGAAGAGTACAACCAATTCGATGAGCTTCTTTGGAGAGGATGTTGACCTAAGTACCATGGAAGACAAAGGATTTGTTACATACATACGCGATCATAACGAAGGTCGAGTCGTAGCTTAGTTGTAGTAATGAAATGTATGCTTTTGTATGAATGGCATGTTTATTTTCTCATATGTAACAATTAATGTAATATATGCAATAATGGAAATTGAGGTTATGCTTTCTTTTGATCAAATTGAAAGTTTTATCAAGATTTGGATTTTTGTGATTTTGATCGCACTTGAATTTGTTCGAATTTGACAAAGATTTGGTGCAATCACCGCAATCCAACTAAGAAAAGTTTCCAAAAATTCTGAAACAAAATCATGGATGTACATCTCATCTTACCCCATCTACATATAAAATTTCATGATCAAATTCGCCCTATATTAAGAGTAATAAAAAGACAAATTTTAATGTAACATGGGCAAGAGCTTATCACCGCCAATTGTACAATGGACCGGCAAGAGATTTCACTATCACCGCCGGTTGTACAATGGACCGGCAGAGATTCCACTATCACCGCCGGTTGTACATGGACCGGAAGGATATATGATCACCGCCGTTGGTATGACCAACCGGCAAAGGATATTCCACCACTATAAATAGAAACGCCGCGTTTTCCTCTCATTTACCTTAGCCCTCAGCCCGCGCCTCCTCTCGCTTTTACATTGCATGCCCGCCGAAGCCTCGACGCCGCTGCTGCCATCACCGCTGTGGTTCGCTGCTGAGCCTCGCCGCCGCCGACTTGCCGCTGCCGCTCGCCGCTGACCGCCAAGGCCGCGACCAGATCGCCCGCTGCCTCCCCACTGCCGCTTTCACCTCCCCACCGCCTCCCGCCGCCGCCGACCTCCCCACCATCTCCGCCCCGCTTTGGTAATCGCTTTGCATGATGCGAATGTGGTTGTGCAGATGTGAATGTGCGATGTGAATGTGCATGTGATTGTGATACGCATCGTGCCAAGCAGTTGTCCGCCTGCTGGGACTGGAAGTACAAAGAATACACGCATGTCCAAACGATTGCATATTGTATCGCAATGAGTTTGCAGACATGGATGCCTGTGTTGTTTGCAAAGCAAAGCGGTATAAGGGCAACGACGCCGATATCGAGAACGAAGATGTCGGGGTGAGGCGTAAGAAGAAGAGGTGTCCCCGTAAGGTGGTGTGGTATTTCCCTATAATCCCCCGTCTGAAGCGATTGTTTGCGAACAAAAGGCATGCCCAATTGCTACGATGGCACGCCGAAGAGCGTAAGAAGGATGGAATGCTCAGACACCCTGCTGATTCTGTGCAATGGAGGAACATCGACAGAAAATATAAGAAGCGCTTTGCATATGATGTGAGAATATAAGGTTCGGGTTGAGTACGATGGGATGAATCCTTTTGGCAACATGAGTAGTCGCCACAAAGACTTGGCGGTGACTTTATGCATCTACAACCTTCCTCCTTGGCTTTGCATGAAGCGAAAGTACATTATGATGCCACTATTGATCCAAGGGCCTGAGCAACCCGCAATGATATCGATGTGTACCTCAAACCATTGGTTGAAGATCTTCTAATATTGTGGACCGATGGTGTATGCAGGTATGGGATGAGTATAAAAGAGAAAACTTTATCCTACGTGCATTATTGTTTGTAACCATTAATGATTATCCCGCTCTTGGCAACTGTCGGGCCGCACGACAAAAGGCTTCAACGGATGCGTCCAAAGGTTCGGATGATACAGACTAGCCAAGGGTGAAGAACAATAAAAATGGCTTACATGCGGCATCGTAGGTTCCTCCGTAAGGATCACCCATACCGCAATAATAAGAGAGCTTTTGACGGGACAAAGGAGACGCATTAGCTCAAGAATCGACCGGGAAACAGATATTTGCCGCAGTAAAGGACCTTACAATTATTCACGGAAAGGAGCCGGAAGACATCTATTCCGACTTCCGGGATAAGGCTCCTTTGTGGAAAAAGAAATCAATATTTTGGATCCTACCTTATTGGCAAAGACTGGAAGTTCGACACGCAATCGACGCCATGCACATAGAGAAGAACGTGTGATAGCTTGCTTGGTATCTTCTCGACATACCGCAAAACGAAAGATACACTTCAAGCAAGGATGGACCTCAAGATATGAAATCGAGGAAGGAGCTACATCACGAATAAATGGATACAGCAAAAAGTACCTTCCCGCACTGCTACACTTTGAGCAAGAAAGAGAAAATTAGCGCTTATGAATGCTTGCACGGAATCAAAGTTCCGCTCGTTACTCGCTAACATAAAGAGACTAGTCTCAATGAAAGACTTAAAGTTAATTGGTATGAAGTCTCACGATTGCCACGTGATGATGACACAGATGCTTCCAATTGCAATTAGGGGTTCTGCCAGAGAAAGTCCGAGACCCAATTATCAAGTTGTGTTCATTCTTCAACGCGATTTCACGTAAGGCCATCGATCCATTAATACTAGACAAGCCGCAGAAGACGTGGTTCACACTCGTGCGTGCTTGAGATGTGTTTCCTCTATCTTTTTTGATATTATGGTCCATCTCATTGTTCACATTGTGAAAGAGATACTGAATTCTTGGTCCCGTATTTCTACATCGGATGTACCCTTCGAGAGATTCATGGGGTTATAAAGAAATATGTTCAGAATCAAATCGACCGGAAGGCTGCATTGCCGATGGTCGGGGAACCGAGGAGGTCATTGAGTTCTGCGTCGATTATATGGATCTCAAACCGATTGGTGTGCTCAGATCTCGGCATGAGGGAAGGCTACAGGAAAGGGACACTAGGCGAGAAATCAAGACGTACTAGCAATCTAGCTGCATTTACACAAGCACATTTCGCAGCTTTTGGGACAATCGGTTGTGGTGGCCCCATATGTCGACATGCACAAGAACGTGCTATCCAAAACAAACCCAGGGAGGTCAGAGGGTTGGCTCGCGAGAGAGCACAGAGATAATTTCGGCGATTGGTTGTGTAGACACATGATGCGTACGGAGACAGACTAGACTCAGTTGAAATTGTTGGCTCAGGGACCGTCAACTACAATTCGGACATTCCAAGGATACGACATAAATGGTTTTACATTTTATACAAGAGCGCAAGATAAAAAGAGCACCAATCAAAATAGCGGTATCCGTATAGATGCCTATGACAAAGAATGGAAATAGGCAAACCTACTACGGATTCATAGAAGAGATTTGGGAGCTTGACTATGGTCCTTGAAGGTCCCTCTCTTTCGGTGCCAATGGGTCGACTTCCCACGGCGTGAATATCGACAAGCACGGCATCACTACCGTGGACCTCAAACTCGCTCGGATACTGAGAAGAACCATTCGTACTTGCTAATTCGTGACACAAATCTTCTTGTAATCGACCGGCTAACAAGGAGCGCCACGTGGTTAATCGAGGAAAAAGAAGGATTGTCGGAGTTGAGAATGTTGTCGACGAGGAAGAGTACAACCAATTCGATGAGCTTCCCCTTTGGAGAGGATGTTGACCTAAGTACCATGGAAGACAAAGTGAAGCTTACATACATACGCCGCGATCATAACGAAGGTCGAGTCGTAGCTTAGTTGTAGTAATGAAATGTATGCTTTCTTTTGTATGAATGGCATGTTTATTTTCTCATATGTAACAATTAATGTAATATATGCAATAATGGAAATTGAGGTTATGCTTTCTTTTGATCAAATTGAAAGTTTTATCGCATTTGGATTTTTGTGATTTTGATCGCACTTGAATTTGTTCGAATTTGACAAAGATTTGGTGCAATCACCGTGCAATCCAACTAAGAAAAGTTTCCAAAATTCTGAAACAAAATCATGGATGTACATCTCATCTTACCCCATCTACATATAAAATTTCATGATCAAATTCGTCCTATATTAAGAGTAATAAAAAAGACAAATTTTAATGTAACATGGGCAAGAGCTTATCACCGCCAATTGTACAATGGACCGCGAAGAGTATTCACTATCACTTTGGTTGTACAATGGACCGGCAAGATAGTATTCCACTATCACCGCCGGTTGTACAATGGACCGGCGAAGATATCTATCCTTGCCGGTTGGTATGACCAACCGCAGTGATATTCCACCACTATAAATAGAAACGCCGCGTCTTCCTCTCATTTACCTTAGCCCTAGCCCGCCTCTCGCTTTTATAAGCGCGTCGCCTCTGAGCTCCTCGACGCCGCGCGCCTCACCCACCGCCGCCGGTTCGCTGGCTGTGAGCTCCCGCCGCCGCCTCGACTTTGGCCGCCGTCGCCTCGCTTCGCCTCGGACCGCTGCGTCGCCGACTCAGATCGGCCCGTCTCCTCCTCACTGTCGCTTTCACCTCCCCACCGCCTCCCCGTCGCCGACCTCCCCACCATCTCCGCGCGCCGCCTTGGTATCGCTTCTTGCGATGTGCGAATGTGGTTGTGCAGATGTGAATGTGCGATGTGAATGTGCATGTGATTGTGAATGTGATTGTGAATGTTTCAGATGTGCATGTGCAGATGCTAAGGGCGACCAATTCATTTGGCTTGGGGACCTAGCATGTGGGTATAGTGTTCAAGGAGGATTTGGGACTGCAATAGACAATTTGTGACAACTAATCTCAGATTTTCAAGGCTCGCTTGTTGCTCTGTGATGAACTAGGGTAAAAGTATGACCGTAACATTTATCTCTCTGCTTTTTAGGCCTTGAACTGTAGACTGTTATTTTCAATCATATTTTACGTCAAGACTTGTTATGCTAGCTCCTGTGTTCTGATGCTATTAGAGTCAGTCACCAGTGACACTGTGTCTTGCGCAGACTTGATTAGTTTGAATCTGAACTGATACTTACTCATTAATTCCTGATTAGTTTGATATTTGCTCAGTTCTGATTAATATATTCTAGTTCTTTCGCGAACTCATTTAATACCGAAGGTAATCCGATGAGACCGACAAAAAATGATAGTTCTAGCTAATAAAGTTGAGTATCTCCTATTAATGCAAATGATAGTTCTAGCTAATAAATTTGAGTATCTCCTATTAATGCAAATGATATTTCTAGCTAATAAATTTGAGGCGCCACTCGTATTTCCATATTTTTCTTATGGCTTTGTTGATATGTTTCACCCTATTGATAGATATCCTATATTTGGTTGTTGCTTTTGGTTGTTTGGTAACATTTCCTTGAATAAGATGAAGGATGGTTCTATGCTAGATGAGCTTACACAAAACAATTAGATTTACATCCTTGAAAGACCTACTTATGGACTTATAGTACACCATTCCCGAGTGTGCAATGTGCTATTTATCTAGTGTAATATTATGTTGTTAATATGGAGGATAATGTGGCATTAATGTAAAGGAAACCTTTAGTATGTTATCTAATGCTTATAATGGATATAATATGCCTAATCTATTAGTATGTGCATTGGAGAAGCATGTCCAAGTACCACATTTGCCTTAGCATCATAAAAATCTGGTTCCTTTCTATCTTGTCAGCACTCAGTTCTTGTTTATGTGTGAAAAAAATTAGTAATTTGCACATGCTCTTTTGAAGGGATTGTTGGTTTAATCCCATGAGTATGTTATTCCATTGTTTTAGTGGTTCGGTTCAAAAGATGTATTGTGATAAAAAACATTTGTATTAATACAATCACAAACACATTTTTGATGAGAGAAGTGTAATTAATCTAGTCTAATATGATGTCATATAATTGGATATTATTTTTTGTCGAGTCTCATCGGATTACCTTTTGTTGGCCATTATGTGTTCATGGATAGCTACATGCTATGGAAGACTAACGAATTATTACTAAGGTAAGGTTGTCACAAATTAGTCTATTACTCGTCCCTTGTGGCGAGGAGGGCCTTTGGGCAACCCGACATCTGAGAACACTCAAAATAAACAAGTTGAGCTTTATGCTAGTTGCCTTGTGAATTCACATCTGCACATGTGCTGCTTTTGATCATTTTGCTCTGTGGTTATTTATATTGCGCCAAAAGTAAACTTCAATTTGGTGCTTTGTATATCTTCTTGAAAGATGTATACATGTGTTGTAAATATTTGTTTCGTAAAGATGTATACATGTGTTGTAAATATTTGTTTCGTAAAGATGTATACATGTGTTGTAAATATTTGTTTTGTGCCACTAATTGTAATAGTAAGTAGTTGTAGTTCATTTAGTTAATAGTTGTGCCACTAATTGTAATAGTAAGCAGTTGTATGAAATTTCAAGATTCATTATATACCGAGAGTTACAAAAAAGAGAAAAGTCTGACAAGTTTATAGAGTTTAAACTTGCTAGAATTTTCTCTTGTTTGTAACTCTCGATATATAATGAATTTGATCCTACAATTTTATGTGTATGTATATTTTGTTGACCAAAAATGTATGTGTTTAAAAAAAATAAGCCCCTGCAAGTTCAAGAAGCATGGGTGTCACGAAAATTTCAGAGAGGGAAGCCATGTTCTATGAAGATATAGAACATGAAATTTTTCATTGGAAAAGTTGGACACGCAGGACTCCATGATCAATGAAGAAGAGGAGCGGAGGAAGCCTATAGACAAAGGGTACGCGAAAAGAAGACAAAGAACTAAGTCCCAAGTCCATTTCTGCTTAACATGCCTCCTCATGGCTTCCTTCTCTGTAAATGGACGCCTCGTGACATCCATGCTTCTTGAACTTGCAGGGCTTATTTTTTTTAAAATCATTTTAGTGTGGAATATATTCTTAAGAATATATGAATTTTTTCATATTATTTTTCATTTCGAGATGTATATGTATCATGTGATTTTTTTCTCATGTATAAGTATCATTTTAAAGTTACATGTGCACATTTTGGAATGCTAGGAATGGCCTCGAATCAGGGACAAGTGCCAGAGGGAGTTCGGCCCTCGAATGTAGACGAAGTAGGAGTGGGTAGCCCAAGTGGCTACTTGAACCTACAGGATATTGATATGGAGCAACCTGACGCCACAGCCATGGACCAAACTGACGCCCCTGCTATGGGCCAAGCTGACGCCACTGCCATGGACCAAGCTGACGCGACTAACATGGGCGAGGTAAAGTATTAGTACGTTGTGATTCCCAAAATATTGTAGGGTCATACGACTAATAACAAGATCCAATTGTAGGCTCAAACGTCGGGTGAACAAAGCCGGCGCAGTGTCGTGGGTCCGAGCAAGATGCCGGCGTTCTCAACATACTCCAGCTCTCGGAAGTCGGGAACTCGCTATACCAAGCATCGGCGTTGGCGCCGACAGACAAACCTGCGGAGTACTTGCTAGGGATAACGTGCCCATCAGCTATAGATCATGGACCGGCCGCGAAGGTGATCAGTGGGTGGTTCCCGATGACCTGAAAGACTCGCTATGGGGCAAGCTACAACACGTATTCCATTTCCCCCAAGGGTCAGAGTTGGTTGCAAAGAAACGTGCACTAAGTATCATGTGCACATGCTGGAAGAATTGGAAGACTCACCTGAGTAAGAACTATGTGAAGAAGAATGTCACGCCAAATTTTAACACGTTTCCAAAGATAAGGGAATTTTGGAAGGACTTTGTGGAGTCTGAGAATTTCAAGAAGCCTGCATAAAGGAGTCGAAGAACAAGGCTAACGCGGATAAGAATATGTACCCTCACACACTAGGCCTTCGTGGCTACGTGAAGAAAATACCTGCATGGGATAGCCGCGAACAAGAGCTAATCCTCAAGGGCGTTACTCCTGCGACGGCCGAGTTCACTGCACGATCAAAGCACCGGTTGTTTGGGAGGGGGCTTCTGTCTCGAAGATGGCGGCTTGAGCCGGGAGCGATAGAGCCCGGAGGTGTCGCAGAAAATATCGATGCTCACGTGGAGTCTTCCCAAGGGCTTTTCAAGCCACAAAGGAGAATGATGAGCCGATCGTTGCTCTGGGTAACAAGGAGCATCTGGCGCACTTTAGAGGAGTTGGTTTGGTGCCGTGGAAAGAAGGCTTCCCGGTGACGCATTGTCGTACAAGCGGTCGAAAAGACTAAGCGAAGATGAACGCAAGCGTCAATACAACTTGCTGTGGCAAGGCGCTAGATGAAGAGAGAACGGTTGAATCAAGTTGTGGAGCAAGCGAGATGAAAGCTCTCAACTCACGACCGCCACTCGATGACGACCCTCGGAACCTCGATCCACGGTGTTCTTAAGAGCAGTGCGCCACAACGATTCCGGAGAGCATCGACTCCATTTTCGATGGATGACATCACGAACCGACACCGTGCAAGCTGCATTTGTCCGCACATGGCATTACCATCAAGGTGGCTGATGGCGGGGCTTGGCCATGCGCCTCGCAGTCGCGAGTTACCGCCGCCCAATACCGGGGGATTCGCCAGGTCGAAGTAAACGGTGTAGTCCGACAATATCGCAAAATGGAGGTAGAGATTCTGGCGAGGACGGAAAAAACAAACTTGGAGAAAACGTGCATGGCTTCTCGCGTGGCGCAAGAGCTTGATTATGTTCGCCTCGGACGATGAGGACGACAACGACGACGATGATGATGAGCCGCACTCTCCACACGCAGACACATGCCGCCACGAAAAGTGCAACTCCTCCGCCACACCAAGTAGGACAAGTCCAACTCCTCCGCCGGCACCATCCACAAAGGACCAACTCCTCCGGCACCGGCCAGAAAAGTCCAACTCCTCCGCCGCACCATCCGAAAAAGTCCAACTCCTCCTCCGCACCGGCCAGAAAAGTCCAACTCCTCGGTAGGCACATAAGAAGAGTCGAACATCGGACCATCTCGAAGTCCGCATCGTCTTGTACCAAATCTCGGTCATCTGTGAAGGCAACACACCTCGGAAGAAATTATTGCCGATATGATCAAGAAGAACGCAAAGAGCAAACGAAGGCGAGGTAACATCTCACTTCCAAAAGGTGCCATCACCCGAGAAGACTAAAGTCGATGCTAATGCGCAGGAGTTTTTCTTGAGTATGGCAAAAGCCAAAGAGACAGTATGGCTTCAACCTTCGAAATGTGGGACTACGAGCGATCTCCGTAAAGCAAAACTTGAAGATGGCTAGTCTTTGGCGTCGATGTCGCAAGCTCAAAAAGATGCTCTTGAACAACGCCGTAATTACGAGCTAGGTCTAAGCCGAAGTACATTAAGGGCAACCGATGGCTCCCCAAAAGATTTAGAGAACCTAACAACAAAATTGCGGCGCGTCCATCAAGATATTACATGCAGCGTGCCAAGAGGGTATGTGGCGATCCCATGAAATACAAAGATTCGGATTTTCACAATGGGGATGGCATGTTCAGTTAGAGTTCGTGAATTGTATATGTTGTACCGCTAGATGCTCTGGACGCGTCCTTCGGTCGACTGTGGACTTTGTAAGTCTCTATTTATATTATTGTATATTCTTCTACCGTTCAATCAGTATGTCTAACTTCTTTTTACATATGTAGAATGGAGATACGATTATGTGCAAAAAATAAGGATGAAGATTTAGGATTTCTCGATCCGGGGCTTGTTAACGAGACACTCGTCCGTGATAACCCAAAGTTTGTTGAAGACTATTTATTTAAGACTTTCTTCAAGCTGAGAAAGAAAACTCAAGCTGAGAAAGAAAACCTCCTTACTTGTACCCTATAACTTTCAGTACGTATTACCCTACTTCTAATATTGTTTTACTATTTTTATGCGTGACACGATGTAGGACTAATAGGTCGTGTTAACATATATGTCTAGTTATCATTTGGGTCCTCCTCGTCATCGAGTTAGAAGCTAGCAGGGTTTATGTCTTGGACTCGTTGAGAAAAGAACTTCGTGAGTATGAACATAATTTTTGGAAGATGATGAACAGGTAAACTCGATCATTGCGTTATTGCTCTAGTAATATTTTATTCTATTGTATTTAAGGTTAATTACTATTTAAAATCATTCATAGCGCATTCACACGGTATTGCAAGAAAGGTGGTCCGCATCTTCCCTACAGGACAACTTTCAAAGTAATAACAGACTTTCCATGCATGAGACAGGACCAGGGAAATAGTTTATGCGCATACTACGTATGTACAAATTTACATTCAATTGTCACGAAGACTGTCGGCTATAACGAAGCCATGGTATATAATTACACATTCATGCCTACTTTTCTTTCATTTAACATCTATCATCATTAATTAAATTTCTCTTTTCTTCAATAACAGCGCTCCAAGCTGAGAACCAATCAGTTACTGTCGAAAGAAATTTTAGCAATTCAAGAGCATATCGCTGGATTCATTGACGAACAGGTCATCGATCCAAAGGGCGAGTTCCACGACGGAAGCTTCGATCTAAAGTGAACGAGATGTACTCACATAACATTTGTGAACAGACTATTAATTGTAAAAAACTAAATATTGTGATGTTTTAATATATTTTAATTATGATCTAACGACGCTTCATATACTATATATTTGAAGGCAACATATCATGTGCACACAGGCCTTCCCGTGTACACATCGTGCACACCAACTAATAAAAGTCACAAAAACTCTGAAAAAATTTGTAGATGTACTTCATAGATTACAAAATTTGTAGATGTACTTCATAGATTAATTGGGACAATTTTATACATAGGTAGAGTAATCTATGAAGTACATCTACAAATTTTTTTCAATTCGGTTGTCATTCTTGTTGGTTAGAACCAGCAAGCGATATACACGAATCACCGTCGGTTAAATCGTATAAGCCGGCAGAGATATACATATATCACTGCCGGATTCTAGGTTGAACCGGCAGAGATAGTTGAGTATCACTGCCGGATGCTAGTGTAAACCGGCAGAGATAGTCTAATATCACTGCCGGTTGTATAATGAACCGGCAGTGATATCTATTATCACTGCCGGTTCCTCAGCCGGCAGTGATAACCCCGATATCATGAGCCAATGAATGATCGCCGCCCATAACCGCGATAATGGCGTGGACGAACCGGCAGTGATGACCTATTCTGTAGTAGTGCGTTGGTCTGGATGACATGACCCGCGCAGCTGAAGAACGTCGGCGAAAAAAAATCAGAGGTGGAACTAGAAAGAAAACAACCGGGGTTCACCACTTTAGCGTACATATAACTACATATATAATTTTCAAGCGACATTGCACTAAATAGTAATGTGTCAGACAATTTTTAGTATCAATTATAGCTAAACATATATACAACTCAAAACCATACAACCGAAAACAATATAACTCAGCATACAATTATGTCATCCCCACTCCCATATATATTATAGCTAATCCATAATTAATCTGACAGCTCTACTTGAAGTAAGACTCCAACAAGACTTTAAAGTACCCAATGCCTGGTTTTCTTGACGGGCCTGTAACGTTCGGATCTGTGCTTCACCACGCGCATGCAGCTCACCGCCGGCCTCGCCGCAGCGCTCCACCTCGACGCCAGTCAACACCGTGAACTTAATTTTTCCTGTAGAACTCAGGGTACTCGATCTCGTAGAAGTGTAGAATTAACCTGTCAATCAAGAACTTGGAACACCCAAGGTGCACAAGATAGGACAACCTATGGCCTATGGGTCCACTCAGGCGGCGCGACGTCCTTCCAGACGTTGCCCAACACCGGAGGCGCCAGCATCGAGGCAGAGGAGAGGTCCGAGGCGCCCAGAAGGTTGTCGTCACCACTCACCAGATGAGAGGCCAAGCCAGAGGCTGCGCTCCGGAACGTACGTCCTCAACCCGGCCGCTGGATGGCAGTGCCCAGCCGCGGGCCTTGGTCCACACCCCGTTCGCTGTGTCGAAGGAGTGGGTGCCGAGCCTCTTCTTCGATACCCAGATGTTGGAGCCGCCGACCACAGTGTGTAGGAGTCGACATGCGAGAGGGATCTTCGTCCAAGCGAGTGCGGTAGGCGCGCAAGTAGTGAGGAGGCGGAAGAGAGCGGGAGAACCACTCATCGTAGCGGTCGAAGAAGCGGGTGGGGTCTCTGTGGCGGAAGAGAGCGGGAGAACCACTCATTGTCGCGGACTCGCGGCCGCGGAACTTGGCATTGAAAATCGTTTTGAGAACGTAGAGGCTGTCACCGACGGTCAAGGAGACGGGCATGCACTTTGCCCCGGCGAGTGCGGGCATGGTGCGGACTGCGCGCAGTAAGGGGAGATGGGTAATACGTCACCTTACGGGCTCTCGTACCGCAGCAGCACGTCCCAGCATCATCAGATCACCTGTCGGCTGTCGTATAGTATGGACCTGCCGAGCTACCAAAGCTCGGTATCAAGTCACCGAGGTAACATATAATTAGCCACTTTAATTAAGCAAAATCACTTAGTTGGTGACTTAATTAAGTGATTAAATAATTAAATTGATTAATTAGATGACTAATCAAGATGTTTAATTGGTAAATTTGCTGAGTCCTTTTTCCTTCGTACGAAAACCTCATGTGCTCTTGTAGCGCAGCACATGATACATGACACGTCTTTTGCGGTTGATGAGATAGCCAGGGTACCATAATTTTAAATGCGTAGATTCAAGCCAAATTCGAGTATATTTTTTAAAACTCCCAGTTTTAAGGTATATACCTATCTATAACAATTCAAATGAAACATATACATTTAAAAAAATATACTTGAATTCAAATATTTGAACAAATTTAGATTAGATGCTTTGCTGATTTATATATAAAATCATCACATACCTACAACCAAGCTATCATAAAAAAAGAAACTCTAGTTTAAATTTTAGTTTAAACTTGTTTGAACTAGTTAGTAAACTGGTTAAACTCAACATCCTAAAAAATTTAAAAATTTACAAATACAAATACATAGGAAAAAATATACGTTCTAAATTATGATACCCAGACATTATGGTGCCCTAGGTAATTGATACATACATACAACATACATACATACATATGTGTGTGTGTGGAAAGGCGAAATGGGGCACTATGGGGCTGGGTACCATAATTTTAAATGCATGAATTCAAGCCAAATTAGAGTATATTTTTTGAAACTTTCAATTTTAGGGTATATACCCATTTATATCAATTCAAATGAAACACATACCTTTGAGAAGAATATACTCAAATTCAAATATTTGAACGAATTTAGATAACATGATTTGCTGATTTATATATAAAATCAGCACATACCTACAATCAAACTATAGTCGAAAAAGGAAACTCTAGTTTAAATTTTAGTTCAAACTTGTTTGAACTAGTTAGTAAACCGATTAAACTGAACATCCTAAAAATTTTAAAATATTTTGCATGCAAATACATAGAAGAAATACTCATTTTGGATCATGGTGCCTAGGCACCATGGTGCGCCAAATATATGTATATATACATGTATATATATACACACATATATACACATATATATGTGTGACATCCTAATTTTTGCCCTTTTATTTAATTTATTGTGTTATTTGAGCATTTTATGATTTTTCTAAATTTATTTCAAATTAATTTGGCCTTTTATGAAAACAATTAATTATAATTAAAGTTAATATAAGTTTGGATAAACATATTTTATTTGGGTTCAAAATGTCTTAAAGTATTTTTGAGAATTTTTCTAGAATTTTTCTGATATTTTTATTGCCTTAACTAAATTAATTTAATTTTGGGAATTAGTTTAAATAAAAAAACGTTAGAAAATGGTTGAATAGTATTGGGCTGGCCCGTGTGTTGTGCAGCCCAAAAAACGCTATTTGGCCCGCCTTCTAGAAAGATAGGATTTGAAGATTAGGATCTGGAAACCCTAGGGCTTTGCGACGGTTCGATGCCGTTTTCAGTTTGGATGTGGACACGTCGGAGCACATCTTGGTGGTTCATCATGCCACGTGTGTGGTCCTGGAGTTAACAGCGTCACTGCATTTGGAGAGCCGTTTGATCGGGACACCTGGCGCGTTGCGGTTCATTGTCCCTGATGAGGACTCGGCGTCCACTGCCGTTACGGCGCTAAACTCCTTCGCCGTGACGCTTCGGGTTTTTTAGTGCATCACGGTCGTTGAGGGCTTTAAATAGCTCGCTGATCCGAACACTAGGTTCGTTGAGACGCACCGCAGCCTTTGATCGGATTCGTTTTGCGAGAATCGCTTGGTTCGTGCCCAGGAGCTCGCTGGAGTTCAGAGCAAGTCCTAAGCTTTGGTTCGTCAAGATCTTAATTGTCATCACTTTTCCGCCATCGCCAAGATCACCGTTGTGTTTGCTGTCACCAGTTCTTCCGACTCTAGGTGAAAAGGAGCCAGATCTGTCATTCTTCAACTGCGCAAGGAGGCCTCGTCTTCATCGTCGGTGTGTGGCGGACGCCATCGCCGCGCACTCACGCTTGCTTTTGACTATCAGATCAAAAGTCAAGCTGTTAGATGTGCGACGCGTCGATGCTTCTATGACCCACCGTGTGTCTCCAGCATCGAATCAAATCGTGGCAGTCGGATCTCGACGCATAGCCCAAATCGTACCGATCGGTGGACTAGTAGCATGGTGACGCATGGAGCACAAAGACCGAAACACCATGGACCGAGTCCACGGTAAACTAGAGTGATCCCATGGACTCAGCCCATAGACTGCGCTACGTGGTAGCCCGTGATTGGTCCAAGGTTTCGATAACATCACGGTAACGTCATGCTGACATCATAATCGGGTTTTTCCATTGAAAAATAATTCAACCAAAAAAGCTTCAATGCTGACATCATCATAAGGTCATGCTGATGTCATAAAAAGGATTTTTTAATATAAAAATAATTCAGAATATTATTTGTTTTCAATTTTTCTGATTTTTGGATTTTTGAATTTTCCACGAGCCTGTTCTCCCTTATACGAGCTCTGATTAAAGTGATTCAAATTTATAAAAATTTGTAAAATTAAGATATATTTAATGGTGAATTTTATTTAATTTTTGGAGTTTGTTTTATCTTTATTTTGGTGTCTATTTAGTTTAATTTCTCGTTTCGCGTAGACGTTGAGTTGTGCAACTCATTCGAGGAAGATCCATCGACCCCTGACCAGGTTCTAGAGAAAGATCGAGACCTGTTGCAAGATAAATTGTGCTTTGATCATGTTGAACCCATCTTTATAAAATTGCTATTTTGTTTCAATCTTATGCATGATATTTTATATGTATAAATGCTTTTAAATAATTTGAGAACTAGTTAATCTACCAATTTGAATTATTCCTTACTTTGTCATTTGTATGCCATAATTTATTCGTCACCCTAGATTGGTCTTTACTAGTTGGTTAATATTGAAATAAACGTGGTATGGCTAGATTGCATTAGTATGCTTAGCCATGCTATGTCATCACATGTATTTGGATCATCAATATTTAATCTTGACTAATGGAATATGGAACATGATTATGAACTTGTGTGTTAGGTGTAGTCAACTGATGATATTGAGTTATTGTGACGAGGGATGTCACACAACGATGTTGAATTTTGATGGCACGTGGTGCTTGGTAATTAACTGGGGTGGTATTCATTTAGATATATACATTTATGTATACATACATATACATACACATATACATATATACATACATATATATATACATACATACATATACATATATATACATACATATATATACATATACATACATACATACATACATATATATAAGTACTATTCTATAGCTTCGTATAGTTTAAGCAATTCTACGTGCTGGTCAGTTTTGTAGTCCGACCAAACCGAGTGTTCCACTAATTAGTGTTAGGGAATTCACGACCTAGCCTTGGAAGATAATCGTCCGGAATTAATTTGCATGCATGTGTGTGACTGAGAGATACAAAGACGTATACACCAGCATGCGTATACATGAAAATGATTTTTATTTGTTTTAGTTATAACTTTTTATTCGCAGCTCTGATATTCATGAATAAATTACACCATTAGATTACTGATGACGAGAGGAACAACATGATATAAGTATCGCTAATAAACATCGTATAAATCAAATTTTACTGTCAAATGTAAATCAATTTACTACTGTATGATAGTGAAATCTATATAGAAATATAGTAGTTTCTGTATATAGATGTAGTAAAATAAGTTACTAACTAGTAAAATTACTATTTATTAGTGATACTTATATCATTATGTTGCTATCGTCGTCAATAAGCTACTAGTAAAAAGCATTCATGCATTGGAGCTATCAATAAAAAACTATAGGTAGATAAAAAACCAGATTCATGTTCAAACAAGGAAATATATTACTAGTGACGCATGACCGACTAGTAAAAATGTCTTTAATAATGTGTTTTCTAGTTTGTACATAAATATGTGTATTCTTTGATTTGGCTATAACTTTTTATAGACAGCTCTGATGCATGAACGGTTTTCACTAATAGTTTATTGACGACGAGAGCAACATAATAATATGTCTGGCTAATAAACACTGCATGAATGAGTTTTTATTGTCATTTTACCGAATGTGTCGTAAGATTTTATTACTACACAGGCTACTAATCCTCTGGTATAGTAGTAAAATTTATGTATATCGATAGTAACATCCATGTATACGGATAGTAAAATTTGTTTTATGCGCCGAGATATATATCAATGTGTTGCTCTCGTCGTTAGTAAACTACTAGTGAAAACAGTTTGTGAATTAGAGCTGTCAATAAAAAGTTATGACTAAATCAAAGAAAAATATATTCATGTACAAACTACGAAATACATTTATTAGTTGACGTACGTATGTGTTCAATATAAGCGTTTGCATTCACACTGGCTAGTTCAATGACATGGGGTTACAGCTCGCGCGTAGAATAGGCAGAGCTATGGCAAATACAGATTAGCGCTACCATATATACGTGTGTGTGTGTATAAATGATATTCTACAACTGAATGTAGAATAACCTATTATACTCCCGAGTCATTTAACCTAGTCTAACCAAGCCATGCAATGCACTAAACAGCGCATCGGACTGATGTGGCAAAAATCAACTAATAAAAGTACTCTAGTATTGTAATTCGGTATTAAATCATTAATACAATTTATTATAAAACAATACATGCAATTACTACTGAATCAGTTACTGGTTAATGCGTTGGTCAACCCAACTAGTTAATGCGTATTGTAGTTTATACATGAATCTGTTTCTTTCTTATTTAGCCATATCATTTTATTGGAGGCTCGAATTTGTAAATGGTTTTCACTAGTAACTTATTGACGATGAGAGAAATAAAATGATATAAGTCTTGTTTTTAAAAAGTAATTTTGTTGATTGGTAAAGTAAATTAGTATTTTTATAATATGAAATTACTATATCTACAACTAAAAATTACTGCCATACAATATAACTGAAAAATCGTACACAAATAAACCTTTTGGCAGTAAAAGTCTGTGAAAACTATGGGTGTGTTTGGTACAGCTCCACCTCTACCAGATCCGTGAATCTGGTGGAGTTGGGTATTTCTAACTCTATCAGATTCGTGAAGCTGGAGCTGTAGGTACACTAAGAGTGTTTAGATGATCATCTTATTTACATTTTAGACCAAAAAATATAAACTTAATTTACTTTATTTTAGCCTACAAGTTTTAGATCTTAGATGGAGCTAGGATCTGGAACTCAAAAAATTTTATTTCACTAATAAGAATTTATTTCTGTTTGTCGACGCTTCAGTAAAATATTGAAAATTTCTCAAAAAATTACCAAAAATAGAGAAGGTGAGATTCTACATCCTTGCAAAATTTGAGAGCAAAAATCAATATCGCATGCAACTGAGTTTGGTTTTTAAATTTTGCATGGTTGTCCACGCTTACATTCCTAATGATCAGTAATTTTTTTGTGAATTTTTCAAAATATGTACATATAGTTTTCATGGACTTTATTACCAAATGACTGTTGTGTGCAGGATATGTTGTAGATGTAGTAATTTTATATTGTAGATGTAGTAATTTTATGTTGTAGATATAGTAATTTATGTTACCAGTCAGCAAAATTATTTTTTTAATAGTAAGACTTTTATTATTCTGTTTCTCTCATTGTTAGTAAGCTACCGGTGAAGACAATTCACAAATCTGAGCTACCAATAAAAAGATATCGCTAAAATAAAGAAGAAATAGATTTATGTACAAACTACAAAATACATTAACTAGTAAGGTTGATCACGTAACTGATTCGGTAGTAATAGTAATATATATAAAAGATAGTAAAATGTAGAAAGCTCGATAGTAAATCATTCTCATTCATATACACACACTGACCCGTTAGTACTAAGGTTATTTCTATTGTAGTAAAGGGTACCAATCGAATTAGAAAAATCACATATGCACTACAGGAAAAATTTATCGCAGGTGTGACAGTATAATTGGAAAATTACTATCATACAGTATAATCGGATAATCCTACATAGATCAGCCATTTGGCAATAAAAATCCATAAAAACTATATGTATAAGTTCTAAAAAAATCTCAACAAAATACCACACATAGGGGATGTAAGCTTCTACAGTCCTGCAAAATTTGAAGACCAAACTCACTTGCATTTGAAAGATATAAAAAAGAACAAATTTACTATTTATCATTGATTTGCGCTTGTTAATTTCATATCTTTCAATGAGATTGATTTTGATCTTAAAATTTTACAGGGATGTAGAATCTCACCTCCCATACTTATGGTAATTTTTTTGATAATTTTTCATAATTTGTACATGTGGCTTTTATGAACAAGAATTTATTTCTGTTTATCAGCACTTTAGTAAAATGATTAAAAAATTACCATATATAGGGGAGGTGAGATTCTACGTCTGTGCAAAATTTAATGACAAAAATTAATCTCATTTGAAAGATATAAAATTGACAAGTGCTAATCAATAATGAATAGTATATTTGTTATTTTTATATCTTTCAAATACGACTAAGTTTGATCTTTAAATTTTATATAGTTGTAGAAGCTTACATTCCCTACCGCCTGGTAATTTTTTAAGAATTTTTTAGAACGTGTACATATAGTTTTCATAGACTTTTACTGCTAATTAACTGATCTATGTAGGATTTTTTTCAATTGAATTGTATGATAGTAATTTCTAGTTGTAGATGTAGTAATTTTATTTATAAAAATAGTAATTTCTTTTACCAGTTAATAAAATTATTGTTGTATAGCGATACTTATATCATTTTATTCAACTCGTTGTAAGTAAGCTACTAGTGGAAACCATTTGCAAATCCGAATTACCAATAAAAAGATATGGCTAAAATGAAAAAGAAACAGATTCATATACAAACTATAATACACATTAATTAGTTGTGTTGATGAAAGACTATGTGGAGGTCTATACCTTTGTATGATGAGTAATTGATTAGATTAAAGGTTGATCCGATGATTAGCTGACTAGATTGAAAGGTTGATCTGAGTCAAAATGGTCTTGAAGCATTTTGATAACTTCTCAACTTAGTCGTGTTCCTTTGTTGAATTTCTCTGGCTCCTAGACTAGTTCTCTTTCTTGGCTGTTTGCTAAGTGCCGAGTGCTGCCAAGACCTTGTTGAGTTCTTCCAGCTTTCCGACTGGTTTCTTTGCTAGGTACTGTGTTCCGAGTAGTTCCTGTCTTTGCTAAGTGCGTCTAGCTTTTTGACTGGTTTTCTTCCTTTGGTGAAGGCCGAGTGCCGAGTGCTTCTAGTCCTTGCTGCGTGATTTTTAGCTTCTCAACAGGTTTCCTTCTGAGTTGAGTACCTTGCTGTTATCAGGGGGTTGTTAAGGACTCACCAGGTGGTTAGCTGAGTGACTCGCCAGGTGGTTAGCCGAGTGGTTAACTAGGTGGTTAGCTGGGTGAATTAGCCTTGTGGCTAGCCAAACGTTTCAACCGAGTGGGTTTGAGCATATGGGTTTGCCGACTGGTTTTTGTTAAGTTGGTTCTGACTATTTTGAGATAGTCAGCAAATATGATTGTGGGCATTGCTATGTGAAAGGTTTCGTTGTCTTTGATGGTTGCAGGACGGCGGTGCTAGGTCATGGTGAGGCGGAAGGTAACCGGGACTAGGCGAGGCGCATCGATGGTCCAGAACGGTTGGGAGATCGCCGGAAGATGACCGGAGACGGAGTTCGGGCAGCCAAGAAGGCAAGGAAAAGAGCAGATACTAGCTAGATGCTCCAACGATCAATGAGAACTGTTGGAGAACAGTCTAGTTGATAGAAATAGCGAGTCTAGCAGTATACTTTGAGAGCCGTACAAGAAAAACTCTGTGTTAGCGGGTTTAGGGTTTCCCCTTGCAGGCTATGTGAGTGGGCGCTTCCTAGCCCTTAGATGAGTCTCTAGGGTTGAGAGCTACATCTATGGGTGGTAGGTGGCCCAAGAGTTGTATAAATATGGAGGGATGCCTCCCTCAACCAGCGTGGTGGTTGGTGGGGATCCCAGAAGGGTTTTAGAGGTTTTGAGTGCTCTGTTGAGGTTTGCCCACTTTTGTGTGTGTGGCTTTGTAACCTCCCTTCTAGGAATACAAGATACATATCAAAAATTTCAATACTTGTATTTTTTCTTCTATCATTTACTTTATGCAAATTATTTTCTGCAATTTAAGTTACGCAATTTACTTTACACAAGTTGATTCTTCTATCTGCATTCTTTCTTGCGTCTTTTGCGTTCTTGAGTTGATTGATCTTGTATTTCATTTCTGTGCCCCTATAGCTTGATGTGTTTGAACTTCCCAGATCTTTTCATCAGGAGCAAGTTTTACACCGAATTCCCTGTTCTTTCTGTTTTTCTTAAAGTGTTCATCCTTCTCGGACAGAAAGATCGATTCTTTGAGATCAATCTCGTTGATCCTTTCAGGAATCAAGTTTCTTGGTGAACCAAGATCACATCTACCAAATTTCTGCGAGTTTTATTGAGGAAACCAAAAGTTCTTGTGATTCTTATTCTGGTTGAGGCTTCTATTTATGAAGAACTTTTGGGTCTAGTACTCTCACCTACTCCTGTAGGATACTACCAGCTTTTCTTCTCTAGAACCTCTACCCTTTTGAGTGATCTTTTGTGTTAATCTTTTGGAATACTGTGTGTGGGAAAATTTGATTGTGACCATTCACCCTCCCTCTGTTCGCCATTCCGATCCTTCAGTTGACCAACACATTAGCTGGTAACAGATTTGGTAGTAATTGCATCTGTTATTCTACAGTAAAATGTATTCTTGATTTACTACTAGGTTGCATTTCTTAGTATGTTTTTATTGCATGCACTTCTTAGTGCGTTTCGATCAGCGCATGGAGTAGCCTAATCTGCGTGTAAGCGCAGATTAGCGCTACCGTATATATGCATGCATATGTGTGTCTATATATATACATATACATGTATATATATAGACACACACATATGCACGCATATTACATGTGTATGTATGTATGTGTATATATATAGATAACATATCCAGTAAAAACTCCCCTACCGCGAAAACTCCGTGAAACCCACGTGTACAACATATATAGGGGAGGTGAGCTTCTACAATCCTGCAAAATTTAAAAACCAAACTCAATCGTATTTGAAATATATGAAAAAGACAAACAGCAAGATGAATAGTGTTGAACAGCGAAAAATCACTATTCAAGCTAAATTTGTCTTTTTTTTATTATCTTTCAAATGCAATTATTTTTTTATTATCTTTCAAATGCAATTGAGTTTGGTTTTCATATTTTGCATGATTGTAGAAGCTCACCTCTCCTATGTACGGTAATTTTTTTGAGAATTTTTAAAAACTTATACACGTGAGTTTCACGGAGTTTTCGTGGTGTGTGTAGATATAGGGGCTAAAATAAAAGAGCTTCCAAAGTCACGGCGTGACTTACCCACGTAGCTTCATCCACACCCTCCACGGACATCCAACCTTTGAGATAAAAAATAGTCAAACCGGATGTTTTATTGACCCCAGTATCCAGAGTTCCAGACTATCAAGAGGGGTTTGCGTCGTCTCCTCCTGTGCTCCAAAGTCCAAACTGAAACGCCGGCGAGGTAGACAGCTCAGGTTCTCCGCGTGTGATCGTGTTGATTGACCGCGCGCATGCATGCAGCTTGGCACATCAGCTACACCACCACCACGAAGGTAGCAAGGAGATGATATATGAACGGTGAAGGCGTGACGGCGTATGAACAAGTACCCACCGTTAGCTAGCATACATGCAATCAGTAAAAATTTGTGTGATCTCAAAACTCGGCCGTCGTCGACGGTGAAGTCACCGTCGTCAGACTACACATCTTTTGTAGCCTCGCGGGCTCACAGCTCAATGGACCAATGAGAGTGAACTCGCAAGGATTTTTTAACCGATACTAACGGCGGGTTGAGAGGCACGCATGCATGGGAAAGAGTGGGTTAGTTTCAAGTTACAACGGAGAGCTTTGGTGTTGGAACGTAAGCAGTTCTTAGTTTTCTGTTGACACGAGGAAGAAAGGAGGACTTGACCAAAGCAGAAGTGCAGAGTGAAAATGGTTTTATAAATAAATGACTCGAGACAAAATTTGGTTTGTTTTCCAAAGAACTCACACCACAGTTTATAGGAAACACACAGTTCACACCATTCTGGAGAAAGTAAACGATTCCAATAATGCTTGTACTTTTTAAATTTATTTTACTAGTCCTCAAGAAACAAGTGCGGGGATAGCTCAGTTGGGAGAGCGTCAGACTGAAGATCTGAAGGTCGCGTGTTCGATCCACGCTCACCGCAACTATATTTTTATACAATTCACTAACGATTGTGCTCTGCTGTGAATCTGTGACATACTTTTTTGCTGCATTTAAACTTCTGTAGTTCTATGCAACATCTCTTGAACTTCTAGAAAGCGCAGACGAGAGAATGCCACCTTTCGAACTTCTTTGCAAAATCTTCGTCAGGATGTACCACTAGTCTCTGATAGGTTTTGTCGTGCCTTGAAATGAATGTGCCAGATTTTATGCAATTTTGATCGAATTTATCCCCCTTCTCTTTGTTGCATTTCATCTCCGCGCTCGTTCAACCGTTCTGGTTTGCACTTCGAGCCTTTCGATTACCTATAATCGATGCCTGAAAACTAAAGTCACCGTGGCGAAAGGAAAAACAGGGCCAGACAGGTCCTCGGTTGCAGACGCATGCAGCAGGTGAGCTTGGAGCTCGGTTGCGGACGCCCTGCTGCGGTGACGCTCTGATGCCAGCCACCCAGCCCGCATCCCGCACGTTGGAAGTGGACCGAGGCGGGTCACACTCACACCTAGGATTAACAATACCAATTTAGGGTGAAAAATTAAAGAACCACTTGTACTGATTTTCATCAATAATCAGTCAAAAATCATCAAAAATTGAACGGTTTGCGAAGTCAAACCAGGGCAAGAAAAACCTCCATTATTGCCTGATAAGGTTGATTATCGAGCAATTTTCACGAAAAATCGGCATCCGAATGAAAAATAAAAAAATTAAAGAAAAATGGGAAATTGAAATAATGGTGAAAAATAGCAGAAAATTAGAATAAATCCCAATTAATCTACAAAACACCACAGAAAAATTTCAACAATTTTTAAATTCATTTAGTACTTCTAGAAAATCAAAAACAATAATTAATGAAAAGAAACAGAGACACTATCAATTTTTTATAAAAATTTACAAGCTTGATCATACTCTTAAATTTTAATGGTACCATAAAGAGTTCTCAATGATCATGTATTAAATTTTCAGAAATATTAGACTTCATTTAGTAACCCTAGAAAATCAAAAACAGAAAAGCATATATAAAGACAATAGCACTGTCAGAATTTTTTAAAAATCTACAAGCCTGATCATCATCTGAAAATTTTACAACATCATTAGCATTGCCTCTAGACCTTATACAAAAAATTTCAAAAATATTAAGACTTCATTTAGTATCCCTAGAAAATAAAAAACAAAACATTATACACAAAAACAGTAGCGCTGTCAAATTTTTTAAAAATACACAGATATGTAATCATCTAAAAATTTTATAGCATCATTAGCACTGCCTAAGAACCTAACACAAAAAAATTCAAAAAATTTTGACACTTTTGATAAGTTTTCTAAAATTTTCAAAATTTTTGAATTTGTATTTGAATTCCACCGATTTACTGAAAGGTTTTAAATGCCAAGCCGGCTCGATACGCTTGATAATTATGATATTCGAGCAATTATGTCACACCACGTCCACGCCCTCCTCTCTTTCCCCGGTTCCAGGTCTCACTGGACTGACGGGAAGACAGGCAAACAAGCACAGCAGTAGTACTGCCCAAGGCCTAAATCACAGCAGTTCCACAGCGTAGCCATGCCACTCAGTGCACTCACTGCACAGGCAGGCAAAAAAACACGCACTAGCATAAGCCCAGCTGGTCATCATTAGTCAACGGAACGTTGACGGGTGAAGTCGATACAGTTAAGTACCTCCTAAAATACCCCTTATGTTTCAGCACAAGGTTTTGGGTTACATTGTAGATGCAAGGCATGGCCCTGCCCTGCTTCTACCGTCTTTTCGGGGGCTTGACTAAAGATCCTCCTGTCACCTGGCTGGTCGTAGATTTCGCTTGACCTGGTTAATGAATATAATTATCATTGGCATAATGCAACTTTTGGGTTTGATAATGTGAATGTTTAAAAAATACCATGCCTAGGCATTCCATTTCTAGAAATTTGCATCTCATGCAAAATGGTTTGCACGTACATACCTGGAGTTTTCAGAAGAGCTTCCCTTGGTTGTGTTCTGGAAGCTGCTGGTTGCCCATTCTTTGTCAGAAAAAATCTGGTTATTCTTGATGGGGCTTTCTGCCTGTAATTGTAGAGCATCTGTTAAATAGCAGGCTTCATTACAAAAAAAAAGAGGGGTATTTTTGGTGATGTATATGCTTTCAGTGTATGATGTTCAAGTCACTGTATGCCGAGACAAAATAAATTCACTCCAGTAGTGCAAGTTGGGTTTGGAAGAAGAGATGGAGGAAAACGGAACGAGTACATACATTCGTTCAGCTGCTGTTTCTGAAGCACTGCCGACAGAATAGTCGGTTTCTCCTACTGTGCAACTATCATCAGATACATTATCTTCGTGTTCGGCTTCACCTGATCCCACAGGCCCTGTATCAATAGGTAAAGTGTGACCATTATTACTTCCATTAGCCAATGTATAACTTTAAAGCTCTGATGGAAGTCTGTCACTAGACTTCAGCGATCTTTCACCTGATAATGGTTGGTACTGTTGGCTTGGCATGGTGAGTAATGACAAACCCGTAGAGGAAGTAGAGTGTTTGAGAAAGCTATTGCAATTTCTATCTGTTAATGAACCGGGAGATTTGGCTTTAAGGAGTTGAAGCTGTTCAATTTCCATATCTTTGTGTGCTATTGTGTCTTTCAAAGATGCAACCTGGATACAGTAATGATGATACTTTTGAAATCCAGATAGAGAGAACATTCATAACCAAAGGTGCATACATGATACAGCTAAGTATACTAACAAGTATTGGAATTCAACATTAAGAACAATAAATTAAAGAATCCATTTGTTCCTATTATTAAGGCTCAACAATTTATGCTCCTTTTTCTTTTCAGTTCAGAAGATGAGGTGACACCAGCAGAAATCGCACCCTCGAAACTGACCACACTAAGTCTATGTAAAGCTTGGTTACTAGTGTTTACAGTTCAAGACTTCAAGTAAAACAAAAGTAATTTAGCATTTATCAGAGGCTAAAGTGCAAAAACCTGTTCTAGCAGCTCTTTTATATCTTTGCCCTCTTTGTTACTTCTTGCAGCACCTAACTCAACTCCAGAAACCCTTTCAGCGAATTTTAAAGTGCTTATGGTTTCTGAATATGACTCAACATCGGGGTTTATTTGAACAAACATTAGTGTCTTCGCTTGTCCACCTACAAGAAAAGAGGAAAATTTAGAAGGAAAAGTAAATTTGACCACATACACGTAAAACTATATGTTACCTAAAGAACTCTGAAGAACTTGCGTCAGTTTGCTGTTTCTGTATGGCACATGAGCATTCTTCTGAGCCAAAGCAAAAATGACATCTCCAAGAGCAGAAAGGGATTTGTTAATATGTTGTGCTTCTTTTAATCTATCTCCAGTTGCTTCAGATCTCTCAACTCTCTCACTCCCAGCGAGATCAATCAGATGGAGACATCCTCGAGAAGTAGATCCATTCTTCAAATCCAACCCTCTAACATGCACAGTTAGAATGCTGCATGCAACAAAACTTTCAGAATAGTATTTCAGAAGAATTTGATGCGATAACTTCAGTTAGTAGTCTATTGTATATACCTGTGGGACCGACTACTCCTTTCATTTAGAGCTGTTGATCCAACTGCTCTGTTTGCCTGTCCAATTTCCATGAAGTCTAGTACATCTGATGTAGATTTGACAGGGTGTAAACTTGCATCAGGAACGACAAGTCCATTAGGCTGAGAAGTACTCCAAATTCCAAGTGTTTCTTTATGTCAAGAATAACATGCTTGATTTTTTTCCCCATATTTAACAATATGAGTTATAATAGTGCAACTAGGAAAGAAATATTAATATAAATGAAATATATTTTTTTAAAAAGGATATCTTTTTTGTGCAATATCATTTGATAGAAGATCGCGGACTTGTTCATTGTATATCTCAACCATCTGTACTCCCACCTCATACGAAAAGGCATTTCTCCTGCTTAGAGAGATATCAAACAAGTCATTTAAAGCTCGATAATTAACACCCCAATCTTCTTTTGATGTGCCTGGTCCACTCTGAAAAATAATTGCACATACCAATTAGCAATATCCCCAATAGTAGGTTTGTTATCTCGAAAAAGTCAAAGAGTAAATAATACCATAGTGTAAGTTTTCCCTGAACCAGTTTGGCCATATGCAAAAATGCACACATTGAATCCATCAAGAACTGATCTAATCAAGGGCTGGATATCGGAGAAAACTTCAGCTGTGAGTAATCAAATAATAGTTAGTGGGCAATACTCAACGATACACAAAAATATTTTGATTGAATTCTTGATCTATTAAGATATACCTTGAGAAGCATGTGTACTGAACACCTTGTTAAACTTGAACATTCGATATCCATCCTTTCCTTGCTTGGAGGGGTTTGAAATGAGAATATCACCGTTTTCACCAATATAATCAATTGTGGTTGATTTCCCATCTTGACCGGCAAGAAATGGTCTTACACGACAATATACTCTGATATTACCTGATAACAAACATTAGAGCAGAAAAAAAATGTTACAACCATACAATGTGCTCCAAAAACAAATAAATAATTATGCAGGAAAATACCTTTTAATTCTTGTACTTCATTAAATAACTTCTGATTTTCAGCAAGAACCCTATGATAATTTTCAGCAGCATCCACCAAACCTTTTAGGTCAAGTCCTACACAAGTTTAAACATTAAGATGGAAAAAACTAAAATATCAAAGTAACAGCACACATGTATATGGAATAATACAAATATACACATCATGAAGACCAACCCACATACCAATATTAGATATTTCATCCCTCCATTTCATTTGAAGGGCATACATCTCTTGCTTAATGGACTCAGATGATACTCTTATGTCCTACAATAGTTGAATAGTAAAAACATAAATAAAATGAAACAAAAAGAAACTTAATAACACAAAGATAAACAGACCTTAATAGACAGTTCTTGAGTATCCATAAAACTCTGAAAAATGTTCGACTTCTTACTCCAGAGTTGTGATTTTAGTTGCGAAGCGGCCTCAACTTCTTCAACTTTCTTTTTCGATTGCATAAGAAGAAACCCGGCCTCCTTAGCTCTTAGAGTCAAGTGTTCCTCCACCTGCCTTGCTTTTGTTTCCATTTGCTCACAATATTGTTCATGCATCCTACTCATGACTTGCATTTCTTGCTGAAGATTAGTGATTGCGTTCTCTGCATTCTCCTTTTCTTGTACCAGCCGAACAATATCTTGCTCGCCTAGTTTTCTTTTCTCATCAATTTTTGACTTCTCTACCTATAAGAAAAACACAACTATAATATGTTTATCCTAACTATTAGCACTACATGTAGTGAATAAACTCGTAAGTAATCTTAGTTTTAATGTTTTATACAGTCCAAAATTGAGCTGCCAGCATTTGCTTCAAATAAAATCTTTCTAAATACTAACTGAAGCAAGTAATATGCATGAAAAAAAACACAAGGAACTAAAAATACAACAAACAGATAAGATATTGTAAATACCTTAACTAGCTCAAGCCGATTTATTGCCATCTGAAGAAGGAACCACGTATTATCAGCATTACAACATAGGAGTAACTCTGGTGAGCATTTTATCGACAAGTTGGGCCTTTACCTCGTTTTCTTCATTTGTTCCATTTACTAATGTCTCAAGGGCTTTAAGTTTTGAGCGGTACTTGTCCTCCCGTGTCTTTATGATGCTATTTTGCTGTGAAATAACTCAAATAAGTGATTTGATTCAAGAATTGAATCCACATGGCAAAAATGGGTGAGTTCAAAACAAATGTTACCCTTACATTTCTAATGTGGTCAGCTTGAATAGAAACGCGGTGCTCAATCTCTTGAACAATGTTCCTTAGTAAATAAACAACACGCTGAACAAGTAGGCCAAAGTTAGTCATCAATAATAAAGGATGAATAAACATTAGCATTCCATAAATGTCATTTATTGGAAGACAACAAACGTAGACATACATGCGGTATTTCTCCTCTTTTTCTCTCAATACTTTCATCCAGAATGCCGTTAACAACTCTAAGAAGTGACTGAGTAGGGGCATTCTGAGAAAAGATGATTATCATTACGAAAGGAACAGGGACAACTATGAAAAATAATGTTTAATTGTTGTGGTATTTGATGCTAAAGATGTTACATCTAAACTATTTGAATGCATCATCTCTGAAATCTTAGCTGCAGGAAGATCTGTGTAGGACCCATGCTTAAATTGGAAAACCTCGTTAACCTTTTGTCCTGCAAAGGAAGGAAAGCAAAACCATAGATCAACATAACTAAATTCCTAATTCAAATTGAAGGGGAGAAGAAACAGAAACGGAAAAATATAAATGTTACTTGTATCCTAAAACAACACAAGTTGACAACATTACAAATATGAAATTTTACCAAGACACAAAAGTCATGCTGAAGTAGCGATGCCTGGTTATATAAATTTTTATCATTGTGCCAACATGTAAAACTCGAGAATTAATGGGATATGCTACCACCGGCTAATTATTAGTTGCAACAGCCAAATAACAAGTATTGTTTGTCTGAACTTTCAGGTAACAACTCATTACAGTATTTGATGGTCCAAAACTCCAAATGATCTATAACACTTGATGCAAAAGAAAAGACAACATGTGTATACCTGAAAATAAAGGACTTGTTTGCTGGGACTTGGGGTCCCAGAGGACCTTTCTTCTTTCTTCTCCAGGAGATCTTCTCCCTGGTGTGACAACTTGAACTACAGGCCCATCGGTTTCTTGAAGTTCCAGTTTCCTTCTGAGTGGAGTCTTAGCAGCATAGTTAGAAATATTTTTGCGCAATCCTGTATTCACATTATCCTTTAGAGCCAAGAGACACCCCACTATACAAGTCATTGATCCCTGTAATGATCAAACCGATCACAGTTGACCAAAAACGACATGAGAACAGAAAATCATATAGCACAGAACTACAGATTCAATTGACAACTGTAAAGGGAGTCTGATTTAATATAAAGCTTTCATGTCTCTGCGTCTTACAAATATCTGAATACATCCATCCATAAACAATTTAGTGAATACTTTCTGCAAACTTGCTTCCTATTATTCAGTAAAATTCTATAGCAGAGTATCAATATCCAACTGTCTACAACCACTCAGATTTCACACATTTCAAATGGTAATAGTGACTCAGGTTATTGCGGCTGTCCAATCAACAATCAGCAAACATAAGGGGGCATTTCATATCACATGCACACTTTTTGTCTTTTGACCTGAATCAGCATGCTGTGATGACATATAGGGAGATGCTCTTATTGGGACTGCATTCCACAACATTTTATATTCCTCACCTGATTATTTCAGTTCTTTGAATGGGCTATGTAGATTATTTCAGTAAGTTCTGTTGCATTTTTTAATCCTCAATTCAGTCCTTGTGCATATATTCATGCAGATTGAGTTTGCTTCAACCTGACAATTGTGCATATATTCATGCAGATGATATTTCTTTAGAGGTCATGTAATATAGCCGTTGCAATATAGCCGTTGCAATATAGCCGTTACGTTGACCGTTAGAATAAATTTCGAATTTTAAATTCCCGTAATTAAAAATAGCCATTTGAATTTTTTCCGCTAAAAAATAAATGTGACTGGTATGGCGGTTATGAAATAGCATTATAATATAGGAGTGAGGATATAGGGAATGAGATTTGGGAAATGCTGTTGGAGAGGGAAGAGATATAGGGAATGAATCTTTTTAGGGAATTTTGTATATGGGGATATAGGGAATGAGATTTGAGGAATGCTGTTGGAGATGGTCTAAGTGCATATAAATCATCTTCATAAAGGCGTAGACACATTATTGCTATTCTGGCTACAAGATTAGAATCCATATTGCCATTAAGGTCCTAAGGACTAAACACCAACTATGCTATAACCATATTAACGTACACCATGACAAGGAGAGGAAAGCAGCATTTAGTTGGAGCGCATACTAGCATCAGCATCGTAATTCTAGTATATAGCAACAACTACTTCACGTGACAGGACCAACTTCACCTCCTCGAGATCCTTCACGCTGAAGCCCGGCAGCCCCATCTCCGCGATAACGGAGAGGAACTTCTTCACATTTGACCTCTGCTCCGATGCATAACCACCCCACATCCCCTACCAAGTACCAACAAAGCCATATCAGCAAGAATAACATGCAGCAAATATCAACCATTTCCGAGATCGGTTAGCTCACCTCCAGAACACCGGGCATGAGGCTGTCCGCAATGTAGCACAGCGCCGTGCCGTCGATGAGGTACTCCCGCAGCTCGTCGTCTGAAGAATCCAATGGCAAATCGAACTCTGGTAGTAACCCACCGAGCCAATCTATCACCTCAGCACGACGATTGACTGGAAATGTTTTTATCGCCAAAGGAGACAAGCGTGAGAAATGCGTACAAATCACAACTTTGAGCTCCCAAATGAAAATTGACAGTCTCAAGAACAACATCATTAGAACAAAGATCGCATTTTGACCTCCCTGGCCAAAAAAGAAAAGCAAGCCAAGTGCTAAAGAAAAATAGCTGCGTCGCACTGCACTGCCAAAATAGGCATCTAGTACACCAGAAGCGCAGCTTAACAAGAACTAAATCGCCTCCATCTGGCAGTATCGCCAACGCCAAACATTCACACAAAAAACACGCGAAACTTTCAAAGATCCAAACAGTGAACCCCGGAGCTTGAATTGAGCCATTCCCCCACAGCGAAAAGATAAGGAATGCTCAGATCGACCGCCTCACCTGCATGGAAATCCTCGTACTCGCCGTGCACGGTCCCCATGCCTCACCACCGGGGCTAGAGCACGCACAGGGCCGAAATGCCGGCCGATCCAGGTCCAAATCGAGACCTCAGGCGGGGCAGCGCTGGTGCGGCGGCTCGGATTCGGCGTAATCGAGCGGCTACTGGCAATGCGGGAGGCGGATCGCTCTGGGGCTCTCGATCTGCGTTTGCCCCCTCCTCCCTCCTCGTGCTGCTGGACTGCGCTTGGGTTCAGCTTCTCTGTTATCTTGCTCGTTTTCTTGCTGGTTAGTTTGGGTTTTGATTTTGTGTTTGCTTGTGCGTCATGGCCGGTCTGTGTAATAGTGCTGCTGTATTGTCCCTGCCGCTTAACTCGCGGCGGCGGCACCTTATCATTAGTGGGAGTAACAAGTTTTTCTTTTATATATTTAACGTCGCAATTTTTCACATTAATTTATTCAGAAAAACTAAAGAAAGGTACATATATTTCCTCCGCTTCAGCTGTATAGATTGCGTCGATCAATCGAGCCAGGATGCATGAATCCTTCAGTGGTAAAAATAATAATTTCCCACTCCCGATGCATGCATTTCCCCGACTCCACTCCCCTTTCATTCACAATCTTCGTTTTTTCTGAATTTCCGTTAGGGCTCTGACGTCAGCCATGCCATTGCGGACAACGATCGGAATACGGGTGCAACGTGAGCTCTTCCTTCCTAGTGCGCTCTTCCTCACTAGCGCACACCTGCTTGGCCACCGCAACCAAGCGGATGGTGTGATTTGAGCATTTGCTAGTTTCTCCACGTCGAGTCTCTGTAAAATCGAAGATGTCGATTAGAGAGAACGAATAGGTGATAATAAAAAAAATTTCTACGATTAATTAAAATCTTGTCTAAAAACTGTTATGTTAAAACCTAAATGATAATAGATGCGGAAGTGATAAACTAAGGTTTTGATAATTAAAATCTAAGTCAATTTGGCTCATTAAATGCATTAACTAATTATGTCTCTAACAATAAATTGCACTTCTGAAAACAAGCAAGCAATTCAATTCTACGAATTTAATTGCAACAATGTGAGTAAGGAATTGCAAGTATACACAAGGAGACAATGCTTTTTATTAAGGTGTTTGGAGACTTGTTGGTCTCCCCTAATCCACGTTGATGCAAGTCCAAACCGCTTTGGACCGGCTCCACAAATTAAGCACCCGCCTCAATTCCACTAGTGATAGCTCTTTCCCCTTTCGGATAGACGAGCTCCGACCTTCATAACTTTACCGAGTCTTCTCACAATCTCCTTAAGAAGGTCACCACGAACGACGCCTCTACACGCCATCTAAGTGTCGGTAAACACCAAGAGTAACAAGTCAAACTCTCTAGCTTGAGCTTCACCAAGTATAACACATATACAATGGTGATCACCGAATGCAACACATACACAAGGATTCACTCAAGTACAACACATCCACAAGAGGCACTCAATCCACTTCTAACTACAACACATGCAATTAGAGCTCACTCTTAGCTCAAAAACCAAATTGAAGAATATAACACATACACAACTCAAGTACAAAGAGTAATGAACTCTCTAAAACCTTAGCAACAACCAAATACCAGCCCCAAGGCTCTTTGTATAGCCACGACAAGAAAAATTAACCGCTAAGGGGTAAAATGAGCAAAAATGCCCAAGAGACCCGATCATACCGCCCTAGGGCCGATATGACCGGCCTCTGATCCAACGGCTAAAAAAACTAGCCGTTAAAGAAAATCCAGTCATACCGGAGAGAGACCGGTCATACCGGACTTGGGTGGTCATACCGGACAAGGCGCGGTCATACTGGACCACCTCACCGACAAATTTTCCTTTCTGTAAAAAATACATGATCGGAGTGACTTCGGTCATACCACTGGTACTGTCATGAAAATGGCCATAAATTTTTACTCCAAACTTTAATTTATGTGATCTTGGACTCTATGCGAAGCTTATCAAGAGGGCTACAATCTTCACCCATATTCAAGATTTAAGCAACCATAGATATTTTTAAAAATCATCAAAATAAAAACTCCAATGTAGTCACTCAAGCATAAAATATGATTTCCTCAAAATTCCTCACAAAGACTTGACCAAAGGCGTGACTACGAGCTAGTAAGAGTGAATAAGATCAAATCTTAAGCCATGTGATGATCAACTCATGATCAAAATAATTTTACAAAACACTTTTGCATATTCTAATCACATGCTCCAAAACATCACATTACGCGCAGCTCATTTGCAACACACATTTGCAAATAAACCAAAAGGCTATGAGATCAATCCTCTAGCCATGTAAAGATTAGCACATGATCCCAACACTTTGCAAAATATATTTGCAAATGCCAACACATGCTCTAGAATCGAAACCCATAACTTATTTGCAAAATAAATTTGCAAATAACAAATCAACATTTTGTAAAAACACATTTCGCAAACACAAAGTATAAACTTTACTTAGCTTTTGTGATGGTCAACATATGATCAAGTCACAAGCTAAAATACCGATGCATGAGCTCTCACTTTTTGCAACACATACAAAACTTAGCTTCATGCAAAACCCACATAAACCAAATTACATGAGCTATTTTTCTTTTTCAACACATGCAAATCCATAGCTCCATGTAAAAACCAAATCGATTAAGATTCAATAAAAAGCAAACATGAGCTCCTCTATTTGCAACATATGCAAATATTTAGCTCATGCAAAATCCAAATAATAAAGTAAGATAGAGTGAACTGGATTGAGTTCATCAATACACGATGAAGTTCAAACTAAAAGACTCAACCTCTCTTAATAGTATGGCACCTAACTAGCAATCCGGTCTCCCATCCAAACACCGAAACTAGTAAAAGACTAGAAACGCATCCTTAGCCCTAGTTAGTTATATCTTTACCTCTCGCAACCACTTGGAGCTTTCATGATGACCGTCTTCTTTCCAAGTTGGGATCTTCATCTTGTTCATCAACTCATGATGAACTCCTCTTATCTTAGCTTCGGGATACTCTCTTGACGTTCATCAACACATGATGACTTTTTCTTCCCAGTTTTTTCATTTTCTTAAACTTAACCTACTTCACAACTCATAAAAGATTATTAGTCCAACAAACACGATTGTCTCAATTATTAATCGCACTCCATTAATACATAATAGATACCCCCATTATCGATCGAGCACAACCTTAATCAATTTGAATGATTAAAAGGTGTCTTGAGTATTTTGATGTAACTAATACTTTGTTATACTCAAGAACTTTTTGTTTGTCATTAATCAATGAAGAAATACCATCAACACATGATGAAGCGTTCTTTGATTGATTGAAAGACAACCGAACTCAATTTAAATTTTATTTAAATTGACATGTGTATATATTAACTACAAAAGTTTCATATAGTCATTTTGATGGTCACTAAGTAATGATCCAAATTATGTTGGAGTGGTGAAAAGGGATCAATACTCTTAATACCATCAACAATAGAATAAACTCTATTAAATATATGCATAAAAAATAATTAAACTTGGAATTAATATGCACATAATCAATCTTAGATAGCGTTTGAATTTATCCTATATTAACATGAGTGTACTACAACTAAACAAATCACATATACTCAAAGAATTGTTTCAAAGTCTTGATCCTATATGTTGTTTGGCAAGAGGACATGTATCAATACTATTGAAACATCAAGTTAAATTGTGAACTCTTCCTAGATATGTACAATCATGTAATATGGATGAAGTAGGAAACATAATGCACATCTTTTAATCTCTACTATATAAAGCAAGAGTTTCTTCCCGTGTCACTTTATCAAAATTACCCACCTTTGCCACTGCTCTTTAATTACCCATCTTTGCCACTGCTCTTTAATTACCCACTTTTGCTACTACTCTTTAATTACCCACCTTTGCTACTGTTAGTGCTCTTTGCAAATAAACTTTTTATTGCAAATTGAGTTTCCGTTGCAACGCACGGGCACATGGCTAGTGTACAAGTAATGGAAGAGTTCATTTTTAACTTGAGTTCTAAGTATGCAATAAGATATCATAAAATGAATACGAGTGCATACTTTGGGTTTTTTTTTTTAATAAGATGAGACTAAATAAAAATATACTCAATAAACTCATATTTAGATTTATCAATATGATCATGAATATTGTATCCAAAGAATGCAACAAGACATAATAATATGAACTCGAATGTATACCTTTGATATTTCTATCTTTTTTATCCAAAAAAGACTAATAAGAGTTAAGCTCAATAAAAAAGTTAGTCTCATAAAAGAATTTACCATTAATTAACAATTGAGACTAACCAATATTATAATTATCAAAAGAGCTCAAACATAGCAAACCATATACTTTATGAAAACTACAGAAGATTACCCATAATTTCCTAATTATTCATCTTTCTTTTATTAATTCATCTAACCCCTTAAAATCAGCCCCGAAGATCGATCTGTTGCATCACTAGATAGCAGGCTTCACAAATTCGTAACTATTTTTATACAACTTTAAAAATAGCAAACCATGATATTTCTAAAATCTAAAGAAAATTATCTAGATTTCTGTAGTTATAGAGATAATTTAATTCGGCCACTAAATAGCCCTAATCTGCAGATTATCACGACCGCTACTAGCAGCGATCCAAATCCGGAAAACAAGCTTCAACAGGTCATAACTTTTAAACTGCTTAGCTAAATTTTATGTTCTTATACTCTAATAAAACTTGAGAGACAAATTTACATTTTTTTACTACTTTTAGGACCTCTGAAACTAATCATAGGTACCTCAAAACTCGACCCAAAGATCAAACCAGCGACTACCCAAATTTTGAACCTTCCCTAAACATCAACCTGGTGATCGCTCCAACCCACAACCATCAGGGAAACCACCAAAATTCTACCCTAACACAACAGCAACACCACCAAAGATAGCCCTAGGGTTATACATATACCCGAAGACTCGATGGATCGGTGATGTCGGCGTTGCCCCACAGATCACGCGTTCCTCTCTCCTGCAAGACCCGAATTCCAATGCTCAGATTTTCCACCGCCCTTGAAACCTCCAAGGAAACAGCGAGGACAGGGATAGCTGGCCTCTAGCATGGGGAGGAGGGCTAGCTGCACAAGGGGCAGGAGGAAGGGGTGACTAGGGGTGAGGGAGGGGAGGAGGGAGGTTAGGAGGCAGTTGCTGGGAGCAATAGGGAAGGGATGGGGCAGCTGAGATGGGGGTAGGGAGGAGGGTGCGGCTAGGTTGGGGGGGAGGAAAGGGGTGCGGCTAGGTTGGGGGAGGAGGAAAGGGGTGCGGCTAGGGTTGGGCCAACCCTCCCCTCTAGGCCAATGACTAGCTGGCCTAGTCCACAGAGGGATTTTCCCTAAAATTCCAGTTTTCTTTTTGAGATATGACAACATTTCATTGTAAGTTTGATCCATTTTCATTAAAACCCAATCTACACATCATGTCATTCAAGAAAGACCACTCCGCCCTATTATAAGCCTTTGATATATCTAGTTTTACCGCAGCATAACTAAAATGACCCTTTCTTTTATTGTACAGGAAATGAGTTGCCTTGTAAGCCACCAAAGACATTATCCATAATTAATCTCTTGGCACAAAGGCACTTTCAGTATCCGAAATAATATCTAGGAGGGTTCTCTTCAATAGATTAGGTAGCATCTTTGAAACAAATTTATATATCACATTGCATAAACTAACAGAGCAGAGATCTTTTTAACTGACTAGGATTCTTTACCTTTGGAATGAGGATGATGTTTGTATCATTCCAACCAGCCGGAATTTCCACACCATTCAGCACATTTAATACCTCACTAGCCAGAACATCGCGCTATGCTGCGTTGCGCACGATGATGCAATGTGTAAAATTTGAGAAATTTGGTCGTGTTTTCGGTTTCCTTTTTTTAAAAAAATGGGTTGTTAGGACCTGTAGGTGAATCTATGGGCTGCTATAAACCTACGATGAATCTATGTTTTTTTTAGAAAACCGCGGCTAGGACCCATCGGTGAATCTACGGACTGCTATAAATATTCGACAAATCTGCGTTTTTTTTAGAAAACCGCATTTTTTTACATTTTAAAAAAAGTCGCTAGGACTCGTCGGCGAACCCGTGAGCTGCTATAAACCTTCAACGAATCTGTGTTTTTTTTATCGAGACGTATCTTTGTTTTCGAGTCCGCTTTTCTAAAAACTACTGAAAGGAGCCAAACACAAACGGTAGAGGGACCTAAAATAATATATTTTTTTCACAGTCCGTTCCGCTAAAAACCACTAGGAGGACCTAAATGTAACCTGCAGAGGGACCTAAACGTAATTTTGAATTTTTTTCGGGTCTATTTTATTAAAAAAACTACCAAAAGGACCTAAACACAATTTTTAATTTTTCAGAGGGTCTCTCTGCGAATGCGTTGACTTGGCAGTGACACCGGCAATGGCTCGGCAATCTCTAGCGCTATAATATATAGTATAAATTTGTAACCCCCTCCCCCACAATATGCTAAAATTTCTTGTAGAAGATAGTCGGCATTCCATCAGGTCCAGGGGCTTTTAAATCTCTTATCTAATCCAAGGCTTGTTTAACCTCTGTAGCTATGAACTCCTTTGCTAGATTGCCATTCATTTCTTGTGTTACCTTTGGCTAGACTTAGTTCATAAAGACACCATTCAACCATCCTCCTTGTGAAGAGAAGAGGCATGTATAGTAGTAAAAAACCATCTTCTTATGATGCTCATCTCCTTCAACCCAATCTCCATTGTCATGCTATAATCTTCTTAACATATTAATTCTTCTATGCTATGAAGCAAACGCATGGTAGTCCTTTGAATTTCTATCACCATTCTTAAACCAATTCACATGGCTCCATTGTTTCCAGAAAACATGTTCTTGATTTTCAAGTTTGTCCAATTTCTAGCACAGGATTTGCTCCTTATCAATTCTATCCTGTGTGATGGCCCGCCGTCAACAATTGTCAGGCTCTTTTTTAATTTTCTTGATCTGATTATCTAGGTCACATAAGAAATTTTTGCTCCAGTCTTTTAACTTATTGGCCTCATTCCCCAACACATCTCTCACAGAGGTAGGTCCCAACTGAAAAACCATTTTCCAAGCATTCTGTAATCTGTACCACTGTGGGACAGCCTTCTTCACCTATCCAATGTGCTTCAAACTTGAACTGACTGCTCAGGTGTGTTCTCCTCAATCTTTGTACTTCACCTTCTTGAAAAACCACAATTGCTCTATAATCAGAATGTCGGTGAACAGCATGAACTACACGGATCCCTAAGAACTGTAGACACCATTCCATAGTGGCCACTGCTCTATCTAGCCTTTCTTGGATCTACTTGTTGGGTTGATCTCATACGGCTCGGTCAAAGACCGAGTCCATACCCGTATTTGCGCCCTGATCGGGGGCGCAACAACCTCACTGGTTGCGTCCCCCTGTCACACCCGCACTACATATAAAGAGGGACCAGGCCGGCACGCGAACCAACGTTCGCTGTAACTCCTGGTGCCCTACACACACATCCTAGAACCGATCCAAAACCCTAGCGCGCGGAAGTGACGGGAAGGACGCCGCCGCTCATCACCGACCGCTCCGGCTTCTTCCTTCGTGAACCCCGGCGCCTCAAACACAGCCACGGCCGAGCGATCGTGCTTCAACCTCCAAGACCTCATCCCCACCATGGCTTCGGGATCAAACGGAAATGGCTGCAATTCCGAAGGTATGGACTAAATACTCCTAGATATAATGGTTAGAGGTGAAGGGGAAGATCCTAGACACCCTAGAAATCCATCAATGGTATCAGAGCTTCGGTTTTTTTACCCAAACCCTAACCCTAGAAGTGTTGAAACCTTCGGTTCATCCCCAACCCAACCCTATTTTCATGCATAGTGGCTCGGGGTAGATCAAGATCTAAAAGAAACAGCAAGTAGAAGGAGAGGAAGAATGTTTTTGCTCTCAGTTTTGAACCCTATATTGAAATTTCCCCAAAAGCATGAAACCCTAGAAAATTTTCGCGAAATCCCCAAGAACCGAATCAAGATTTTGGGGAAGAAGCCCTACCTGGGCTCGCCGTGCTCGTCGTCTTGGATGGCGGTCACGGGAAGTAGCCGCTCCGCATCCTTTGAGTCCGCCGCCGGTTCATCTTCTCGGCTTCGCATGTGTGCGGCTTAGGGCATCGCCAGAGGTCGCTAGGCGGCGGCGTCCACCTCGGTGATCGCGCCGACCGGCAGGAACTGCGGCAGCCCGCCACCCCTTCGTCTCCATCTCTCGCGTGTTGCGTTGGAAACGAAGCAGTCGGGGAGACGAGTTCAAATGAATTAGGGTTTCCAGCGGCCTTGCGATTTTTCCGGGTTTTATTCCCGTAGCGAATCCATCCCAACCGTCCGATCGATCGACGGCCTTGAAGCGATCTTGGCGGCTAGGGGTTTCGACCAGTGAAAAAAGCGAGCCGACCAGCCCAAGTTGGCTTGGCCTGGTGACCGAGCGCCCGAAGAAGATTTTTTGGGCCGAATTTCGGCCATGAACAGTGACCATGCACAGTAAAAGTTTTTTATTTAATTTTTGCTGTGAAGAATAGTTTAAATGCTGAATTAATTTGTATTTCCGCTGCAAGTTTAAGTTTTTTTTTCTCTGATTAAATTGAAACCAACGTGGATATTTAATTAGAGAAAATAGTAAATGAGATTTTTTATAGTATTTTCACATATGGTAATTTTATTTTCTGACCAACGTTGAAAATAAATTTGCCATGACCATGTTAAGTATGATAGAAATTTTGAATAAAGGTTGCTCTATTCTAATACTGCCCAACGGTGTTTTAGAAATAGATCAGTCTTTATTAAAGTTGAGAGCATGTTTAATTGACCAACGTTAATTTATTCATGCCAAAGTTTATATTTTTTAAGTTACTGATTAAATTCTTATTTCATTTATGAAGCTTTTCCAGCCAAGCTTGCAAATTCCCTAAGTGTCTTTCAAGGGCTTGAGAAGTTGAACGGCAACAATTACTCCTCATGGAGAGAGAACTTGAACTTGGCCATGGCTATGTGAAAGTGCATCTAGGCACTTATGTTATTTTGGTGATTAATGACAAACGCATATAATGACAATCTATGTAATTGTGTAAATGCTTAACTTAGTGCTTAACAAATGACAAACCTCTAATATGATTATATTGCTATGAGACTAACATGTTCATTGCCAAGTTGAGTATTAGTCTCATATATTTAGAGGAAAATCAAGTGGGATGGTTAAGCAAAGATAAGGTATGCAATTTTGGTATCTCTTCTATATTTGTTATTGCATTCCTTTTGTGCAAATGCATAGTGAACTCCATGTAGCATGTTGATTATATATATGCACATTGGTTCATGTCATATTTATTTGTGCATATATATTTATTTGAGTTCATTATGTGCTTTGTTTTTAGTATGCATATAATAACTAGAGTTAAACTTCACATTGCTATAAATTGACTTGGTGCATGCATGTTTTGGTTGTGTATCTTTTCATGCACCTCTCCTAGTGGAGTTTAATCTAGAGTTGGATCACATATTTACTCTTGTTCCAAGTATTATTTGCACATGTACAATTCGTGTATATTCTATCATGTGCTTCATTTAAATAAAGACTGTGATCCTTGCCATGATTTAATTGACTCATCATATTGGCAATTATCTCTCTAGTGCATATAGATCAATTACATATTCATCATGATGCACTTAGTAGAGAACATTTCTTATGTCAAGTGTTTCCATTTATATTATGCTTCTTTATATGAAACACTTGTGGTAATCAACTGCTCACAAATATCAATTTCTTCATATCTATTGAGCTTTTGGGACTAATGCTTTTCATGAGTGGTTTGAAAAGAATTAGGTCCCGTGTGTGCATGATGACCAAGGTATCTTGAAGGATGACCGTTAAGCCGAGGTCAACAAGACGGCGGTGTCACCAAGAGTGAGGACTAAGTCAAGATCGACTTGGCGTGGAGATCGTCAGAGAGGATGATCAAGTCAAGGTCGATAGGATGAGAGTCTCATGAGGTGAATCGAGTCAAGTTGGACAAGGCGAAGATGTCATCAATCATTTTGGTAAAAGACATCATGCACATTGCATCCACGGAGAAGACGGCATGCGGATTGAATGTAAGACTTAGATTTCTTTGATTTAATTTGAGTCTAAGGATTGCCGTACTATTAAGAGGATGCAACGTCGAATGACTTTTAGATGTGTCAAGTGCTCAAATGATCCATCCTTGTGAAATTTAGAGAGAGAGTGAGTTGGTGATTCGGAAAGTGAAAATTGTAGGTCACTCTTGGATTCTTGGTGAAATCTGGATTTATCCTTTGAGATTTGGGTAGTGAGACCTTGTTGGTTGTGTAGCCCTTGTTCTTAGCTTTCAATAGAGTCCAAAATCACTTAAATCGAGTCCGGAATCAAAAGTTATGTTCTTTTTAAATCGAATTTCTTGAGTCCAGTCCGGAGTATCCGGACATTTAGTCCGGACACTCGAGGAAATTGTCCGAGTATCCGAAGATAATGTCCGGATAGTCCGGACTTTCTTGCAGATTCAAGCGGCTAGTTTTTGGGGACCTCTATTTAAAGCCCCCTCTTGGGTAGCCGTTGGGACAGAGCTTTTGGGTGGTTCTGGGTGCTTTGAGGTGTATTCTTAGTGATCTTAAGCTCCCAAAAGCCCTCTAACCCTAGATCTTAGTGATCCCTTTTGAGTGAAGGGTTGGGTGTGAGAGAGGTAGTGCTCGGGTTGAGTGTGATTTGAGTTGTTGAGCACTTGATTTCATCTCCAAGCTTGTTCTTCGTGAGCATTTGTTACTCTTGGAGGTTGAGGACTCCTAGACGGCTAGGAGGTCACCTACGAGCCACCGGTTCTTCGTGTGGTTGGCCGTAGGAAGTTTGTGAAGGTTGGATTCCGCCTCCGCAAGGGAAGGAATCAAAGAAGTGAAAGCCGGCGAGTGCAAGGTGCAACACCGGGCGGCTAGCGGGTTGAAAGAGACCCCCCGTGTCTTGGGTGACCGGGTCGCCGGCGAGTGCAAAGTGCAACACCGGGAGGATAAGGGTTGAAAGAGACCCCGGCTTGGTGCCGCCTCAACGGAGACGTAGGATCCCCTCAAGGATCCGAACTTCGGGTGAAAAATCATCGTCTCCAAGTTTGCCTTTCATTCTTGCTTACTTTTGTTCTTGCTTTAGTATTTGATTTTGAATCTTGAAATTGTCCGATCTATTTGATTATTGAGTTTCTCGCTAGGCATCTACTTGATCTAGGTTCCTACTAGTGTTTATCATCTTTGTGTTCAAGTAGATTGTTTAAAAGTTGGAGAAAATTTCAAATTTCATCTCGAGGTGCCCAACCCGGAGTATCCGGACAATTACCCCGGATAGTCCGGATATTTATACCGGAGTATCCGGATAAAATCCCCGGACACTCGGCGGACCCCTCGGCTCTTCAAGGTCTCCAATCCGAGTATCCAGGACATTTATCTGAGTATCCGGATAAAATCCCGGACACTCGGCCGAAAACCTTGGATTGTTTTATTTCCTCTGCAATTAAGTTTTAAAAGTTTAATTCGCCTATTCACCCCCCCTCTAGGCGACATCACCTGCCCTTTCACTATGGCCGAGATAGATTATGCCCTGCTCCATCCAAAGCCTGTGGCACCGGTTACTGCGGTGAGACTCGGAAGTCGCAAATAATCTTTGCGGCGAGAATTGTCGTATAGTATTGAGAAGGGAAAGTGGGACAACTCAAATAGAAAATGCCTCATGGTGATCAAGGGCACCATTATTGGGTCCATAAGGGGAGCAATCCCGGTGTCTGAGATGCTACGATGATCTCAAGAAAATAGAAGAGCGATTCTTTGGATCCACAAAGGCCTATGCAGGCACATTAATCAAGAAACTTGTCAATGACAAGTATGATGGATCTGGGCTGCGTAATGGACCAGGCATTAGAGAGCATATTTTCAAGATGACTAACATGGCTCACTCTCTCACGTCCTTTGATATGCCTTTAAAGAATGATTTCATAGTCCATCTTGTACTGGTTTCATTGCCAAAAGAATTTGAGACTTTTGTTGTAAATTACAACATTAGTGAAGAAAAGTGGTCTATTGAAAAGTGCATTGCTATGTGTGTCCAAGAAGAAGAAAGATTAAAGGCACAAAGGGCTGAAGAATTGAACCTGGTTAAGCATTCTCAGAAGAAAAAGAATTATTTCCAGATTCAGAATAAGCCAAATTTCAAGAAAGGTAACTACCAAAAGGGCAATTATCAGTAGAAAAGGTTCACTAATTTTGAGAAGGGTGAACACTCAAATGGAGGGCAAAACTCCAATGGAGGACATGGTTCCAGTGGACAGGGTCCTAGGCCTCCACCAGAGCACATAGACCCAGACACCTGCAGGCGCTGCCATCAGAAAGGGCACCGCATGAAGGATTGTGTTCTGTTCCTCAAGTGGCTGAACAAAAGAGGTAAAGATCAAGTTACATTCATAGATGAATCCTTGTATATAGATGCACCAACTAGTACTTGGTGGATAGATTCTAGTGCAACTGTTCATGTTGCTAATTCTATGCAGGGATTCCGTACGAGGAGGATCCTACAAAGAGGAGAAAGAGGAATTAGAGTGGCGAATGGAGTTGAAGCTGATGTGGAAGCCATTGGAGATCTTCCTTTAGAGTTGGATGGCGGCTTCATACTCCATTTGTGTGATGTTTTATTAGTGCCTTCTTTGAGAAGGAATTTGATTTCAGTGTCTTGCTTAGATGATGAAAACATTCAGTGTCATTTTGGGAACGGAAAGTGTGTAATAAAGTTTAATAATGTTGATGTTGGTCTTGCCATCCAACAAGACAAGCTTTATTTGCTATCCCATTATGATATTGTGAATGAAATAAGTACCTCCTCGAATGAGAAAGTATGCAATGTTCCTACAAAGCAAAAGCGAATAGAAAGTGAATCGTCGTCGAAATTATGGCATTGTCGTTTAGGCCATATTTCGAGGGGGAGAATTGAACGATTAATCAAAGAAGAAATTCTTCCTCCCCTAGACTTTTCAGACACAGATCATTGCATAGATTGTATTAAAGGAAAGTATGTTAAACAAATAAAGAAAGGCGCCAAGCGTAGCACAGGAATCTTAGAAATAATCCACACAGACATTTGTGGTCCTTTTCCTGTAAAGACAGTGAATGGTTTTGATTCATTCATTACATTCACTGATGATTATTCTCGCTATGGCTACATTTATCCTATCAAAGAAAGATCAGAAGCATTAGAAAAGTTTAAGATATTCAAAGCTGAAGTAGAGAATCAACATGATTTAAAGATTAAAGTAGTAAGATCAGACCGTGGAGGGGAGAACTACGGTAAACACACCCCTTATGGCCAAGTTGGAGGACCTTTCGCAAGGTACCTACAGGAAAATGGCATAGTAGCCCAGTATTCTATGCCGGGCGAATCTCAGCAAAATGGAGTAGCTGAAAGGCGTAACCGCACGTTAATGGACATGGTGTGAAGTATGATAAGCTACTCCACCTTATCGATTAGTCTATGGATGGAGGCATTAAAAACCGCTGCCCATATACTTAATCGGGTCCCCAGTAAGTCGGTGTCTAAAACACCATATGAGTTATGGACTAGGAGGAAGCCCACTCTAAATTATTTACATGTGTGGGGCTGTCCAGCTGAGGCCAAAGTATTCAACCCAAACATAGGAAAGTTAGATCCAAAGACAGTCAGTTGCCATTTCATTGGCTATCCTGAAAGATCAAAGGGTTATCGTTTCTACTGTCCAGACAGACACACCAAGTTTGTAGAAACAAGACACGCTGTGTTTATAGAGGATGATATGATCAGGGGGAGCATGGTACCCCGAGAAATTAGCCTTGATGAGAAGCGGGTTTGTGCCCCAACTCCTATGATTCAAGAGCCTTTCTTCTCGATACCTGTTGTTGTTGCATCACCTAAAGTTACAGCACCTGCCGGTGTTTCTCTGAGTTCAACAGTCGGTGTGCCAGAGGCACCTGTTGTGGAGCCCGAGGCCCCTGTTATTGCTAGTGAGGAGCCCGAGCAGCCTCCTGTAGAGAGCAGTGAACCTACTCAAGAACCACTTAGAAGATCACAGAGAAACAGGAGATCAGCTATTCCAGCTGATTATGAAGTTTATGTCAGTGAAGACATAGAGATAGAGGGTGATCCCACCTCTTATGAGGAAGCGATGAGAAGTCCCAATTCATCGAAGTGGTTTGCAGCCATGCAAGATGAAATGAGATCCATGAGTACAAACAAAGTCTGGGACTTAGAAGAAATTCCTAAAGGAGCCAAAACAGTAGGCTGTAAATGGGTCTACAAAACCAAACGTGACTCCAAAGGGAATGTTGAAAGGTTTAAAGCTAGACTTGTAGCAAAAGGCTTCACTCAGAGAGAAGGAATAGATTATACCAAAACCTTCTACTTTGTTTAGACAAAGGATTCTTTTAGAATCATTATGGCCTTTGTTGCTCATTATGATTTAGAATTACATCGATGGATGTTAAGACGGCATTCCTAAATGGGGATTTATATGAGAATGTGTACATGGCTCAACCCAAAGGTTTTGTCATGAAAGGAAAAGAAAATATGGGATGTCGATTAAAGAAGTCCATTTATAGATTAAAACAAGCGTCTAGACAGTGGTACATTAAGTTTGATGAAACTATAAGAAATTTTGGGTTCAAAGAGAATGAGAAGGACAACTGCATTTATGCAAAGTTTAGTAGAGGGAAGTATATTTTCCTAGTTTTATATGTGGATGATATCCTATTAGCAAGCAGTGATAAAGATCTGCTGCTAGAGACAAAGAGGTTCTTGTCCTCAAAGTTTGATATGAAAGATCTTGGTGAAGCATCTTATGTATTAGGAATTGAGATACACCGAGATAGAAAAAGAGGGGTGCTAGGGCTATCACAGAAGGCATACATAGAGAGTGTTTTGAAAAGATATAGTATGCATATGTGTAATGCCACGCCTGCTCCAATAGTCAAGGGTGATAAATTTGGGAATTTACAGTGTCCAAAGAATAAGTACGAGATCAATCAAATGAAATCAGTCCCATACGCTTCAGCTGTCGGAAGCATAATGTATGCTCAAATATGTACTCATACGACTTAGCATTTACAACCGGGATGCTTGGCGGATATCGATTAATCCGAGAATTGATCATTTGGAAAGTCAGAAAGAAAGCCTTGCGGTATTTGCAAGGGACAAAGAGCCTCATCTTGACATATAGAAAGTCAAGTGCCCTAGAGATTGTGGGCTATCAGATCTGATTGGGTAGGGTGTAAAGACACTGGAAAGTCCACATCAGGATATGTGTTCACCCTCGCCGGAGGAGCTATATCATGGAAAAGCTCAAAACAATCAATCGTTGCAACGTCGACAATGCACGCTGAGTTTGTGGCATGTTATGAGGCAACCGGGCAGGCAATGTGGTTTAAAAAGTTTGTACCCGGGTTGAGAGTGGTAGACAGCATAGAAAGACCACTCAAATTGTACTGCGACAATGAGCCAGCAGTATTTTACTCCCACAACAACAAATCAAGTGGTGCTGCCAAACACATTGAGATCAAGTTTTATGTTGTGAAGGAGAAAATCCAAGATCAAACAATTGAACTTGAGCATATAAGCACAAAAGACATGTTAGCGGATCCGCTCACCAAAGGTCTTTCTCCCAACGTGTTTGAAAAACACGTAGCCGGCATGGGTTTAACAGAAAGACTATGATTCTGGATAATAGGGGTCATTTAAAGCAACCATCTCCCACAAAGACAAAGTCATTCTGCTTTGAAGTAGAGAGGTGTGCTATAGTCATTGAGTTCAGCAGTACGTAACTGACTGTTGTGACGCCTTGGTCTTGGTGCACCAATCTATGGAGGAGTGGGATGTTAAGTTAAAAGTATGAGATATAAAAGTTAATAGATCAAGATATAAAGTTTCAAAGTTAAGTTCGAGATCAAGGGGGAGAATGTTGGGTTGATCTCGTACAGCTCGGTCAAAGACCGAGTCCGTACCCATATCTGCGCCCTGATCGGGGGCGCAACAACCTCACTGGTTGCGTCCCCCTGTCACACCCGCGCTACATATAAAGAGGGACCAGGCCGGCACGCGAACCAACGTTCACTGTAACTCCTGGTGCCCTACACACACATCCTAGAACCGATCCAAAACCCTAGCGCGTGGAAGTGACGGGAAGGACGCCGCCGCTGATCACCGACCGCTCCGGGCTTCCTTCGTGAACCCCGGCGCCTCAAGCATAGCCACGGCCCGAGCGCAGTCGTGCTTCAACCTCCCGAAGACCTCATCCCCACCATGGCTTCGGGATCAAACGGAAATGGCTGCAACTCCGAAGGTATGGACTAAATACTCCTAGATCTAGTGGTTAGAGGTGAAGGGGAAGATCCTAGACACCCTAGAAATCCATCACTACTTATCTGCTCTGTAGTTGTTTCTCCAGGTAAAAGGATCACCAATATAGCCAAGGTCTGAGGAACGGCACTGCTCTATAGCTTCTATGAAGTTTTACATTAACTTCTATGCTCTAGGTGTACCCCTTCCTTCTCATGATTAAAAAGAACTTCATTAAAGTCCCCCAAACAAATCCAGGAAAGATTTGAATGATTCTTCAAGATAACCGTCAGCTTCCAAGTAATATCCTTCTTATCATGTGCTGGCTCACCATAAATTCCTGTCAATCTCCATTCAAAACCATACTCTTCTTTGACCTCGGCATCAATATGGTATCTTGATAAACTTCTGATCTGCACATCCACCTCATGACGCCAAAATAAAGCTAAACCACCACTACGGCCCTTGCACGATTTGGCAACGATGTTAGCCATACCGATCATCCATCTAAAACGATCCATCCTCCCCTTTGTTAGCTTTGTTTCAAAGAGGAAAAGGATGTCGGGAACATCCTACTTCTGAAGATCCAGAAGCCCTCGAACTGCCGGTCAGTTCCCAAGCCCCCGACAGTTCCAACTTATAAGCTTCATTTCTACCCGTGGGGTTGTTTTGACAACCTCGTGTTTCCTTTTTTCAGCTTCTTGGCCCCCTCAGCAAACGCCTCATCTTCAATAAATATTTCAGCACAGCCTCCTTGCGGTGCCAACACCAACGCACCGGATTTCTCATCAATATTATCCATAGCGGAGTCATCCTATTCATGATGAGGATTTCATTGCTTGGCATCCAAATGGAAAAGGGTGGTTTTCAGTTAAATAGGCTTATAAATTGCTATTGTTAGAGATGGAACAGGAGCAAGGATTACAAGGCAGCTCAGAATATTTCAACACTACTTTCAACTGGAAGCGAATTTGGGAAATGCAGAGGTCCCTAACAAGGTGAAGCGTTTCATTTGGAGGTTTGCTCACAACAGTTTACTGTTGAGACAGAACGTGCGGAGACGAGGAGTTGTATTGGATACCATTTGCCCAATGTGCCAGCGGCTGGATGAACACGAGGTTCACCTTTTTCTTAAATGCAAATGTGTACGACGAGTGTGGTGCATGCTGCAACCTGAGGAGATTCGTATTCACCTTATCAATTGTTCTTCTGCAATGCAGGGTTTAAGGAAATCTGGAAGCTTGAGGGGAAAAAAAAGCAACTTGAATCTTTGACGCTAATGTGGCCCTGTCTCCCTTGATGAGGTTAGTCATTCAGTTGGGAGATTTGTTGCTGACTTCATGGACCATCTAAGGAAAGGAGTTCAGGCTAGTTCTGTAAACTTCTTACAGAGGTGGAAGCCACCACAAGGAGACTTTCTGAAGATAATATTGATGGTTCATTCTTTAAACAAACCGGCCTTGGTGGATAGGGGGCTATTGTGAGCGGCAGTCAAGGAAAAATCCTAAGGTGATGATGGCGGGGAAGCTCCAAAATCTCCAAGATGCTCTTCAAGCAGAAGCTATGACGTGCACTTATGCTTTGAGGGTTGCTGCTGATCTCGGTATGGGACGTATCGTTCTAGAGACTAACGCTTACAATCTGAAAACAGCCTTAACAAAGGAAGAAAAGGACAGTGGCATGAATGTGGTTCTGATTAGAGAAGCAAGACTTATACTGATGCTTAGTTTTGATGTATTTCATGTCATGTATTGTCCTAGAGTATGTAACTAGGTAGCGCAGGAATTAGCCAAATTCAGTGCTTATTTGGATCCGGAGAGCCACTGCGTATAGCTCGAAGAATTCCCTATTTTTGTTTCAGATCTTGTGATTAGCGATTGTGCTACGTCACTTCTACAATGGAAACTTAATTTTTTTTTAAAAAAAAAACACCAGCTACTAATCCTGTAGCAATACAGCGTGAAGCTTCAGCATCCACGGCATGACAGGAGCAGCAATGTGCAGTTCCTTGGTGCTCAGGCATTCCTTCCTGTTATGCAGGCCAGGAACAATATATGGCTGTACCCGACACGCTGTGTCTGATAATGAATAAGCGCAACAAAAATACACAGGAACAGGCGAAAAAGATTGCAGAGATAAGAGCTCGATACACTGCAGCTATACTAGAAACAAGAAAAGGATCTCATGTTTCATGCTCGTATATTTACTTACAGCACACCAGGTCTCTCATCTCTTCTTATTTCGATTATACTTATATACATGCGTGATATCTAAGGGTTGTGCATCCATTGCCGTAGAGGCGACAACAGACTGCACCTTATATGCTGGCCTAGTTACACTCCCAGCAGGACCAGCACGTTGTAGAAGCTAGAATATCCTATTTCCAGAGTGCTACATATTAGTGCACCTTGTGAATGCGAAAAGCCCGTTCTCACACGACAGGCCTAGTGGCAGCTCCAACAGGACCAGCTTGTCGTAGCAGCTGCATGTAAACATATATTAACACATACAGAGACATGGGAGGTAACGATCAATTTTGTCATGACACGACAGCGGATTAGGTGGTTGGTGAAGATTACCTGCAAATAGGATTCTAGTTTCTGCCTCAATACAGCATGCTCCCTCTTCACTACCTGGAAAGACGTCATGCAACTGCATACCAGCATATAACAGATTTATGAATAATGGATGTTTTCATCACAGGGACGGATATATGGGCATTTCAATTATCAAAATTGATTTTATGAGAAGTGATGTCGTGTTTTTTTTTATAAACAACTAACAAGTCAAAATATACTTAAAAAATGAGAGAGCAAAAAGTCTACAAAGAACTAAGCATCAATGTGAAGGGAGAAGAGAGAGACCCTTCAACATTTCCTTGTCCACAGTTATCCCTGAATGACATGCACTCGTTCTTCATCCTAGAAGCACCGATGCTGCATCAAGTTGTGTAACGTCAAATGGTTTCAAAGAAAAAAAAAGGTTGTGTAATGTCAACGACAGATCAATTATATAAAATAATACAACGCAACTGTTTAGAGTCATGCTTTCTCTGCATCATGCCAAATGAGCTCAGAACCTTACAAGGTTTACAAAGGGTTGATGGACTCACTCTGAGCTTTTGGTTGGCAACGAAATACATATTTAGCGGTCAATTAACCGATTAAAGCAAGATGGGTTTCTCCGTGATGCCAGGTCCCCTTAAAGCCTTAAAAGTGACTTTAGTTTACAAGCATACAGGAGCTTTAATTAGCAAGACATTCAAATAAGATGTTTCATATAAACCAAAAGTGCAGAAACAGGAGATGTAAAGACGGCATATTAACTGTAAGCCTTTGTGCCAGAAAGTGTGTGTCAGCTTCCCTAGATGCTTAGCTAAATTCTATAGTCCTGTCAGTTCTCATGGTTTGTGAAACAATGAGCTAAAGATCTGCGATGATGAATCCACACTGAATGCACCATATGCAACTGAACAGAGATCAACAAGCAATTCTGAAGTTACCTGGAACAACTGCCTTTTAATTGCTGCATGTATGCATCCCACCTGTTGAAATCCCTGGGGTACTTCTCCCTGCAGTGGATCTCAACTAGTCAGGTCTAACACTACTGCTTGCACGATCTAAATATCTTCTACTTTTTTCATAAAGAGGGGCTCTTATCCCTGCCTATGAAAGTTCCAATACTTAGTACTTACAGAGCTTGCTCAATGTTTGCCATTAGCCTGGCTGAGTCCTTGAAAAACAAAGTAACTACTTCTTCCACAAAATTAGGACTAGCTTCATCCTGCAAATCTTCCACCTGACAAAATTGCTCATCTAGGTACCCCTGTCATAAAAATAAAGCATGCTGAATCAGCATGTGATTTATCAAAAACAACAAGAAAAGGCAGTATTGTACTGAAAATGGGATCAAAAGTGGGAGGCTTCCTGAAAAAACATAAGACATAATAATGGTAGAAGGCTCCCTGAGCAAACATAAGATATATTGTTCAGAACAAAACTCCAGAGAATAGAATACAAGCCTGATCAAAGAGGCTCTTTTTCATGGATGCAGCTTGGCGCCGCAAATTAGAATAATCCATTTATATGAACGAATGAGAAATAAGTTGCAAAGTGAAGTTGATACAGGCAGGAGCACACTTCACAATGCACATATAACTGGTTGGAACTACGGATATAGAAAGTTGAACATGTGATACGTTTATATAGTTGAGGAGGCTGCTACTATTTGTCCACCAAAGATAAGTGAAAGTGCAGATATTCTAACTTCTGGATAGCAAAGGTTAGCATCTTGCATATGCAGGTGATTTGATTGCCACGGTGTGCATAAGCTATCCACATTTTGGAGAGTGACTTCAATAGATGCGGATTCTTGTAGCCTCAGATAAGATGTATGATGGTGTAAGTAAAATAAGTGCGAAGAAACTATTCAGTGTTCTAATTTGAATCAATCTCTGGATTAGTTTGTCACTGCAACAACAGCTCAAAGCCTCAAACAGATTAGCCTGTTTCATGGCATTACTGCATCAGGACTATTTTCCCAACAAACATCATCCAAGCAGATCTCAAAAGGCTAGCTAAAAGCATTGTTTATTGCACAGTAACATGATGTGTATGGATATACCTAAAGCATGATATCATATTTTAGTACAGAGTGGAACCTAAAGAATACAACCTCAGTTGCTAAATTTTGTCATGTTAGATTGCTCAGAAGAAAACATAACAATACATATTTCAATAGTGAAGTCCCCACAATTATATGAAGAAATTATGTTCCATTATAATTCTATGATTTAATTAGGTAGAAGTCCCCATGATTGGTTCACTCAAGTTACAACAGAACAACAATTTAAACATTCATTTGCTATCAGCCTATCACATGGCCCAAGAGAAGTCTGTACGTGGCAGCTTTTCCCAATTCCTTATAGGTCTTTGAAGATTTAGAACAAGCAACTACCAAACTTATATATGAAAAGCAGACAGAAAAGATTATCAGTAGAGGGCAAACCAAGCAATGTTCTCATTCTGTGCCAATCAACATCAAACTGTCATTCAGTTTGTATCTACTGTGTAAGAATTTGGTGCTCCATCTAACAAAATTTAAACCAACTAACATGAAAATCTGATTACTTTACATCAGTATCTTATTCAGCTATTGTTAACTGATTTGTGGGTAAAGAATAGTAGAACACTGTGTGCTTTAAGTGAAAACTCTCCTAAGATTTCAGAGAGATTCTTTTATGTGACAAATCGTGGGACAAAATGTAATCAGACAAAGGGGGGAAAGATAGAACAAGATATCTTTTTGTGCCCCTCAAAGTTCAAACATAATGTGGTGATAAAATCTGAGACAACGATGGAGAATTCGAATAGGCTCACGAGATTCTTACTTTGAGCCCAGCGAAAGAAAAGTAGGACAAAGAAACAGACCCAAATAGTTCCTTCTAGTTGTTACCAAAAAAAAAAGACTCAACACATTGGACCACGTGGTTAAACCAACAACCATTCGCAAAAGGATTAAAAGAGATTCATTCAATGATTGATCTGATGATTGCTCTTAACCCCAATCAACATCTCGACTTGATAAGATAATTCGACATGGATAAAAAACTTGAAATAACCAGAAGGCCTATACAACAAACTTGTCAATACCATACCAGAGGCTATACCGGTTTGGCTCTTGGAATGATGCGTTCCGATACTAGTCCACATTGACGTACCGTTTATATATTAATAAGTATATACATGTTTAATTATATACACACCAAATTGCACTTATAATATTACTTCAAATACATAGTAGTACTATCGAATATAACATATAATTCAATAGACGATATTATCAATTCCGCCGATATGTAAGATAATTGTATGGTATCAAAGTTTGTACTGGCTTAGGTGACGAAATGGTACATATCGGCCATACTATTTGGTATTGGTACGGTATTGATAAATACGCTATACAGGGAATGGATCAGACAAGGTGACTTCTGGATGGGTCATTGCCATGGCCGCAAATGAATGAATCGCAAATATTGTCTACATGCAAGCTACATAGTCATTACCTTCCATGAATAATGCGTACATTATTAAAAGAAAGAAAAATCCCAAAGCATAGTCCCACAGTTTGTCCCTACAGTGACATCCCTTTCCCTTTCTCCAGTGAATATTCTTATAGCAAAGTTTTCCTTCTACAAGACCATTCTCATGGCAATGTTAACAAGCAAATAACCATCTCTTACTTTTGCGATCAGTTACACCATCAGGCACCACCCATTTTCTTACAAAGCACACTGAGGTCTGTGCTCTCCGATAATACTAAGACATAATTCATTAAAAGTTAGTCTTAACAATATGTTTACAACTAAACATAGTAATAGTACAAAATTCTAGCAGCATTTATGTTGGTTATGATACTATGTGTGTAACTTACAGTTATATAAAACAAATATTGCTACACCAACTGTTTTATCATGCATATAGATGAGTGAGGTGCAGATTCAGTTCTCAAGGCAATGCTATAAGGAATTTTAATCATTTGGCGCTTTGAAACTTGTTTTCCTGGTAAATAAACTTCTCACACTGTAGCATTTGCAACAGTGTTGAGTTTCCACTCTGATGTCCTATTACAAATGGAGTAAGCAAACAGAAAAGATCTAGGGCGTATTTAGATATCTCTATGCATCACATATATCTGCTCCCACGTATCAAGGTTATCCATGCTCTATTGCTTGTGTGTGACCATGTTGTCATCAATCCCTTTATAGTATCGGCGTATGCACTTTTGACAGTCTAAAATTAGCATACGTGTAGCATAACATGAACTAGATTTGTGCAGTACCCTCCAAAAGTGTGTACATGGCTTTACCGTCTATTGTCCTCCAAAAGGAGATGCTTTCTTGATTTTTTTTGAACGCATGCTCCATTGCTTTTGACACCTTAGTTTCTGTTCTCGCCTATGCGGGCATCAATTTGCCTCAGTGTCTCCTTACTTTAAAAATCTACTTAGAAATTGACGAAATCTTTTTGTACGACCAATCATTCAGATTAACCTCCTCCCAATGCATGTGTGGTATTGGCTCAGGTAAATCTAGAGGTGAGGCCATAAACAAAGATCACCAACCGAAAATTCACTAATTTTTATGATGCACAACTTAGCGCTTGACCAGAACGGCAGAACCACATGTACTGAGTTCCAATACCTGGTAGATAGCAAGGGTTTTAGCCAACCCGCTCCAATCTCCAATACCTGGTAGATAGCAAGGGTTTTAGCCAACACTACATGATCTTCCAACACCAGAACCAGAAGCAAATGACTCCTCTCCAATCTCCATGCACGATGTGTGAAAGACAGAACCTGACATAATTAGTTCAATCAAATATCTAAGTTTGCGCGATCTTCATTCCAGTACTAGAAAATAAAGGTCACACGGGTTTTAGCCAACCCGCTTCCCTGCCTTGATTGAATTGATGTCACATAAGAACCGATTCCCTCCTAGCGACATCCATGAGGGGGCAAGCAAAGGAAAGCTCTACACTGACCAATGGGGAGCCGAGAGATCGACACGTTGATTCCTTGACAGCAACTTCCACGATTGCTGCAGCTGGCATCCATCCACGACCGGATGAGCGCGCTGACCAGATTCCCGCCTGGCTCGACGTCAGCCGGGGCGCAGACGCAGGTTTGGTATCCAGGATGGTAAGCACGGCGAATAGACGCGCGGAAAAGGGACGGCAGGGGCGCAAGTGCCGCGCCTCAACTAGGGTGTGGGAGATAACTCGTGCAGACGGCGAAGAAGTGGTGTGAGTGGCTAGTGAGTTACCGCATGATGCGCCGGACGGGGGAGACTGCGGCGGATGGTGGAGCGTGGGCTGGCGCGGAGAGCCGAGCGGCCGGCCGGTCGGCGCACTGAAGGCTCGGCGTTGGGCAGAGCAACTGCTTGGTCCGGTGTTTGGGTCGGCCGGGTGGTGTGTGGGTTGGGGCGGACGCGGCGGGGCGGTCCACCGTCGCGGCCATCGGCTGATCAGCCACGAAGCAGGCCGCCGGGTTCAGTATTTAGGCAATTAGGCTTTGACGGAAGCAAAATTTTGCTTCTCTTTGCATCGGCTTGAATTTAAAATAACCACTTAAATAACATATAAAATTATTTTATATACTATTTTAATTTAAAAAGAAGCTTAATAATAATTTGTTAAGCTCGATAGCTGCCCTAGTTGGCAGAGGCTAGAGTCGAATCCGGTAAGAGCTATCTTTTTTATGGAAACCAAGCGTCTTTGTCACTCTACAACCGAGTTTGCTCCACATCCCATGAGATAATCCCCATGGATTCATCTCTTCTCGTTGGAAATTACCATCCCTGATCTTTTTAAACAGGCGATAATTTGTAATGGACATTTATTTAGTTGATATTTGCTAAGCACAACGCGAATCCATTTCATTACCTAAAAACACCCTTGGCTGCCTAAACACCCCATAAAAATTGTGTTCCTTTGCTATGGAAAGCTAGCAAACGGACACAACTTTATTCGTGCATCGTATACTCCAATTATTAAAAAAAATGTCTGTTTGGTAGCTGCAGTGAAACTTTTTAAACTTTAAGTATCGAACACATAAAAATAATATATATAGATTTATCTCGAAAAGAGCTTTTGTAATATTATAATTTTATTATATTTTATAATTCTATTACAATATAAACTGTGGTCAAAATTATGTCTTAGAGTCATGTCAATGTTCAAAATGATTTTTTTTTACTAGAGGGAGTAGTACGCTCAGACAAGGTATCAATAATGTGTAGTGTCTTATAGCTAATTTTGCCTTAAAACAAACTGTATAGATAATGGGGTGACCATTTATCCAGCCTATACAATTCTAGTAGTGAACCGTAAATTTTCTTCATTTCATTGCTTTATTTGTGTACTTGAAATCTTGGACATAGGTAAAATAAATCGAGATCTCATTTATGCAAGTAAAATGGCAGGTCTAGCATTTTTTTTAAGAAATAAAATGGAATAGAAGTGGTTAATGTTTTTCTCTTTTGCCCAAGCAAAATCAGCCACCGAGAAGCGTTTGAACTTTGAACCCGGGCGACAATCCTGGGGCAGAATTGGAGAGGGAACTCATCGCCGTAGCTTCCACACCGTGAGGGTTCAGGCGGCGGCGGCAGAATGGCGGAGCCGTACTGGATCCTGGAGAGGGAGCGGAGGCAGATGGAGCAGATCCTTGAGCTGGACATGGAGGAGCTCCAGGTCGAGGAGGTCGACGATGCCGGCTCATCCTCCTCCTCGTCCGACGTTGACACCTTCCTCAGGTCCCAACACACCCCTCGCCCCTCTTTTACCATTTCCTTGCGCTCGATGCTCAAATTACGGCTTATTCGTTTGATCGTTGATGGGGAGAAGGGTTTTGCGATGTAGTGTTTGAATTGATGCTATGAGAGCTGCTAGTTGCTGGTAAATGGTAATTGTTCTGGAAACACGCCATATTAGGGTGTGCCTTCTCGACATTCTGAACTCGTAGGCGGTGGAAATTAGGGCTGGGGAAGTTTTCGAGCTTAACCCAGTTTAGACTACTAGAAGCTTAAACCGATCGTGGTCAGTTGGCATTTGGCTCTCACAAGTATCGATTGCTCCAAATCTATTCGGTTTAAGGTGATACGACACTCACAAAGTTTGCTGATATACATCAAATTCATGATTACATGCGTTGTTTTCCTTTGGGACGATGGGAAGAGTGATAAATAGTTTACATGGAGCTCACATTTTTTTGCTCGTACTTACATCGATGCTATTCATGATTATATGTGCCTTTTCCCCTTGGGATAATAGGAAGAGTGAATACATTATATAGTCTACTGAATATTTCACCACTCTCTGTATTCAGTTCTCTGGTTCTTGGTAAAAGTAAATTAGGATCAGTTAGTTGCATTTGATGTTTATGAGAAACCTTGCTTTGTTTTTTTTTCCTCATTCTTCTATCACAGAAATACTCATGGGGATGGAGGGGCTAGCACTTCTGAAGAGCTTACAATTAATACATCTCTGGCTTCCCTGTGCACCTATGTTGGTGGTAAATATTCATGCTGATCTTAGTACAGTTTATGATGCTCGTTGCAAAGTTTAAAAGTCTGTTTGTGTGCCAGGGGTTAATGATACCCGGGGCAGATTTGCTTTCTTGGATGGTGGCGTAGTCCTCAGTTTACCAATGTTTTATCTTCAAGGTAGCATTCCTTAGACTCTGCATTCCAGCATATTGGGATAGGCTTATCTCAAATTAATCTGACTACACACAGCCAATACATTTTCAAGTGCTTGCTCTTTCTGAGTAGCTGATCCATGTTGTGCCTCATTAAAAATTATCTGATCTATTGCAAACGAACAAAGTGCATTCGGAAATACTAATCTGTGCCATCCTTTCACCTGACCCTTGCACAATCACACGTTAATGGTTGACAGCTTGACATTATAACACAGCCAATTTTATTCCAAGGTTATGGCATACTTTTACAGGAGTTGTTTTGTTTCCTGAAGCTGCCCTGCCTCTTAGAGTAATTCAGCCTAGATCTTTGGCAGCTGTTAACAAGGCAATTAATCATGTTGATGCTCCATGCCTGATAGGTGTGGTGAGTGCCACTTGTCCTTGTTCTGCTGCCTTTTGTTGTAGTTTTATTTTAAGTGACAATTCTCCAATGTTAGGTTCATGTTTACCAACACATAAATGATGAACATCATGCTTTTGCTTCAGTCGGGACAACGGCAGAGGTATTGTTTCTTTCTCATGAAATCTCATTCAGTCTAGAATCATATATTGTATCGATGTTTAATCTTGCATATTTGCTGATTTCTGACTTTCTGCTATTTGTGTTATCTTTCATTTTACAAATTTATCGGTTCATCAACCTTCTATACTTCTTGTGGGTATATTTTGTTGGTGAGCCATTTTGCTGCAAATACCCGCCAAAGCTATTTGATCAGTAGTTATGTTTACAAATGTTATACATGTCTTCTCTAAGAATACCAAGGCTAAGGCTTATTTGTAGATACCCATGCCATCTAAAACATATACAATAAAATGAACAAAAGGAATTGATGAATTGCCACAGGACTTGTCCATTCATTACTAGATATCCCACATGGTATGGACAGCTTGAGTTGTATGTTTCTATTTTGATATTATACAACATCCTTAAGCACAAGTATGCACTAAACATATCATTTCCACGTTGCTGAGAATGTTTCTTTTCTTTGTTTAATTAAATAATTTTATTCCTTATATTTTTCTAAAGTTTTCTAAATCAGGCATAAAAATATAGATATGAAATTCTGTATGTCGCTGGAATTTTTTCTTAAACAATTTTTCTTCAATTGCAGTGGTGCATTGTGATACCAATAAATTCTTCTCAATAGTTGGTTCAGCTTATGCTTTTGTTTGCTGTCATAGATACAACAAATTAAACAATTGGATGATGGCTCATCAAATGTTGTCACTCGAGGTCAGCAACGGTTTCGTCTTAGACGCGGTTGGATCGATGTCGATGGAGTGGTAAGTTTTAACATTTAGTTGAAAAACAGGATATTCTATAACCCTATGAACCAGAGCCAAGAGAGAGTACAATTTCTTTTATTTTCATCCATCGACAGCCATGGGGTGAAGTCCAAATCATCAAAGAAGATACGCCTCTAAGAACTCCAAGAGATGCATTTGGACAGTTAGCTGCAAGTAATACTTTCAAGCAATGTGATTCATCAGTGCCCAATTTGGGTGTGTCTTCTGTCAAACAGTATGACTATGTGGATTCTGAACTAGATTGGGATTCGGTATCATCCACTAGTACCTCAAGTGATCATTCAGTAGCAAATACAAGAATATACTGTTCCTCAAATGAAGACGAAGATCTCATGCATGAACTGTCTTGGCAGAAGCATGATTCTGTGAAAAAGTTTGGTGCATTATGTCATCCAGTCAAGAATATGAACATGGGAGATGAGGATGATCTCTGCTTTGCACCCCCTAAATCCTTGTCAACAGTAAGAAAGATAGATGCTGAACAACAGAGACAGTGCTGTGCTGCTTATAATTCAAAGCGGGCATTGCAGGTTTCACTATCATTTTGGCCTCGGTGGGCTTATGAAATGTTTGATTCATATTCACTTGCTCGCAGAGCTGCAGGTACTGAGTTGTTTCACGACTGCTTTGTCATAATTGTAGCAAAATGAATCCATATTGTTCTACAATCATGTGTTTTTAACCCAATAATATTCTTTTTCATTTTTGTTAGTGTGTCAATCTGTTCAGCTGTGATTAAAGTGTGTTGTATGCATGACCTTGGCCTGGTTTCTTGGCAGATTTGTGGAGACAGATAATCGTAAACCCAAGCATGGATGATCATGTGAGAAAACCAGATATTTTGTCGTTTCATATTGCAAGCAAACTTCCCATGTCAGGATCTGTGAGACAAGAATTGCTTGAGATTGATGGAATCTCATATCGGCTACAGCAGGAGATTAAGCTACTCAAGGCCTTTAATCTCATACGATGTAGAAACTGTCTGGTAGTGATTTCCTATTTTTGAACTGTTATTTTACTGAAGTTCCTTATCATAATTTGAGCTTCTTTTCCCAGTTATATTTGGTGTCTTAATCTTCATTGTTGCAATTCTGCTTACTTGGCTGTGATTTATTTGTGGGGTTACATGTTTCTGGTTTGCAGTTGCAACCGCATGGTAGAGTTTCTAGTTGGTTTGCTGCAGCATGCCACTGCTGCATGATAAGCAATAGCAGTGATATAAAATCAAATTGCTTCATCTAGGTATCTGTTGGTTGTGGCCAGGGTTTTGAACAGCCGAAAAACCAGGATTTCCGGGAGAGGACAGGTTTTAGATATAAGTGTACTGGGATTTAAAAAATTAATCTGGTTTATGGTTGATGGATAAGTGTATGTTTTGTCTTTTGCGTATATCAGTGTTTTGATTTGCTATGTCAAAAATTGGGAAACAGTGTTTGGAATCACTGTTTCTCTACCTCTAAATGGTTAAACCTCACTGGTTGATTTGTGGAGTTAGAGTTGAAAATCCTGCATGGCTGGCACCCATCAGTTCTTGGATCTGGAATGGTCCTGGGACTGCTCGCAGGCCCGCGCGCGGGGGTACTGGCTATAGAGTTGAGCAAAAGGCATAACTAGACTGAAAATTTTCAAGGTGGTTTTAACTAATATGGCAAGGTGACAAATTCATTTCTTGCTGTAGACTTTGATTGCAAGACGTAGTGACATGGTGGTGATGTCTAGTGATGACCCTGGCCCTGTTGGTGCTTATGCCAAGCCGTACGACTGTGCGCAGGAGTTGATAACATTGTACAATGCGACTGGGCTTGCACTTCATGGCAATCCTTCTAATGTTCACAGCTGGTTCCCAGGGTATGATCTAATACATTGTCCTAATAAACTATTTGTTTTCAGTTTCTACATAGCTTGAACTGGAAAGGCAGCATTTTCATGTGTTCTTCTTGCGGACGCAACTACCAATTGCATAATATTTCGTTATACACTGACTGAGAAAGGAAAAAAATTGCAGATATACATGGACGATTGCATTATGTGTTGCCTGTGAGTCCAACATAGGTTGGTTGTTCAGGACCAGTAAGAAGAATCTGCTTCCGAAATCCTTCTGGGGGATACGCAGTTCCCAAATTTCAGATGATACACAATCAGGACAGGACTGATCCTTCGTGGAGATCGTTGTCGCTGTTTGCAATGCATACAATTCTTCCTCACCTTGTGTCGCGCGGCTTTTCTTGTATTCGATGTCTTACCGAGAGTTTCTCAAATCCATGTTGAAGCCTGTATTCTGCTGCTCTGTTACCAGATACTACCTCGTGCGTCCCAGCTGACATGGTACGGTTGTTCCAGAATATTGTACATATATTGATGAATGTGGCTTGATGTTTCCACACCGCGATGTTTGTCTTCAATTTAAAGATTTTGCAGTATTTATATTTGGAAATTGATACGGTGAAGACATATGATTCTAGCTTCTTCTATCGTATTGCCTCCATCCAACCTTCATTTTTTATCCAGCGAACAATCCACTAGTTCATTCAACAAGAGACTCCCACTATTCTCATCCTCATCTAGGCCACACCCTCTATCAGCTACTCATTTCTCTCCCTCTCACGCATGTCTCAAGTATGAGCTTTGGTCAAGCCGCTGTGCACCAGCCCACCAAACTATCAGTTGTGCGCCTCTAATCTCCAAACTTCCTTTGGATGCAACCTCCTCGAGCTTCTGCGCAGTTGTGATCAGCCGATCTTAGCCGTCGTCGGGCGTGGCCTCTGCGAACTCCATAGGGGCTTGACGAGCTCTGCGCCCGCCTTTGCAAGCTCTGCCATTGCCTGGCAAAACTAGGCTTAGATGCTAACGGTCATGTCCTACTGAAGCCCCATTGTGGCAAAACGAGCGCCCTCACCACCTGGCATAGCCTCCGCAAATGCTGCTGCTTTTGGTTGACGGAGAAGTGGCTAGTTCCCGATATCGATAGGTATTCCAAGATGCTACAACTATTTGGTTTTATTGTTGCAACAGAATTTTTTGAAATTTTGCTTTTTTTCCCTTCTATGTTGCGTCCCTTTTTATATATGTTGCTCTTGTTCATTTGAGGTGTTGTAGTAAATTTTCTAGAGCCACACGAGGGTACGTGGACTAGACATCACTTGAGGCTGTAGTGCCGGTGCTGGAAACATTCTATGGTGACATTTTCACTATTGCATCCGAGATCTAAGCTACCATTCGCCCACTCCTTTATGGTGGAGCTCCACGGTAGAGCAGCAAGGCCTCTTGAGCTCGAGTAGGGGAGGTGGTGGTGCGCTTAGGTTTTGCCCCCATTTGATCTGAGCATGTAGGCGATGAGGCTTCCGGCCGGTCACTTCCTACCCCTACTAGAAACTATACCATCACCATTGCCTTCTTTCCGATAGGTTTGCATGTTTAGAAATTTGTTGCATCACATTCACTTGATTGTTGGTAAAAGTGATTTGTTTTGTTGCATTGTGTCATCTCAAAGATGTTGTACAGAATAGGTACTCTTGTGATGTTGCCTTCTTTTTTTTTTGATGTTGTACAATTGAGATGATTTTGTTGCAGATACTGTAGTACTTTGTTGTGCATTTTCTCTACATCATATGATGTTTTATTGCACAAGTTTATGATTTTGTTGAAAGTGTCCTTTCTACTTGTTAAATAAATATTCTCAAAATGTTGTGATGGTTGTAACAAAATAAAATTGTTTTGTTCTCAAAATTTTGTCCTAGTATATCTTTTCATGTTCATATAGGAGAGAGATTTATATTTTTATTCATAGATTTGTGATCGCCCCTTCTTAGATAAAAACCTACTTTTGTTGCAGTATCAATCTTATTTGTTCCATGGACTGCTTTTGATATTGCAATGTTGCACCAATGCGTATGATACTAAGGGTCTGTTTGGTAGAGCTCCAGATTCCAGCTTTACCTGAAATCTGAAACTTGTAGGCTAAAATAAAGTGAATTAAGTTTATAATTTTGGTCTAAAATGTAAACAAGATGATCTATCTAAACACTCTTAATGTACTCACAGTTTCAGCTTCACGAATTTGGTGGAACTAAAATTTTCATTTTCACCAGATCCACGAATCTAAAGAAGCTGAATCCCTTGCAAACACACCCTAAGCTTCCCATTGTATGTTCGGGTGCTAGGACGACCCTTTGTATTTTGATGTCATCTTCCATTTTACTGAAGTGTATCCAAAGTGAAAAAAAAAAAGAGAAAAGGATCCAACCAATGTTCAGCAGATGATTTCCCTGTAAAAAATGTTCAGCGGATAGTCCAATCAAAGTAAGCCAGGATCCATGAGTGACGGAGTGAGCAGTGACAGTAATACTCCTTTCTTGCGGCATCATACATACTAGCGCTTTACCTGATTAGGTAACATCCTCCCATACAAGCATGTTATACACCACAAAAGCATACAAAGGAACAAGTTTACAGCCTCATGATCACTTTATTACACGATTACACAAATATGGTCACGCTGTATCAGTTCTGCGGTAGCAAACTTTATTACACGATTACAGGGGAAATATGAACAAGCATATCGATTCACCGGAAACGAACAACTAGGTCCAATCATACATTATTTCAAGCCAGACGAGCATATGCAGTCGCCAAGTGAAGTTGGACACAATACATCCAAGGTCAACACCATGGTTTCATCTATAAGAATGGTAAAAAGGGCTGTACATGCAGCTCTCAGCGTACTTCACCAAGTCTTTTGGGCGAGGGAGGTGACTAGCCAATCCTGCTTACAGAAAAGCAAAAGAACGATGGGTATGCATTTGGTATTCTGCTTTGCTAGAGTGCTAGTAAACTACACAAAAACAAACAAGATTTACCGAGGTCGTAGGCTTTTGCAGCGACACGAGCTGCGATGTTAGCTGATATCTTCCTGATGCTGCAGAAGGGTGGATAGATCAAGCCTTTGTCAAAATGCTCTGGGGTAACCTGTTCGGCTAGACCTTCAGCTGTTCAATGCCAAGAACAATACAACCAAGCATGCAGAATTAGCGCAGTTCAACAGAATAATACTTTAGAGAAGTGAAACAATAATCATGAGCTCATATAGATTGTATTTACCAGCAGCAAGGACCATATCATCTTTCACCCTTATCGCCCCTGAGATCACCACCCCTAGACCAAACCCAGGGAAGATGTATGCATTGTTTGCCTGACGTTTTTACAAATGGAAATGCGTAAGTTCGCACTGTAAAAAACTCAAGGATTCACATATACGCACATGGCAATTTTCCAAACCTGGGCTGGCACAAAAAGCTTATCGTTATATTTCACTGGATCAAATGGGCTTCCACTTCCAAATATTGCACGGCCCTGTGTGTAAATATCTCATCTGATTAGGCATCTATATTTGGACATGCTTTAAAGGCAGATGTAGGTTGGTGCATTTGAATGCAACATTGATCTCTCATGCATGCATAACACTATTCACGGAAAACCACCTGACTCCATGAATATGCCTGCTCAGCAGTACATTCAGATTGTGATGTTGGGTTGGATAGCGCAAGGATGATTGGTCTCTGCATTTGATTGGAACATAAATGTTTCTTGTGAGTAATGAAACAACTAACTATCCTTTGGACGCAACCTTCTCGAGCTCCTGCGCAGTTGGGATCAGCCGATCTTAGCCGTCGTCGGGCGTGGCCTCTGCGAACTCCATAGGGGCTAGACGAGCTCTGCGCCCACCTTTGCAAGCTCTGCCATTGCCTGGCAAAACTAGGCTTAGATGCTAACGGTCATGTCCTACTCAAGCCCCATTGTGGCAAAACGAGCGCCCTCACCACCTGGCATAGCCTCCGCAAATGCTGCTGCTTTTGGTTGACGGAGAAGTGGCTAGTTCCCGATATGCTGCGTTAGATCATTTCACATTGTTGCGATAGGTATTCCAAGATGCTACAACTAATTGGTTTTACTGCTGCAACAGAATTTTTGAAATTTTGCTTTTTTTCCCCTTCTATGTTGCGTCCCTTTTTGTAAATATTGCTCTTGTTCATTTGAGGTGTTGTAGTAAATTTTCTAGAACCACACGAGGGTACGTGAACCAGACATCACTTGAGGCTGCAGTGCTGGTGCTAGAGACATTCTATGGTGACGTTGTCACCACTGCATCCGAGCTCCAAGCTACCATTCGTCCACTCCTTTATGGTGGAGCTCCACGGCTGAGCAGAAAGGCCTCTTGAGCTCGAGTAGGGGAGGTGGTGGTGTGCTCAGGTTTCGTCTCCATTTGATCTGAGCATGTAGGCGATGAGACTTCCGGCCGGTCACGTCCTACTCCTACTGGAAACTATACCATCACCATTGCCTTCTTCTTTCTTGCATGTTTAGAAATCTATTGCATCACATTCACTTGATTGTTGGTGATAGTGATTTGTTTTGTTGCATTGTGTCATCTCAAAGATGTTGTACGAATAGGTACTCTTGTGATGTTGCCTTCTTTTTTTTTTGATGTTGTACAATTGATATGATTTTGTTGCAGGTTTTTTTTGATGTTGTACAATTGACATGATTTTGTTGCAGGTATTCTAGTTTTTTGTTGTGCATTTTCTCTACACCATATGATGTTTTATTGCACAAGTTTATGATTTTGTTGCAAGTGTCCTTTCCACTTGTTAAATAAACATTCTCAAAAATGTGGTGATGGTTGTAACAAAATAAATTTATTTTGTTTTCAAAATTTTGTCCTAGAATATCTTTTCATGTTCATATAGGAGAGAGATTTATATTTTTATTGATAGATTTGTGATCGCCCCTTCTTAGATAAAACCTACGTTTGTTGCAATATCGATCTTATTTGTTCCATGAAATGCTTTTGATATTGCAATCTTGCACCAAGACGTACGATGGTAAGCCTCCCATCATATGTTCGGGTGCTAGCACGACCCTCTATATTTTGATGTCATCTTCCATTTTACTGAATTGTATCCACCGCAAAAGCATACAAATGAACAAGTTTACAACCTCATGATCACTTTATTACACGATTACACAAAGGAACAAGCAGTGACAGTAATACCCCTTTCTTGCGGCATCATACATACTAGCACTTTACCTGATTAGGTAAACATCCTCCCATACAAGCATGTTATACACCGCAAAAGCATACAAAGGAACAGGTTTACAGCCTCATGATCACTTTATTACACGATTACACAAATATGGCCACGCTGTATCAGTTCTGCGGTAGCAAACTTTATTTTTGAAGGAGAAGCAACAAGGGAGGCCCTGCAGGTAGAACCAGCTTCGAGCAGCGAGCATATCGATTCACCGGAAGCAAACAACTAGGTCCAATCGTACATTATTTCAAGCCAGACGAGCATATGCAGTCGCCAAGTGAAGTTGGACACAATACATCCAAGGTCAACACCATGGTTTCATCTATAAGAACGGTAAAAGGGCTGTACATGCAGCTCTCAGCGACTTCACCAAGTCTTTTGGGCGAGGGAGGTGACTAGCCAATCCTGCTTACAGAAAAGCAAAAGAATGATGGGTATGCATTTGGTATTCTGCTTTGCTAGAGTGCTAGTAAACTGCACAAAAACAAACAAGATTTACTGAGGTCGTAGGCTTTTGCAGCGACACGAGCTGCGATGTTAGCTGATATCTTCCTGATGCTGCAGAAGGGTGGATAGATCAAGCCTTTGTCAAAATGTTCTGGGGTAACCTGTTCGGCTAGGCCTTCAGCTGTTCAATGCCAAGAACAATACAACCAAGCATGCAGAATTAGCGCAGTTCAACAGAATAATACTTTAGAGAAGTGAAACAATAATCATGAGCTCATATAGATTGTATTTACCAGCAGCAAGGACCATATCATCTTTCACCCTTATCGCCCCTGAGATCACCACCCCTAGACCAAACCCAGGGAAGATGTATGCATTGTTTGCCTGACGTTTTTACAAATGGAAATGCGTAAGTTCGCACTGTAAAAAACTCAAGGATTCACATATACGCACATGGCAATTTTCCAAACCTGGGCTGGCACAAAAAGCTTATCGTTATATTTCACTGGATCAAATGGGCTTCCACTTCCAAATATTGCACGGCCCTGTGTGTAAATATCTCATCTGATTAGGCATCTATATTTGGACATGCTTTAAAGGCAGATGTAGGTTGGTGCATTTGAATGCAACATTGATCTCTCATGCATGCATAACACTGTGCACGGAAAACCACCTGACTCCATGAATATGCCTGCTCAGCAGTACATTCAGATTGTGATGTTGGGTTGATAGCGCAAGGATGATTGGTCTCTGCATTTGATTGGAACTAGATCTCAGTTTTAGAATAAATGTTTCTTGTGAGTAATGAAACAACTAACTAGGCTGACCATTGATGCTATAGTGTTACCTTGTTAATTGAAGACATAGCCTCAACCACCTCTTTTGTGAAACTTTGACCCACACCAGCTGATCCTATTAGTGCAGTCGGTTTAATAGCCTGAAAATGGATATCAGGGTGCTGCCTGATGAAAAGAAGTACACTGCAACACTATGTGTAAGTTCCAGTTTAGCATTGCACCTTGACGGCACTTAAGAGATCTTTGACTGGTTCATGCTCATGTGCAAATCGCTTCTAAAGGGCTGAAGAGAATCCTTACGTGAACTCACAATCAATCCCTGCAACACACAAAATACATGTTTATATATTTCATTTATCAATGCATGAAAAAGGAGCACGGATACTGTAATTAACCTTTGAGTCTACAAGCCAGATCTTTGTGCGAGCCTCTTCCAGTGAAACCTTGGACTGAAACATAACAGACAATTTTTTTAGCAGCGTCGTTAACAAATTTACCAAATCCCAATTAGGCAAACTTAACAAACTAATTACCAGTTTTGATATCTCCAGAGCAACTAGTTCAGCAATGCCTGTACCAGCCTGCAAGAACAGACAGTTGGTCTCTGTGCAAATTAAATGAAAATTCCCACGTCTGATTACTTAGAAACTAGAATCAATTCAATACCAATTGATTAGTAATATGCTTGGTAATATTCACTATAGGAACCATATGGCACAAAAAAATCGTTATTTTTGCCTGTAAATTAACAATAACGAGTTGTTCTAACAATCTAATAATATAAGTTGTGATGCCATCCTACTCCTAACAAAGTGAGTACGCACATAAGAATGGATCTACAGAATGAAAACAAGAACCGACTTGAACTGCTACGGTACCAATCCTTCATCTACTCGTGCTATGTTTAATTTGACATGGCAAATCCTTAACAATCTTTATTTCTTCATTCAGTTTAGTAGGAATACAATAGCAATCTGTGATGCAGTGGCACTGATAGATGCTTGACACTTTGTGGCAGTCTAAAGTAACCACGAGCAATGCGGAACCCACCCTTTATATCACAGAATAAAATCAACTTTTTACGAACTAAACAGAATAAAATAAACTGACCTCTCCTGCGCCGAAGAATAAGAATGTGTGATCAGCTAAAATCCCGCCAACAAACTTCAGAGCAGCAATAAGGCCCGCAAGAACTACAGCAGCCGTTCCCTGTAAATACCACATTTTTCAAAGTTAAACTTATATCATTGTGCAGCACAATGCAGATGCAAATTCACTGGTTTCCTAAGAGAAACCATAATAGCTTCAACATAAGCAAAAGAGCTGGTTCCACTACCTGAATATCATCATTGAAGACAAGATGTGTTGCACTGTACTTCTCAAGAAGGGTAAATGCATTGTGGTTTGCAAAGTCTTCAAACTGTAAAGTTGAACAAATTTGGGACAAGTGGCCATGAGAACAGCTCAATTGCAGACGAAAATAATCACTTCTTTGACTGTTTCCATACCTGCACAAGAACCTTCTGTCCATAGTTCTGCTTAACTGCAGCCATGAATTCATCCAGAAGTTCGGCATATTCCTAATTCAAGAAATGAAGACGAACTGTCAAGACTCACGACCGTACTGTTGCACATCATGCATGAAAACTGAATGGGCATAACCAAGGAAACAAACATGGAACCTGGCCAGTGGCTCTTTTTTGCCTTAATCCAATGTAGAACTCATCCTTCAGTAAATTGTCGTTGTTTGTTCCCACGTCAATGGTGACAGGTAAGCACTGGGACACACAACGGAAAAATTTATGACATCAACACAAATATGGCCACGCTGTATCAGTTCTGCGGTAGCAAACTTTATTTTGAAGGAGAAGCAACAACAGGGAGGCCCGTGCAGGAGAACCAGCGTTCGAGCCAGACGAGCATATCGATTCACCGGAAGCAAACAACTAGGTCCAATCGTACATTATTTCAAGCCAGACGAGCATATGCAGTCGCCAAGTGAAGTTGGACACAATACATCCAAGGTCAACACCATGGTTTCATCTATAAGAACGGTAAAAAGGGCTGTACATGCAGCTCTCAGCGTACTTCACCAAGTCTTTTGGGCGAGGGAGGTGACTAGCCAATCCTGCTTACAGAAAAGCAAAAGAATGATGGGTATGCATTTGGTATTCTGCTTTGCTAGAGTGCTAGTAAACTGCACAAAAACAAACAAGATTTACTGAGGTCGTAGGCTTTTGCAGCGACACGAGCTGCGATGTTAGCTGATATCTTCCTGATGCTGCAGAAGGGTGGATAGATCAAGCCTTTGTCAAAATGTTCTGGGGTAACCTGTTCGGCTAGGCCTTCAGCTGTTCAATGCCAAGAACAATACAACCAAGCATGCAGAATTAGCGCAGTTCAACAGAATAATACTTTAGAGAAGTGAAACAATAATCATGAGCTCATATAGATTGTATTTACCAGCAGCAAGGACCATATCATCTTTCACCCTTATCGCCCTGAGATCACCACCCCTAGACCAAACCCAGGAAGATGTATGCATTGTTTGCCTGACGTTTTTACAAATGGAAATGCGTAAGTTCGCACTGTAAAAACTCAAGGATTCACATATACGCACATGGCAATTTTCCAAACCTGGGCTGGCACAAAAGCTTATCGTTATATTTCACTGGATCAAATGGGCTTCCACTTCCAAATATTGCACGGCCCTGTGTGTAAATATCTCATCTGATTAGGCATCTATATTTGGACATGCTTTAAAGGCAGATGTAGGTTGGTGCATTTGAATGCAACATTGATCTCTCATGCATGCATAACACTGTGCACGGAAAACCACCTGACTCCATGAATATGCCTGCTCAGCAGTACATTCAGATTGTGATGTTGGGTTGGATAGCGCAAGGATGATTGGTCTCTGCATTTGATTGGAACTAGATCTCAGTTTTAGAATAAATGTTTCTTGTGAGTAATGAAACAACTAACTAGGCTGACCATTGATGCTATAGTGTTACCTTGTTAATTGAAGACATAGCCTCAACCACCTCTTTTGTGAAACTTTGACCCACACCAGCTGATCCTATTAGTGCAGTCGGTTTAATAGCCTGAAAATGGATATCAGGGTGCTGCCTGATGAAAAGAAGTACACTGCAACACTATGTGTAAGTTCCAGTTTAGCATTGCACCTTGACGGCACTTAAGAGATCTTTGACTGGTTCATGCTCATGTGCAAATCGCTTCTTAAAGGGCTGAAGAGAATCCTTACGTGAACTCACAATCAATCCCTGCAACACACAAAATACATGTTTATATATTTCATTTATCAATGCATGAAAAAGGAGCACGGATACTGTAATTAACCTTTGAGTCTACAAGCCAGATCTTTGTGCGAGCCTCTTCCAGTGAAACCTTGGACTGAAACATAACAGCCAATTTTTTTAGCAGCGTCATTAACAAATTTACCAAATCCCAATTAGGCAAAATTAACAAACTAATTACCAGTTTTGATATCTCCAGAGCAACTAGTTCAGCAATGCCTGTACCAGCCTGCAAGAACAGACAGTTGGTCTCTGTGCAAATTAAATGAAAATTCCCACGTCTGATTACTTAGAAACTAGAATCAATTCAATACCAATTGATTAGCAATATGCTTGGTAATATTCACTATAGGAACCATATGGCACAAAAAATCGTTATTTTTGCCTGTAAATTAACAATAACGAGTTGTTCTAACAATCTAATAATATAAGTTGTGATGCCATCCTACTCCTAACAAAGTGAGTACGCACATAAGAATGGATCTACAGAATGAAAACAAGAACCGACTTGAACTGCTACGGTACCAATCCTTCATCTACTCGTGCTATGTTTAATTTGACATGGCAAATCCTTAACAATCTTTATTTCTTCATTCAGTTTAGTAGGAATACAATAGCAATCTGTGATGCAGTGGCACTGATAGATGCTTGACACTTTGTGGCAGTCTAAAGTAACCACGAGCAATGCGGAACCCACCCTTTATATCACAGAATAAAATCAACTTTTTACGAACTAAACAGAATAAAATAAACTGACCTCTCCTGCGCCGAAGAATAAGAATGTGTGATCAGCTAAAATCCCGCCAACAAACTTCAGAGCAGCAATAAGGCCCGCAAGAACTACAGCAGCCGTTCCCTGTAAATACCACATTTTTCAAAGTTAAACTTATATCATTGTGCAGCACAATGCAGATGCAAATTCACTGGTTTCCTAAGAGAAACCATAATAGCTTCAACATAAGCAAAAGAGCTGGTTCCACTACCTGAATATCATCATTGAAGACAAGATGTGTTGCACTGTACTTCTCAAGAAGGGTAAATGCATTGTGGTTTGCAAAGTCTTCAAACTGTAAAGTTGAACAAATTTGGGACAAGTGGCCATGAGAACAGCTCAATTGCAAACGAAAATAATCAGTTCTTTGACTGTTTCCATACCTGCACAAGAACCTTCTGTCCATAGTTCTGCTTAACTGCAGCCATGAATTCATCCAGAAGTTCGGCATATTCCTAATTCAAGAAATGAAGACGAACTGTCAAGACTCACGACCGTACTGTTGCACATCATGCATGAAAACTGAATGGGCATAACCAAGGAAACAAACATGGAACCTGGCCAGTGGCTCTTTTTTGCCTTAATCCAATGTAGAACTCATCCTTCAGTAAATTGTCGTTGTTTGTTCCCACGTCAATGGTGACAGGTAAGCACTGGGACACACAACGGAAAAATTTATGACATCAAATTGCTACTTGCAAACAGCAAAACACCCAATGTTAAGTACTTACAGCAGATGGCCGGACACCTCCGAGGGCAGTGTAAAGTGCAAGCTTCCCCACAGGAATTCCCATGCCCTACACATGTGAGTTTCATCCAAATAAAATGTTCCACACGTGATAAGCAATAAGCCATGAGCATAGTAAAAAATCCAAAAGAATAAAGGATCCCTATCAAAGCAAAAACGTCAGGGCTAATCAACTGACCTGGCAGCCAAGATCTCCTAGGCCTAAAATGCGCTCACCATCCGTAACAACGATAACTTGAATGCTCTTCTCTGGCCAATTCCTCAATACCTCCAATACCCTCCCCCTAGCATGAAATTAAAGCACCTCATACATTTTATTCCCTTAAATTCCAAACAGAAATGAGCTACAGGCTCTGAAGGAAAAGGAGGGAGAAACACACTTCTCTTTGAGACTGATATATAGACCCTGTGACCGTCTGAAGATCGACCCGTACTTCTGGCAAGCCTCGCCTACGGTTGGCGTATACACAACAGGGAGCAACTCCTCAACATTGTCAATCAGGAGCTTGTAGAAAAGCCTCTCATTTCTTTCCTGGAATTAAACGGATCATTCACAGGAAAAATCACATGACATATTCGGCTACAACCAATGTTTGCCCATCTAGCGTTCTCTTTGAACAAGATGAAGAGCTCACTTGAAGGTCCATCAGGTCCATGTAACGCTGCAAAGGAACCTGGAGCTGCCGCACATTTTGCAGCAGCCGCTTCTCCTGCAGGAGACGCACAATAGAGTGAAATAAATCTAGCGGCAAAGTGGCAATGGCAGATGCAAGATGCGGTGAACGACGCAAACCTGAAGATCCTGAGACAGCACGACCGGAGGCAGCAAGCCGCGCAGGTAGTGCGCGTCCCTCTCTTTCTCCGTGAACGAGAGGCCCTTGTTGTGCCGTGGATCCCTCAGCAGAGAATGACCACTATAAACCAAGTAATGGTGAGAAAACCTCATAGTTTTGAAGTTTTAATAAGAGTTCAGAAGGCCAATTCAGAAGAGTTCAGTGTGGTACTGCAGCTTGCTTGTTAGTTGAGAAGCTGGACGTTCATGGTCAGGTTACTCTAATTTTCGCATGGCATATTCACATGAAAACACGCAAGTAATATCTCAAATTGAACTGCGCTAAGACATGGTCGTAGTTCTAAGCCACTAATAACGTAGTCAGAACATCTGACAAAGACATCAAATGACACATGCACAAGCAAAACAGTGCGATTTAACGGGAGGAAACGGATTAGTTTTCTACGGGAGAATTGATCATTTGCCATGCCTGGCGACGCAGACGGCCCACGGCGTGACGGGATGGTCCTCGGTGGCGCGGTCCTCGCCGTAGGCGTCCTCCACGCCGCCCGTGGCCACGCCTGGCATCGCGGCATCGACAACCGGCACGCCGCCGTCCCCTTCCCCTGATCGTCCTGCCATACTGCGCGCCCCTTCACGCCTATCCTGCTGCTGTTGCTGCTTGCTGCTGCTCCACAACCGGGCCTCTGCGAATGCTGCAATGCAGGTCGCGCTGCGTTGGATCCCGCGTGTAAGGGAGTGCGGTCGCCGCGCGGCAGACACCGAGGCCATGAGCCCATGATGATGTCGCCGTCGCGGCGTCGCCTCTTGTCCGCGGACACGTCGCAGGAGAGGTGGCGTACCCCCCGGTAGGCCGGTTTCTAGAGAGTTTGGCATGCCGGGCCTGCCGGGCTGGGTTCGCAGTCCGGCAGCCCGTCCGCTTGGGAAAATCTCCGTCTTTTCAGCCCGTTTCGGCAGCCCAGCCAGTCTCCTCCTCCCCAGAATTTTTTTATTTAACATTTATTTTAAATTATTTTTTCAAAAATAATCAATAGAATTTTTTTTTACAAAAATAGCCTCCGTCACCGGATATAGGCGATCGCCTCATATTTAGGCGATAGAGGCCTGACTGTAAAAAACACCGTATGATTATTACCATACGTGTTTCGTAATATGAGGTATTTTTACAGCGTTTTTTACGATAAGGTCCTTATCGTCTGAATATGGAGCGATCGCCCTATATCCAGGTAACGGAAATCCATTTTCGTAAATTTTTTTCTTGATTATTTTAAAAAAAAATTAAAATAAATATTAAAAAAATTCCTCCTCCCCGCCCCGCAGTCTCTCTCTGCATCCGCCGTCCGCTTGCGGCTTCCTCCACCCATTAGCCGCGCAGCCAAATCCGAAGCGGAGAAGAGCACGCGTGGGGCGGTGCGACGAGGCCCGGGACGCCATGAGCCGCGCGCTCCTCTCCCAACTCCTCCACCGCCCGCCACCTCTCCTCGCGTACGGCGCACTCTTCTATCTCTCGCTCGCGCTTCGTACTCCGAACCCTAACCGCTTGGCCTCTCGGCTCTGACGCTGAAACCCTTTTTTTCCCTGCCGTTTTGGCTTCGCACGCAGCTCGAGGAGTGGTAGCCGAGGAGGAGCGCTCCCCTTCCGCCTACGCCCTCTCCGTCTTAACTGCAGCGCGGCCGATGCTGCAACCTCGGCCGACGAGACGCCTGCTCCTCCGGCGACGAAGTAAGCCCCGCGCCTCCTTGCTCGTGCGGTGTTCGACGCAATCGTATGCTGGGCTTGCGGATGCGTTTTGGCTTGTGGTTGTGCAGTTGGGTGCTGGCATGCAGCGCGTAGACTTTGGGGCTTACAGGATTGCTGCATTTGGTTGTCAAATTGTGGATGCAATGGCTTAATGCTGAACGAGTGGTAAGATTGTGCAGCGCCAGTGTATGATGCGATGCATGTTTAGGATATACCAATGCCTGCATTTGATATAGATCAGCGGAGGTGTTGGAGGGTTGGGAATGCCAATGCAGGAATTGACTTGCTGCTAAGTGCTAACCTTAGGCTGAATACTTAATTGGTTTTGGATGAAGCAAGCTGGCCATACCATTTGGTCTGTACTTCAATTTTTTCCGCCTACTCATTGTACTAGTAGTCAGCAAGTGCATAGGTTTCCAATTCATTCTGTATTCCTCCTAAGTACCAAAGAATGTTACTTCACTTGGTTGCTACCAAGGTTTCAAATTTCGTTTTCTGATCACATTTGGGGGTGGCAGAAACGAAATTTCAGAATTTTGGATGAAATTCAAAAGGAAATTTGAAACCAAGAAAACCGAAATTTTGGCCAAAATCATCGAAACCCACCAAAATTTTGGTGATTTTCAACCAGTTGTGAAATGGTCTCCCGAGGTTAGAAAAAATTGAGAAAAATATGAAAAAAAATCATGCAAACATTTATCTGCATTTCTTATCTTTTGAATGCAAAATACAAAGTATTTGCACATAAAATTCCCAAGTTAGGTTTTAGGGTTTAGTCTGAAATACAATTTAAGGCCAAAATACATCGGGTAAGGCCGAAATTCAAGCTAGGGTTTAGGGTTTAGGCTGAAATATATCATTTGAAGTCGAAATCCATGTTAGGGTTTAGGCCGAAATCCAAGTTAGGGTTTTGGCTGAAATCCAATTTAGGGTTACATAATTTGTATATGTATTTTTTTTTTGCAAACTTTTTACATATATTATTCATAAAAGGCATTACAATTCTCCACAAAAAAAAATGCAAAGTCCGGTCCAAAAACCGTTCAAATCGGTCCAAAATGCTGAAATTTGGCCAAAATTTTGCCAAAATAACTGTAGCAACCCTAATTTTCAAATTGTTTTCATTCCGCCGGGATTTTGAATCTCGTCCCTGGTCGAAATCCGAGGTTCTACAAAAATTCACAGAAATTTTGAACCTTGGTTGCTACTATGGTAATGTGCCTGAAATGTGCTTTATTATTGACAAGACTTCCAAAATGAGTGTATTTATATATGATAAGCTGGCACAAGAGATTTACAATTTGTTGCCCAAGCTCCAAGGATGGGATCTATTCCTGTGGGGTTATTGCTAAGTTATGAAATGTTTTCTTATAACAAGGTTGCCGTGTAGTCCTGATGAATCTATTTATCTGCTTTTCTGTAATTTGAACATCTATCTGTCTACCCACTGCAGGAAAAGAGTAGTTTCTGGTGTACAGCCAACAGGATTGGTGCACCTTGGAAATTATCTTGGCGCCATTAAGAATTGGGTTTCACTTCAGGTACTACATATTTTGCTTTAAAAGTACATTGTTATATTTAATTTTAGTGGACATGCTTTGGTTTTATCAAACAGTAATTTTGTCAATAGCAAGTCTGCTTCAATTTTGACATTGTTCCATCTATTTGAGATATGTTTGAGAGCTAAGAAGCTAACTTATCCAGTGATGATTCACGCTATGTGTATGGCACTTTGCATCTTATTTTGTTCTGTTGTAATTCTTTTCAGGATTTATACGAGACATTCTTTTTCATTGTGGACTTGCATGCGGTAAGCTTTGTCTAATCTCATGGCTATCCTACAACAAAAACACAATATATTTGTATAGTTTGTACTTGATGGTGAATTGATTATTAACATAAGCTAGCTACCAGCATTCTTTCTCCTGCCATTCTGTGTCCTCGGTCAAAATTAGGATGCTTCATTTTGCCTTACCTGTTTGAGTATTCCTTTAACATAGGCTGCCACTACAAGGCATATTTGTAATAACTGAGATCCATCTCAATATCTAATCAAACCTTATGATGTCACACAAGTGGCGTTCGTGCTGTATATCCTAATTGTGGTGTTACCTTACCTTGCAGGAACAAGCAGCAGTTTAATGTTCATGTTTGATTTATTTCATAATGGATTTTGTAAAGATAGTGCTCTTCATGGTTCATTCTGCTGGCTTTAATATTTTCTAATTTATGTCTACCACCTTGTTTCAAACATTTGCAGATTACTTTACCATATGAAGCACCACAGCTATCTAAAGCAACAAGAAGCACTGCTGCAATATATCTGGCATGTGGTATTGACAGCTCCATGGTCTGCTTCACATACCTGTACTATGCTATGTTTTGATGTTTATGTTGTGTTTACCCTTCTTTTGCTTCATGTTTTATGATATTTCGTGTATTTGCAGGCTTCTATTTTTGTACAGTCTCATGTTCGTGCTCATGTTGAGCTGATGTGGCTGCTGAGTTCTTCAACTCCTATTGGTTGGCTCAACAGAATGATCCAATTCAAAGAAAAGTCACTCAAGGCGGTGCGTCATTCGCTGTATGACAGCTTCACCATCATCTTTGTTATAGATGAATATCTTGTCAGTCGTCATAGTACAAAAGGGACTTAAAAAACAACATCACAGTTCACAAATATACTTCTTTCCTACATTGTCAAGATTTGATATGTAGTAAACTGGTAATCAAATGATATTGCCTGCTCACATCATGAATGATATGAACTATGGCAGCGTATCATGATCAAATATTTGGTGAAAACTCCTACACCAACTAGAAAAGTTTCAAAAATTCTGAAAAAATCATGGATGTACATATCAGCTTACCCCATCTACATATAAAATTTCATGATCAAATTCATCCTATACTAAAGTTACAAAAAACAAACTTGATCATGAGCAATATGTACATCCATTCATGATCAAGAATTCTTTATTACTCTTAACCAGTGCACCAGGTTTTCACCAAATATTTGTGTGCACAGGATACGTTGCCATGAACTATACCCTGCAGTTCAAAAAAATTTTCTACACCAGTAATGTGCACTGATACCTGTTCCCTCATGGATTATAATATCCTACTGAACAATGGGAAGAAGGAAAACATTACATAAAATACTCCTTTTTTTTTAATGCAAGGATTCCTTGTGCTTGTAGACCTCTACTGTATGATCATATTCGCATGACAGCATATGTAAGAGAGTAGTCACATGCGATGAAGATCAGCCTTATATTGTACCTTTGACATTTGAATGATTTGATGCATTGTGGAATCACAGTCATGTATATATACTCTTCTTGCATTATATTATTTGCTTGGGTTTAAGCATTTAGCATATGTTGTGTCCAAGGATTTTCTGTTGTGTGTTCTGTTGGATCCTCAAGGTTGTGAAGTTCAGTCATCTCATCTGACTTTTGATTTATCAGAAGACCACTGTGATATACAATTCCAATACTACTTCAAAGTTGTTAGCTCTAGCATTACCATGATAAAGTGAGCCCAGGTTTTATTTTATGCGTGCAAAATCCTTCTGCTCCTTTTATCATGGTATTAAACTTGGTACATTCAGTGAAGTTAATTGTATTGTTGATTTTTTTTATGTTACTAGGGTGATGAAAATGTTGGAGTGGCACTTTTGACTTACCCTGTTCTAATGGCTTCTGACATCCTTTTGTACCAGGTAAAATTTGCTTGTGGCTATCTTCTTTTTTTACTTGGATCCCCAGTTTATAAAAGCTTATATTAGTAGTGTAATTCAACTTTCAACTTCGTTATGTTTTTACATGGCATTCCTTACATTGATATCAACAATAGCTTGTTGAATGATTGCAGTCCGATTTGGTACCTGTTGGTGAAGATCAGACACAACATTTGGAATTAACTCGTGAAATTGCTGAACGTGTAAATAATCTATATGGTGGAAGAAAGTGGAAGAAAATGGGAGGGTGAGATAAACTAAATTATTTTATCCTATCTTTTGCAGTTCCAGTGGCTGTTTCTCACTATGAAAATGTCATGTCTATTTGTGTTTTCAGAAGAGGCGGTTCAATATTTAAGGTGTGTGTAATTATGCATACACATGGTTTGGCATCCTTTCAAGTGTCAATACCTTCAGTGAACTATATTTTGCTTGCTGTACTTTTTTGCTTTGTTCATTTAGGTTCCGGAAGCCCTTATCCCTCCAGCAGGGGCCCGTGTTATGTCCCTAACTGATGGTCTCTCCAAGGTAAATAACCATACTCATACCATTTGCTACATGATCACAAACTGAAGTTTGTCCTTCTCTACTGCTATTAATTATTATTGAAGTATATTTATACTGCTAGTGTTCATTCCTGATCATATGCACAATTATTTGCAGAGCTGACTCCATGCACCTATATTTTGTACTTATCTGCTCAATGCGCTGTATGTGTATGTTTGTAATGACTTTTGTTCTGTTTATTGGTGACAGATGTCCAAGTCTGCTCCTTCAGATCAATCTCGTATTAACCTTCTTGACCCAAAAGATGTAAGTACACAGTTATATGAATTGAATTGTCTTGTACTTCTCTGTTCCGTTTCATCAACTGACCATGTATAGGCGTGTAGGTTTCTTCATTTGGATTTATCCTTATAGTTGTCTAATTTTTTGCAGGTGATCATGAATAAGATCAAACGCTGCAAAACTGACTCGTTTCCAGGGTCTGTACTCTCTCTCTCTCTCTCTCTCTCGGTCTCTCTCTCTCTCCATGTAGCCTTTTGTAAGAAATTCTGTGCCATTGAATTTGTACATTCCAGCTTGGAATTCGACAACCTGGAGAGGCCAGAATGCAGCAACCTTCTCTCAATCTACCAGATTATTACTGGGAAAACGAAAGAGGTAGTTAACTTTACACCTACCCAGCCAGAACATAAAGCAGGGTCACCTGCACATGGACGATTTCATCCATGTCCAGCATCATATTATTGATAAGATAGGTTACCTAATTTATACCCAAATTGATCTTTTTAGTAATTTGGTTTCACAGGAAGTAGTTAGCGAATGCCAAGATATGAACTGGGGGACATTCAAGGCTACCCTTACGGATGCTTTAATTGATCATCTGCAGCCTATTCAGGTTTGACAATCCCAGGATCTCTGTGGTCTAATCATATGCAGCCCTTGTGCTTACCATATCCAACTATAGTTAGGATCTGTTTTGGAGAGCTGTTGCTTTCCTGAAAAGTTGCTTTTTGGTTTTCTGAGCTGAAAAGTGGCTGACTTTTTGTAAGAGACCGTTTGACAAATAGCTAATTTCCTTCAGCAATCAGCTGTAAAAGCTAGTTCAGCTCAGCTTTTGGCTTTTGCTAGTTATATATGACTTCTAACTTATGCTAAAAGCCACTTAAAAGATGAGCTATTTAAGCGGGTTTATTGGCTTTTAAGAAGCTGAAGCTGGGTTAAAGACACCCCCCCCCCCCCACCCACACCCACTCCCAAACAGGGTGTTAACCAGTGTACTTGATACTATAGTTTGCTAATGAAAATTCTATTCACTAGTATAATCAATTTCATCTTGCATATACCCTTTGGTTATTACATTCTTCTTTTCGCCGTTTTGTAGGTTCGCTATGAGGAGATAATGTCTGATCCAGGTTATTTGGATAATGTTCTGTTGGATGGAGCAGGGAAAGCTGCTGAGATAGCAGACACTACACTCAACAACGTATACCAAGCCATGGGTTTCTTGCGCAGGTAGCGTCCGGTCTGTTTCAACCGTCCGGAACATTTTACACAAAAAAAAACTACGAGGTCAAAATTTTTTGTTCGAGCTCCATACTATGTCTTCTTGCACTCGCTGGCCCTTCTACATAGATTCTGAGATCTCCATTCTCTAATTTGACGAGATCAAATTTCATTCTGTTTGATGATGGTTGAATTAGACTTTTGTTTCTAGCTGTCTAACAAAATGTTGGACAATCCATTAATGGCGACTGTAAACGAATTATTGCTTCAAAGTTAACGTCGAACTTCCGTGACTTTTGTAAATTTACAATTATTTCATCAAAGTTAACTCCGTGTCTGTGGCGGAAGGAATTTCGACAACAGAGTAACACATGCGTGGAGGTTTCTACATGGCCACTTTTGCGTTTGGAAAAATTTTGGTGAAGCCACTGAAAAAAATACCTAATTTCTCTTATGCCACTACTTTTTTTTTGTTTTATTTTTGCCATTAGTCTTCACTCCTTCCTCTTTCCATTTCTATCGGTTTACTATTAGTTGATCATCAGTCGGAATTTATTTCTTCTGTTTTTTATTTTTTAAAGATAACAAGTGAAGTTCAATTTTTTTGAAAATTTTTATGTGTATGATTCTAGACCGCTAAAATTGGGACCATAAATTTTTCTGAGTGTAATCAAGTTTTGCATTTTTATAAAATGAAGTCATTCGGGTCTAGCTCTAGATATTTATAAAAAAGTATAAGTTGATTAATTTATGTACCATCTTTAACAGTCTAGGATCATAAAAAAATCAAAATAGAACTCCATTTTTTATCTATAAAAAATAAATAACGGCAGGAACAATTCCGATCTTTTAACAGTCTAGGATCATTAAAAAATTCAAAATAGAACACCATTTTTTATCAATAAAAAATAAATAACAAAGAACAATTCCAATTGACGGTCAACTCACAGCTAACTAACGGAAATTGCACAAAGAGGATGAAGTGAAAACAGTAGTGGCAAAAATAAAATGATGAAAAGATTTGTGGTGGATTGAAATTGTATACTTTTTCAGTGACACTAGCAAAAATTTTCCTTTGCGTTTTGCCGTCTTGAATAGAGTAAAAAAAGAAAAAAAACAAAGAGCTCATAACAAAAACTGCTTTACATATTTCTCCTAGATGCATGGGCGCCTGTAGATGTGGTGTAGCGTCCACATGAATGCTTGCAAACGTTCATATTGTTGTAAAACTATGATGATAGTAGATTAATTACAATGCATTAATTGAATAGTCAAAATAATCACAAAGAACATATATGATATAGACAAAACTATCTTTTTTTTGTTAGATTAATTCTCTTGTATAATAGGGTGTTATATTTATAGTAAAAACTCATTAGAGATAGATTAGGATTCACCTATCAAGAGTCAAGAGATATAGTTCAATCATATTTTAACAATAAGGAATAAGAGTAATGCTGGGTAATATTGGTGAATTTACCTCAAAAAGTTTCAACGATTATTGTATGTCAATTGAAATAAATGTTGAGCATCCTGTAGCACAAGTTTATACACAAAATGGTTTTGCAGAATCACTTATAAAACGGCTTTAATTAATTGTGAGATCGTTACTTATGAAATCAAACTCCCAACGTCACCTTAGGGCCATGCTATTTTACATACGGCATCATTAATCCGCATTAGGCAAACAAGTTATTATACTTCTTCTCCATTACAGTTAGTATTTGAAAAAGAGTCAAACATATCCCATCTAAGAATTTTTGGTTGTGCAATATATGTTCCAATTGATCCACAAAAACACATGAAGATAAGACCACAAAGAAGGTTGGGAATATATGTTGGGTATGAATCCCCTTCTTTAATAAAATATCTTGAGCTATTGACAGGAGATGTATTTATAGCTAGATTTGCTAACTGTTATTTTGATGAATCAAATTTCCCAATATCAGGGGGAGAAATGAAGCAGCTAAATAAGGAATTTGTTTAGAATAAATTATCATTATCTCATTTTGATCCTTGTACTAAACAATGTGAACATGAAGTTCAAAGGATAATTCATCTACAAAGTTTAGCGAATAATTTGCCTGATGCTTTTACAGATTTGAAACGAGTGACAAAGTCACATATTCCAGCTGCTAATGCTCTTGAAAAAATTGATGTCCCAGAAGGACAACCAGTTATTGCAAATGAGACAACCTACCATAAAACGTGGTAGACCATTGGACTCGAAAGATAAAAATCATCGAAGAAGAAAAGGAGCTAAATATCAAGATAGTCAAGTTGAGGAAATAATAACCCAAGAAAAATCTCCTGAAGAGATAAATGACATAACTAATAATACTATTTTAGAAGAAACACAGGTACCTGATTATACACAAACTGAGATATCACTAAACTATTGTCTTGTTAGGAAAAATTTTGAATCGTGATATTGATGTCAATGATGTATTTGCATATAATGTAGTGCTAGAAATTATACACGGTAATGAGGATCAAGAATCTCGATCAATCGAGGAATGCAAACAAATAAACGATTGACTAAAATGGAAAGATGTAATTCAGACAGAATTGAATTCTCTGACAAATAGAGAAGTTTTCAGGCCTATAACTCGTACACCCAATGGTGTTAAACCTATTGATTACAAATGGGTCTTTGTGCGAAAAAGAAACGAGAAAGGAGAAGTTACGAGATACATGGCACGATTAGTTGCTCAAGGCTTTTCTCAAAGACCCGGCATAGATTATGAAGAAACATACTCTTCTATGATGGATACAACTTTTAGATATCTTATTTGTTTAGCAATGAAGGAATACCTTGACTTGCATCAGATAGATGTTGTTACAACATACTTATATGGATCACTAGACAGTGATATTTATATGAAACTCTTGGATTCAAACTGCCAGAAATAGCAGGTTCTCGAGAATAATAATCAATTAAACTAAAAAAAGTCATTATACGGATTAAAACAATATGGACGAATGTGTAATAATTGTCTCAGTGAATATTTGATAAAATAAGGATGCACAAATAATTCTATTTGTCCATGTGTATTCATAAAAAGATCTGGAGATGAATTTGTGATAATCGCTGTATACGTTGATGATCTAAATATGATTGGAACAACTAAAGGGATCTCAAATGCAGTTGAATGCTTAAAGACAGAATTTGAGATGAAGGATCTTGGAAAAACAAAGTTTTGCCTTGAATTGCAAATTGATCATCTTAAGGATGGAATTATTATTCACCAAGCAACTTATGCAGATAAAATTTTGAATTAATTTTATATGGATAGAGCATACCCATTAAGTACCCCAATGGTTATAAGATTGCTTGATGTAACTAAAAATTCTTTCCGACCCCCTAGATAATTATGAAGAAATTCTCGGCCCTAAAGTGCCATATTTAAGTGCTATAAGTGCATTTATGTATCTTTCTACTCATACACGACCTGATATCATATTTGCAGTCAACCTATTAGTAAGATACATCTCATATCCTACGAGAAGACATTGGAATGGCGTCAAACATATATTTCATACCTTCAAGGTACAAATGATATGGGTTTATATTTTTTTGATGCATGCAAGAGAGAGTTAGTTGGTTTTGCAGATGCAGGGTATCTATCTGATCCCCATAATGGTCGATCACAAACTAGATATATTTTTACTTGTGGTGGCACTGCTATATCATGGAGTTCAATAAAACAGACTATAACGGCAACATCATATAACAATGCAGAGATTTTGGTAATCCATGAAGCTAATAGAGAATGTGTTTGGTTAAAAAATATGACGGGGTATATTAGATCATGTAGCCTACTTTTAGAAAAGGAAAAACCTACCATTATATATGAGGATAATGCAACATACATCTCTCAACTGAAGGAGGAATATATCAAAGGGGACAAAGTAAAGCATATATCACTAAAATTTTTCTTCACTCGTGACCTTCAAAAGGATGGTGTTCTGAAAGTCCAACAAATTCACTCATGTGAGAATCTCACCGATTTATTCATAAAGGCACTTCCCACTATAATGTTCAAGAAATTGATAGGTAAAATTGGATTTTATCGATTCAGAGATATTAAGTGATCAGGGGGAGAATATGTTATGTACTCTTTTTTCCTTAACTATGGTTTTTTTCCACTGGATTTTTTCTTGGTAAGGTGTTTAACGAGGTATACATATTCATAATTAATGGACATCCAAGAGAGAGTGTTACAAAATATTCTTTTCAATGGATGTCCATAACCCCCTTTGGAATAACTCATATGCATCCATTGAAAGAAAAACCTCCATGCTATTACTATTCTACCATGAAACCTACGTAACATCAATTATTGTAACCTTTATTTAGTTCAACCTCTCATGTTACCTATAAATAGAGGGTTGTATGCATGAAAGAATAGAATAAGAAAGAAAGAATTCTCTCTCACTTCTACATTATTCATATTTTGAGTAATTTATTAGTTATTTTATATCACACTGTATGGAGTGAATCAAGTTTTTTAGAGTGGCATGGAGGGAATCAAATTTTTAGAGGCACGGAGGGAATCACGTCTTCACAAGGGCAAAATAGTATTTTCCTAGACTTCACGGAAGGGATTAGATGAGGAAGTAACAAGGGTGCAATTTCGTTTTCGGTTCATATTTCAAAGATGGACGAAATCTAAAATTTAGGTGAAATCTTGTAATTTTGAAAAAAAGGGAAAAAATTAAAAGGAAAATTTGAAATCCAGAATTTTTAAAATGAAATTTTCAAAATTTCAGTCGAAATTAACAAAATCTCAACCAAAATTCTCAAAACCTTGGCAAAATTCAACCGAATGAAAAATGGTTGAGACGATGTTAGAAAATTTTGAATATTCTTGTGCATGGTCCTGACACATCACTAATGTTCTCATAAAAATTTTATATAATGATCATGCCTGACGAATTATTAAAAATTATGACAATGCTACTATCCTGATAAAAGGTTGACCAATAAATTTTAACCGAATGAAAAATAGTTCAAACCATGTTAGAAACTTTGAAACATTTTATGGATAGTCCTAATGCATCAATAATATTTCCATAAAATTTTATATGATTATCAACCTTGAGGAATTTTTAAAAATTCAAAAAGTAGTACTATTCTGATAAAAGGCTAACCGCTAAATTTCAACCGAATGAAAAATAGTTCAAACCATGCTAGAAAATTTTGAAATTTTTTTGGATGGTACTAAAGAATCACTATTATTCTCAAAAAAATTTCAAATGATTATTAAGCCTGAGGAATTTTAAAAATTCTGACAATGCTATTATCCTGATAAAAGCCTGGCTGAGTACATGTTTTGCTTCCATAGACTTGATTGAGCAACCAAAAAGGTTCAGAATTTTTGAAACTTTTATTGAAGGGTTCTGAGGTAATTCTTAAACTCTTATAAAACTTTTGGATCATGATAATACTTAAGCGAATTTACAAAATTCTGACAAGGTTATTGTCTCATTTATGTTCCTTCTATTTTTGATTTTTTAAAGAAACAAATAAGTTTCTTTTAAAAATTTATCTATATGATATTAGACTGCTAAAGATGGTACCATAAATTTTTCAGAGCACGATCAAGCTTGTACATTTTTATAAAAATCTGATAGTGTTTCTGTTATTTTTATAAACGGTCTCAAAAATTCAATTTTTAAAATATTTTCATGGAAGATGACATTCTTATGGTTATTGACCCAAAATCCGGTCAAAAAGTAAAAAATCCTGTCAAAATTACTATAATTATTGTAGCAATTTGAATTTTTTTCATTTTTTATTCAAACAGGATTTGGAATCTCGTCTCTAACCGAAATTTTTGAAATTTCTCCGGGATTTTGAACTATGGTGACGGCAATGGCGCGAGGGGACGAATACTTGAAACCTAATAATATAAAGAGAATTCGGTGCCAGGTTCTCTCTAATCGTACAGTGTCATAAACGAAGAGGTTGGTAGAGATCTGCCACCAGAAGGTGAGGTAGGGGCGGCTTTGATTACGCTAATCAGCTCTCGGCCGATGATGCAAAAAAGCAATCAATCGGAGCCACCAAATCCACTGATTGCTTCTAGAGTGGTACCAAATCAGGAGCGATAAGACAAACAAGCTGGTGATCTAACTGGCTTCCTTTTGCTCATATCAATCCTGTGAACCAGCGTCACCGCCACCACGAACCGATGCGCTTTATTTCTTGTGGTTGGGAAGGTGCCGTGGGCGGAAATTGTCCTGCTCGCCCATAAACTAACACGAGTACACATTGCCAGGCAAAATCTTTATGGGATTTGATAAACATCAACCGGATGTTTTTTTGGTTGAAATCACCCAAATCTAGAACCATTGGATCATTGTTGAGATTCGGGAGTATTGATTACATCTGATCGTATGATTTGATCCAACGACCCAGTAAATTTGGATCCGATCCTATGATTTGATCCAACGGCCCGGTGAATTTGGATGTTCGGGAGTATCGATTACATCCGATCGTATGATTTGATCCAACGGCCCGGTGAATTTGGATCCAAAATCCAATGGTTCTAGATTTAGGTGATTTCAACCAAAAAAACATCCGGACGATACCTATACACTCCCAATGTTTATTAAAGAACGATGCCTCGACACATGCTTAAGAAACAAAAGAAAAAAAGGTTCCACTAAGTTCTAGAGTCTGAGCTCTGAAGCAGCAGCGAGAAGAAAGTACAGAAACACATAGCGTCAAAGCCATCTTGGGACAAATATAATGCTATTTTATCATACATTAAATTTAATATAGATCGTTCCTTCTTTTCAATCAAATATATTAGATTATGTAATATTTATTTATACTTCTAGTAATAATAGAGTGGCAGGAACACCTTCAACAAATCGAAGATTATGTTTGATTTCTATTATTTATCGTATACTAGAGTATAAAATTTTTCACTTTTGTAGTTAAGCCAACTGAAACCAGGCCGGTAAGTTGGGCACACGAAGAATCAGGACAAGTGCAGCGCAAAATCGAGCTACAACAGAACCAACGCTGCCTACAGCTACAATGTGTATCACAAATTCAGGATGCATGGTCGACGCGACTGCACTATCCATTATCCAGAGTTTGAGCGAGCCTAGAGCCTAGCAAGTAGTAGTAGCAGTAACACACGCGGGCGTGTTGGGCACAGACGCCGCCGTTGTCCTCTTGTTCCGACCACAACCTGTAAAGCCAGCCGCACTTGGCCGGTATCGCGGCCGTGATCGTAAAAGCGGCAGCGCTGCCAAAAACGCCAGGACTCCCTGCGCTGCTTCGGAAACCGCGACGTTTTCGGTTTTTAGCCCGGCGAGGGACTCACTGAGCTAGTCGCGGTCACGGGTCGCGGCGGCATACAAAGAGGCAACAAGTCAACAGACCGGCGCGGTGGGCGGCATTAGCGGGATAGCGTGGCAGGAGGACGGGGTGATCGGACAGAGGAAAACTCCATTGGAGAGGAACGGAAGATGCATTTGCAATTCTGCAAGGGTATGAGCGTGTGTCCGTCCACCTACCGTTTCATGATGCACGAGAGTTTGTAGCGGATCACAGAATAATGCACAAATCAAATGTTTTATAAGGGATTTGAAAGAGCACGTTGTTCTGGGCTTTAAGCCATCATATCGTATTGGACGGTGCAATTTCAAATTGAAATAGTGTTTGCTTAGGCTGCCAAAGCTATGACAGTGTGTAAAATAGAAGCTTGGACACATACTGGGGGATGGCTTTTTGTACCCTATGGGCAAATGCACTCACGGGATCCACCGTTCATTTTCTTTGAGATGTATGCGTGTATTTGGAGACATAAAACAATACTTGTAAATTATGGTAAAAAAATACACTCATTCTCTCTCCTCTCTTTCTCTTTCCTCTCACCTTCAACGAGCTGCACCACCTCCGCTGATTGTTCTACCGATGAGCTGCGCCATCGCCACTACCTCAAAACCTCACCCATTGCCACCAGAAATCTCGAGAAACCTCGTCGGATCTAGGCTCACCACCGAACCACCCTACCCATGAGCCTAGTCAAGCCGCCGCACCATGCCTCTACCATTGACCCGCCGCCAGATTCAGCCATCCCGAGCCACGCCAGCGCCTAATCTAGTTGCAACTCAGTAGGAGATGATGGAGGTAGAGAGAGATGGGGAAAGAGGGAGGAAGGGGGTTAGGGTGTTTTTAGAAAATGCAGAGTACATGAAAACTACTTGAGGTTATGACCAAGCACGGATCTCAAAGCAAGATTGAGGGTGCATGGGGTACGCAATGGAGAAAAATTGGAGTGGGTGCTCAATGTTTTTGCACTTTTTTGTGTACATAGCGAGCGGCTGATACTTTCTTAAAACCATAGAAAAAACCGTTGGGACTAAGAGGGTATCAAGAGCATGATGGTTAGTGCTCTAGCCTTTTCGTGCTCCCTCCTTGCGTTCGTTATTGGGGGTAGGGGGACATGTGCCCATGATGCCTAGGGGGGAGAATGCTTTAGCCCAGAAGCTGGACCGGTAAAGTAGGGTTCTAAAATTTCGTTTTTGGATCATATTTCGAAGGGGACCAAATCCAAAATTTCAGCAGATTTCAAAAGTTTGAATAAAACTTGGTTGAAATTCAAAACGTAAAATTAAAATCCAGATTTTTTGGATAGGAATTATGAGATTTTGGCCGAAATTGCTGAAATCTTGGCAAAATAGAACCGATAAAAAAGTAGTTCAGACTATGTTTTAAAATTTTCAAACTTTTTGTGGATAGTCCTAACGCAATACTAATATATATTCTCATAAAATTTTCAATTGATGATCAAGGCTGAGGAATTTTGAAAAATACGGACTGTGCTATTGTCATGATAAAAGCCTTACTAGCAAATTTAAACTGAATGAAAAATGGTTCTAACCACATTAGAGAACTTTTTTGATGGTCCTAATGTGTCACTAATTTTCCCATAAAATTTTCAGATGATGATTAAGCTTGAGGAATTTTCAAAAATTTTGGCAATGGTACTATCCTGATAAAAGCCTTATCAACAAATTTAAACTGAACGAAAATTTGTTTAAACCGTGTTAGAAAATTTTGAAAATTTTTTTGGGATGGTTTGGATGCATCATTAATATTCTAATAAAATTTTTAGATGATGATCAAGTCTAAGGAATTTTAAAGTATGTTGAAGGTACTACTCTCCTGATAAAAGTGTGACTGAGTATACGTATTACTTCCATAGATTTGATTGAGCAATGAAAAAAGGTTTAAATATTTTTAAACATTTATAGAAAGGTTTTGAGGTAATTCTTAAGATCTCACAAAAATTTTGAATCATAATCATACTCGAGCGAATTTATAAAATTCTGACAAAGTTATTGTCTCATTTGTGTTTTTGATTTTTTAAAGATAACAAATGAATTTTAATTCTTTTAATTTTTTTTTGTATGATCCTAGACTACTAGAGATGGTATCATAAATTTTTTAGAGTATGATCAAGCTTGTACAATTTTATAAAAATCTGATAGTGTTTTTGTTATTTTTATAAAATATCTCAAAAATTCGGTTTTTCAATCATTTTTCATGAAATATGACATTTTTTAGAGGTACGGACCGAAGTATGGTCCAAAAAACTTAAAATATGGTCAAAATTTACCAAATTTCTGAAAATATTATGGTGCTTCTAGTTTTTCTTATCCGTCGGGATTTAGGATCTCGTCCTTGGCCGAGATTTTTGAAATTTCACTGCATTTTAAACCATGTGCTAGAGCATATGTTTTACATATCACGATGGTATAAGCTCCGGTCTATAAAGTAACTGTCATGTGTAAGCGATGTAGTTCGTACTAACATGATCTGTGTGTATGCTACCAGGCGGACGTGATTACTGCAGTTTTTAACAACTTTTTTTATAATGGAATTTGAGCACTCCAACTGATAGAAATAATTTGCCTCTTGTCCTCACATTTGCCTATTCTGTAGGCATAAAAATTGAGTGCTCACAAACTAAAATACAGTAGAGTGTCACCTAGCAATTCCTTTTTTATATAGCAAGTTTTTGGTGAAATATGACATTTTTAAGAAGTATGGACCAAAATATGGTCCAAAAAACTTAAAATATGGTCAAAATTTACCAAATTTTTGAAAATATTATAGCACTTCTAGTTTTTTCTTATCCGGTCGGGATTTAGGATCTCGTCCTTGGCCGAGATTTTTGAAATTTCACTGCATTTTAAACCATGTGCTAGAGCATATGTTTTACATATCACGATGGTATAAGCTCCGGTCTATAAAGTAACTGTCATGTGTAAGCGATGTAGTTCGTACTAACATGATCTGTGTGTATGCTACCAGGCGGACGTGATTACTGCAGTTTTTAACAACTTTTTTTATAATGGAATTTGAGCACTCCAACTGATAGAAATAATTTGCCTCTTGTCCTCACATTTGCCTATTCTGTAGGCATAAAATTGAGTGCTCACAAACTAAAATACAGTAGAGTGTCACCTAGCAATTCCTTTTTTATATAGCAAGTTTTGGTGAACCAATGCAATTTGCAACTCCTTTCCCGCACATGTACTGGTAGAAGTTCGATCCCAACGTCATGGTCTAACCAGGAACCGAATAAGATAGTACTCCAGCTAAAACAAACCCATTTTGATTGAAACCGAGAAAAAAATGCTGCTAAAAAATGAAGCAATGGCACGCACCAAACCCCAAGAAAACTCCTTCCAGTTCAAAAATTCCTGCGACGCGCGCAAGTCGATCGTCATCAGCCGGAAGGAAGAGCGAGTGGGCTCGATACGCCAAGTGCACGAGAACAGCGACGAACACTCGCGTAGCTAGGGCGGTGCATGCGAACACGCGCCACAAACAAGCAACGTACCAACCGCACTCGTGTGCTTGGTCACTCCGCTCCTCAATTCCCTTGTGCTTTCTCTCCTTGCTTGCCCGTGATCGAGCTCCTTAAATGCCCCCACCCATTTCGCCTGCCTCCCCCACAAAACCCTGCCACGCCTCTCCAGCTGCCCGATCGATCGATCGGTCACTAGGCCCGGCCGTATTAACTAGCTGTGCATCGGCGCATTGCCGTTGCCAGTGAGATGGCCGTGTCGCCCGCCCGGCTATTGGCCTGCTGCATCGCCGTGATGCTCGTCGTGCCGCCGGGCGGCGTGGCCGGGCACACGCGGCGCGTGCGGCCGGGGAGGGCGGAGAAGCAGCCGTTCCCGGCAAACGCGACGCGGGCGGAGGAGATCGAGCGGCAGTTCATGCGGTGGGTGCGGTACATGGGCGGCCTCAGGCACAGCACGTTCCATCACGCGCTCGCCCGCGAGTTCCCCTCGTACACGCTCGTCGTCGACAAGAACCCGGCGTTCGGCGACTTCACTTCCATCCAGGCCGCCGTCGACTCGCTCCCGGTCATCAACCTCGTCCGCGTCGTCATCAAGGTCAACGCCGGCACCTACACGTACGTGAGCGGCGCGCGTTAGTTAATTGGTTGCGTTGGCCCGTACTCTGGTCTCGACACGATGATCATCGTGTGCCTGCATGTGGCGTGTCGCAGGGAGAAGGTGACCGTATCGCCGATGCGCGCGTTCATCGCCCTCGAGGGCGCCGGCGCCGACAAGACGATCGTGCAGTGGGGCGACACCGCGGACACGCCGGCCGGCCCGAAGGGGCGGCCCCTCGGCACGTATAACTCCGCGTCGTTCGCCGTGAACGCGCAGTACTTCGTCGCCAGGAACATCACTTTCAAGGTAAGTAAAGGCAATCCGCACGCTCTGTGTAGCTGCTGTATGACGCACCGTGGCGGTGCGGGGTGTCCTAAATTCGCGCGCATGGGGTGGGACAGAACACGTCGCCGGTGCCGAAGCCGGGGGCGTCCGGGAAGCAGGGGGTGGCGCTGCGGGTGTCGGCGGACAACGCGGCGTTCGTGGGGTGCAAGATCCTGGGCGCGCAGGACACGCTGTACGATCACACGGGTCGGCACTACTACAAGGATTGCTACATCGAAGGGTCCGTGGACTTCATCTTTGGCAATGCGCTCTCTCTATACGAGGTACGTCTCTGTTTTCTCGGTGGTAAGTGGTAACATTTTTTCTCTGACAAAATGCTACAGTACGTTGTGGACGCGTCCTTTCTTGTGTTATTATCTACCGAGGTGCAAATCTGGATTAGGTTGTTTTCATTGAAATATTTTTTCCTAAATCTTTAGATTGCCAAAACCGAAAAGAAGGTGCAATGGTCTCGCACCAGTAGAATACAAAGCAGAGCCATAAAAACAGAGCATATGAATATCTAGCCTCCAAAAAAGAACAGCTTACAGTTAGGAAGATGCCGTTCAGAAGTATTCTTCATGGCACACTTAGGGCCTGTTTGTGTTTAGGGCTTGCTTGTTTTATTTTTGGATTCTCTAAAAACTGATTCTAGATTGTGGTTGTAGAGAAACTGATTCTCCAAAGGTACGTATGAAGTGGACTAGTCTGTCTATAGCACCAATGATGCAATAATGTCATATGAAACAAGAGAATTAACAAAGGGTTGGTTTGCATGTTATTTTGTGACCAAACTTACATACTTCTGGCTCGTACATCTCCACGAAGAACCTCGTGTATTTTGCTACAGTCCCATAACGTGCACGCTTGCCCAACTATCAATATGGAGTACACACATACAGAAGCCAATCGAGCCAAAATGTGCCATGCACGGGACCGCTCTGAAGCACACTCCGATGCTACACCACCAAGAGTTCATCGCCGCATCAAAAACAAGATCTGCTACGTGCCATTGGCATGCGGGTTCCGCTGGGCAGCACGGCGAGCAGAGGGATCGTCAAAACAGTTACTTGGTCCATGCGCAGACAACTGACCCCAAAACAACTCTACCACACAAGGATAGTCATTTGTTCGTTTCGTTCTGTGGCAGATGGCAGTCGCCATCGTCGACCATTCGTCATGAACCACTGATCCTGCCCATGGCTCCTTGTTGGTGTCCGTTTGCGCCCCCGACCTTGCGACCGGCCGGCGGCCGTACATCCACGGGCACGCCGGGCAGGGGTAGGACTGCCGTCGTCAAAGAATTTATCTTGTCTCTTGTGCCTGCACAAGTACGATGACGCATGCCACTGGAATCTTGATTTTTAAACGCAAGATACGCACGACAGTGCTGCTCTTTCTATGCTATGGCGGTGCAGATTGGGCCGTCTAATGGATTGCCTTGGCAACCGTTTGTATAACAGCTAGGTGTTGCGTGCGCAGGATTGCCACGTGCACGCGATCGCGCGGGACTACGGCGCGCTGACGGCGCAGAACCGGCAGAGCATGCTGGAGGACACGGGGTTCTCGTTCGTCAACTGCCGGGTGACGGGCTCCGGCGCGCTCTACCTCGGCCGCGCCTGGGGCACCTTCTCCCGCGTCGTCTTCGCCTACACCTCCATGGACGACATCATCATCCCGCGCGGCTGGTACAACTGGGGCGACCCCAACCGCGAGCTGTACGTTCACCCTCTCCCAAGTCTTCCTCCATCTTTCGACGTGGATACCTGATCTACACGCGTATAAATAGCTATTGCTATTGCTATTGCTTTGCCGCTTGCGGGAAGAAAGCTAACGAAGAGTGCAGCTTAGCTAGGCGCCTGCAGAGAGGAATCGCTATATAGAGATTCCTCATCAATAATGTGCTGGTGCACAGAGGGGGGGCACTTGTTTCCTGCCATTCTCGGTAGTCGGTACATGGCGTTGCTCGGGTGCGCCTGGCCTTTTGATCCTCTTTGGAACTGACGCAGCTTTCCAAGATTCGATGCCAGATGCACAGCACAGGCGCACGGGCAAAAACTAGCTAGCAGGATGGCAAAGGCGATGCTAGGACGACAGATATAGCGTACGGCGCCCGTGATCAATCAACTCTCGACTCGGATCGCGCCTGTGCTACCTGCTACTACCGTACGCTAACGTTGTAGGTAAAACCTGAGCGAATTCTGATGGCGAGGCGTTGGTCGGTGCGGTTGCTGTTTGCAGGACGGTGTTCTACGGGCAGTACAAGTGCACGGGCCCCGGCGCGAACTTCTCCGGCAGGGTGGCGTGGTCGCGCGAGCTCACCGACGAGGAAGCCAAGCCCTTCATCTCGCTCAGCTTCATCGACGGCACCGAGTGGGTCAGGCTGTGAGATCGTGCTCGTTGTAACGTTAGCAAATGGCATCATGCACATCATGTAAAGAAACCAGAGGAAAATATACAGATTCATTTGCAATCGCGTTGGCGATTGTGTTCTTAAACTTGGAGAGTACGTTTCCGTGCATGCTCCTCGCTCGAAACACGCAGCAAATATGTCGACACCTTACGACATAGGATAGGTACTCAACTACTCACTAACTATTTGTGAATTGTAAATCGTCGGCATATGGAGTGAGTACGGTCTACGGTGTTCTCCACCGAAACACCGCCAATGTCCATCGAGAGAAAAAAAATTATAAACGCCGCCTAATTAACATCCGCACGTTACCAAAACCACGCGCCTGCACGTCCCGAGTCCGTGCTGACAAGAAGACAAAAAGTGGTGCCTAACCAGTATCGCCGCATCATCGAGTCACCATCTGTTTGTACCGGGTGATGCATCTGTTGATTCATCACAAACCATAATGGCGAGAAAGTAACCTAACAGACAAGCTAGATCGGCGCCTTGAACTAGAACTAAAGATGCAGTGAATATCAACTTTGTAATAATGATGTTGAGTCACCGTATGCTTCCGGCGTATAGATTTACCCATAACTCCAATAGAATCATCCATATTTGGCACAACAATCCCATAAGTCTCACAAAAATTTTTGACTTTGTTGAACAATAGTTCCCACCCATTATCTTTCATATCTTGCAAACATTCTTTCACATCTTGTATTAAGCCCATAGCTTCAACAATATCTTGATGCTTTCTTTGCAAAGCAATTGATAGCTCATTTGTAATGCTCAACAAGGTTATTAAGAAATGCATGATGAATACAAATTCAAAGCATTCCATCTTTTTTAGCAAACCTGCTGCTCCACCATGACTTGAGTTCTGACAAGCATCTTCACTTATAAGCTCTAGCACATCCACTACTGCCTCCCACATTTGGTATATACGAAGTAAGGTTTTGAGGTGTGAGCCCCACCGAGTATCTCCAGGTCTAGCTAGACCAGTTTCTTGATGAAAGCCCGTCCCAACTGAAATCAAACCATTCTCCAACTTCTCCACCAAGACATCATGATGTTTTTCAATCAAAACTTCTTTTCTTTTGCAAGAAGCACTCACAGCAGTTACTATTAGTGGAACATAGTTGAAAAAATCCGCAATACCTCTACTATAACTTGCGACAGTAACAACTACTAATTGTAACTAATGAGCAAAGCAATGAACATAGAAAGCTGATGGAAATAGGTAAATCATGTAGACCAAGCACACCAACTAAAGCTTCCTTCAATGCTGAAGATGTGCAATTTGTGATATGCTTAATGGCAAGAAACCTTTCCATGACCTCTCCTTGATTGTTGACAAATCTATATGGTACAAATTTTACAAAGTTAAAACAACACAAAAATGCATAAATGTTATAATTATACTTTTGTGAAATTTACTCCTAAAAATAAGATGCACAGCTAACCTCACAATAACTGCCATTTGCTCCTTTATTGATACATCTCGAGATTCATCAATAAGCACTGCGAAATTCCTATCTCCAATCTCACTCTTAATCACTTCTATGACCTCTTGTGCACAACATTTCAAAGCTCTTTTGAATATCCGGAGAAATCATAATTGCATGCCCCGAGTCAGTATCAAATGCCTCCTTCACTTCCTCCTTCTTATCTTTGTACCAATCCAACAACTCTCTGAAATTTCCCTTGTTAATGGAAGTAGAGGTTTCATCATGTAGTCCACGAAAAGCTTCACCTTGCGCTGTGAGATATCTTGCACAATCTAAAGATGCGGTCAAACGAATTTTGTATACAATTTCTGCCTCTTTATTATAAGTATTCATTTTACTGGACACACTTGACCGTTGATTTTTGAAATCTTCACACTCACCTCTTGCAATATTATGGAAACTATTTGGACCACCAACATGTTTATTGAAGGCATCTAAAGCTGTCTTCCAACGAGAGAACCCAACTTTTGTAAATACATCATTCCCAAATGTATGGGGTTGTGACGATTTCTTGAAAAGAAAACAATAGAAACAAAATGCGGCATCTTTTTCCACACTATATTCCAACCAATCAAATTTATTAAACCAATGTTCTTGAAAGGATCTCCAGGTTTTTCCATCCAATGTCTTTGAAAAGGTATGTTCAATTAGTTGAGTTGGACCATTAAATAAATATGCCCTTCTCACTTGATCTCTAATTTCATTGGCATAATCTTCTATTGGCATGCGAAACGCCGGATCGGCAATAATTTCATTCGTATTCAATTCTAGTCGAAGCCTCTTTGGTTGAGTTGTGCTCTCGTCGGTTGGGAGGGTACTACTTGAATTACTTGTGAAATAATTGCGCAAAGTTCGTTTCTCCATTTGCAGCCTGTAGGGATACTAGAAATTTAGACCATTAACTTTTAGCATTTCGGCAGGAGTGCAAATGTGCAATGCATTGCAAGACCATGACCTCTATGGCTCTATTCATTATTCAGAATAACAAACTAACAACTAATACATATACATTCAGCCGACATGACCATCTATGATCTATCTATTCATTCATCTAGCTAATAGACTAAGTGACTAACAAGTAATATACCTCCAGGCTTCAACCGATGAACCGAGGCCACTGGAATCAGCCCTCAAGCCTCGCCGCCTCAATCCCCTAATTACCCCCAAATCCAATTAGCGGTGCAAGTTGCTAGTGCTGTCGTGCTGGTCCTGCTGGAGGCGTGAATCACTGGCGCGGCGTCAATCCAAACTCCAGACCAGATTGGCTGAGGCGCTGAGCAAGCGGGCGACTCCCTCCACCTCCAGCTCCATGCGCAGGTAGTGGCTCTCCCTAGCGCCAGCGGCCAGCGGCCCGGCGCCCAGCGGCCAACGACGGAGTCACCACTCCAGCTTCTCTTCACGTTGCGCCCTGCGGCTACGCCATTGTCAGCCGCCGCCCGCCGGCTCCTCAAACCTCAGGTGCTCTCTTGTGCTAATTGAATCGGGGAGGGGATTGGAGATTTTTGGTTGCAATCAGATTGAGGATTGGGGAATGGGGATAACTGGTAGCGGTGAGTGAGAGCACAGATCATAGATGGGCCTTGTCGTGTGGGGGGGTGGGGGGTTTCGGGAACAGTGGAGGGTGGGCTCGGGCCTGATGGAGCCCACTCCTTAGATTCGCCCCTGCTTCAATGTACTTTCAACCATATATCATGATAGTGAACTAGAACTAAAGATGCAGTGTTTTTTTCCTAATATCTAATTCGCGGGATCTTCGAACACATAGGTTTATATTATCATTGTGTATAACTCAAGTTGGTCTCATTCGCATTTTCTTCAATGTACTTTCAACCATATTTCATGATAGTTCCTTTGTAAATGGACTTGTTAGATTTTAGTTGTTTTGATATAATCCACAGCTATCACTCCAGAGTTTCTCAATTTTTCGACAAACTTTAATTTTTTTCATATGTCTTGAGAATTTCATATTATCTTTTGCACTTCTCACTTTTATGATAACTGTTTGCTTATCACAATACATAAAGATAGCTGGAATTGTTTTTTCAACCAATGGCAAATACATCAAGAGTTCTCTCAACCATTATGCCTCAATAGTGGCTATGTTTAGCGATGTGAGTTCTGCCTCTATGGTTGACTTTATTTTCACGAGACAACAACACTGCCTAGAGTGAATACATATTCACTCATATTCTTTATATCATTGGCATCGAAAATTCTATCGGAATCACTATATCTTTCAAACACACCAGAAACCCAAGATAGTGAATCCCATAACTCATTGTATCTCTCAAATAGCATATGACCCATGCAAGTGCGTGCCAATGATCATCGCCTGGGTTAGCAATGAACCAACTCAATGTGCTTATAGCGAAAGAGATGTCAAGTCAGGTAGCACTAACAAAGTACATGAGTGAATGAAAGTATCTCCAATTGATCCTTTCTTAGTCCTAGTTTTCTTCAAAGTATTAGACTAGGATCATATGATGTTAGGGAAGGCTTACTATCCAAATAGATCAAAGGGCTCAAAACCTTTTCCATGTAATGAGATTGCAAAAAAGTGATCCCATCCTCACTTTTGATTAGCTTAATGTTTATAATAACATCATCTTCTCTCAGATCCTGCGTATCAAACTTTGGATAAAAATGACTTAACATCATTCATTACATTGATACTAGCCCTAAAGATTAGTATGTCATCAACATACAAACACAAAAGTACTCCTTTACCCTCTCCGTAGAGGTAGCACACATATTTGTTGGCTTGATTTAGATCAAAGCCAACATATGTCAAAGTTCTATTGAACTTCTCATGTCAATATTGCTTAGGTGCTTGTTTGAAGCAATATAGGGACTTTAATAACTTACACTCCTTGCTCTTTTGTCTGGGTATCACAAATCCATCACACTATTCCATATAGATTTTCTCATCTAGATCTCAATTACGGAATACTGTCTTTACATCCAATTGATGGACAAGAAGAGCATGTGAGGCAACCAAAGATTGAAGTACCCAAATGGTAGTTAACATGCAACAAGTGAGTAAGTATTAATGAAATCATCTCACTCCTCTTGGGTATAGCCCTTTACCACAAGCCTAGCTTTGTACTTTTCAATAATACTATTAGGCCTAAGCTTCTTCTTAGACACTCACTTGCATCCAACTGGCTTACAACCAAATGGACGATATGTGATTTCTCAAGTTTCGTTAGCCATAACGGAATCTATTTCGCTACGGACTACTTTCTTTCAGTACTCTACATTAGGAGATTGACAGTCATGAAAATGGAAATTAAGCAACAAAGATTAACTGCTTATATTAATTATTACAAATTGCATATATAATGACAATCTATGTAATTGAGTAAATGCTTAACTTAGTGCTTAACAAATGACAAACCTCTAATATGATTATATTGCTATGAGACTAACATGTTTATTGCTAAGTTGAGTATTAGTCTCATCTGCTTTGAGGAAAATCAAGTGGAATGGTTAAGCAAAGATAAGGTATGCAATTGTGGTATCTCTTCTATATTTGTTATTGCATTCCTTTTGTGCAAATGCATAGTGAACTCCAAGTAGCATGTTGATTATATATATGCACATTGGTTCATGTCATACTTATTTGTGCATATATATTCATTTGAGTTCATTATGTGCTTTGTTTTTAGTATGCATGTATTAACTAGAGTTAAACTTCATATTGCTATAGACCGACTTGGTGCATGCATGTTTTAGTTGTATATCTTCTCATGCAACTCCCTTAGTGAAGTTTAATCTAGAGTTGGATCACATATTTACTCTTATTCTAAATATTAGTCGCACATGTACAATTCGTGTATATTCTATCATGTGCTTCATTTAAGTAAAGACTGTGATCCTTGCCATGATTTAATTGATTCATCATATCACAATTATCTCTCTAGTGCATATAGATCAATTACATATTCATCATGATGTACTTAGTAGAGAATATCTCTTATGTCAAGTGTTTCCAGTTATATTATGCTTCTTTATATGAAACACTTGTGGTACTTAATTGCTCACAAATATCAATTTATTCATATCTATTGAGCTTTTGGGACTAATGCTTTTCATGAGTGGTTTGGAAAGAATTAGGTCCCGTGTGTGTATGATGACCAAGGTATCGTGGAGGATGATCGTTAAGCCGAGGTCAACAAGACGGCGATGTCACCAAGAGATGAGGACTAAGTCAAGATCGACTTGGCGTGGAGATCGTCGGAGAGGATGATCAAGTCAAGGTTGATAGGACGAGAGTATCACGAGGTGAATCGAGTCAAGTTGGACAAGGCGAAGATGTCATCAATTTTATGGTGAAGGTCTTCATGCACCGGCATCAAGAAAGAAGACGGCAAGTAACTAGTTCTAGACTTGTATTATCTTTGATTTATTTGAGTCTAAGGATTGCCGTACTATTAAGAGGGATGCTCCATTGAATGACTTTTAGATGTGTCAAGTGCTCAAGTGATCCATCCTTGTGAAATTTAGAGAGTGTGGTGTTGGTGGTGCCGGAAAGTGAAAGTTGTAGGTCTCTCTTGGATGCTTGGTGAAATCTGGATTTATCCTTTGAGATTTGGGTAGTGAGACCTTGTTGGTTGTGTAGCCCTTGTTCTTAGCTTTCAATAGAGTCCAAAATCACTTAAATCGGAGTCCGGAATCAAAAGTTATGCTCATTTTAAATTAAGTCTGAGTCCAGTCCGGAGTATCCGGACTTAAGTCCGGAGTATCCGGGTTGGGTCTCTCGGTTAGGTCATCCGGAGTATCCGGTGATTCGAGTATCCGGACATTTAGTCCGGACATTCCGGTAAAATTGTCCGATATCCGGACTTTGCACATTCAAACGGCTAGTTTTTTGGGGACCTCTATTTAAAGCCCTCTCTTCCCCATTTGAAAAGTGGCCGTTACCCAGCTGGTTTGAGGTGTTCTCCTCTTGTTCTTGAGCCCCAAAAACACATCTTTACCCTTAGATCTAAGTGATCCCCTTTGTGAGAAGGGTAGGGAAGAGTTTGAGGAGTGAGGTGTTAGATTGAGTGTGATTTGAGTGGTTGAGCAAGATTTGATCTTTGAGCACTTGATTTCATCTCCAAGCTTGTTCTTCGTGAGCATTTGTTACTCTTGGAGGTTGAGGACTCCTAGGCGGCTAGAGGTCGCCCTCTGAGCCACCTGGTTCTTCGTGTGGTTGGTAGTAGGAAGTTTGTGAAGGTCGATTCCGCCTCAAGGGAAGGAATCAAAGAAGTGAAGACCGGCGAGTGCATTTGTGCAACACCGGGAGGAAGAGGGTTGAAAGAGACCCCGGCTCAAGCGTCAAAGGAGTTGAAACCGGCGAGTGCATTTGTGCAACACCGGGAGTAAGAGGGTTGAAAGAGACCCCGACTCAAGTGTGACGGAGCTGCCTCAACGGAGACGAGGATCCTCAAGGATCTGAACTTCGGGTGAAAAATCATTGTCTCCAAGTTTGCCTCTTGCCCTTGCTTTATTACTTGATTTTGAATCTTGAAATTGCCCGATCTATTTGATTATTGAGTTTCTCGCTAGGCATCTACTTGATCTAGGTTCCTGCTAGTGTTTATCATCTTTGTGTTCAAGTAGATTGTTTAAAAGTTGAAGAAATTTCAAATTTCATCCCGAGGCCCCCAACCCGGAGCATCCGCACAATTACCCCGGATAGTCCGGTAATACCGGAGTATCCGGAGTAAAAGTCCGGAGAGTCCGGGCTAAACCCCTCGGCCATTCAAAGTCTCCAATCTGGAGTGTCCGAACCTAAAACCCGGATAGTCCGGATATTTATCTGAGTATCCTGATAAAATCCCGGACACTCGGATGAAAACCTTGGATCAATTGAATGAATTACACTACACAAAAAATTAATTAAATCTTTAAATATAAATTACATGAATGATTAATTTCATCACAAAAATAAAAGTTTCTAAAATCTCCTCTTGAACTGAATTCTTCAGTAGTCCTGCACATCAGGAAAAATTTTCATCCATAAATAAAAGCAACGCATTAATATAGCAAGAGAAATTAAATAAAATAAAGCATATTTAGAATTGCCATCGGTTCTATATGAAATGGTATCGCTCACTGAGGTACTAGATCGGTCTGGGCTAAATCGGTACCTCTTGCGAATTTAGATTACATCATTCGGCAATTATACAAAGCTGTTTTATTCGAGACATGCGAATATTAAAAATATCACGTGGTAAAAAATATATATTACCCTCAATAAAATGGTAAAAATTTCGTAATCAAAAGGATAGGAATGGATTCACTCTGCCTTAACGACAGCACACCAAGTTCAAAACCCCTGGTCAAAGACTCCTCAGTCCAGAGCCTTCTTACTTAAGGCAATCACATAAGGCAAGCCCCAACAACATCATCACACAAAAGGAGCTCACAAGCACCAAGTAAACTATCACAAACCACACGAGAGCCAGCCAACCTGAGAGACCAGAAGGCCACAAGGAAGCTCAAAGCCATAAGGAGCTAGGACTAGGAGACCACCAGGAGCAAGAAACTCAAGCACAACCAGGACCCAGGAGCTAGAAGGCAAGGAGGCCACTAGGAGCCAGAGCCAAGCCAACCAGAGGAGCAAAAAGGAGGAGACAACAGCCACCTCTGCATCCTCTTCACCAACACATCCCATTGCTCACAGCCAGCACTGCATTTCATTCCCCACATCCAGGTAACCATTCCATTTTCCACCAATACTAGTAGTTGCAACATAGGCATAACAGTAGCGAAAATCAGCAAGAAAATCAAAATAGTAGTAGATATATAACAGTATCAGTTAGTCAACATCGCGAGGGTTGCACCGAGCGCCCCTTGTAAACCACCCATGCTCCCCGATGCACACTGGATCAAAGGGTATCGTCATGGCACCATCTAACCCGTGCATCAACCAAAATAGTCATCACAGACCTAAATTTTACCATTTGCCATTGCAGCACAGAACACAACAAAAGCAAAAGTTAATAGTAAATCACATGAATCGTGTATACCAAACCCTAGCCAGAGAAGTCAACCAGAGAAGGGGAGAGCCAGCCTGAGAAGGAGAGGTGATTGACGGCGCTGAGGCAGACAGGCCTGGGTGGTGGCCGAGCCACCAGGCGTGAGCAGGCCAGCGCGCAAGCGAGGCCGAACCGAGGCCAAGCCAGCAGGCCAGCATAGCCCAGTGGAAGGCTGAGCCGGTGCTGGAAGACAGTTGAGGGAGGACCAGGAGTCGGGCGGTAGCGTCCTTGGCGGCATGGCCGGGGGTGGCCCAAGTGTGCGCTTAAGGTGCGGGAATGCAAGGCGCTGGACCAACAGGCCCAGGCCGACGAAGGTCCGAAGGCAAGAGGTAGGGCAGGCCCGAGTGTAGAGGAGGCGTGGTGGTGGTGACGCCAGCGCCAATGCCGGCTGGTCGGACTGGAATCAGGGAGGCACATGGGAAGGAGAGAAGAGAGCAGGAGAATGGGAAAAGAAGGAAGGAGGAAGAAGCTAGCAGAATGGGATTTGGCTGGTAAGGAGGAAAAGAAAAGAAAAAGAAAAAAGAGAAAGAAGAGAAAAATAGGAAAAATAAGAAAATCTCAAAAAAGTGTAAAAATGAGTAGCTAATCATAAAAAATGATTGCAACTTGATATCTATGCTAATAATCACGTAAAATTGCTGCAATTAATAAATTATCAAAGAAATAAAAATAAGAGAAAAGAAAAGAGAAAAATAAGAAATATGTATTTTTAGTAAATCAGCTAAAATAATAATTAATCTGTATCTATGTAATATTTAAAATAAGTTGAATCAATTAAAATTTATTAAATCTGTAAATTTTAGTCACTGCATCTGCTTAACTAAAGCACGACAAAATACAATCAAATAAAGTCTTAAAAATCACAACATAAATTTTATAAATCTTAAAATATTAAGAAATGTCAATTAGATGCCTCTTAAAATATGTAAAAACTTATTGGCCACTAAAATATGGTATTTACATAATTTCAGGAATTAATTGTACCACAGATCTTCAATCGGGTGAAGACATGTATTTTGACCAGAACCCAAACAAGCATTTCATGACCATATTTAATTAAATATCAGCAAATTATTTGGAATATATGTGATATCACTGTTGCATGGAAAAATGATGTTTAAAGAAAAATATAAATCAGGTTGTTTGAGTATTGGTGAACTGCTGAGGCAGTTGTGAATTTTGGAAATGTGGAATTGATTCACCCGATAGGTAAAGTCGGTGTGATATAAATATATGGTGGGAAGAGGGTGCCATGTTTGAGCATTGACGAAGGGACCTCTACATAAGTTATGATATAAGAATAACACCACTACACTCGAGTAATGAGTCGTATTAACTCGTATCAACCATAATATGTGGAAATGACCTGAAAAGGTTATCCTATAACGGTGGTTGATCTGCACATTGGGTAAGAGTAGATATATAAGAGTGGTGTGAAGCTAGGATATGCCGAAGGCCTAGCGAGGGACACGGTTAATAACCAGTGTTGATTATTTTTGGAGCGCTACATTTAAAGCCATGGGACGAGTAACTCCTATTTCGAGGAGGAGTTCAACTGGCTACCCCACATATTAGTACCACTGATTTTGAGATGGAGTACAACTGGTAGGTGGTCAGGGTAGATGAGTACCACCGATTTTGAAATAGGGTATAACTGGCCATCCCATGTAATAGTACCATCAAAGTTGGGAAGAAGTACAATTGGTAGGTGATCAGGGTTGGAGATTTAAATACCGAAATAGTGATAAACATTCTGAGTTCCCGACTAAGGTTGGTTCACTATGGGTAAAGTGGTCAAAACCTACGTAGGGTTAAAAATAATGAATTCATGCCTATTTACTGGATTAGAGGCTATGGAAACTAAGTCTGTCTCATATATGAATGCTAGTAGCATTTTAATAATTAAAAATTGAAAACACAGACTTTCTTAATAAAACCTATTTTTGATAGAAGGATTTGAGGAAGGTATTTGTGGAAAGGTTTCCGAGATGGTTTTGGAAAGTAAAACTCATAAATTGCATTTCGTTATTAACACTTACTGAGCACATTCTTGTACTTGTATAATTCCCTCTTTTCTTATATTTGAGTGCTATGGATACACCGAGGAGTGGATGGCAAGTCATCCATAGGACTAGGGTGATGGGGAGGTGAAGGACCACCCAGAGGAGTGGGTGGAACAGTGGCCCTTACAGTTGAGGCTAACGATCTCTAGGGTATAATATAGTGTAGATATTATATTTAAGCTTTTGTTGTAAATATTATAATCTGATATGTGAACTGTAAGACGGTATCCTATGTGGCAAGAAATGTAATAAAGTTTTCTATGAGTCTCTAATTAATGTTTTGTTGCAACACTCTGAATACGGTGTATTAACTGATAAAGCGTTGGGTTCACTCGATGTTTTGTTAGCTAATGTACTCACATCAGTGTAATTAACTCAAGATTAATGACAAGGTTATTGTCGTTATCCTGGGTTAATTATACAGGTCACCACAGAGATACATATGTCTCTGGAATGAACTTAGGTATATCATCAACAATATACACAATGAAATCATTACCAAAATACTTTACTATCTGTTGTCTCTTGCTACTTTGATGAGCTATTTCAATGTTATCCTCCTCATGTGTTTGTTCAATATTATCATTTGGAACGATAGGTTCAAAAGTTACATCAATTATTTGACTATATGTGCACTCTTCATTGGAAATATTTTTCAAAGAATGTAGCATCCCAAGACTTCATTATTGTATCAACAATCACATCAAATGTCTCAAATTTGACTACTAAAAATCTATAGGCTGTACTAGATGTGTATAACCAAGAAATATACAATCCACAATTTTAGGTCCAAATTTACACTTTTTATTATTGGTACATTGGCTTTTGCCAAGCTCCCCAAGTGTGCAAATAAGAAAGTGATGGCTTTCTCTCTTTCCATCCTTCATATATAGTAACCTCACTATCCTTAAGGAACTTTGTTTAGGACATGACATGCACTTAGGACAACCTCCCCCACTATGCCTTAGATATACTGAATGTATCCAACATGATAATGACTAAGTCAGTTAAGGTGTAGTTCCTCCTTACCACAACCCTGTTTGATTTGGTTGAATAAGGGGTGTTAGGGAGAACACATTTGAGAAATACTCTCCACCATGATTAGATCTAACCCGTTTAATATTTGTTTCTAGTTGATTTTCAACCTCAACCTTATAAGTTTTAAATTAGTCTAAAGCTTCATATTTGGTTTTAAGCAAACACACATAGCAAAATCTCGTAGTATCATCAATTAAAGCTATCACATGTGTCGACGATTCGGGAACGGGTCCCCCGCCGAGCTTACTTGTTGAATGAGGGATCAACCTAAGGCCCCTTTCCCGCGATGGGTATAGCTTCCGAGATCCTACCGAGCTACAAAGACAATCGCAACGGGCAAGGAGATCGTTTTTTGCCTGGTTCGAACCTCTCGCTAGGGAGATAACAACCCTACGTCCAGTGATTAAACTGATGTGTGAAGGTTTCTTACAATGCGCTATGCTCTGTGTACAAGTGTGGAAAGTAGATGCATGCGAACCCCGAACCCTTTGCGGGAGGGGGTATTTATAGAGGATTACAGGCGACAAAGCGCGTTATTACAGGCGCTCATCGCTCGACGTCGCGAGAATTGTTGCCGCGCCACCCGCCGGGCACCATGCGACGTGGGTACAGTGGGCGTGGATCGCGGGCGCGCAGACCACGGGCGGCTGTGCAGTTAATGCCACGTCTTCTTCGTGGACCGTGCCCGGCTTTTGGGTGACCTTCGAGGCATCTTCGGTGGACCGGGTCGCCAGGTTGAGGACCCCGAGCAAGCATGCTCGGGGGAGGGGTGCTTGACGAAGATCGGAACGCTCGGGGGACCCTACGCAGGGACGACGCCCGAGCTTGGGCATGGTCGACGCCGGCCGGGCTTCGAAGGCCGTCTTACGGGCAATAACCAATCCCCGACAGCTAGCCCCCGAGGCTAAAGGGGGAAATTCGCCTCGCCGAGGTGTCCGCCTTAAGCCTCCAGGATCTTAGAGAGGGATTGGTGCCCTGCGGTGAAGGGCTACCGCAGCCCCCGAGCAACCCTTGCTCGGGAGCGGGGATCTTTGCGGCGAAGGGCTACCGCAGCATCCGAGCAACGCTTGCTCGGGAACGGGGATCTTTGCGGAGAAGGGCTACCGCAGCATCCGAGCAACGCTTGCTCGGGAATGGGGACGTCCGCCCAAGGTTTTACCCGGGCAACGCCTTGGAAGCGAAGTGGGGGGACCGCGATGGTTCCTTCTCCGCAAAGCTTTAACAGGTACGACTCTGATAGTTTTTTGGAGAACTGCGCCACCTCAGGGCGGTTTCGGGGACTGAGCCGCCACGCGTTGGCCATCGGCGCACGGAACGTTTTTCCCGCCCACTCGACTTCTTCGCCCATAAATATCAGGCGGGAACAGTTTCTGAAAACTTCCCCCCCCCACGACTTGCAATTAGACTTGAGAAAGCGTTTCATCCTTCGAACTTCCTTCCGCCGCTCCGTTGCCCCTTCCTCCAACCCCTCGCATGGCGAAGTTTGGCGTGAGCAAGGCCACTGCGGAGAGGCTTCGGGTGCTTCAGGACTTTGGGTACCTTGGCGTCGGTACCTGGCGGCTTCCGGCCGACGAGGCGGCGCCGGTGCCATGCGCCGACGAGATAATCGCAGACTGGTATATATCACCAACGACTCTGGATGCTCGAGAGCGAGTTCACGAGACCGTGCTCCTAAACTGTGAGTGCAAACTTATCCATTTGAACCCCAACTCCATCCTTGTCTTGACAATCTTCGCCCATCTCTGCGAGGGTTTCGTGGGCGTCCTTCCTACGCCAAGCCTTTTCTTTCATTTCTATTCCTTGTTCCGTCATCGGGGCACCTCCTCGTCGGCTCCAGTACTTCCGCCTTGAACAACCGCGTCTGAGTACCCCCTTTCTCCTTAGGGACTCGATGGCCGGATGGGTGGCCCAGTTCTACTGCGAAGCGAGGGGAGCACCTTGCGCTTCTACACCGAGAGCGGCGCTTCTTGAGATGCCGCGCTTGCCCGTCGCGCCCGAGGAGGAGCGGACGCTGATGATGATCGGCGAGCTCACGCAGATGGGGCTCACCGGCCAGGACATTGCCCGCGACTTCCTCCGGAACAGGGTGTCCCCTCTGAGGAGGAGGGAGCACCCGTTCTACGAGATCACCGGATGGGACGACATGACCCGGGAGGGCACCTCCAGTAAGTTCCACGACCCTGAGGGGACCTTGCTTTGTTTTCGTTGATCTGGGTCCGTGCTGACTTTGCCTGTTGGTCTGAAACAGCCCCGGACTTCGACTGGACGGAGAAGAGGGTGGCCAAGCTGTTTGGCACCCCCAAGGGTAAGGAGCTTGAGCGCAAGCGACAGGTCCCGAGCAATGTGCTCGAGCGGGGCGAAGTGGTGAGCCTCTTTGCAATTTATGCTCGGGGAAGACCATCCCGAGTCTTTCTGACGCCTCCTTCGTGCGTTGTCAGCAGAGAGGACCGCCTGACTGGCGGTGGTCAGACTGGCGCCCGCGGCAACAAAGGTGCTTATCCCAGCCTCCCGAGCCAAGGGCTCGAGGAGCAAGAGAGCGCCACACCCAGCGACCACCCGTTGTCGAAGAGGCAAAGGTTATGCCCAAGAATCTGTTGGCGCCCACAAAGTCTGCCGACGGAAGGAGGAGGTAAGCCGTTTGGGGCTCTGGCTGAAGAACTATAGTGTGAGGGCTCAAGTGGAGCAGATCGAGGCAGAGGAAAGACTGATTGAAGGGATGGTGCAGGTCGAGCGGCGGGCACTCGAGAGACAGATTGCCGAAATGAAGGTCGAGGTTGAGCAAGCTAAGAAAGACCGGGCCCTCGCGATCGCCCAATCGACGCCGCATCATCCATGCCAAGCGCGAAGCTTGGAGGGGGCGCTGGTTGAGGTTGACATGGAGAAGGCCGACCCTCGCCTGGCTAGGATCACCCGGAACGCGGAAAAGAAGGCTGAGATGGTGGTCGCGGCGGTCTCGAACCCATCCATTGGTGGCGACGAAGGCCCGGGTGAAGGTGAGCTCCGAGTTTTGCTTTCTCTTGCTTTCCTCACTTTTTACCTTGCACCCCCGGGCTGACCCCACTCTTCCGACGTGGGCGAAAATAGCCCGTAGGGCCTTCCCGGACTGTCGCAGAATAGCTTACGAGCTTGTTGATTATGCCTTAGCGGGGGTGCTCGCCGATGCCGCCAACCTTGTGATGGCCGAGGGCGTGAGGGCGGTAGACAAGTTCATCACCGACGATGAGGCCAAGATGGCCCTCACCGCCCCCGAGGGAATGCTTCCCATGGGCGGGCTTCCTGCACCCCCCAGCGCGAAGAGCACGGAAGGAGGGGAGAAAGCCGACGCCACGGGCTTGGGCGAAAAGGCCGCTCAAGAAGGCTTGGTGCCTCCAGGAGTATTTCCTGCCCGAGATGAAGGTGCGAAGCCCCCGGGCGAACCGCATGCCCGGGATGAGATGACACCCGCCCCGAGCGAACCGCATGCTCGGGCGGACATTCTGCCCCCGAGCGAACAACATGCTCGGGAGGATAGTGAGAACATTCTGAGCGAGAGCGCCGCTCAGGAGTGGGGCCTGGTGCCCTGGGGCAAACCTCATACCCAGGGGGATGATTCGTCATCGTCGACCAACCCGCCCCTCTGGAAGTGCCCAGAGGAAACGCGGAGCCCCCTGCCGGTCTTCGAGGATCCTCGGGAGCGCGAAGTTTCCAAATGCTTCCGGGATAATCTTTGCGCCGGCTTTGCTCAGGTGAGTGTGCTCCTTTTTGCGACCACCGTAGTTCTTCGCTTTTTCGGGCCTTAGAGCAGGTGGACTGAAGTCCTTCTGCCCGCAGCTCCTCGAGAAGACCCTGGGCGATTTTGACGCCACGATGGTCGTCCCCGAGGAAACGGCCCAGCTGCTTACCGCTCATGAGGCCAAGATAACCGAGCTCGAGCAGTGCGTGGCCGACCTTAAGAATCGGGACACTCTGCTAGTGTACCGATGCCACCAGGCGGAGAAAGACGCTGCCGATGCTAAGGAGAAGAACCTCGGGCTTGAGCAAGAGCTGGAGCAAGAGAAACAACGCTCTCGCTGGGCCGAGGAAGGTGCCACCGCCGACAAAGAGAAGGCCCTTACGCTCGAGCAGGAGCTTGAGCGGGAGAAGCAGCAGTCCCTTGAGGCGGTGAAGGCCGCCGCTGAAGTCGGGGAGAAAGCCCTCAAACTCGAGCAAGAGCTCGAGGTAAAGAGGCAGCACTCCAACGCTCTTGAGTCGAAGGTGGCGGAGCTGGAACGGGCAGCGCGAGCGGCAGCCGACCTTGCCGAAGAAGGCAACGAAGAACTCGAGCAGCTCCGAGAGGAAGCCGCGAAGGTCGTGAAGCCCGTCGGAAGTTGATCGACTACGAGACGAAGATCGACGACTTGAGGCGGAAATTGTCTGCGGCCCTCAAAGGAGCAAAGCCCGGCGCGCAGGGGACTTCTTCTTTTTGTTTTCCTTCGATGTCCTTGGGACAATTTTTGACGCCGCTGGTGGGGCATGTAACTCTCTTTTGTTTAAGGGTTGCGTCCGGTGCAATGTCCCTTTTGCTCTTGCTTGGCTTTTCCCTGTAAACAAAAACTACGAGGCAATGAAATACCACTTGTAGAAAATCATCAAATTCAATGATACCACTTAAAAAGGAAATCACATAATCAAGGATATTACTAGAAGAAAAGAACAATAAGATCCATGATACCACTTGGAGAAAAATATAACATAATGATACCACTTGTAAACATATGGAATGAATAAAAGCTCGATTGATACCACTTAGGATCAAATCACAAAGAGTTGATACCACTTGAAAGAATTATCGATAACATCGATGGGTATCAGAGCAATATAATCAGAGCAACATATACTCACGGGTATCAAAAAGAAAGCAAAGCTCAAGAAAGATCGATAAAATCACAAAGATTGAGTATCAGAGCAAATTAAAGATATGATAATACTTGGAAGCACTTAAGTGCCCAAAACTTGCAATAAATAAACTCCCAAAGATGTTCAACGAATGAAACATGGAGTTATTTGCATTTGAATTGCACAGGTTTTGTCTTCTCAAAAGATCAAGTGAATATCACCCTTTAGGACAAATTAATGCTCGTAAACTGATACTACTTGAAAGTGCTTTCAAATAAATTAAAGAGATTTTGAAATTTGCATAAATGAACTTTGGGATTACAAGAATCTTTTCCAAAAAGAGTTTTTGAGAAATCACATTCCAACAAAAAGATATCCCAAAAACAAGTTCGAAAAATTCTGAAAAATCAAAACCAATTCTGCCATGGCTGGTCCGACCACACTGGGGCCGGTCCGACCGGTTGGTCGGTGCAACAAGACTTTCGGTAGCCGTGCAACCGCCCTGACAGTCAAACTGAGACTTTTGCAAATTTTGGAAAAAATAACTCAAATGAAGTCCAAATAATTTGACAAAGAATTTTCTCAAAAGCAATTTTATTTTGAAAGATATGGCAATTTGCGCTTTGAGGCATAAAAGGAAATTGATTTTCACAAAAAGCCTCAAAATACAATTCAATTTGGATTTCATGCAATTTTAACTTTCATGGCTTAGATTGGTGTATCATGAAGGTTTCTAGCCAAGATTTATAACGAAATCCAACTTGAATCCCACGATTTGAGCTATATGTTTAAATAGGCCATTTTGGATCAAATCAAATCTTTTTGAGCCAAATTCGATTTCGACATAGAGTTTTTCACTTTGAAAACTTGTAAAACATTTGAAATACTTAATAGAATACTTTTTCAAAGCTTTTCGCAAATTTGGGCCTTTTAAATATAAATTTTGACTTTTGACCTAAATAGTACAATTTAAGAAGCAATGGAGAACAAGGTCAAATTCAAATCAACACAAAATTCAAATGAAGCAAGAGGTAAGATGTATGGATTTGAATTTTGTGTATGAGTCTAAAATACCATTTTGAATCAAAATTCTACACAAGAATTGATTCAAATAGAGAAACTCACTAAGTGCAATAATATGACCATTATGGGTCAAGTATAGTTTTTCGGCGAGTTTCAAAATTAAAAAACTTTTGATGAGTTGGTCTTTTGAAAAACTTTTGAACACGAAAATTGTTAAGAATGACCGACTCTAGGATTTTCATTTTGGAATTACTTTCAAAATCTTTTTACATTTAATTCTATGAAAATTATAAATTTAAATGCAAAACAAGATACTAGTAACTAGTTTTTGAGCTAAAAACTTATTTTCTTTTGAAATTAGTTTTTGTAAAGCCAAAACCATTGGAAAACCTTTTGAAAACATTTGTATACAATTTTCAACTAGTTTTTCACAAGATTAGTAATAGTATACAAAATTTTGACTTTTGGCTAAATGGTTGATTTTGAAAATATATATATGCACTTATATTAGTATGGGCACACATAGGGATGTGATACATATGAATATGAATTAACACTCCCCCTAAATGTGCCACTTCCTAACTTGCTCAAGATTTGCAATAAGAGAATAGATAAGAGGCGAGAGCAAGTTCTCACAACAAGTAATCTAAATTGATTTTTCATTTATATTTCAATATAACCTACACAAGGCTATAAGACATAATAGTAATCAATTTAAATAATTGTTACTCGGGATGGCATTGGCTCATGATGAACTTGATTTTCTTCATGCTTGACACCACTTGTAGATGAATATAATCCTTCTCCTCTTGAGTGAGCAAGCGTTCAATCCATCTCATATTGCCTAAAAATCTTTTAGGCGGTTTTTGGTACCCAATCCTTGTTGGGTCCAACAATGTTAGTCACAATTGATTTAGGAACCCAAATGGTCCTAGTTTTAGCATTTTTAAATTGACTAATATGACTGGCAATGGATTTGCAATTTTTGTTACTCCTAAGCGATTTATTTGCATTGAATTGAGGAGGCTTAGGAGTTTTGGCATTCTTAACAAATCCATTACTAGTTTGATCCTTTCTAAGCACATGATGATCATTATAATAAGGACGCTTAGAGGATCTAGCATTTCTAGCAAATGTTTTACTACAATTATTTTTCCTAAGCACATGATTTTCATGATTTTTCATAGCCTTAGGAAATCTAGCATTTTGAGCAAACGCATTTCTAGAATTACTCTTCCTATGCAAATGAATATCATTTTGAGCGGGCATAGGGGACTTGACAAGCTTAGCAAACACATTGCCACTCTTGTCCTTCCTAAGCATATAATTGTCATTAATAATAATAGGCTTAGGAGTGATACCTTTGGGACAATCCTTACCGAAATGTCCCTTTTCCCGGCAATTGAAGCATGTCACGCTATTTGGCCCTCTCTTGACCGATTTGACTTGCTCCTTGCCGGTTTGCCTCATTGTTGGTGCTTGTGGCTTGACATCCACTTGATTAGGGCACACGGAGGCGAGGTGGCCCTTCTTGTTGCAAGTAAAACACTTGATGGTCTTCGAGTGTCGTGTGTTGTGTCTTGTCTTGCTATTTTCCCTCTTGGAGTTGTAGCCGAGTCCTCGCTTATCTTGAGGCGCCCTTGGCTTGCTCAAGATTTCGTCGAGGATGGCTTTTCCTTTTACGCATTTCTTCAAGTCATTTTTCAATCTAATGACTTGGGCCTTGAGCTCTTTATTTTCCTCTACAAGATTAGCATCTAAAAACATAGAGGAACTAGAAGCAATTTCATTAGAGCAACAAGGCAAATCATCGCTAGAAGTGGATATGCATTTATTAGATGAATTTATAGAATTTGAAGTTGAGCATGGCAATTCATCTACTAAATTACATTGAACAGCACTATCCACACTAGCTTTAGTGAATTCCTTGAAAAGGATTTTTTCATGATTTTCTTTTAGAACATCATAATCATTTTGAAGTGATTCATGTTCTAACTTTAAAATTTTATATTTCTTTTTCTCCTTTCCAAGAAATTCATTTAGCTCCTCTAACATATTCATTAATTCATAATAAGAGGGCTCATCATCATTTTCATCAATATTTACCTCAATTTTACCTTTGGCCATGAAGCAACGAATCCTTGATGGAAATGAATATTCGTCGTCGCTTGAGGCGGAGGTTGAGGTTGATGGAGATGCCGGTTCTTCATCGCTTGATGTAGAGGTTGAAGAATCATCAACCGACATCTCTTCCTCAATGCAATCCTCAATCGATGTGGATGATTCAAATAAGTCTTGAAGCTTAATCCACATATCATGAGCGCTCTTGAGATTGCATATGAGATTAAATATTTCTACGCTCACAAAACTAAAAATGGCATTAGTTGCTTGAGCGTCGAGATGTAGGCATTTCTCCTCTCCTTTGGTTGGAGCAATATCATTTAGTGGAGAAGAAAAGCCGACATCTACGATCCACCATATTTGTGGGCTTATGGATTTAAAATGATTAATCATAAATAATTTCCATGAAGCATAATTAAAGCCATTAAGCACATGTGGATCGTGTGAGTGCACTAATCCGCTAGACGCCATCCTTTTTACTCTCTAGACGGTTAAGCCTAAAATGAGAGTGACCGTGGCTCTGATACCACTTGTAGGGTCGAGGATGCGCCTAGAGGGGGGTGAATAGGCATTTATAAAATTCGATCTCTCACTAATTCAATTCGTTCTAATCAACCCCTATGTCAAAACCTAATCAAAGATATATACGGAAGCGATAAATAGGTTTTGACAATTAAAGCCTAAATCAACTAGGCTCACTAAGTGCACTAACTAAATTAAGTCTCTACACTAGAATTGCTAAATTGAACAATCAATTAATGCTAAGCAATTCTATTACATTCAAGCAATTGATCAATATACAATAATTAAAATGTTTGAATATAAATGAGACAAGAGACAACCGATATTTTTCCGTGGTGTTCGGAGACTTGCCGGTCTCCCCTAGTCCACGTTGAGGCAAGCCCAACCACTTGGACCGGCTCCCGCTCGAGCACCCGCCTCTTTCCACTAGACGTGGTTTTTCACGCTTGCGCGTAGGCTCAACCCGAACCTTCACAAACTTGCCGGGGCTTCTCACACCTTGAGAACTCCAGCAAGACGACGCCTCTGTTGTCTGAGTCGGCAACCTCCAAGAGTAACAAGCCGCTCCTCCGCTTGAACTTCACCGAGCACAACGAATCGCTCCCGGTGATCACCAAGTGCAACACATGCACAAGGCCTACCTCAAGTGCAACACATGCACAAGAGGTCACTCAACCACTTCCTAATTGCAACACATGCAATTAGGGCTCACTCTTAAGCTCAAGATGCAAATGGAGAAAAGCAACACATGCAAATAACTCCCACACACAGCCAAAAACCCCTGTCCAAACCCCCCAAGGGGTCTATTTATACCCCACCAAAGAAAACTAGCCGTTGGGGGCAAATTCGGGTAGAAAACAACAAAACCCGGTCTGACCGGCCTCAGCCCGGTCAGACCGGCCCTCACAGACCAACGGTCGGAAAACCGACCGTTACACGGCCGGTGTGACCGCGACGGGTCCGGTCCGACCGCCCATCCGGTCTGACCGCACAACCTTCGGTCGCACCGCCTGTATAAAAACCGAAAACACACCTCACTAGAAAATTCACACCGGAGAGGCACCGGTCGCACCGCAGGCCTGGTCCGACCGGGCACAGGCCGGTCGCACCGCCCAACTAAAAACAGCAGAGCACAGCAAGGACACGCCGGTGTGAGCCCGATCACATCGCCATCCGGTCCGACCGACTGGGGTCCGGTCACACCGACATCCGGTCCGACCAACTGGGGTCCGGTCACACCGACCCCAGTGACTCCAAAACTGGTTTTTCGCGCGATCTTTTCACCAAAGAACCAAACACTATTCTTTGAGCCATTAGAAGATCAACACATAATCATACACATGTGCAAAACACATTTGTACCGACTTAGCTCATGCTCAAAGAATTCAAACCAAATCGCGAAAATGCATTTCGCAACCAACTCAAGATCTATTTGCAAAACGTATTAAGCAAATCAAACTCGAGTTTATGAGATTAATCCCCCTAGCCATGTGAAGGTCAACACGAGACCCAGTCAACTTGCCAACACCCGTTGCAAGCCCTACTCACATGCTCTCGGGATTCCGGACTCATAAACCTCAGTTTATTCGCACAACGAACTTGCAAACACATTAAACCGATTTCATGCTTGAGCACTACTCTTTGCAACACATGCAAAAGTCTAGCTCCAAGCAACATCAAATCAAGATGCATGAACTCTCTAATTGCAACACATGCAATTTTCTAGTTCCATGTAACACCAAAACCAAACTTCAACTAAAACCAAATCACATGTATGAGCTCTCTACTCGCAACACATGCAAGCCTCTAGCTCCATACAACCACACAAATACCGAATCATGCTTGAGCTCTCTCCTTTTTGCAACACATGCAAAACTTAGCTCCAAGCAACCACTATTTTTAGAAAGATTGTTTTGAATGAAATCAAAACATGAAGCTTCAACATTTGCAACATATGCAAAGGTGAACTTCACGCAAAAGCCAACGCATATAGCTTATCCTATTTGCAACACATGCAAATCAAAGCTTTATGCGAAAACCAAATGCATATGCTCTTCCTCTTTGCAACACATGCAAATCAGAGCATAAACCAATAACAACCAAAACATAAGCTTAACACATTCGCAACACATGCCAAATGGTTAACCCTTATGCAAAAAAAATCCAAATGATTTGAGCTCGAGTGAGCGCGATTGAGATCACCAACACATGATGAAGCTCAAGCTAGAGACAACCCTCTTAATAGAACGGCGATAAAAACCTTAGACTCAAAGACTACAAAGTCCTTAGCCTATCTAATTATACCTTTGCCGCCAAGACGCAAGCAATCCTTTGGGGTCTTTATGATCATCACTTTGATACTCCCCGGATCTTCACTCGACTCCTCTTTATCTTGGGATCCACTCTTGACGCCCATCACCTCATGATGCCGTCCTTGTCTCGTTTTCAATCATCTCATCCATCTTTGGACCTAACTCAATCACAGCTCATAAAATAGTTAGTCCAAGATGCATGGTTGTCTCAATTATTTTTTGCACTCCATTAACACATAATGGATGCCTTTAGATCAATTGAGCACAACCTAAATCAATTTGAATGATTTAATGAGTCTTAAGTACAATAATGCAACTCATGCTTTATTATACTTAAGAACTTATTCATTGTCCTCAATTAATCACGGAACACCATCAACACATGATGAAGTGTTCTTTAATGATTAATAAGACAAATGAACTCAATTTAAATTATCATTTAAATTGATATGAGTATATATTAACTACACAAGTTTTCATATACTCATGTTGATGAGAGGTAATGATCCATTATGTGTAAACTATATGGAAATGATCATTACTTTAAGTCATCGACTATAGAATACACCCCACATGTATATGTGCATAAGTATGATTGACTTGGATATAATATGCACATATTCAATTTGATCACATTGGAGTATATCCTATATTACCATGAGTATACTATGACTAGGCAATTCAAATATATACTCAAGGATTTAGTTCCTTTGTCTTGATCCTTATATGTGTCAATAAAGAATAGATCAATACAAAGAGACTTTCAAGTCAAACTACAAACTCCCCCTAAGTGTGTGCATCCATGTAATATATGGATTGGGAAACATGATGCACATTTTGTGGTTAATGTAATAGGGACATTCATACTTTAACTTGACTCCAAAGTATGCAACTAATACTTAAGATGAATACGCATACATACCTTGGGTTTTCTATTTTTCAATGTGATGAGACTAATCAAAGATATTCTAAATAAACAAGTTAGTCTCGATATAAGATTTGTCATTAATAATAAAATCACATTAAGGGATAATCTCAATATTAGATTTGTCATTAACACCAAAACCATAACTAATGAAGGTTGAACTTACATCGGCTTATTGTGACTGGAGCCCCCGGGTGGCGAGGTTTATTGGCGGGGTGTTGGTCGTGGCACCTTGTTGAGGCACCGCTACTGAAGCTTTCGAATAGCGAGAATGTTCATGGACCAATGGCACCCGACGACTTGTCTCGTCACCAAGATCGTGAAAGAAAAGAAAAAATATGCCCTTGCGCGAGACTGAGCCGGCTTACCAAAAGGCAGTGACCTTATATATACATTTTCACAGCATCTTGGGGGAAACAGACATTCGCGTGCGAGAGCGGCGAAAGTGCCACTTACTTGAAAAAGAAACGAAAAGCGCAGATATATGTATAAGACGCAAAATAGAGCATGAGTTTAGACAAAGAACTTGTGCAGCTGGTCGATGTTCCACGAGCTCGCAAGCACACGACCGTCTTCCCTTGCCAGACGAGCAGCCCCCGGGCGTGCTATCGAGACGACCGTGAAAGGACCTTCCCACCTGGGGGAGAGCTTGTTGGCCTTGGACACATCCTGGATGCGCCGTAGGACGAGGTCCCCCACTTGCAGGGCTCGGGGCCGGATTGACCTGGCCGCGTGTCTACGAAGAAATTGTTGGTAGACGACGGACCAGAGCAGTGCCCCAAGGCGCGCCTCTTCGGCGAGGTCGAGGTCGAGGCGACGCTCGCGACCTTGGTGAATACTTTCGGCCAGGTGAATTCTCGGGGACCCGAGCACGATCTCGGCAGGCAGATGACCTCGCACCATAGGCAATTTGGAAGGGCGTCTCACCCAGTGCTTGGCTCATTGTGGTGCGCATGAGACGAGAAGGGCGGAAGGGAGCTCGTCCACCCAAGACCCGCCGTGCCGGGTAAGGTCTTTGAAGACCCTTTTCTTAATCCCTTGAAGGATTTGGCCATTTGCTCGCTCGGCTGCTCCGTTGCTCTGTGGATGAGCCCCAGAGGCGAAGCAGACTTTTGTTCCGATGTCCTCGTAGTAGGCTTGGAACAGTTCGCTGGTGAACTAAGTGCCATTGTCCGTGATGAGGCGATTGGAGATTCCGAAACGCGTCACCACGTTGATGCGGAAAAATCTCTTGGCCGCTTGAGCTCAAATAGTTGATACAAGCTCGGCCTCGATCCACTTAGAGAAAGTGTCGATGGCCACGAGCAAGTATTTGCAACCCTTTCGACCACGGGGGAAAGGCCCGAGAATGTCAGCCCCCCAGGTCGAGAATAGCCATGAGAGTGGGATGGTCTGTAGCGCGTACGCTGGCTGGTGGGCCTTGCGGGCGTGGAACTGCACGCCCCGCAAGTCGCCACAAGTGCCCGAGCGTCGGCCAAAGCCGTTGGTCAGTAGTATCCCAAACAGAATGCCTTGCTCACGAGCGTCCGAAAGGACGAGTGGGCTCCTCACATGCCCTCATGAATATCTTGGAGAAGGAAATTGCCCTCTTCTCGAGATATACACTTGGAGAGGACTCCAAGAGCCCCTTTGCGGTATAAGGCGCCCTCTACCAGTTTGTAGGCGGAGGACCGCCTTTTAAGCTGGGAACGCTCGGCTACTTCCTCGGGCAGTGTCCCGTGGGCAAGATACTGGACGAATGGTGTCATCCAGTTTGCACCTTGCTCAACGAAGGAGACGTTACCGCACGTCTCTTGTGCCTCCTCTACCGAGGGAATGGAGGGCTTCTTGCAGATCTTTCTGCTAGTGCCCCGGCGGTAGCATCTGGGGTTGCCTCCTCTGAGAGGAATGGAGGGCTTGTGCAGATGTCGACGAGGCGCCCGGGCGGGCATCTGCGAGGAACCGACCTTGGAAAGGTAGTCGGCCAGGAATTGTCCTTCCTGGGGATGTAGAGTACTTCGAAATTTCTAAAGTACCGCTCCATCTTCCTCACCTCAACCAAGTAAAGTGCCATTGAGTGATCAGAACACTGATACTCCTTGTTGACTTGGTTCACGACTAGTTGCGAATCGCCCTTCACAGTTAGTCACTGGACTCTGAGCGCCTTGCACGCTCGTAGCCCAGCCAAGAGGCCTTCATACTCCGCCGCGTTGTTGGTTGCGGCGAAGTGTAATTGGATAACGTCTTGAGGTGCTCCCCACGAGGGGATACAAGACGACGCCAGCTTGACCGAAGCGTTCAAAGCTCGGGACCCGTCAAGCACATGGTCGGCCGCCGTCCCAGATTCGTGGGTCTTGGTGGCGGGTCAAGCGGGTTCGCCCATTCCGCCACGAAGTCCGCTAAGATCTCGGGACTTGATTGTCAGTCGGGCGAGAAGTGGACATCGAACTCGCGAGTTCCATGGCCCACTTCGCTATCCGACGGGCGTCCCGATTCCTTAGGATCTCCCTAAGTGGAAAGCTGGTCGGAACAACGACCTTATGAGCTTGGAAGTAGTGGCGCAGCTTCCTCGAGGCTACGGCGGCGAGTATAAAGCTTCGACCTCGGTGCGCTCCTTTGGTCCATGCAAGACTTCGCCGACGAGTACACCGGACGCTGCGTCCCTTCTCGCTCTATCACCGCAGCGCTTACGGCCTGGGGTGTCGCTGCAAGGTAAAGAAGGAGCGGCTCCCCCGATCTAGGCGTGGCCAAGATCGGGGGGCTGGACAGGTACTGCTTCAACTCCTCAAAGGAGCGGTCAGCCTCCTCTGTCCAGACGAAGTCCTTGTGCCTGCGGAGCGCTTTGAAAAAGGGTAGCCCGCGCTCGCCTGACTGGGAAATGAAGCGACTTAGGGCCGCCATACGTCCGGTCAGGGTCTGCACCTCCTTGATGGAGCTCGGGGGGCGCATCCTTTCGATGGCTTTGATTTTCTCCGGGTTGGCGCCGATGCCCTGCGGTCCGATAAGGTACCCGAGTACTTTGCCCGCTCTCACGCCGAAGACACACTTTTCAGGGTTAAGCTTTATTCGATGTCTATTGAGATTACAAAAGGTTTCCTCCAGGTCGCACACGTGACCTGAGGCGAGCTTACTCTTAACTACGATATCATCCACATAAACTTTCAAGTTTGACCTACCGTCCCGAAGGTCTTCGTGATCGCGCCGGAAGGTCGCGCCATTGCTTCCATGACCGAACGACATGGTCGTAGCGTAACGCATCAATGGCGTGATGAAGGAGGTCTTCTCTTCGTCCCCAGGGAACAAGCTAATCTGGTGGTAGCCCGGTAGGCGCCCGAAGCTCATCACCTGGGACTCTGCCGTCGCGTCGACCAGCTGATCAATGCGTGGCAGGGGAAAGTTGTCCTTCGGGCAGGCGGCGTTTAGGCCGGTGTGGTCGACACACATGCGCCACTTGCCACCTTTCTTCTTGACAATGACTGGGTTTGCCAGCCACTCCGAGTGCTCGACTTCTCTCACGAAGCCAGCCTTAAGGAGCTTATCGAGTTCTTCCCGGATAATTGCCTGCTTTTCCGGGGGAAATCGCCTGAGCTTCTGGCGCCTGAGTCTTTGTCGGGCGAATAGCGGACTGTGGCTCGATCACTTCCCTTGGGACTCTGGGCATATCGGACGGTTCCCAGGCGAACACGTCCGCGTTCCTCCGGAGGAAAGTGACGAGCTCGAGTTCCTATTTGGGATCTAGGGAAGATCCCAGATGGAACACCTTGGTCGGGTCAGCCTCGCTTAGAGGGACCGCCTTGGTTTCTCCTCCGGCCGAGGGTAACTTTAGGTCGGGAAGGCGCCGACGCTTGGTCGGGCCACGCCGAGGCAAACCGCCCGACCATGTCGAGACTTTCGTCGCAGATTCAGGGCTGCCTGTGGTCGCCCTTGATAGTGATAGCGCCTTCGTCCGGGACCTTCAGAGCCGATAGGCGTGATGCGTGGCGGCCATGAACTTGGAGAGGGACGACCGCCTGAATGGCGTTGTAGGCGACTTGAAGTCGATGACCTCGGTTGACTAGCTCGGTCCGGAAGTTCGCGAGGCCCCGAACGTCACGGGCAACACGATCCGCCAAGAGGCTTGATCGAGGTGCCGGGACAATCCGTGAAAGGGCGGTTATGCTCTTGATCTTGGAGCGAGGGACCGTGATCTCGTCCGGGTCAGAGCGGATATGAGGTCTAAGGAGCTTCCATCGCCGATGAGAACCCGCCTACCTTGGCATTGTTGATGGTCGGACTCACGACCAGCCGAAGCCTCTGGGTTTGGTCATTCCAAGGGACAATCGTCCTGGAGAAAGTGAGGGCGCTCGGACCACCCGAGCTTTGCCAGACGGCGGCTTGCCCTGGGCAATGTGGCCAACCTCCCGCCGCCTCCTTTAGATCCCTGCGAGATTTGTATGCCGAGGAGCCCCCGAATATGACGGCTATGTGGTTTTGGGGCTCCTGGTAGTCCATGTTGTCGTCGTCATCGGCGGGGCCCTTGCCCTTGCTGCTCTCTCCCTTGCCCGGGAGGATTGGCATGGGGCCCACTCCGTTGTAGAACTTCTCCAAGCAGACGCCTGTGTTCTCTGATTCTATGAGGTCGTGGCCGGCCACTTGGTGGAGCGGGCAGAAGCGGTTGCTTACAGGGGCACCTCTTTCGCCACGATCCTGGCCGCCGCGACCTGAGTGATCATGGTCCTGATCGCCGCGATCTTGGTCGTGGACCTCTTGGTCGTGGCGCTGCGAGTGCAGTCGACCCCGACCGCCCCCGCGCTTCCGAGCCGGCGGGTCACAAGGCAGGCGGCGCTCGACGGCCACGACCACATCCGGTGCTCGTGACTTCTTTTTCTTCTTGACCTTCTTCTCCATGGAGCCTGAGGGCCTTTTACTCGAGGGGCCCTCCTGGCCGGGCTGGGGCGGCAGCTTGCCCTCGTCGAGCGCTTTCTTCCATTGCACGGCCTCATCGGCGTTCGCGTAGCGGTCGGCCATACGGAACAGCTCATTGGCCGACAGGTCGGGGTGGATCTCCAGGTCTTGTGTGAAGCGGACGTCGCGGACCCCAAACTTGAAGGCCCGGATAACCGCCTCATCCGAGATGCTCGGGATGGAGTTCCTCACCTTAATGAATCTTTGGACGAAGTCGCGCAACGTCTCTTTATCTGTCTGGATCAAACGCTCGAGGTCGCGCTCGTTGCCCAGGCGAGTGTAACAGCTCTGGAAGTTTGCCCGGAGGGCTTCAGAGAGCTGCCTCCATGAGCGGATCGATCCTTCCTTTTGGTTGAAAAGCCACGTCCTGGCGGAACCGTCGAGGACCGTGGGGACGTAGTTAGCCATGACCACCTCATCCCCGCCAGCCGCCTGGATGGCAGTGGAGTAGATCGAGATGAACTCGTCGGGGTTCTGGGTCCCGTTGAAACGCTCGATGTGGCCGGGCTTGAACTTGCTCGGCCATTTGACATCGCGGAGGGACGCCGAAAAGGCTCGGCATCCGAACGCCGGGCCGTCATGGCGACCCCTCCGGGCATGGCGATCGTGGTGGCCGGGGCCCAGGCGGTCTTTCGCGCACAACTTGAGGCGAGAGAACAGTGTCATCACGCCGGCGCGACGATGGCGGGTTCGAGGTGGAGCACATGGAGCGCTCGTGGATGGACGAGGTGTGCCCGCGAGCCCGCGAGGCCGTCTGGGAAATGCTCCGAACGTCCTCGCGGGGCTGGTACTGCTTCCCCCGGTCCTCCCGAGCAGGACTTTGGGAAACGCCGGCCGGGGAGTGGTGCTTGTGGTCCCGGGAAACACTCCGGGCCCCTGAGCGCCAGATGGTCCTGGAAGCCCGATGTCGGGCGAAGCTTTTCGAGTTCTCACCACGAGGCCCCCATGGCCGCCAGGTCCGCTTGGCTGGCGAAGTTCTGGAGGCCGCGCACGACCGTCGCCATGGTGTGAAGGCGCTCGGCGCTCTGAGGAGCGACGGGAGGCGACCTTGGGAGGCGGTTGCGCACGTACTCCGGGGAGTGGTATTCGCTGAGATCTTCGCGAACCCTGCCCCCAGCCCCGGCGTCCGCCCCCCCGCTAGGCTGGCGGTGGGCGATCACCGGGTTCCCGCCCAGGGACAACTCTGGGTCGTCCCCGCCGGCATTATGCCGGTGACGGGGAGAGATTGCTGGGGACTGCCGCTCTTCTTGATCGTCTTCCCTTCCCGCCATGCAGACGCTGTGGGAGCACCAGGACCGCGCGGGCGACGCCGAAGTGGTGTTGTATGGCGTGGTCCCCTGGCTAAACTCGAGACGGTCGGGAGCGCCCCAATCGTCACGGAGGTCGCCAGATTCTTCCTCGCGAACAAGGGTATGCGGCCGCGAGCGGAGGAAACGCTCTCGCGCCACAGCCACTGGGGAAAGACTCCCGGTCTCGGTGTGGCCTTCGGGATCGGCCGCACCACCCGCGCCATCGCTGGCGTAGTATTCGTCACCGTCCTCTACGTCGTCGAAGACACAGAGGTCTTGATTGTCTTGTGAGTTCGGCATCCTCAGGGATTCCTCGCGAAAGGACTTCAGTCGATCCCCATGGACGGCGCCAGCTATCGATGATTCGGAAACGGGTCCCCCGCCGAGCTTACTTGTTGAATGAGGGATCAACCTAAGGCCCCTTTCCCGCGAGGGGTATAGCTTCCGAGGTCCTACCGAGCTACAAAGACAATCGCAACGGGCAAGGAGATCATTTTTTGCCTGGTTCGGGCCTCTCGCTAGGGAGATAACAACCCTACGTCCAGTGATTGAACTGATGTGTGAAGGTTTCTTACAATGCGCTATGCTCTGTGTACAAGTGTGGAAAGTAGATGCATGCGAACACCGAACCCTTTGCGGGAGGGGGTATTTATAGAGGATTACAGGCAACAAAGCAGTTATTACAGGGGGCGCTCCACTGTTCTGGACGTGCGTAGAATTGTTGCCGCGCCACCCGCCGGGCACCACGCGACGTGGATACAATGGGCGTGGATCGCGGGCGCGCAGACCACGGGCGGCTGTGCAGTTAATGCCACGTCTTCTTCGTGGACCGTGCCCTGCTTTTGGGTGACCTTCGAGGCATCTTCGGTGGACCGGGTCGCTAGGTTTAGGACCCCGAGCAAGCATGCTCGGGGGAGGGGTGCTTGACGAAGATCGGAACGCTCGGGGGACCCTACGCAGGGACGACGCCCGAGCTTGGGCATGGTCGACGCCGGGCGGGCTTCGAAGGCCGGCTTACGGGCAATAACCAATCCCCGACAACATGCTTTTTCCCTCCTTTTGTCAAAACACTGTTTATTTCACATAGATATGAATGTCTGAGTTTCAAAGTGTCAAGTTTCTTCCTTCAACTACCTTGTGAGGTTTTCACAATTGCTTTTCTTGCACACAAATTTGTCATTTTGAATATTTGATAATGGATAGATCAGAAATTAAACTCAAGCTAGATAGCCAAGGCATTCATTTTGAATATTTCATAATGGATAGATTAGAAATTAAACTCAAACTAGATAGCTAAGACATACAACCAAAATTAATTTGACAATAACGTGGGTGCCACACATTGGTCACACCTCCATTATTTGAGTCAGAAATTTGGTTAACAAACTTATTATAGAAATTTGAAAGGGAAAAACAAAACAAGCATTCACATTCATTGTCTTTCCAACAAAGAGTCCACACTTAGACACGACTACTTTATTGGACACGAAGACCAACTTGAACCAATCTCGACATAGAAGGGAACCACTGACGAGGTTCTTATTTATTGTGGGGGCATGCTGCATGTTCTTCAAGCACACGATCTTTCCTAAAGTGAACTTTATATCTATTGTGTCAAAACCAAGAATAGAAGCATGTGACCTATTCCTCATCAGGATGAAAGAACTCTATGATATCTGGTAAGAAGAAAATAGAGATGCATCAACACACATGAATATTTTCATGTCAAAAAGATAGTAGGTAAATTACAATACCCAAATACCTTGGCATCATCGATAGTCACATTGCTAGAATTCTTCTGCTTCAGTTGATACTTCTTGCCCATCTATTTGTGACATTTATTAGCCCAGTGGCCACTTTGTCCACAAACAAGGTAGATAATATTCTCTATATTTACTTCCTTCTTATTGTTGTTGGTCCTCTTATAGTTGGTGGTCACCTTAGCTTTTCCCTTGTTCTTTCTAGCACGTTGTATGGCATTACCATTGGATTTCCCTTCTTGCATCTTCGGTGCCATGACCTTTAACTGAGGCCTCTACTCAACATCAAGACTAGCAACCAAATCCTTAACGAAAATATTTTACCACAATATTTTCAAAGACGTGGCAAAGATTCTCCAAGATGAAGGTAATTTGGCAATAAAGCCCATTTCCACAAATTTGGCAGGCAACTGACCACTACGCTGCATGAGTGTGCACACAATGAGCTGTAGTTCATGGGCTACTCAACTATAGAACGGTTATCAACCATTTTGTAGTTATGATATTGCTCCATGACTTACAACTTACAGCCAACATCTAAGATTGCAAACTTACGTTCAAGCTCCTCCTATAGTTCTGTAGCATTTTCATGTGCATATACACATCGCATAGCTAATCAGATAACATGTTTATAATGCAGCTGACAAAAACTATTATAGTCGTGTCAAACTCTTTTTGTCTTTTGACAACAAGAAGTTCCTCTTTAGGACTAAATAACACGACCCACCATACATTCATAGGTGAGGGCCACAATTTTACCCTTGTCAACCATGTCTTAAAGTTCACACATGCAAATTTCTCTAGTTTCATTGCCTCAGTAAAACCAGTCATCAAAAAGAGAACATCAGGTTTTTTTTATTATTAGATGCATGCGTACCTTTGTGATTATTTTAATTCCTAACGAAATAATCAAGAGTAATGTGACATATGTATTAGGCATAATAGAAACTACTAACAGTAGCATGATCCCACAATATTTTACGCCTACCTCAAACATATGCATTAACACGATATAGAACATATAGCCAAAATACTACTAATCAAGAGATGGATCACATATAGTATTCCTAACAGTATAATTCTTTCAAGATAAACCCTGATTTGCCACATCACCATGCATGCTTATGAGGTGCAAAAAGAAGCTGCCACTTCACATATAACCGGACCCAAAATCACACTATTCACGAGCATGCTACGGGCCGGCGATGGCGAGGCAAGCGAGCAAGTGTCTGCTCTTCTTTTTCTTGCTTCAATTGACCACCCCAACTCCACCTTATAAGTTAATCTTCTCCTACTTAAACCAGTAATATAGTACTAAACTTCTCAACTTTCACCATACATAAGTTGATCTTTTGTAGAACTAGCAAGGTGGCCCACGCACTTGCGTTTGACTATTCTTAAAATATGTTTAAATGACTTGGCAATACATATCTAATTTTGCTTTTGGGAAAATAGAGTATTGCAAAACTCTATTTGTGATATTTTGATATTATATATTATAGGAGAAAATATATTTACTCTGTTTCGTAATATTTGTTACATGTGATCTAAAGTTTCTTCACCAAATACTTGCATAGCAAAATAGTAAATGTAGTATAACATAACATTTTTTTTATTTATATCATCATCTCTTAATTTCATTATTGCAATATTTGTCTCTTTCTTTCAGTACTTCTTTTAGTGCATATCATAATTCATATATCGTATAGCCAAGTGAACACTTGTCGATATATCACTCTCTTAATCTCTTTACTCTACATAGCCACACCAAATAAAGCGTTAGAATGTTTCTTTAGAATTTTTAGCTTATTCTATACTCCCTCTATCCCAATTTATAAGGCGTATTAGCTTGGGCACAATTACCAATGCAATAATTTTCTATCGATGCTGCCCCTGATTAAAGATGGAAAGCGAGCGAATCATGCATAAAGATGGAAAGTGAGTAAATCATATAGAATCAGGAACAAACCCACCTGCTTGACTAGGACCATGCATGCGCAGGGGCGATTGCAAAAGAAACGGACAGCAAATCACAAGGCGCCCTATAAAATGGGATTCCAATCAGATTTTTATGCTCCCTATTTTATGAGATGGAGGAAGTATTTTCTTAGCGACTGTAAAATTTATATAGATACAAATCAAATTCCTTAACTTAGTTTTTCTCAAATTACCATATTTCTAGAATTTTAGTTATGAATAAAACAAAATTTTATATTTTTCACTTATTATGGAATTAGAAAACAATCCCTAAGTTTATTTTATTTTTATTCTTCTGTTATTTTTGTGGTTGTTTTTTATTTAATTTTGACTTTTAGGTTTTAATTTAGAGTTAAAATTAAATGGCCAATTTCATTTAGTTCTTTATTCCAAATTTATGATAATTTCTATTGTTATTTTTAATTTAAATTTGCATATCAATTTTACATTAGAATTTGTATACAAATCCAACTACTAATTTTTATCTAATTTTGATATTGAATTTCAGCTATGTACTGGTTTTTATTTGAGATTAATTCCTCATATGCCAATGGAATTTCGGAAAAATATATGAATGTGTTATTTACATGTGGATGAGGTTAATTTTTAGTGGTATATAAAGTGTTGCCCTTTTAATTTGAAGTTCATATGAAAGTTAAATGGCTTATTTTCTTTATTTTTTTTCCAAATTTCTGTTATTTTTCATTTTACTCGGTATGGATTCTTTCTTTTAATATAAGCCATTAATTTTATTGTTGTTTTTATTTAATATTCAACATTACTTTTAGGTTATATTTTAATACAAATCCAACTTCTAATTTTCATGTAATTTAATTCCAAATTTTAGCTATGTCCAGATTTTAATTTGGAGTCCATTTGAAGATCAAAACTTATTGTTATTTTTTATTTAATTTTGAATATTACTTTTTAGTTAGATTTTATATATAAATCCAACTGCTAATTTTTATCTGATTTTTTAAAATAAATTTGCTATGTATAGGTTTTAATTTTGAGTTCATATGACAATCAAGTGGCTAATTTCTTTTTATCTTGTATTCAGAATTTCTAATATTTTTACTATACCTATCACGAAATCTTTCTTTTAATCTAAACCGTTATAACTTAGGTCCGCTAGATAAATGTTTAGATGTTTTCTTAGAATTTATAACCTATTTCTTTTTTTTTAGCAACTCTCTATGAGCTTTTAATATATAATAGATATGCCTAGTGGCTTAAACAATATGTCGAACAATTATTATTCCAATCATTCTATCCTCTACCCTGCTGATGTTGCCGTTCCCCGGCATTCTGTGATCAATCAATGGATCTGTACTGCCAGTGCCACATCAAATTCGCTTCCTTTGTGATGTGTTCTCGGATACCTGTCGTCTTCCTCCGTGAGCACCTACCTCGAGCCCATGTATGCTACGCTTTCTCCCGTTCGCCTGCTCCAGCCGACCTCCATGTCCAAGCTGCTACTTGCTGTAGTTGAGGAGTCCAATCTACCTGTCTTGTAGGTTGATGTTCTATAGCTTTCGTAATGCACATGCTAGCCTGCTACAGCAGGGCGATGTTGCCATACGTCGTCCTTAGCTCCCTTGTTGTATTCCTCAAGAGTCAAGACCTGGCGTTTCTTAGGTGGGACACACACACAGCCATAACCGATTTGCCACCATCTCTATTCTTTCTGCCTTGCACTCCGATCCAATCTGCCACCACGGTTCAAGTTTATTAAGATCCAGCAGATTAAAGACCGATTAAAAATAATGTATTTAGTATGACTATTTCTTCTAATCTAAGCCGTTATAACTCAGGTCCGTCAGATAGACGGTTAGATGTTTTCTTTTAAATAATAATATCCAATTGCTACTATAGTTCAAGTTTATTAGGATCCATCAGATTAATGACCAGATGTTTTGTGAGAATTTCTAGTATATTCCTATTTTAAACAAAAGATCTAATAACGGTTGTAATTAGGGTCCATCAGATTAATGACCAGATGTTTTGTTGTTTTGTGAGAATTTCTAGTATATTCCTATTTTAAACGAAAGATCTAATGACGATTATAATTAGGGTCCATAAACTCCAGTAGCTCTGCGATACAAAGGTGCAGAATAGCTATGGTTAAATGAAATTGAAATAACCCGAAAATTTCAAAAGTGGATCTGTCAAATTTTATTGGATCTTATTGAAATTTTTACCGATTTTTCTTGAATTTATGTGAACCATTTTTAGCACCTTTCCGTTTTTGGCCACAACTCCCAAAAGCCGCTTTCCTTTTCTAATTTTCCGTCTCCATGCCCATCCTGGCCCACGTACCTTTCCCTCTCGGCCTTTTCTCTTCCCTCTGCATGATCGCTGTTCGCCAGTAGCGTGCTTCCTAATGCATCTTCCCCACGACACCTCCGTTCGGTTCTTCAGAAGCCCTCGCACCAGTCTCGACTCACAAGAAGCCCATTGACCACCTCGCCTCCGTGTCGTCTTCCTCCTTCAATGCGCCTGTGACTTCGCCGCCCGAGCCACAGTGTCATCATCGCCTGCGCCGCCTGTCTCGTCGCCATTGAAGTCCTGTTGCATCGCCGCCTGACTCCTCTGCGTCGCGCCGCGCCCCTAGATGCCCTCCTCGGCCAGCCTCAAGCTCCACACCACGCCAAGGACTCACCGAAACACTCTTTCTCTCTCTCTGCTCCCGCCCGTGCTTCCCCTCTTGGTTCTCGGCTATAAAAGCCCGCCCAAGCCCCCATTGTCGCGAAAATGAGCTCCCCGCAGTACTCTTCCACTTCTCCCCCACTTCTTCCATTCTCCCGAGCCCCAAATCACCCTCGCCGCGACCTTCTTCCGTGTCTCCTGTTAACTTCCGTCGTCCGTAGTTTCCCTTCTTTCTTCTCATTTCCGTTCACTTAGAGACCGCCAGTATGCTCCTCTTCATCCCCGCCATTTCTCTTTTTTCATGCTACCACCGTTCGCAGTGTTGCCCTTTCTTCCCGTCTCGTGAGTCCTTCGCCTGCGCCGTCCGCTTTTCATCTCGCTGCGCGTGGGACTCGGCTACTAGCCTTTCTTTTCCTCACGCTTTCATTTGCCCCATGGGCTCGCCGATCAAACTCCCCTCCCGATCATTTGCCTGGGCCGCCTCGTCGTTGCTTTGTTTCCTCCTCTCTGCTTGGCGAAACATAGTCGGCCTCCCACCTTGCATTGCTCGTGGGCCACGCCCATGGGCCGAATCCTCTTACACTGTGCAGCCCATTTCATTTCGGATTTTCTTTTCTTTTCGGGTTTTGTTTCGTATTTAAAATCCGAAAGAAATCAAGAAAAATCCCAAGAAATTCCACAAAAATCCCAAAAATCCAAAAATGCCAAAAATACATATTCTTAACCGGTTCAAGCCGCTGAGTCCAAAAATGATCTCCGTTTCGCCATACCAAGTCCAAAAAAATTCCAAAAATGCCCCTGGACTCCGTTTCCGGCCATTTTCTCTCTTGTTCCTTTTTTTGTTTTCTTTCTTTTGTTGTTTTATTCGTTTATTTATTGGTTGCGTTCCCTCGCGTTAGATTCGACGTCGGAGACGTACCTGGAGCAGCTTCGGGAGCAGAGCAAGACGTGGAGTCATCACAGAACAAGAGCCATTCGGGGGTATTTACATCGGCCGCCTCTCGTTAGGCGAACAGTTAACCTCGCAAGGCAAGCCACACTCCTTGAACATGTTTGATCCCATTATTCCGTATAATTCTTTGTATGTATTTAGTTACTGCATTTTGTCTGTAAATAGAGTAGAAATCTAAAAAAGAGCTAGTTTGGAAAGACTTGACTAGTTAAACCCACTTCCTTGTTAAAACCCTGTTGAGTACGCCATACTCATTTGTAACCCTAGGTTATCAATAATGAACTACCGTGTAGGTTAGCCATATTAATAAACATTTCTCTTCGTTTATTATTTAAAACCCCGGTCTCGACTCGGGCACATTTATAAAATCGCTACGGTTTGGGGGACGATATTAGGCGGACCACGAAAGGTGGATCTTGGCCCAATCCCCAAACCGATGACAAGCCCAATGTGGTGTGGAAAGGGCACAGAGATACTGGGTGGTGCGGTGTGTGTCGGGCTTGTCTTGGCAATTAAGGATCAACCTCGGCAAGGTAAATAACTTCGAACCCTCTCAACCACGAGTTGGGTCGGTCGACTCTGTTGGCCCACGAGTCTTGGAAGATATTGTCTTTCCCTTGGAATGCCTCTGGTGGACCCCGGTCTTTGTTGGAAGGATGGGGAGCGTTGAGGTTAGGGGTGAAAGCGGAATGGTGCGCCATTCGGCGTTTTCTATGATGAGGATTTCTCGGTTGGTCACTTCGTGTAGGTCCACTTTGGCCAAGTGGGCATTGGAAGCTGAGATTTGCACCGCCACTTGGGTAGGAGCTAAAGAGGGAATTCAATGAAAGGTTATGTTCATCTCGGTCCCACCGCATGCATAAAAGTTGCATGTTCACCTCGAGTGGCATCAACGAATAGTAGATATCTTGTGAGTAAAGTTGAGTAGCTCTGCAGAGTGATCTAAATGGTATTCGAATACGCCGTGCTTCCGGTTAATGAAGCTGGGTTAATTTCGGGTGATTCCGGTAACTGAGCTTGAGTAAATTTGATAATAAATTGCCGTAACCTGGATTTTGTTAAAATCAGTGATGGTGTTGTGATAATGATGATGATTGATTGATTTATGTTTCTTTTGTACTATACTTAATCCTAGGTCATGCATCCACCAAATGTTTAAACTTATGCTAATTCCTTGAAATTCCGTGCATGTAATATTCAGAATTTCCGTGTGGTTTGTTGAGTACGGTTGTGTACTCACCCTTGCTCCTAACTTATCTTTTAGAATTTCAAGAAGGCGACGAGTTTCCGGAGAACGTAGATGACGATGTTATTTGGTTTTGAAGGCCTTGGTCTATCTGCTCGAGCCTTTCCTGTGGTTGTTTTTGGTAATGTAACAGGTGCCAGTTGCACCTTTTGTAAAACTCTGGCCGTTAGGCCCTTACTTTATCTATCAAATACTCGTATTTGCTTTATGTCTGGCAATGTACACTTGGTTACCTACAGCTAAATTCTTGGGTAGCTGTGAAGGTATTTATACGCACCCCCCTAAAAAGGGCGGTCCGTTACAGAAATGGATCACAAATGCTGTAGTTCCTTGAGTAATAAGGCAAAATAGTTGTAGCCAGGTGAAATTTACTCAGAATAAATTAATGATTATTGTGTCCTTAGTGTTTGTGATTACGACGGAGGGGAGGAATGGTATTGGAGAGGGGCGAGGGATTTGAAAAATATCAAATTCAAAAGGCCTCTTACACATGCACATAGAAAAACGCACATACTCCCATGGCAATGCACTTGATTGTTTTTTCCAATATCGTTATGCACTTCTGAAAATGAACATGTTCGTTTCTCTTTTGCTAAGAATCTACACTGATTCTCGTCAAGAAAAACCAAAGCTGATCAGGGTCTGCTCATGCATCAAGAAAGAACTCTGTTCTCTTCTCCAAGACCTAGCAAAATTGCAGCGATCAAACTGTTCTCTTCTCCAAGACCTAGCAAAATTGCAGCGATAAAGCGAGCAGGAGAGCAGCAGCAGCAGCTAATACAACGGAGGAACAAACATGTTCTTTTTGAAATCCTAATGAGTTGTGTCCGGACGTTCGAAATTTTGGATACACTGCAACATTTTTTTTATACGCGTGCAACATTTTTCACCAACACGTGCAACATTTTCCTTCGACAAACAGTGAAATCCACTACAGTAAACGGATGTTGCAAGCGTTCAAAAAAAATGTTGCACACGTCGGAAAAAAATGTTACAAGAGTAGAAAAAAAATGTTACAAGAGACATCCGATAAGATAAACAGTGATCGGACGTCCGAGCGTTAGTATCTCCCTTTTGAAATAGGCACGGCTTCGCAGATGTGGTAATAGTTTTATTTCGTCTGCGCTAGTTAGACCTTGGATACTTAGCAGCGTGCAGCATTTACTGCCAGGTAAACGCCATCATACATTAAAGTTAGATCTGGATCTTTCATCGAACCAGAACAAAACTTCGAGTCCACTTAGTTTGAACCACCCAATCAACTTGAACCGACTGACAAAAACAAAAGGCGAAATCTTCATTGGTGTGCAGTACATGTACTACTAACTCTTATCTCTGAATGTCCAATCCATGCTCAGAAGCAGACCGCTTCTATCTAAATGGCCAAGCCAAACGGCGTACCAAACAACTACATTTTTTTGTTTCCAACGTCTTGAACATGGCTTGAAGCTTCGGGAACAAAGAGAAGAAGACTGCAGAAGTGCAGATTTGCGCTGACGTCATCATAATCGGAGTGCAGATTGTATAGTTTCAGGCTTCAGCAAAGCAAATTCTGCACATTGGCACTGAGCATCGCACTGCTCCACGTACAAAGATCCCTTTGTACAGAATCATTACAAGTAATCACTGACATGGGTACCTCTCTAACAGATGCAGTTCACCTGGACCCACCTGCTAGTGAGTAGCGACTGTTCCAGCTCATCTTTTTTTTTAGAATGCAAGCTACTGTTCCAACTTCTAGAGGATTTTAGTCACAGATGGCTCTTGCGGTGCTTCTTGGCATCCAAATACGCGCGTTCATTCATCCTAAATTTCCCCAAACGTTTCAAACCAAAGTAGTGCGAAACTGATGTGCCCATGATAGCGCATACGTTGCTCACTAGCTAGTAGGTAGACTCGGTACCAAAGTTTCAAATTTCGTTTTCGAATCATATCTCGAAGGGATCGAAATCTAAAATTTTGATTAGATTTTAGAATTTCGGATAAAATCCGGTTGAAATTCAAAAAGCCATATTCAAATCTGGAATTTTTTAACCAAGATTTCTTTCTGAAAACACTGTAGCAATTTAAAAAAATAATTTTTTATTCGGCTAGGATTTTTAATCTCATCCTCGGCTAAAATTTCCGGAAATTTCAGTGGAACTTTGAACCATGCTCGGTGCCACTTCATTTCCATTGCGTTATTGTGTGTCAGTGTGTGTGCGCCCCATGAGTAGTTCTACACTTCTACATCTATATGCACCAGAAGATTGTCCAAAACACTTTACTGAAGTAGAGAATTTCATTCTCTCCTATGCCATCAGACTTGTGACTCTAATATCACTTTGGAATAAGTATGTACAGAAATTGGAGACTCTAATTCTACTCTAAAGCCTAAACACTACTAACATCCAAACCAATCTAATCACCACATCTTGTCCAGGTAGTAATATCTGGCCGCCTCCTCGCCGAGCTCGGAGCTGAAGGCGCTCTCCTGCATCTGCGAGCACGGCTTCCTCGACCCGGCCCGGGTCAGGCTCGCCCGCGGCGGCTCCTCGGCTTGCCGCTGCCTCGGTGTGCTCTGGCACCGCATCCTCGCTGCAGACGAGGCCGTGTCCGACATGTAGCGTGGGCTGACGAGCACGTCCCGGTGCGTGTGCCGCCGCGACGTCAGGCCGTCGAAGATCTTGGCGGGCGAGTCGTACGGCGGGGCGAGCACGAAGCAGCGGGGCGTGTTCTGCGCAGTCTTGGCTTGCCTGGGGTCCCGCTCGTGGCACCGCCGGAAGGAGAGCCGTGGAGACTGCTTGCTGGACATCGGCGAACACGACGGCGCCAGAGCGGGGTGAGGCGGTCCAACGAGTGGTCGGGGGTGTACCGGCTGCTCACGATCCGGGTGGACCGGGAGCGGAGGTGGCGCGTGTCCATCTCGACGATCCGTGTACAGCGCTCGTAGTTGGAGTCCATGCTGTCGGAGAGTCTCCGGCGGTGCGCCGGCGTCGCCGACGGCTTCACCCGGGCTTCTTGCGAGACGACCCTCTCCTGCGTTGCAAAATGGACCGAAGAAAACAAAACAAAATCAAGATCCATTCGTTGGCACCTGATCTACATGAAGATCTTCGTGGTTTGATGTAAAACGCATTACTTGTTCCATGGATTTCCTGTAGGAAGCTCTCTTGACGGCATAGGAATCGACCTGCAGCCGCATGAGCGCCTGCAACCTGTGCAGAGTCGTGGCGGCTTGCTTCCTCACAAGGTAGCCTCGGACTAGAGCCTGCAGCTTGACGAGTGATCTGAGAGCGCGAAGCGCTTTCCTAGCCTGAGGTGAAAGATTCAAACATAAGCAAAGTTTTTTTTCCTATCCCCAAACAACTTGCATTAGACAAATGGTTAAAGAAATGCGGTTTAGGAACTAGGCTTATGTCATGCTACGTAATTAGTAACCACTCCCTCCCGTCATATATAATATAGTTATAGTTTTGTACATCAATATAGTACGTAAATCACAGTTTTGACCACTTATTTCTGTTATAATATATTTATAAAATTTAATTAAATATTTAAAAATATATTGGTATCCAAAATTTTAAAAGTTTAATTGTCCATATGTTCAAATGGATAACTAACTAGGACAGGAGGGAGTACTACTGCTCTGACACCGGGCACGAAGTTTACTTGGACACGGAAGTCGCCGTCCAAAGCAGACAACGTCCAAATGCAGCCGATCAACTTGCAGATTTTGTATAGAACATAGGAACAGTTAGGACGAGTTAACAACTGTCCATCGTGGAAAGGAACAGTAGCAGCAGTGACATCACATACAGCAAGTCTAGTCTACTTAACCAAATAAAAAAAACTGAAGAATCTAGAAAAAAAATACGATCCAAACGGTGTGCAACTATTCACTAAAAAAAAGAAGAAGAAGGATCTGCATCGTTACACCAAACTTCTACTGCATATTGAACTGTCTATACAATCCCACCATTGGAGCAAAGAGAACAAGAAACTATGAAAAGATAACAGTTTAAAGACGAGGTTTTAGTACGACCATACCAGGTATCCCCTGAAGGCTTTCTGGATCACGACGGCCGCCTTCTCCTGGCGAGCTCTGGCATCTTCTACCTCACCACAATGGCATGGCCTCACCTGCGACGGCTCCCCCGCATCCGCCGCCGCCGCCGTGGCCTCCGAGGGCCGCCTGCCGCCGTCAACTCCGCTCTTCCTCTGCTTTACAAAGCTCCACCTCCTCTTCTCCCTCTCTGTCCCGTCATGCCAGTCGCTGGCGACATGGTTCTCCTTGAGGCCTTTGTGCCCTTCCTTCCTGCCTGTCAGTAGCTTCTTGAGCCATCTCATGGCACGCCCCATGCTGCCGCGATTCTCTACACACGAGAATGCAAGGGAGAAACGCGTCAACGAAACGAACGATGCAGGCGTTACGGCTAGGGGAGATCAGCAGGAGAGTTCATGAAACAGGGGAGCAATTAAAGAAGAACAAAACGTTACATGCACGCAGTACGCCTTTGGGAGGAAGAACTCTAGTGAGGTCAGAAATCTCAGGAAGGGAAGGAAGCAGCTGGCCAACTTTGCCTCCAGCTTGAGATAAAGCGCTTTTGAGACAACCAAAGGAGAAGCCTAGGGCAAGAAACACTGCATGAGGCTTTTCTGCTGATCCGTAGGCGACGTCACGGCTCACGGCTAGAAAGGCGTGGCGAATTGTACGGGGAATCCACGAGAAACGAAGACTCCGGGCGCGAAGGCCAAGAAATTTAAGAGCAGACAAGGGAAACTCCAAAGCGCAATCTTAGCTTTCAGAGAGGCACGAGGCAAGAGCAAGAAACTTTACAGGCTTCGGCGCAGGAAACGGCGAAGTTTACGTGACGCCAGCCCAGAAGAGGAAAGACGGGGCGGGCTATCGCTGAAAACCTTGCACGGATCAACCTCGAACCGTCAAAAACTCGCCTAAAAAATACTAGCAATCCCAGCAGCGGCGAGCGGACAAGCAAGAGTTGGGGATAACTAGTGCCTAGTAGGGGGGCCGAACTAACGCGTGGGTTCCCAACTCGGCACAGTCGCACCAGCTCAGGAAAGATTCCCCCCCTTGCCTTGCTCGCCGCACAAGAATCACACCGAGCGCAAGCCAACAAAAGCACGGGCCAGAAAGACCAACTCACAGACGCCCACAAGGATACCAACTAGTGTACGTACACGAGTAAAACAAGCAGGTAACAAGCGGCAGCAGAAGCAGGTGGTACACGGCAAGGCGCAACCGTTCATCCGCACCTCGAGAGGGATCAGCGTCAAATCAGTGCCTGCGTCTCTTAAGTATATGAATCCTGCCTGATTCCGACAAGAATATATAGCACATGCCCACGTCATCCGAAGAGCTACAACCATCCGATCTACCCCTCCAGACCAGAGCCGTCTGATCTCCACAAATGCGAAATATCTTCTGATCTCCACAATGTGAAATATCTCCTAAGCCCTTGAAGAATCTTTTAATCACTGATCTTTGCAACCAGGTCCTCCCCTCTCCCATGTCATCGTGGTCGTCTCCCACGGTCCCACCCCATCCTCTCGTGCTACGTCCCTCCACCTCCCTCCACCTCCTTTATGTAGCACCTTTCCTCGCCCTCGCTCCTTCACCCCCCCTCATTGTGATGACCCCCACCCTCTATTCACATCAACTAGTGATGACACCGTATAAGGGGAAGACAAGCTCAATCCTCGCCGGATACGGTGATAGCGAGTTCGCAAAAGACCATATCTGGAATCGACAGTGACAGGGGCGAGTGGATCCATCGCAGATTGAGGTTGGCAGTGCTGGGCCGAACCAATCTAAAAAGATGGGTAGCCCACCTTCTTCTCTTTGTGTGCCATCGCTACCTCCTTGAACCATTGTCCCATTCCCCTCATTGTCCCTCCCATGCATGCCTTCCCCTTAGCTCTCCTCTCCATGATCAGCTATCACGACCCCCACTCAACATCCTGGTAGCGTTGCCACCTCCTCTCCCGCAAGCGACGGCCACCTTCTTGCGTAGTCACGTCCTTGTGCGGCCAACGGCGAAGGTGACAAGAGGATGTGAGGCGACACCCTCTAAGAGGCGACAGTGTAGTGCACGTGCCCAGCATCATTGTAAGAGTGATGACAGGTTAGGCGGTGAGCTCGACTCTAATCTGCACGGATCGGTTTCCTGTGCAATCACAGTGAAACTGCAACTTAAGCAGTCTCCTACCGGGCGTTAGATCAAGATCTGAGGGCACACATTTGTCCTGCACTGTTTATGGTAATGTTCACAATATAGCAGATGCACTATTGCAAAGAATCTAAGTCGTTCATCGAGAAACACAGGTGACCAGAATCTCTTGCAGTCGCTTAACTTGCTTTCGCGATAGCGATTGCAAGCAATCCTGTTCCAATCTGGGGTACCGTGGAGGACATAAACCCACCAAGGTTAGCACTGTTGCTTGTGTTGCACCTATTGCCACCGCCACCACCGCCTAAGTCTACGAAATTGGAGACAGTGAAGCAGGTGAGGAATTTTTTAATAATTTTACAAAAAAATACCCTGAAAAAATTTAAAAATACATCTCTGTCGTCAAATAAATTGGTGACAGAAGCCTCAACCTGTCAACCAAATTAATCCACGACAAAACAATCTGCCAACCAATTCAATCAACGACAAAACATACGACAGATCTTGTGTCACTATTTCATTTGCAACAGATCTTCTGTCGCTATTTCATTTAGTGATAGAGCTCTTGTTGTTAATTAAATTGACGACAGAAATATATTTTTGTAAAAAAAATTACGGTATTATTTTTTTGTAAATTATTAAAAATATATTATTTATAAAAAAAATCAGCAGTGGGTATCATGGAAAGTGGGTTGAGTGGGGGTCGCCATCATTGCCGCTACAAATGCCAAGGTAATATGATTGAAAGCCTTTTTTTCTTTCAATGATTGTTTCTTTTGCCTACCTTGCTAAGAATTGAGTCGTCTGGGCTGTCACTGAAGAATGTGAAATGGAGAAAACTTCATCACTGTTTGCCTACGGTTAACAAACACAATCAAGACAATGCTAATATGAAATAAATATATGTAATGCACTGTAGTCATGCTGTTCTTATCAGTTGAGATAGATAAAACTTGATTTGTAACCCCAGTTTGTTTTTCACAACTACACATGTAAATAATTCAAATATTGTCGTGCCCTCGCTCTTCTAGATATTAACCTGCAATTTTGGCAAATATTTGAATTAGGATGAGAGGAAGAAAGATGTCATAGTCAACTTTGAAATGGTGTTGACTGTTTGTATAATTAATATGTTTATATTCCTCCATGAAAAGGATTGAAGAAAAAGGAGAGGATGGAGGACCTTGGTTAACAAATGACTCAAATAAGATAACAATACTTGAGTACGGATACAGCCATCAATCTTGCATATATGCAGTGATTCCAAAAATTCAAATGCAACTACGTACGTACTTACAATTGAGTGGCCACAACTGTTTCTATCTTAAGCTATGTAACATTTCCTACTCCTGGTTTTTTTTATGTACCATAATCATTATTTCCTGACGTTTACCTAATGTTGATAAAAAAAAAAGTATTCCAAAAGAAAGGTAAAACATGTCTGATGTATAACTGCATCTATTTGAGATTCAAGGTAAAACATCAACACTGCTATCCTTGCTCTCTTTACATTTACTGTCCTAATGTGAAGTCGTGCCATTTCACAGTGTAAACAATAATAACAAACTCGCATAAAACTATTTTTCTGTTTTTAAAATTGGCAGACCATTTAAATCCATCAAATTTTCAAATAAAAAGGTAACTAGCTAGCTATAGGAATGACCAAGAAAAACATCTAGACATGTACTAAAACAATTGCTGCACACGGAGGCACGGAATTGATCGATCGCAGTTCCGCTGATGGATGGATTATCTTCCTTCAACATAGTCACTTTTATTGTCAATAAGAAACCACATACCAAACAAATTATTTTATTCTTTATCAAAAACAAAACATGACCAAAACCTAATCTATAATTTTTATACAATAAATACAACCGGTAATCATGCATTAGCTATCACGCGGACCATCGGTCGGTATGTATCCGTGGGGACTGTTCTCTCGCCAGCCATAGCCTTGTTTTTCCGAGCCCTTCACAAATATGTTTAACAAATTTAGTCCTCTTTTACATAGATTTGCAAAAATAACTCTCTCTATAGTTGCAAAAGGCGCAACAAATAACACGTGTCACCTGGCATGTCCGAGGAACTCAGCAGTGCACGTAAAGCTCGATAGAGTTGCTACCGAATAGCTTGTGCATGCTCAGTAGGAGCTCATTCCAAGATGATGAAGCATGGCAGCAAAAGTCTGTCCTATTGCAGAAAGGAAAACCTATCGAGCATTCTAGGTGTGGTAGATATCATCATATATTATCTGCTACCTTCTCCACTATACAGAGAGCGCTATTTTTAAAATTTTATTAGGAACTAAGCTAAAATTTTTTTAAAAAGAAAATATTAGACGCTAGTAAAAGGTCAAGCTTCTCGCGAGCCCGCTCGTACGTACGGCAGCTCGCCGATCGATCACGCCAAGATCCACCGATACATACTAGCTAGTAGCTACGCAGGCGCAGGCACGCGGACGCACGCTTGTGTCTCTTGGAAGCTGCACAACGGCGACGATAGCGGTACTGTGCTGATCTGCTCCCCCTCGAGTATACTTGTTCTAACTTCTAATACAGTCGAGTCGCTGTGACGGCCTGACAGCCACTGCGCAAGCGGTTCATCAGCTCAGCTCCTTCTATACCGTGTCCCCATCTCCTCTGTCCTCTGATCAAGAACAGAAGTCTCCCCAGTAGACGAAGTGAGGATAAAATATTGTGGCTTGCTCGATGCTGTGGCCAGTACAGGACCCCGGCTCAAATGGTCAGAGTACAGACTAGTTTTGGAATGGGGGAGAGATGCAGAGGTAGGTACGGGTTCTGCTGGGTCGGGCGTGTCCCAGCTCTCTCTCTCTCTCTCTCTCTCGTGCTCTTACACTGTGCGGCAGAACGGAGCAGAGATCCTTGTGATTGTGGGAACGGGAGAGGGTTCTACAGTTGCTGCAGTGTCGAGTGTCGACGCCACTGCATCTAAATTCATTTCTGGGACGACGACCCTCGATTATTTAATTGCTAGTGACCGACACCAAAATGTGGATACTCAGGGTTCCTTGTGAGCTCCGGAGCCTCGCCTTCTTGACTAAGATAACGACCACGACCTTGCCATCACTGTCAGTTCATCCTAAGTGCCAGCATTGATTTACCTATTTACCCCATCTAGTCATAAATACATGTCATTTTAGACATACATATAGTCAAATTTTTAAATTTTGAAAAGTACTTTTAAAATATTATAATTTTATAATACTTTATAAATAGATTATAATAAAAATTAGTAGTTAAATTTGTTTGTTTTTTACCATATTGATGTCTAAAAGCGATTGTTGGGCATGCATATCGACCCATTGCGCCATTGACCAACCAGTCTGAGCAGTTGATTGCACAGAAACTCATCACTCAACCAACTGTCCCCCGAAACATTTTGCGCTGTTTCAACTTTCAACCCAGATGGCGCAAAAATATGAGCAAAGTGCACTTAGAATACTTCGGTGTTTCCCATTGCAAATGCTCCAGATTGCGAGTACACCTAAAACTGCATGCATCTTTATGTGCGGCATTGAGTAAGAGTTCGCCCAGCTGCTTGACAGTAACAGCTTTCGACTACCAAAAGACAAACTAGTGTCCTGTGTTGACTTGTTGTCTCCTTCAGTTTGTTTTCTGTTCTTTTTCTCGATAGGAAATCGTGCTGTCAGCCTGTCACTGCTCACTACTCAAAACCAGCTGAGAGAAAGAGAGAGAGAGAACTATTGTCATATCGCACATGGTCTAGTACTGGTACTACGTACGCCTACGCGTGTTACGAATAGCTTGGGAGTAGTATACCATACTCCAGTCCATAAATGTACGTTGATGCTTTCGGCGTTAAGTGCACCAAGGTGAATTCCACTCCAACTGGTATTCGTTCCAAACAAAGTAGTAAGTACTGCTCCTACTAATGAAGACGTTACTAGGATGACACGGCACTAAATAGCTCCGAGGAAGTGATCAAGTGAGTAAGAGCCACGGCCTGAAATCATTAATTAGATGTTGGTGTCATTTGCAAAGTGCAACGCAAAATTAAGTAACCGCCTAAACATAAGCGTACGAGGGCAGATGGTAGGTCGATTGATGACGGAGTCGTCGAGTTCCCGTCCACTAGAATTCAATCCTTCGGGTTAGACTTCTCGTACCTCATCAGAATTAATAAAAACGGATACACACGTCCACGTTAGGTAAGAGTAAGACACGTCCGCGAGAGCAATGCATGGCATGCAAGCATCTGAAGAAAGGATAGATCCGATAGGATGCGTGGTCCCGCAGAAGACAATCCCGAGAGTAAAAACGTCTCAGGGACCCTAGCTAGGCTAATTAAAGAGTTTGTTTCATGCTCTTTAGAGCAAAAGAGAAAACAACGAACAAACGATGCTATGAATTCATGTCGAAACTGTCACGCTTTATTAGAAATGAGGGAATCTCAATGATCCCTCGTAAAAATCCTGTGAAAATTTCTGGTTTTTCGAAAGGGGCCGGCCGGCTTAGGGCCTTAATTACGAGTTTCGGCACAACAGTTACATGGCTTGCAGTGTACGTACGTAGAACTCCTAGGGGTTGCCGCTACAACAAAATAAAATGAAAATAGTTACCGATCGATGTGGGACGAGCGTGGCCGGGACCCTGTGAACGAGGTACTGTACGCGGCATGCATGGCGAAAGCTATATCTGATAGGACTAGTTCTGTACGTGGTACCCTGCTACAGTTTTAGGAAGCGAGTCGCGCGTCACAGGACAACCGCTGTAGACTGTAGCTCCTAGCTCGTTAAGTTTGCGTGTCCGAACAAAGAGAGCACATGGTTTTTCTTTTAGTACGGAGGCCGGACACGAGTACTTGTCTGCCGCCGGCCGAGGATCGTGGAGCGTTGGAAGAGCAGCGAAAATGGAAGAAGGCTCGAATGCTCGATCCAGAGTCCGGACACTATCGTGGTAGTGATAACTGATAACACCGTCTGGGTCCTGCGTCGAGAAGAAACTGACAGATGCCCAAGCCAGTCAATTAATTACCTTTGGAGTAACCGGTGGTGGTAGCTAGTTAGCTTCTGCCAGTCTTGCTGGTTGATGTGATGATATCCGCAGCTCTGGTAAATTCCCGTGCCCGTGCACGGCCGGTACGCGATGCGATTCACCACAGTGGACCGAGTGGGGTAAGGTGATGTCTAGATAAGTAAGTAGTGCTTTGATTAATTTACCTTGTGCTCCTACCAGGTTTGAAATCTCATCGATATTTCAGAAATCACGGTTGAAATTTTAGATTTTGACTGAGATGAGATTCTAAATCTCAGTAGGTGAAAAAAAATGTAGTTTTGTAATTCTAATTTAGATTTTGACCTTAAATGATGTATTTTGGTATAAATCCTAAACCCTAATTTAGATTTCAGCCTTAAATGATGCATTTCGGTCCAAACTCTAACTTGGATTTCAAACTAAACCCTAAACACTAACTTGGGAATTTTATTTGCAAATACTTAGTATTCTGTATTCAAACAGATGAGAAATGTAGATAAATGCTTGCATGATTTTTTTTCATATTTCTTTTGCCAATTTTTCTAGCTTGGTGAGATCATTTCACAGGGGTTTGGAAATCACCGAAATTTCAGCCAATTTCACCAAAATTTCAGTGATTTTGGTCAAAATTTCGGTTTTTTCATTTATCTACATTTCTCATCTGTTTGAATACGTATGCATGCACGCATTGCATACGCTCCAAATATGTTTACTGCTGGATGATTGTTCGAGCAAAGAAACACCAGGCGATGCGCCATTCTTCACCTGTAGTTAAACTTGTATCTCTCTATTCTATTAGGGCCTGTTTAGTAGAGCTCTAGATTCCAGTTTCACCTGAAATCTGAAACTTATAGGCTAAAATAAAGTAAGTTAATTAAGTTTATATTTTTAGTCTAAAATATAAACAAGATGATTTATCTAAACACTCTTAATGTACTCACAGCTCCAGCTTCATGAATCTGATGAAGCTAAAATTTTCAGCTTCACCAGATTTCTGGAGAAGCTGAATCCCTGCCAAACGCCTAGAGAAGTTGGCTAATGCTACTTAAAGGAGGTCAAGGTGCGTTTTTGTGCCATGCATGCTCGCCCAACCATGTGATGGCATGCCCAGACACGCGACCGATGGGAATTTAGTCAAGAGAAATTTTACGGTACTACATGGTATAGATTGTAGAAATTTGATATAATCATTAGTTTACTATTTTACTATAAAAATATATATATAAATAAATACTAACGAATCTTATTTATCAGATATAAAGGATACTCGTATTAAATTTAGTGAACCACCGAAGGTCTTTTTAAGTATTAACCGGGCCTCTGCATGCAGTTGCAGCAACTGCATGCGGCAGTATAGGCTTCTGACATTATACTCCAGTACTCCAAGTAGTAGGCTGCGTGAGAGCAGGATGCTTTGTCGGAAAGTACATGGAGTTGCGTAATCCCCGCTAGACAGAAAATCTAGAAGACCATACGGAATTTTTGGCTTATTTGAGTCATTCGTCGATGTTCTTTTTTTTTAAAAAAAAAAAGCCCCCATACCATTCGAGTTATAAAAATAGCTACTCAACTAGCACAAAAGCCGCAGCCGTAATGGTAACTAGATAAGAAAGCGCGGCGGCACGTCGCGTCCGTAGCTAATAAGATTTAACTGCAAAGACATGGAAAGACATATCGTGAGACGTCATGCAATGCAAGCAACTAGGATAACATGTTTACAGCGATCACCGGATCGCATTTTGAATAGATCGATGATGACAAATGTTTTGAGTGATATCGCAGTAACGGGAAAAAATAGAGAGCTAGAATTGTAGAAATATCTCTTTCGACGAATTATTTGGAAAATATTGGAGACCGAGCTGGAAAACCGCGGTGGGGAAAAAGTCTAGAGATAGAGCCGAACACATTTTTCTGGTGACGAAAACTTTTTTCCCGAGAAAAACGGAGAAAGGATCTAGACGTAAGGAGCAAGGACCTGATTGTTACGTTTTTGGACCTATCCGCTATCCTGAAAAATTAGAAAAGGGCTTCTTCGCGATTTGAATTTAACGGAAGAGTTTTCCCGTAAAATGGCGAGCGAGGGACCTAAATGCGAGAAACGGGAAAAAATCTTCCCCTCACAAAAAATCGCGAAGGGCCTGTTCGTAATTGATAAGGACCTATCCGTAATTTCAAGAAACGTAGGGTGTTTTTTGCAAAAAACACAAAAGTGCCAGGTGGATAGACTCACAATCCAGAAAGTTTGCAAGCTTTAATAGGGGGTATTATATATACTCAGAACGTTACTAAACCTACGGTAGGCTGACTAACAGTAGAACCTACGGTAGGCTGACTAACAGTAGAAACTGAGTGAAACTGACTAACGGTAGCCTGTTGCTCTATCTTGCCTCGGCAATATCCTCCTACCATATTTTCTTGGCCGCTATCGTGGTCCCGCACGCTCCCATACTATGTCACTCATGAATAAGGCCACTTTTACAAATTCTCTCGCATTGGAGCTAATTTGGGCTACAGAAGCAACAGCTTCGACCATATGCCCATGCATGTCTTCTGCTGCCATTCCTGCGGAAGAGGATATTACAAGCGGTTCAAAACCGCTTTCAGAAGTAGTTTTGAGAACCGTTTGTAAGTAACCGCGAGTGATACTTTTGTCAGTATCACAAGCGGTTTTATAACCGCTTGTAGAAGTCACTTCAAAAGAGTAGAGGTGCAACTGGAACGGATATTTTCCGACCAACCGACCGACTGAATCAATTCGAATAGCAATTTGAATAGTTTTTGGATATTCGAAGAATTTTCCGGATACGGATACGGATAAGGATAGTTATCTCGGATAAGGATACGGATACGGATAGTAATTATCCGACGGATACAGGAATATCCGAGTTTATAATCGGATAATATCCGGATATAAAATATGGATATTATCCGAAAACTTTAAAAACTTCTCCAAGACTATGAGTATGTAACTCTCCAATCAAAGAGCACCAGTCACCAGAGTTTGGAGACACTAGTACCAGTGTACCAATACCACTCTTGGTACTCTACCAGTACCAGTGCCAACTGCCAAGTGCCAAGTACCAACTACCATTCTACCAAGTGCCACACTGCCACTTCTCTATGAAATTGTTATTACTTAGTTATGTGTATCAGTGTATGAACTTGTCATTGTCATTGTCTATGTGGCTATGTTTGCTTGAGGTCTAAACTCAACTACTAGCAACCATAATGTTGTTAATTAGCCGTTAATGTATTAGTACTATGATGTTGCTTATGCTATGACCTATGATGTGCCTCTATGGTTCTATGGAGCATAAACATGAGATCATTATCCTCACTCCTAAGGTGGTGCCGTGGACAAGTGCCAAATGGTGTACTGGTGGACTGGTTGTGTTATTACCTTACGTCGTACATGCATGCACCTAACTGGTTAAGTAGACTAGAATTAGTAGTGCATAAATTTGATATATGGTATTATATGATTCTATCATGTTTATCTTACTAGTTTGTGACTTCTAATTTGCTAGTACTATTGTCTTTAATAATTCTATTATGACTCTACATTTAGCTTTTATATAATCTCTAGTGCGTTCATTATTAATTCTTAATTATGTATAATGCAACTATAGTAAATTCTTGTACTATTTTCTTCACATTTTGTCAATAATTATTCATAACTCATAAGTAATCTACCATTCAGTATGTTACATATGCAATAAATGATCTATATTTTCGTGTATTATCCGGCTAAAAATATTCATATCCGTATTGAATCCGGTCTGTATTCGCTTCGTATTCGTAAGTGATAGTATCCGGTATTATTCGCATTCGTATTCACATCCGACACCATTCGTATCCGACTTCGTATTCGATAAAAAATATGGATACGGATATAGGATGAACAATATCCGACCGTATACGATCCGATTACATCCCTGCAAAAGAGAAATAATATTGTGAGGAGTAGGATTCGAACCCACGACCTCCTCACCCCTCCTCGTGACCCACGTCTTACCCATCTAGCCAACCCACCCACGCGTGCTCTCTGATAGAGTAGGGCATGCATTCCTTTTATTATTTCGAAAACTGGGCTTCTACAAGCGATTGAGGACACGAACCCCTTCTAAAACCGGCTCTAAACTCTAGAAGGGGTTTGTGTCCCCAACCGCTTCTAGAGCTCTAGAAGGGGTTCAGAACACGAACCGTTTCTAGAGCTATGGCTCTAGAAGGGGTTTGTGTCCCCAACCGCTTCTAGAGCTCTAGAAGGGGTTCGTGTCTAGAACCATTTCTAGAGACCCTATTCGGTCCGTTACTTATGAACCGCTTGTGGTGCAGAGAGTATAAGCGATGCGTAACTAACCGTTTGTAATAAGGCGTTTATGAAGGTCGATTTTGTAGTAGTGACCTTCAATTCTGCCGGTGCCCATGATCACCCGTACATGTATGCGTCAAGCCCTCGTACATGTTTGGTACTACATCACTCTTGATAGTAATTAAGTTTGGTGCAAGACGGCGTACGTGCATATATATGCTATTGATTCTTAATAAAGGCATTTGGTGGGTTGCTAATCGATGAACTGAACATCTTCCACTTGAAAGGAGGCAGGCCGGTCGAGCTGAACGGATCGATGAACAGATCGTTCCAAAAGAAGCTGGGGATAAATTGGACACCAACAAAATATCGCACGATGCTCAGAGGACGAACCCCGAAAGTAAAATAGGTTGTTGGAGCGTATGCTGATACTAGGTAGGGTAGTGTGTTATTGCACGCCGTACTGTGTGGGCGGAAAAACACGCGATGTCACGCCGGCGAAAAAAAATTGACCCAAATTTTTCTGGAAAAACTACGCAATTCCAGTTTACTGTGTCGAAAGAACCGGCGCTCGTGTTGAATTTGTGGAATTAGGGAGTATTTTTTGCAAAACAACTGGCGAAAGGGCCTACTCGTGATCTGTAGAAATATCTCTTTCGACGAATTACTTGCAAAATATTGGAGACCGAGCTGGAAAACCGAGGTGAGAAAATAGTCTAAAGGAAAAATGGCGAAAAAATTATTAGAGATGGCAACCTTCTTTTGTCGAGCCTAACACTTTACACGTTCACCGAGTAATCATACATGTTTTAAAAAATATAAGAGATCGAGATGGGAAATCGAGCCGGGGAAAAAATCTAGAGATGGAGCTACACGCATATTTCTAGTGATGAAAACATTTTTTCCGGGAAAAACGGAGAAAGGACCTAGAGCTGCACACATATTTCAAGTGATGAAAACATTTTTCTGGAAGATAGAGCTGCACACATATTTCTAGCGATGAAAACATTTTTTCCGGAAAAAACGGAGAAATGACCTAGAGCTGCACACATATTTCTAGCGACAAAAACATTTTTTCCGGAAAAAACGGAGAAAGGATCTAAACGTAAGGAGCAAGAACCTGTTTGTTACGTTTTTGGACCTGTCCGCTATCCCGAAAAATAAGAAAAGGGTCTGCTCGCGATTTGAATTAAACGCAGGGTTTTTTTGTAAAATAGCGTGCGAGGGACCCAAACGCGAATCGGGAAAAAAAATTCTTCCCCTCACAAAAAATCGCGGAGGACCTATTCATAATCTCTAGAGATCTATCCACAATTTCAAGAAACACGAGGGGCTTTTCGCAAAAATACAAAGACTGACGCGTGGACAGGCTCTCCTCACGCCGATTCCAGGCGCTATATAATGGTTTATATAAGTACTAAATGGCATGATGACCGCATGATTTGGAAAAGGAAGATACTCCACGCAAGAAAAAGCCTTTCTCTGAGCAATACGCAAACGACTTTCCTTTTTCTTTCTCGGAAAATTTTATAAATGCTACTGTAGAGTATCCAATTCAGAGATATGCCATTGCTTAATTACTCCTTCAAAAGTCGTTGTCAAGTGAGCTTGTTTAGAGATATGCCATTACAACGGACTTGGACTTCGTTCAAGACGGCTTCTCTTTAAAAGAAAAATGAATTATTTATCGAACGGAAGGATTCTGAACAATTTTTCCAAAATCAGAAGCAGATTTGTATGCAAAATCAGAAGCTGTTACTCACCAGTTTTTTAGAGAATCAGAATCGACACCATCAGAACATGTCGAGGGTAATACAGCCCCGTATTTTACCGCATTTTTTTGTATAGACCAAGTTACCCTTGTCCTCTAAATAATATCGCTCATCGAACCTCCCCACCTCACCTGGCCCGAGCGATTCCTCATCCCCAATTCTTCGGAGCAAACAATGGAACAACTAGGTGGAGGCAGCCATGGATGGCAAGCTCGGAGGCGACCATGGAGGTCTGAGCACCTGCAGCCTCCCTCCCCGCTTTCCATCTGCACCTCTCTTCCATACTCAGGGTGTGTTTGGTAGAGCTTCAGCTCCACTAGATCCGTAGATCTGATGGAGTGTGTATTTCTAACTCTATTAGATTCATAGAGCTGGAGCTGTGAGTACATTGAGTCACGGATCTGGTAGAGCTGTGTATTTCTAGCTCTATCAGATCCATAGAGCTGGAGCTGTGAGTACATCAAGAGTGTTTAGATGGATCATCTTGTTTATATTTTATACTAAAAATATAAACTTAATTCACTTTATTTTAGTATATAAGTTTTAGATCTCAGATAAAACTAGAATCTAAAACTCTACCAAACAGACCCGAAGCCGCTCCCGCACTCCCATTGCTGTCAAAACTTGTGTAGTATAACCCTGTTGTGAGTAGGGGTGGGCATTCGGTTTTTTCGGTTTTTTCGGTTCGGTTTTTTCAGTTTAAAAATATTTCGGTTTTAAAAATTGCTAACCGAATCGAACCGAATAGATTCAAAACCGAATCAATTAACCAAAAAAATTCGGTTCGGTTATTTCGTTTTTGGTAAACCAATTTGAGAACCACAAAGACGATCGCAAGATTTGAATTTCGGATGACAATTTTAGCAAGAAGGCAGTACTTGGATGCATTGCGCAACTTTGTAGACATCAATTCAGCAACTAAAGTGATTAAAGCAGCAACTAAGCACGAGACAAATTGGTGATTCACTATATGCATCCATCTGGACTTGAAATCGAGAATCATGCAAAGAGATTTAGAGCACCAAACCTCAAATCGGTAGTCGTGGGATGGAGGCCACCACCGATGGGCCGAGGATTGATGAGGCGGGGGACCATCTGCTCACGCTGCCATCGGAGGCCGCCCCATTGCCGTTGCTGAGGACCTCGCGGCCGAGACCATCGCCGCCTCGTCGGTGTCTCCGCGTACCGCGCACCTCCGCCCGAGGACCACGGGGCCGAGGCCACTGCCGTCGCCGAGCACCTCCACGTTGCCGCCGCAATCGAGCCCCTTCACGCGAGCCAGATCTGGTCGTTGTCTCCGCGTACCAAAGGCAGGAGCCGCCGAGCGGAGGGCAAGGGCGCAGGGCGGAGTTGCGGAGATGGAGCTGCGAGGTTGGACGGAGGTAGGGTCGGGAGATTGGGAAGCCGCCGAAGCGATTGGGGTCCATCTGGGGATGAATCGGGGGAGGGACTGGGAGAGACGGAAGCCTCCCGAAATGAGGAATGGGGATGAATCGGGGAATGATGGAATGAGAATCGTGACCATGGGCCGTGGGCCGGTGGGGGATGAATCGATCATGTATTTTTGCGCCTCGCCTCGAGCTCGATCTCACGTGGATATTTTTGATGCGATCGGTTAATCGGTTTCAGTTACGAAACCGAACCGAATACCATACACCGAATAACAGCGAAAAAAACCGAACCGAACACGAATACCGAAAAAACCGAATTTTTCGGTTAATTCGGTTCGGTTCGGTTCGGTTTTTCGGTTTCGGTTAAATTGTGCCCACCCCTAGTTGTGAGGACTTGTAGTGTGCTACATATTACGAGAAACTTCTAGCTAGTGTGCTATTTCGATTTACGAGACACTGTAACTGGTATGTAGTTTACCTGTCAGTGCTATTACGAAAACTTGGAGCATTGTTATTGTCAGCAACGTCGGGAGAAATACGGTATTAGCAATATTTTTTATTACTTTAATTCTAAACTTTAACAAAAATAACTACAGAGAATAATAGTATCATAATAAATACAAAAAGATTGCAGCATGATGTTATCAAATATCAACGCAGCTCAAGTTAAACAAGTTATATTTAAACATGTCAAAGATAATAAACAATGGCTTTCGACTAGCAACAAAGGCTTAAATTGTTTAATGATTGCTCTCAGATGTTGAGCTGGCTGAATTAACAAACCTCTTCACCAATAGAGGTAGGATCGTAGACTAATTTGTGACAATTTTTCTATATAGTCGTACAAAAATAGATTTTAAACTAGCCAATTAATAGAATCAGTACCAACAGATCATTCTAACAATTCATATATATGTGTGTGCGTGCACACTTATTGATCAAGATATAATAATATGAATGAAACAACAGAAATAGTAGAATGAAAATAGTAAACAGAGCAAATAAACAGAACTAAACAGAGAATCAGTAAAATAATTGAACTGATGGAATTATCTAGATAAGAATCCTAATTTCAATAAACTGGCTATATTGTTACAAATTGTCTCATCTAGGTCCAATTTTCATCAAGCAATAACCACCCTAACATGCGAGGTCCCAAGACAATCAATGTCAAGCCCCTTTGCAGTTGAACAGTAAAGTGCAAAAGTATGAAATTACTCATAGAGTACTGACTGGCTGTCAATGTTGAAGACTACGCTCGTCAAAGATGATGCCCTAGAAAATAATATTACCATTGCAATGACACAGACCCATTAGCAAATATTTTAGAGATACAAACCACAAACCACCAAGCGAAGCAATTCACCCAACAGTCCTGAGATGCAACCAAAGTTGCTTAGAGCTACAGAATTAACTTCCTAGCCGAGGGAAGTAATCCTCGTCGAGCAAGAACAGCATAGGTCCTTCAAGACCTACTGTACAAATGCACCACACAACAAAGTGCCAATTCACCACAAAGAGAACCGAGCCAACCGACCAATCGAGCAAGGTCAACGTAGAGATTCGGCAACACAGAGCACCCATCGCACCTTGCCGTCCATAGCCACAAGTCGCTGGCCAACTCAACCCCTTCAATCACCTTGGGTGACACACAAAAGCAGCATCCACAAGGTGACTGAGTATGGATCGAGGCCGAAGAACACAAAAAGACGTCAGGTAACCAAGGATCTTGACGATGAACACAATCGCAAGTGGATTATGTACCGGCAAAAAGGGGGAAGTTAAGATGTGTTTATCTCTTTTTTGCATGAATCAAAGAGAACACACATCTAGGATTTAAAGCAGCGCGGGAGGAGGAGCCGGGAGCACCGCTAACCGCCACTACATGCAACCATTGCCTCCCCTTGACCAGCTCCACTGGGACTAGGGCATCGTCTCACCGTTCTTTAGTCTTGGTCGATTGCGCCGTCTAGGTTGGCTCGGCCAGTTGGACCTTATCGGCCCAGTAAGCCTTCTTTTTTTTTTTCTAAAATTTGGGAAACCCCAATTTCCATCGTCAAAAGATTGGTCTTTTGTTAATTTGGGATGCTGCATAATTGTTCTGAATATTTGACAGACATACATATATTTGTCATTGTTCTGAAAATGCAAACTACAGCTGTATTTCTAGCTTCTGAACATTCAATTCCTGCCAAAACACCGACCAATTCATGCTTCTGAACATTCAATTCACGCAAATGACCAACATTTCTTGCTTCTTCGCATTCATTTTATTCACAGCCTTAATCATCCAATATTTCTTCTCCCCGCTAATTGAACTCGGCAGCTGCATAGTCCACACTGATAGGTCAGAATGGGTGAAACCGGCGGCGGTGGGGAACAGGGATGGGAGCAGTGCGTTCTCCATGGCAGATGTGGAGGCAAAGAAAATGGTAGCAGCGGTAGCAGACGGAAGGGATGATGATGGCTGCGCGCGCGTTCTCCAGGGTGGATGCGGCGGTGGAGAAAGGGGTCACAGGGACGTCGGACGGATGGATGGAAGGGCGCCCGGATAATTATGATGGATCAAGGACTGTGCATAATTGAGGATTTTGCTTACTGCTGTGATCGATGAGCTTGTATGATAATTATGATGGATCAAGGACTGCATTGCACTGCATAGTGATACATACAACACTCATTCATTGATCAGTCTAACCCCTAGCATGTAGTGACTGAGTAAATTAGTTCTGCATATGTTTCATTTTTAGCTCACTGCATTGATATGCTATCCATAGTACATAATGTATGCCCACAATAAATACATTATGGTTTAAAATTGCACGTTGTGCTGTACATAGGTCATAGTGCTATACATATAGACTAGCCAGGGTAACGCGCTACGCTGCGTCGTGCACGATGATACAATATATAAAATTTGAGAAATTTGGTCGTATTTTCGGTTTTCGTAATTTTTTTTTAAAAAATTGGTCGTTAGGACCCGTTGGTGAATCTATGGACTGCTATAAACCTTCGACGAATCTGTGTTTTTTTTTTAGAAAACCGTGGCTGTTTTTTTACGTAATCTAGGAAATTAGGTCGTATTTTCGGTTTTTCGTTTGTTTAAAAAAACAGGTCGTTAGGACTCGTCGGCGAATCAATGGGCTGCTATAAACCTTCGACGAATCTGTGTTTGTTTTAGAAAACACTGCTTAGGACCCGTCGGTGAATCTATGGGCTGCTATAAACCTTCGATGAATCTGTATTTTTTTAAGAAAATCGCGGCTGCCTTTTTTTTATGTATTTTCGGTTTTCGTGTTTTTTTTAGAAAAAGGTCACTAGGACCCATCGATGAATCTGTGGACTGTTATAAACCTTCAACAAATTTGTGTTTTTTTTTGTCGAGACATATTTTTGTTTCTAAGTCCGCTTCGCTAAAAACCGCTAAGAGGAACTAAACGTAAATAGAGGGACATAAAGTAATCTATTTTTTTCTAGGGTCTATTCCACTAAAAATCACCAAGAGGACCTAAATGTAAACCGCAAAGGGACCTAAACGTATTTTTTGAATTTTTTCGGGTCTATTTTATTAAAAAACTAACCAGAGGACCTAAACGCGATTTTGCATTTTCCGGAGGACCTTTTTGTGAACGTGCTGATGTGGCATGGCTAGGAGGCCTCCAATCCTTTGCACTATAATATATAGTACTAGGTTGATCTGCACACTCGCTCTTGCCTGGGTTGAATTACTTAAATGATGATAGGTCGGTGGGTTCATGCTTACGTCGCCTGTATGAAATTTGGTTCACTAGTTCTTCTCGGGAAAATAAAGTTGGAGGACCCGTACGCGAACACACGAAACTATAGGGTTCTTTCGGTAAAATTACCGGTAGAAGGGCCTAGATGTTTTTTTTGTTTCTGCAAAACTACCCACAGTAGGACCCAACCGTGAATATACAAACCACGGAGCTTTTTTTTCGAAAATGAAAAAATAAAGGCGGAGGGCCTGTACGCGAATATACGAAACGATAGGGCTCTTTTTGCAAAACCACCGATCGAAGGGCCTGGATGTAATTTTTTATTTTCGCAAAACCACCCACCGGAGGACCTGCTCGCGAATATACACGGACTACGGATTTTTTTGTGAAATAACCGACCGAAAGGACCTAAACGCGATTTTCAATTTTCTCGAAAGGACCTAAACGCGATTTTCGGATTTTCGGAGGGCCTGGATGTAATTTTTTATTTTCGCAAAACCACCCACCGCGGCGAGGGGCGGGATCACCTTGCCCTCGTCGACCTTTCGCATTCGGAACCCTCTTCCAGAGTGAGTTTCCTTTGCTTGGCCTCGGGATGGCTTTGATTTTGTTTTGCTGACGTTGGGTTGTTTCTTCTTTCTCCCTGCGCCTCTGGCTCGGGTTCACGCCGCCCACCAAGGCGCGCCCGACCGCTTGGGGGGAGGTGGACGCCACCGCTCTCCGCGACGAGGCCCGAGCAACCCAGATGATGGCCGTCTTTGGCGCGGCCGAGGCCTCCCTGACGGCTCGAGCCTACAACGGCTGTCGCTTCAGAAGCGAGGTATCGACCCAACGGGCTCGAGCCCGGGCCGCCGAGGAGGAGCTCGCGAAGACGCGTGAGGAGGTGGCGTCCCAGCAAGCTTGGGTCCAGACCGCCGAGGAGGAGCTGACCAAGATGCACGAGGAGCGCTGGGTCACGCGCGAGAACCTCATCTCCATGCTCGCCCCGGCCTACGAGAGCATGGCCAGGAGCTTGGAGCCGCTGGGGGTGAGGCTGAATGGGCCGTTGGAGCGTACTGCGTCGCAGTACGCCTTCGGCCTCACCTAGGTGGCCAACGCTTTGGCCGACCTGCCCCGCGCCTTGAACGAGCGTTCTACTTGTGAGGGGCGGGAAGTCGCTGTCGTGGTGGCGAGTATGTCTTTGGCTCTTTGTGCGGTTACCGCGACGCCTTCCTTCGACCGATCGCGACCGTCACGGATCGGCGGCGACGCAGGCCGGACGCAGCGAGTGCAAAGCGGCGGATGAGTACGCGGGGGCTAGGCGCGGTCGTTGTGGCGATGGATGACTCGACGATGACGACGCCTTTGGTTAGCTTAGGAACATCCCGGGCGCCCGCACCTGACTTTTGTTTTTGGACAACATAATGTAATATATATTATGAAAACTTTGTTTGATATCTTGGCTGGTTCGGCGGACCGACCGCGAGTTTCTGATTCTCATCATTTGCATTTTCTCATTGTGGAGAGCACTTGCCGAACGACCGTAGCCCTTAGGAACCACTGGGATTGTTTGGGCGTAGGTCGGAGCGCTAGCACTTTGAGGAAAGCGCAAAGATAGCAAAGACTTAGCATCCCAGAAGCACGTTTCCGATCGACTATGGACCGCCTCACATGGGCACTTCCTTCTCCCGCAAAGCACTACTTAGCAACCGTAGCCGCTGGGGCGTAGGCCGTAGCGCTTGGGTCGAGAGGGTTACCGCTTGGGAGGTCCCGATAGCCGGTCGGGGAGCCGACCTGGGAAAGCATGTGAACTATAGCCCCAGAGTGGTGCACGTGGACCGGGTTGCGGTCAGCACGCGCCGCTCGAACTCGGGGGATTGGTGAAAACGCGAGAATAGAGGAAAAGTCTTAGGGATAAAATTGCCTTAGCTTTTCAATATTCCATGCGTTGGGTACAGTATTGCCATCGGCATCTTTGAGTCGGAAGGTGCCGGGTCGGAGGATCTCCACGACGGTGAAGGGACCTTCCCATGGAGGGGAAAGCTTGTGCCTGTCTTTGTTGGACTGAACCTGGCGCAGGACCAGGTCGCCAACGTTGAAGGACCTTCCGCGGATCTGCCGAGCGTGGTAACGTCGCAGCGTTCTTTGTATTTTGGCCGATCGCAGATTCGCCACATTGCGCGCCTCGTCGAGCTGGTCGATGGCGTCTTGTTGTGATTCAAGCCCCCATGCCTCGTCGAAGGCTTGTAATCTCGGGGCACCGTACTCGTGTCGATCGGCAAAGCGCACTTGAAAGACCAACACCATGAAGAATGTTGTAAACCCGGTCGACCGGTTTGGTGGTCCGCAGTTCCAGAGGACGGAGGCGCTCGGCCATCCATCGTCCGCGAACTTCTTCAGTCGACTGAAGATTCGCGGCTTGAGCCCTTGGAGGATCATGCCGTTTGCCCGCTCGACTTGGCCGTTGATCCGCGGATGGGCTACTGCTGCCCAGTCGACACGAATGTTGAAGTCGTCGCATAACTCGAGGAACTCTTTCCCTGTGAACTGCGTTCCGTTATCGGTGATGATGGAGTTCGGGACTCCAAACCGATAAACGATGTCGCGGAATAAGTTGGCACTTTGCCGAGGCGATGGTGGCGACCACTTTGCTTCTATCCACTTGGTGAACTTGTCCATTGCGCGACGGCGGTGGGTAAAACCCCGGCGCCTTTTGAAGGGCTGACGGATCGAGTCCCAGTTGCGAGCGACCACGTGATGGGGATCGCTCGCAAGGCTCTGCTTGCCGGAGATCGTCTGCCGGGCGAAGAATCGGCACCCTGCGGTCGTAACCTTGGCGGAATGCTTTTCCTCTGAGGACATGGCGCGTGGTGACCAGATACGCCATGGATATCAGCGACAAGCGCTTCCCAGTCGGCGGGATGCATTTCGGAGGACTCGGGGGCTTCTCTTGTAGAGGTCTTCTCGACTAAGGCGAAGATTTTGCCGTTGAGCGAGCGTCGAGCCTCGGTTGGGTCGGGGGAGCGATCCGTCGATCAACCGGCCGATGAAGGGCTTCCTCGGTCGAGTCGGCAAATCAAAGACGCCGCGCCCGACTTGGATGGTTCCGTGTCCGACCGCTCGGCGGTCAGAGCGGTCGCGCCTGGTGAGTCGGTCGCCTGCTCGGTTGGCAAGTCCAGCCGGACGGAAGGTTTGTGGAGGTCGGAGACAAAGATCCTGGGCGGGACCGGTCCTCTGTTGGAGGCGAGATTGGCTAGGTAATCGGCCTCACCATTGTAGCGTTTGTAGCTGTGGTGAAGCTCGAAACCCTTGAATCTTTCCTCGAGCTTGCGTACCTCCGGCGATATCTTTGCCATGCGCGGCGTCCACGAGGCTCAAGGCCTTCATGACTTGGTCGACGACGAGCTTGGAGTCGCCGTGTACGAGAGTAAACACATAGCGAGGTCGGCAGCGATCCGGAGACCGTTGACGAGGGCTTCGTATTTGGCGACATTGTTGGTTGCGTCGAAGAGCAGTCGGATGGCGTACTGGAGCTTGTTTCCGAGCGAGGAAACAATGACGACTCCAGCACCCACTCCGTTCTTGGTGTAGGACCCATCGAAGTACATCGTCCAGTACTCGGGGGTCTTCGAGCGCCGATGGCGCCTGGGTTTCGGTCCACTCGGCAACAAAATCAGCCAAGACCTGCGACTTGATCGCCGTCCGGGGGACGTACGATATGTCGTGGCCGTTGAGCTCAAGCGCCCATTTGGCTATTCTTCCTGAAGCGTCGTTGTGGACGATTTCGCCGAGTGGCGAGGAGGTCACCACAGAGACAGGATGCCGGTCGAAGTAGTGGACCAGCTTCCTCTTCGTGATGAGCACCGCATAGAGCAACTTCTGCACCTGCGGGTACCGAGCCTTGGACTCGGAGAGCACTTCACTGATGAAGTACACTGGTCGTTGTACCTTAAGCACATGGCCTTCTTCGGCTCGCTCCACAACAAGCGCCGCGCTGACGACCTGGGTCATGGCGGCAATGTAGAGGAGGAGCGGTTCCCCTGGTGCCAGGGCGACCAGCACCGGGGGTGAGGTCAGGAATGCTTTCAGTCGGCTGAGAGCTTCCTGTGCCTCCTGGGTCCAGCTGAAATGATCAGATTTCTTGAGCAGCTTATAGAGCGGCATTCCACGTTCGCCAAGGCGAGACACGAAACGGCTCAAGGTCGCAAGGCATCCGGTCGACCGGACCCCTTCGGGTTGTCCACCGGGCCCATCTTCATGATCGCAGAGATCTTCTCCCGATTGGCTTCGATGCCACGCTCGGAGATGATGAAGCCGAGTAGCTTTCCCTTGGAGACCCCAAAAACACACTTCTCGGGGTTGAGCTTTATACGAAACTGTCGGAGGTTCGCAAAAGTCTCCTTTAAGTCGGCGACGAGATCGTCGGCCTTCTTAGTCTTGATGACAATGTCGTCGACGTACGCCTCGATGTTACGGCCGATTTGGTCGTTGAAGTACATTTGCATACATCGCTGGTATGTAGCACCTGCGTTTTTTAGACCAAATGGCATCGTTACATAACGAACAGGCGAGCGGTGATGAAAGAAGTCGCGAGTGGTCGGACTCTTTCATCGCTATCTGGTGGTAGCCCGAGTAGGCATCCAGAAAGGACAGTGATTCACACCCTGCGGTAGAGTCGACGACTTGGTCAATGCGAGGCAATGGAAAATGGTCCTTGGGACATGCCTTGTTCAGGCTCGTGTAGTCAACACACATTCTCCATTGCCCAGACTTTTTTTTACAAGGACAGGGTTGGCTAGCCACTCGGGGTGGCGTACCTCTTTTACAAACCCTACGGCCAAAAGCTTGGCGATCTCCTCCCCTATGATCTTGCGCTTCTCCTCGTCGAAGCGGCGCAAGCGTTGGGCGACCGGCCTTGAGCCAGGTCGGATATTCAAAGAGTGCTCGGCGACTTCCCTTGGGATTCCCAGCATGTCGGAAGGCTTCCATGCGAAGACACCCCGATTGGCGCGGAGGAAGTCGACAAGCGCGCTTTCCTATTTGGCGGGGAGCGTAGCTCCGACCCGCACGGTCTTGGCCGGAACCTCGGGATCGACTGCGACCTCCTTCGTGTCCTCGGCGGACTTGAAGGATCCTGGCCCCGACTTGCTGGAGTCGGGGGTAAACTTGGAGGTTTCCCTCCAGAGGTTTTCGAGCTCGGCGGGCGCGATGAGCGTCGACGCCAGCTCGCAACTCTCGTGCTTTCGCGATTGTAGGCGATTTGAAAACGAGGCCACGGTGATCACTCCCGTGGTCCCAATCTTCTTCACTTGAGGTAAGTATAGTTGGGGACTGCCATGAACTTGGCGTAACATGGCCTCCCTATGATGGCGTGGTAGGAGCCAGGAAACCCCACGACCTCGAAGGTGAGGGTTTCGGTGTGAAAGTTGTCCGGGCTCCCAAGGTGACGGGCAGGTCGATCTGCCTGAGTGGATAGGCCTGCTGGCAAGGGATGACACCGTGGAAAGGCGCCTTTCTCGGTCGGAGACGCGAGCGAGGGATTCCCATGGCGTCGAGAGTCTAAACATACAGGATGTTGAGGCTGCTGCCGCCGTCCATGAGCACCTTGGACAGGCGCTTTGGCCCCACAACGGGGGCAACGACCAGCGGATATCTCCCTGGTTGGGGAACGTGGTCGGGATGGTCGGTCCGATCAAAGGTGATCGGTGACTCCGACCACCGCAGGTACTTGGGTACGGCGAGAGTCGCCGTATGGACCTCCCGGAAGGCGAGCTTGAGCCGCCGCTTTGTCGGCGTAGCACGCCGGCCCGCCGAAGATCATGAGGCAGCTGTCGGGTTCAGGGAACTCGGCATCCGCCTTCTTCTCCTCGGCATCTGGTGCCGAGTCCCGCTTCTTCCCCTTGCCCCGCGATGACGTGGGGGCTATGGAGAGGTAGCGCCTCAGGACTTCGCAGTCCCGGAGTTTGTGCTTGACGGGGTACCCGTGGTTCGGACACGAGCTGTCCATCAACTTCTCGAAGTGGTCGGGCGCCTGCCGCTCCTGCTGCTTGGCAGGGCGGTCGGCGGTCGTGACCACGTGGCCTTCGCGGCCTTGCTTCCCCTTCCGCTTCCGCTTGTCGGAGCGATCGGAGGGCGCCGGCGCCAGACTCGCTTAGCCTTCCCTTGTCGAAGATGGCCCCACACCTCCTCGCTAGAGCGTGATTGGTGGCGATGTCCAGAGCTCCTTGGTGGTCACAGGCTTGCACACCAGCTGTGGACGAGCTTTGGAGGTGGTGCCATAGATGAACACCCGCGGCGTCGGCGTCGCAAATGTCGGGAGCTTCGTTGCATTCTTTGGGAAAGCGCGGATGTAGTCCCGGAGAGTCTCCCTGGCTGCTTGCTGCCCTTCAGTCCCAGAGTTCCTGTGCGCTTATAAGTGCCACGAAGTTCCGACGAAGTGGTTCTTCAATCGGCCAGTTCGATGGTGTTTGCGGGCGGTACTCGAGCGAGCTCGGCCGAGTCCGCGAGTAGATGGGGAGGCATCTTGGATGATGAAAAGATCATCGATAGCTCCCTTGCAAGATGCGGCCGGTAATCTTCAACCAGACATCGGGTTTGTCGCCCATGTACTTGGTGATGTTGTGGCGCCCAAATCTGGTAGGGAAATTCGCGTCGCGGATCTCCCGACAGAACGCCCGAGGCCTAGGGCCGTCGGGGCTTGGGCTGCGGTGGTGGCGCCGGCCGCTGTCCACGGCCTGACGCGTGATGGGCCGCTTCATCTATCGCCCTCCTCCGCGCCTCGAGGTGGAGCGGACGTCGCGATTGTCGCCAGCGCCGCCGCACGAAGTGCGTGAGGCCCGGGCCGCCCAAGTTTGGCGCCGTCTTCGCCGGACCGCGGTCCCGAAGCGATGTGACGCGGCTCGGGTGGCTCGAAGAAGCCCCCGAGTGGTGGGAGGTGGAGCCTTGCATGTGCTGCACGGCAGCACGCTCCACCAACCCCCGGAGGTTCTGGTACGTGGCCTTGGCCTCCGGGTCTTCTGGCTCGGGGATGCCGCGAAGCTGCATAGCTGCTGCAGCGACATTCTGGCTGGCGTGGGGGAAGAACGGAAGACCGCTAGACCTCTCGGCCAGTTGATGTTGGACCTAGCATGCGGCGTGTCGCGCGCGCGCGGATCGTGTGGGGGCTCGGTGGTCTTTGCTCCAGTCGGCTGGGCTTGTCTAGCTTGGCCTTTCGAGCCTCCAGCTCTTCACGCTGTTGCTGAAGCTTGGCGCGGTGAGCCTGGTGGCTCTCGACGCACTAGCGCTGATACTCCGCCTCCTGCGCCTCGGTGCGCCGGGCGGCGGTTCCTGGACTTACAGGGGTTGCGGTCGGTCGATCACACGCCATGTTGCACTTTCGGCGGAGTATGACTTCGCCATGCGCGCCGTGTCGGAGCCGGAGTCGGGTTGGAGGTGTCCTCCAACAAGTCGTGGATGGAGGTCGGTGATAGCCGCCATCGCCATAAGTCTGCGAGCTCATGAAGCGTCGCCTCGCTGAGCTTATGCACGCCGCCACCGGAGGTGGCGCAATACGTCTTGAGCTCCGACATTGGGGTCGCGTGGGGCCTCAAGCGGAGGTTGCCGAGCGTCGCCTAAATGGAGTCGAGCTCTGGCGGACGCTGGTCCCGAGAGGTGACGGGGACGAGCACGAGCTCCCCGGGGGTGGCGATGAAGTCGAGGGTGCCGGCGAATCCGGCTCTCGACGCAGAATCTTGGCGTCGTGGGTGAAGAAAGCCATCAATGAAGCAAGTGGGAATCGGAGATGACAAAGATGACGCTGAAGCCCCTACCTAGCGTGCTAACTAGCCGGTGTTTCAGAAAAGCAGCAAGTAAATTTGTAAGTTAAGAGGCCGTCGTTCCTCTCCTTGAATGGTTAGACTCAGGGAGCCCAAGATGTATCTTGGTTGAATTTGAATGTCCCTACTTCGATTAGTGTGGTGGTTCTTTATTGCTTTGGGTGCAGAGGAGGCAAGACGGTGTTTACAAACGAGGGCTAAGGGCAGGCCTTGAGCGCCTCGTCCGAGTGGGAGAGATGAGAGTTGTATGCTCGTGAGTGCTCTGAAGTATTTGGTCTGCTCGTGTATACTCAGGAGTGCTGGGCAGCTTCGATGTGCTCCGATCCCCCTCCCTGAGGGTCCTGCCTCCCCTTATATAGGTTGAGGGGGCAGGTTACACGGGAGTTTGGAAAAGAAAAGTAGGGGTGTGCTACGCCGGAGTCCTGTCTTGGTCTGGTGATTGCGAGTTCTGTTCATCCCATGCCTGGGTTGGTAGACACAGTGAGTGGCGTCCCGTTAGGAAGGGGCGCACCTGCCCTCTGTCGCCTTGTCGAATCTTGATCTTGAATTCGCCAGCCTCGATGTCGCCTCGGGAGGGAGCGCGTCTCTCCACTGTGCATGACAGGGTGAAGGGACCGACGCTTGACTTTGGCGGCCCCCTGGCCACCTTAGGAAGGAGTCACCTGCCCCAGCATGGCCGTCGTGTCCACGGGGCAGGCGACCAGCTCGAGGTCGACTGGCGACATGGCAGAGGTCGCTGGGTCGGAGCTCGTTGGGACCCCGGCCTGAGGCCAAGTCGGGGCCTGCGGGGCGCCCGACCTGAGGACAGGTCGGAGCCTGCGAGAGTGCCCGACTTGAGGCCAGGTCGGAGCCTGCGGGGGCGCCCGACCTAAGGCCAAGTCGGAGCGCCCCTGGTGGGCTTGATCGAGACCGAGGATCCTTTGTGACCCAATGAGGCCTTCGGCCAGAGCTGAGCCTAAGACGGCCTATTTGGTGTTCCGGCCTGCTGGGGGTACCCCTGGTATGAGTATTCGTCAGGTATCTATGGGTTAAAACATTATGCCTATTTTAAAATTCAACATCAGTAGAAAACCCAAATGCATCTCTTATAAACCTGAACTATTAGAAAACATAGTAAAAGACTTCATCTCGCCCTTTTTCAATAATATAACATTCATATTTCTTAGTGATTAAGTACTTGTTGTAAAGAAAATCATGATATAGTTATCTTATGCCCTTTAATATGTATTAGTATATTTGTTGATTTTGGAACCGACTCATATTCTTGTTATAAAATTATTAATAAGTACCATAGTTTTATGATTTGTTTAGGGCGATTTATATTGCATACATAAATTATTTTTTTATTTTTAATACTGAAAACACAATAAATGATAGCTTACACGATAGCTAGCAATAGGTGTTGTAGCTTTTTTGAGACTTTGCCATGAAGCCGAAAATTGGTGTTTTAGGCCCTGTTTGGAGGGTTGTAGTTAGGCTAAAAACTGTTTTTGGCTTGTGAGGCTATAAAACACTGTAGATTTTCTTAAGAGGCTATTTAGCAAACTGGCTTTTTGTTGGCTGCTGTATCTATGCAAAAGGGAGGAGGCAGCAACTGAGCGGGTGACCAGGAGGGGAGGAGGAGGCAATCAGGCGGCAGGGCCTAAGGCCAGGTGGGCAACTAGGCAGTGAGGCTTTGAGAGCAGGCAAATGACTGGGAGGAGAGAAGGCGGCGCCCGGACGGGGAGGAGATGGTGACTAGGCGGTGAGGTTCTGAGACCAGGAGAGCTACCGAGAGGGGAGAATGTGACGATCGGGCGGGCGATCCAGAAAGGAGTAAGTGACAAGATCAAGAGGCGCTCGGCATAAAGCTGTGAAGCTAGGGGTGGAAAAAAAACTCGAAACTCACGAGTTTAACAAGCACTCAAAAACTCGACTCGATTTGACTCGAACTTATTCCTTAACGAGTCGAGTTGAGTTGGGTTTTGAACTCATTAAAGTAACGAGTTAAACGAGCGAGTTAATGAGCTTAATGAGTCAGGAAAAAAACACCATAAGTTTATAACCTTAATCCCGTTCCTTCAACCTTCAGACCTGATTCTTTTTTTCCATTTCACATCCACAATTCTCCAATTTCCAGCTTGGCTGTGCCTCCATCCTCGCCCTTGCTTCCGACACCTTCGCCGCTGCTGTGCTCCTCTCCTCCACCGACAAGCATCGTAACGAGCTAACTCGAGTCAACTCGAATTTTTAACTAGTCGAGCCGAGTTGAGCTTTTAGCTCGTTAAGAAAACGAGTCGAGTCGAGTTAGCTCGTTATTTTAACGAGTTTAACGAGTTGAGTCGAGTTGGCTTGATATTCAACCCTATGTGAAACCATAGCTATAAAACATCGGAATGACTTCAGCTCGGACGTCCGATATTTTCGGACGTGTTGCAACATTTTTCTCTACGTATGCAACATTTTTTTCCAACATGTGCAATATTTTCCCTCGACAATAGTAGAAATACGGTACAGTAAACGGATATTGCACATATTGAAAAAAATATTACAAGCATTAAAAAAATATTATAAAAGATATCCGATAAAATAAACAGTGATCGAATATCCGATGGCTAGTAAACGCTACAAAACATCTCCCTAACAGTACAACTTAACTGTGCAGCCGGCCTATTTGAGGTCCTACGGCCCACAGTCCCCATACAGGCATTAAAATCTTGACGGAGATGGATATCAATCAGACGGCTAAAAAGTTTTGAGTACTCTACTCGATTTGCCCTAGACACCCGAACAAAAAAAAAACAAAAACAAAAACAAAAGGCTGTGCGGGCTCGCGTCATGGCGGCCGATGGTTCGGAGCTTGGCTCCCCGGCAACGACGCCGGCCCCGATGGCGAAGCGGCGAAAGATCGAACCACCGAGGAGGTACGAGTTCTCGTGTTCTCTCGGATTCTTGCTAGCCTGTCATGTTTGTTGTGATTTCTTCATGCTTCGAATCATCCAATTTGGTGGATGTTATGCCTGATTTCTCACGATGCGTGATGCCCTGTGCTTAGATTGCAACGGTTCCTTCTACGTTAGTGGAGTTGGCCGTGCCAGTCGTGGGGTTTGTCTACAAGTGTAGGGTTCGTTTAGGTAAAGATTCCAGCCTAGGTGATCTTGTGAGCATCTCTATACGTTAGGTTTTGGTGTTCTTTGAAAGGCGCTTTGGAATGTGGCAATGTGCTTGTTTATCTATATTTCGGCAAAAGGCTCGATATTCCCCTGGAACCTTGTTGATTGAGGCGAATCTTGAGGCCTTTTGCATTTCTGCCCTAGAGATGTAATTTTCAGCCAACATTCTTGTCTCGTTGGTATATGGTATCGAGGCAAAATGTGAAGAAGAATGCCTACTTCACTTTGCTGATTATCTCTGGTGTAACACGCATGGTCCCGACCGGTGAATCCTTTGGGGCGCATGATCCTGAAGATTCAACTGTGCCGTGCGCGTATGTCTGCTTGCTACGCTGTTTTGTTGCCAAATAATGGCAAGTTCTTATCTTTCTTTGTTCATGGTTACGTTGATCCAACTCCAACCATGGACTTCAGTATAGCTCATAAACGAATATATAGTTCAGTCAATTTAATGTTCTAGAGATCCTTTGTGGACAGCTGTGACAAGCTAATAGGTTTGTGCTTCTTCATTAGTCATTACCACCATTAAATCATTGAACCAAACTAGCTAATCTCTTGGTTAACTTTATACTGGGTGTCTATATTTGATAGTGTCAGGTCATGATATTAACAACCTGAATGCACCGGAAAGACACATCTTAACTTGCCTGAATTGAGAATAACACCAACCATGTACTGGTTGATGACTTGATGCAGTGACAGTAGCGAGTAAATTACCTATTGTATATTACAGGCAACTGCGCATTTGAGGTCCCTACTCCCTAATGTTCTTTTTTCTTATTTCGTAGTCACCTTGCACTACTACTAGTAGCAGTCATTTTCTTGCCAATGACTCCATTTACCATGTTCTGCTGCTTATTGTAATATATCTCAAAACTACTTTCCTGTCTTGACAAGAATTTACATTGTGCTCTGGAACACAGGAACAGACCTTCTCAAGTTGCTCCGGATAAGGACAAGGTGGCAGCATCATCCAATTCATCGCTATTCCCTGACACAGTCGATTGGCAGTGGACACCTTCTCTGCTGTTTATTGATTTATCCAGTTCTCCTAACATCCTTTCTTCGATGTGAACACCACTTTTGCAGGTTTCAGGTACACTGCCAGCTAGAGTGGATCTGAATAAAGTTAGAGAGGCAAAGAGATTTGCTGTCTTTCAAGCACAGTGCGAGGGATGCCTTGGAAGCTATAAAAGCTTTGATTCTCTGTTTGGAAATTATCTTGTCCCTGTTATCCCAAGCGATGACTTCTTCCAGCAAATTGCGCAGAAGTGAACTGACAACTTGTACGGCTGTGAGCCTCTGAATCACTAGGAGGATTCTGCTCTGAACTGCATTTGTGCTACTCGCTACTCTGGGCGATTCGGATACGATCGGCACTGGGGTGGGGTCGCATGATTCGCAACGTACGGTCTAGATCAGTCCACACCACCCCCATCACACGAAAACCCTAGCCTTCCTCAGCCTCGAGCCCCATGCGCCCTTGCCCTTGCGCTCACAACCACGCCTGCCTCCTCCGCTCGTTGGCTCGATCAGCCCCTTGCGCTTCTCATAGTTGTTGGCGCTGCCACCTAACCTCTCTTCTCGTCACCACACACCCTTCCTCTTTCCCTTTCTCCTTCACTTGGGCGTCTCCGCTGCTCTTGGCCAAGTCCGCACTGTTTCCCTTTGACCCCATCCCTCTGTCCCGCTTTCCTTCACCTAGGGGAGCCACATTTGCCCCTAGCCAAGTTTGCATGGCTGCCGCTTCGTTGATATCCATCTAGGATTAGGGGTTGTGGAAGACGATTGAGGCGAAGGGGATGGCGACGGTAATGGTAGCACCGACAGCGAAAAGTCCTCTACCGAGCCCCATACTGTACTTGCTCAGCTTGGTCTCTCCCCGCCTATCGAGACTCAACCTTGCCTTCGCCTTCTCCCTATCGTCACTAGCACCGTCGGCGAACCTTTCCCTTCCCTACGGCCTTGAACCGGGGGACAAAAGTGATGCAGAAGGTCGAGGCTGTGGGAAGGGAGAGGTTCCTTCTCTCTATTTCTCCTATTCTTCGTCAATTTGGGAATGGCAGCATGCAGTAGGGTTGTCGGGTTCATGAGTTTGTCACTCGGAACAGCGGCGTGGCGACCGGTGACACGAAGAAGGTGTTGCAACACCATCTAGGTTGGTGCTCAGCGGCATGCAGTGGCTGGTTGGTGTTGTCGTGGCCGGTTGTGGTCCAATGGTTCTTTCGGAGCTCCACAGTGAGTTCTTCCCTCATTCCCTTTCTTTGTTTCTCTCATTCTCTGTCAATTTGGGCTATAATTTCTTCATCCCTCCGTCTCTAGTGTTGAGCGTGTGTGATGCACGGATCTTGTCATTGATAGGCATGGGTTGACGACAAAGCAATTTCAAATTTGCGGGTCGACATTCCACTCCTGTCCATGACTACAGTTTGAGCATTGCCTCCCCACTCGGACCCACGGGGCGGGGGGAGGCTCTAGCCTCCCTATAGCCGGTCACTAGAACTCATGTTGTATCGCGGTTTCCTCGTTGTATTGTGAATTGATGCAATTTTTGTCTCCCTGTTTGATGTTGTAATTTAATATTAAAATATGTTACCTTGCTTTCTTTGTTAGCTATCCTAGAATTGCTAAGTGGCACATCCTTAAGTTGTTTGATGAAATGCCTATGGACATAATTGACATATATATCACATGTGTAAAGCTAGTTACTTGAATACAGAAAAAATTCATGGCACCAGCTCAAGAGGAGGCATATGTGAGGGATCTAAGGGTTTGTAAGATTGCAAGAACCTTGCCTCGGTTGCTTGTTGGTCTTTGCATTTAGTGCGGCGCAATTTATAGGATTTTAGCTAGATCAACTTACGCAATGGTAGTACTAGTTCTTCACCGATCACTTCCTTAACTCATTAGCCTCCTCTATTTTCGTTATGGGTCTGCCGCTGCCCTCAGTTTGTACACCCATGGTTCTCTCAGGCAAGGCTAGCGCACACATGTGTTTCAGTTCAATTTTTTGTGCAAAAAATTGCATTCCTCTTATATCTTGTTTGTGTATGTGGCATTTTTAGGTTGGAAGTGCTTCAAATTGGAATGAGAGGATCTACTGGAGCTTGCATGCAGGTACTTAGTAAAACATTGTTTGACAAGTTTAATCGCTTTAGTTCATTTTTTTGGCTAACCCTTATTGATGTGTAAACTATATCAAGAGAAAAATTCAGTTCCATGGTCTAAGAAGATATAGATACATATATCATGTCTGCAATGGCATACTAGCCATGTATTTACTATTTAGAATTCTACCAATTTTGCATTCACAGATCAATTTAATTGCTTATGCTTATGCATTTCTCATGTGACCTACTTTGTCTATTATGCTTCTAGGAGTAGCAAATGAAAACCATGCGTGCACTAAATAGCATGACATATTTCTTTTGCATAGATGAAAACCATTTTCCCCATTGCTTCATCGGTATCTGCAGCAGAGAAGAGATGGTCAAATGGATCCGTGTATTGCACTATTGCCTATCTATTTTTGGTTGCCTTTAGGGAAGGCATTGTTTCTCCCAAAGTTCATCTTTATTTGTTTTCCCATTTTGTTTGCAAACCTATATAAATTTTCAGAGTCTAAACTAACAGTCCATAGATATTTCACTAGAGGTACTTTTCTTGTCCTAGAGAACAAGTATTAATATATTTTCCTAGTCATTTCATTTTCTTTCTTACTAAAGTACTTTGTATCTTATTTCCCCCCTATTTTATTACGTGGGCTGTTTTCTGCAAAACAAAAATGTCATATCGTTTCTATTGCCACCTCTCTTTCAGTGTGCAGTGAAAACATGCTCTTTAGGTCTATTTAGTCCAGATAATCAAAACAAGTAGTGTGCTTTAATGTGCTATAGTTTGCTATAAATGAATATATTTTCTTATCTATTTATGTGCCTTCATCTAAATTTCAGGTTGCTAGCTGTTGGTCTCTTCTTGTGTGAAGCACCATATCTCAAAATTGAAGTCTAAGTGCCAAGATCAAATAAGCCGGCTGTCTTCAGGTTAGTCCTGCTTGAAAATTCCAACCTTCTCACATGCCTACACGTTGTCTTTTGCTACTATGGTTTCAGCTGGTTTATTCTTTATTTCAGTCTTCCTTTGTATTCCTTTGGTGTGGCATCAAGTAGAGCATAATAATGGAAAATGTACAAGAAGATGATGCGTTGTACTGTTCTTTAACATGTTTCTGAAGAAATACCCTTTCTTTACCTTATATATTCCCATTTGTTTAGGAGTCAAACGGTTTGACAGCCTTCCAAGAAATACAAAGAGAATATATGATGGAGATTGAAGCCATGGTACATGGACCTGAATGGATACTTTCAGTAGCATCTTTTTTTTTTCCCAAGTGGTTTCAGCTTTGGGGCTCTAGTCTAGAACCAGCCCTTTCTTTCAGGTGGTACCATCAAAACATTGAAATATCGATGCAAAATTACTTAATATTATCCTCAGAAGTTTTACATCATGTTTAATAAGACATGATAATACATGCTTGTGATTGGTGGCAGACAGTATGTTGCAAAATTACTTAGGTTGGCATAATTTTCTTTCGTAAAAATTCTGCATGCTTATTAGTTTTTTTTTAAATTTAAATTGCTATTGTTACAATATATTTGATGGCTGGGCATCATGCTAGATTAACTGTTCAAAATGATTCTTGTCAGCACTCAGGAGTAGACGACAATAAGATAGTTTGGGTTATTCCAATGATATGTTTCCTGGTTATTACTGATGACTTTGGTCTAAAGTAAGAAGTCATCTGTGCACTGCACTTCATCTCTGGACAGGATGGCTTTTACCGTACTGTTCATGTTCCATAGCTACGCAATTCTAGACTCCTAGACCCATGCAGGTCGAACATCTTCATGTTTATTGTACTTCACTTCGTTTAATAGTACTAGCTGCTTACTCGATATCCCTCTGTAATCTTCAGATCTCTGGGTTGGTATGGCAACAATTAGTACTGTCTATTCCGGTTTCTCATGCTACTTACCGATTTGATCATATAGCTATGTAATGGCACATATATACAAATTAACCAGGCTTCCTACATACCACACATAAAAACAGTTTTGCACAAAAGCGCGGTATGCCTTAGCTACAATTGTACTACACACAATGCATACCGTCTGAGCGTACTTGCGACGCATCCACCCTATCTTGCAGTGAGGATTCAAATTTCGTTCTCTGGATGACCGAAATTTGAAAATTTGATATTTTGGACAAATATTGGTTTAAATTTAAAACCAAAATTTAAATCCTGTCCGTTTGCAATCGAAAAAACCTGAAATTCGGTCAAAAATCCAAAATTTTGGATGAATTGTTGAAATTCTGGCGAAATTCAACTGAACAAAAAATAGTTTAAATGATGTCAAAAAATATTGAAATTTTTTTTGGAGGCTCCTAACACGTAAGTGATGTTCCTATAAAAATTTTAGATGATTATCAAGTCTAAGGAATTTTTAAATTTGGTTTAAATATTTCAGATGATTATCAAGTCTCAGGAATTTTTAAATATATTCAGGGAATTTCTAAACAGTTAATATTTTCAGGGAGGAAACCAAGTTGCATGTTCTGTATTAAATACTCCTACCTTGTGAGATCTCCACACTAGCAAAAGGTAAAATACTACCTTGTACAATGGTGGAAGAGCTTTGCATTGTGGCGGGCATTTCTTAGCGCCACCTTTCCTTTATTTCTAGTGGGAATTTTCAAAGGCTTTGCTGCCTCCAGGCCCCCGAGGGAATGTATATCCGGAAGCGATCATTTTATTCTTGTCCTCTCCCATCACCTAAAACGTCTTTTCAATTATTGATAGGTTTCTTTCTATATCTTCTCTCCTCTCAGCTAATGCAACAAATATCTTAAATTTGTTCGTACTCCTTCACTTTAGAAATACAATTCACTTTAGAAATACAAGATCTATAATTTTAATGGCCTTGTTTTAGAAATATAAGATTTAAGTGTAGATATAATTAGGCTTTTTCTACTATACACCTATTTATTATCTCTTAACCATATGCATCTATTTATTACCATCCACATAAAGTATTACTATATCTTATCTTCCAAGACAACTAAGTGGAGTATTGAAGTCGTTTTCTTTTTTACATTTGTTAATTTTGTTATAATCTTAATCCTTACATAAAATCAGAAACAAGTCTTACATTTTTGAACGGATGGAGCAAGCGAGTAGCACTCTGGAACCCAAATCTCCATGTGTAACTCGCCCGATGCAATGTCCATGATCTCGTGCTCCAATTTTTTGTCGGTCAACTAACCAGTTGCCGCTGGAGCAGTGGACCATACAAGCAGTCAAGGAGGATAGGCTGTACTCTTTTGTGCCATATCCATTGCTATAGGACTCAAAACTTCCTCCTGTTCATTAAAGACTGTTAGTTAGTATCTTATCCTGGAGACCATAGCACGTTGTGTGTGAGCTGTGAAAGCTGCGTGACAGAGACTCTGTACCAAGGGCAAGCGTGCAAGTATGCGACCAATCATAGAACCAATCTTTTTCTTTTTTTTTTACTGCCATGGAACCAATCTTAAAGCTGGGGAGAAGGCGTGATGTGAGCGTTTCCTCAACTCTGGTTTGCGGCGACGCATGCCATCCGTCCGTCGGCCACCCACGTGCGCTGTTGTTCTTCGAATCTTTTTTTATTTAATATTTATTTTAAATCTTTTTTTCAAAACTAATCATCGGAAAATTTTTTTTACAAAAATAGGCATCCGTCGTCCGGATATGGGGCGATTGTCCCATATCCGAGCGATAGGGACCTGAATGTAAAATTTTTTACCTATATTCAGACGTTAGTCACGTTAAGGATCTGAATGTAAAAAACGCTATAAAATTCAGATATCTATCGCCCTATACTCGGGCGATAGGTACCTGAATGTAAAATTGTTTATGGTGATTTTTATATTTAGGTCCCTAACATGACTAACGTCTGAATATAGGTAAAAAATTTTACATTCAAGTCTGTATCGCTCCCATATCTAAGCGACGAATACCTATTTTTGCAAAAAAAAATTCCGTTGATTAGTTTTGAAAAAAAATTAAAATAAATATTAAATAAAAAAATTCGTTGTTCTTCGCTCTTTCGGCCCGCGAGGAAAGGCGGGGGCCATGTGTCGGTGGCTGTTATGCTGCTGCTACTGTGGACGCCGACACCGTTGGTCCCACTCCGAGCGCGAGTTGGGACTCCGCCCTGCACGCATCTCCAGGCAGGTCTGGCCAGGACAGCCGATCTTGTCTCGACACGCGTGAACATGAGCTCATCCTTACATCAGCTCGCTCCGCGGGGTGGCCCTCCCACGCACGTGACTCTCGTATCGTAATTCGTAATCTTCCCACTTTTCCCCTCTCCTCGCACCTGCTTAGCTATGGGCACTCGTGACGGCTGAACGGACCGAGGCTATCTTAGCTTATTCTTTTATATATTGGTGGTAGTTTTGTTTTATATAAAAGAGTGGAAAAAAAGAGAAAAGAAGAGCTAACTTTTATTTAGTAGTAAGTATTGTACGGGAGTATATGTAGATTAGTTATATGCAAGAGAGAAGAGATAGTTAGGATATGTTTGGTTGCTTGTATCAAGTGGTACATGTATAAAATGGTTCAAAAAAAATGTTATTTATATGTTTGGTTGTTTGAATGGAACTATCCCGTCCTGGACGGTGTCATACAAATTTGAGGAATATTCTCTATAGATGCTAAACTATTCTATTCACCCAAAACAATAGAACCAAATGGTATAGTACTATCTCATTCTATTCAACCTCATCCTACCGACCAAACACACTCTTAATGCACGACATCTAGAGCCATCCTTTAAAGATAGCTAGGGGGTGAAAATGGGTCGGATACGGACGGATATTGCTCATCTCATATCCTAACCCATATTTTTTTTCTCAGATTCGGAATTGGATACGGGTGTTGGCGTATTTCGCCGGACAAGACCCCGTCAACGGACAGGGTTTGACTACTCTCAGGATGGAAGATAGGGTTCGGTAAAGGGTGTCTTTGTGGCTGGAAACCCTAATGACTCTCGCACGAGGGATCCTAGGGATCAACAGATCAATGAACGCAGTTATGTACCCAGGTTCAGGGCCCCAGCGCGGGTAATAACCCTACGTCCTGCTAAGTCTTTGTTGAAAAAATATGGAGACAATTACAATAGTTCTTCTGGCCTCGAGCTTGGATGAGTCCTCTGGATCCTTCCCCCCCTCTCTTCTCATGCACCAGAGTGCCTTTATATAGACGGGGTTGGGCCGGACAGGTGAGAAGGTGACCTCATACTGATCTATAACTCATTAATTACACCCATCATTGCGGTCTTATCACACCAGCCCACGACTCCTTTATTACACCTGTCACTATAGCTTTGTCCTTCAAACCCTATTTAATGCCGCTGTATGGCTTTGTCCGGTCCGCTCGGGAAGTGACACTCCTGCGACGGGTTTGATGAGAGACGTCAGAGGGATGGGCCGTTGTTGTGTCGATAGTAGAATTCTTCACAATTAATGGTCCTAACACATCGTGTCAGGGGAAGGAGATTTCGAGGCGAAGCCTTCTCCTCATTCCTTTGGTTACCTTCGTGGCCTAACGAGTGGGGCCCGATCGCCCGCCTGCTCGCTAGGCCGCCGCGGAGGTCGCAGCCTAGCGAGTAGGGCCTAATCGTCAACTTGCTCGTCAGGCCGCCACATAAGCCGACGCCGACGGCAGGCTTGAGCGCCCACCGCCTCGCCGCATCGCCACGTGGGCTTCGCGCTCGTGAAGCGTGGCATGACCGCCCACTTTGCCGCCAAAGCCGCCAGTGGGTTAGTCCACTTCTTGGGCCCACTAATCTGCGGCGGAGAGGGTACCCCGGTGCAAAGTACACCGACAACGGGCTAGCCGGATACGGATTTGGGTTATTCGGGATACGAATATGGGACGGATATGTGACGGATTCGGGTTAGAAATGGATAAAGATATACGGATAATACACGTATATATAGAGTAATATATATTGAATTAAAACCATACGAATACATGACTATAGTAACAAATTATATATCAATCAAACTCAATAAACGTCGTAGAAAGAATATGTTACTTAAGGATCAATAAAACCAACTAATTGTTAATATAAATAGGCTGATCTGGAAAAAATATGATGAAAATGGGCTAGGCCTTGCTGATATCCGAATAGAAAAAATTCGAATATCCGATCCGATATCCGAATAGGAAAAATCCGGATATCCGAATATCCGAATCACGTCCTGTATTTACCGAATATTGGATGCTCTGGATCTGATCCTGAATCCGAATTCAAGTATCCGGATCCGGTCTCGGATCTGACCAGATAGTAAAATCCGGTCCTATATCATGATGCGGTCCCGGATCAGACGAGAATAATCTTTAGTGCTTATTTTAGATGATATAGATAAGAGATAGAATAATTAATTGGCTTTATTATTGTAATGTCCTCGGTAGTTTTTACTCGAATTAGTCCTTTTAGAATCGGATCTATCGATCCAACCAACATACGGTCTTATCATCCAACAGTATGCTGTTGCAGTGAAAAGATAGTTTAGCAGTATTTTCAGAAGGTATGAGCAATTATTTTTTAATCCACAGTTTATACACAAACTGCTTAATTATAGTCTCAACGGAACTACGTGAAATCTCAATTCATGGTGGCAATACTATTGATGATACTAGATGAGTGAGTGTTTAGGTAAGCGTGTAGTAACAACCGTCCCAATTATTTTGTACAACAACTTGATACTTACATGAATATTAATAGTTGGTTTGATAATAACAATCACCTCACATATCTTGGTATCAAACTTTTCACTTAGTACTAATTTTTTGGTTTCCTAGAAAATGTTAATACTTGCATCAGAATGAAGCTCTCCCCTCCCTTCCACCCCACCAAAAGACTGACGTGGCATGACCTTAGGGCATATCTAATGGTACTAGTTATAAGAAATGTCCATATTATCTATAGATAGCATATAGATAACCTCTCCAATAGATTAGCTATAGCATTGTCTATAAAATTAAATATTGGCCCACATGTAATAGATAATAAGTGCCTTGGAATCGCTTATAAGCGACTATACATTAGTATTTGATACATATCTCTCTCCTCATTTTTTCTCTTTCACCTAAGTAAAATACTGAGAAGGCACGCTTATAAGTAGTTGAAGTGACATCATTAGAGATGCCCTTAACTAACTAATGGAAGTACCCCCAATCACTCCTGTCGGCTGATCGGTGGGCCTCACTGCCGAAGTTCTGACAGATTAGCCAGTCACGTACCTGCCACTGATTATTTTTAGTGCACAAATGCAATGGGAGCCAATACAGATGGGTATTGCTCGTGCCATATCATATTATGTATTTTTTTCTCTCAAAGTCACAGTCACACATGAACAATGCCAAGTACTCTTTTTTTTTTCCATATTCGCTCCCCAAGCCTTCGGTCGGGACATTAGACAATAAAGATGTAATCATAATGGATATGGATGGATATCATCTATCATGTATCTTATTTCGTATTTTTACTTAGATTCAGAGTAGGACACTAACAGCACTAGATAACTGTTTCTCTTCCAAATTTAATCAGTGCCGAACTTTTAATCACTTAAAAATTATCCACTCCATTTGCATCTGCTGCAGCTTTTAGCACCACGAACCTCGTAAAGTCGTCATATTACAGAGCATCCCATATTAAAGTCGTCCCACTCCCACCGTCGCACGCTTGCGCAAGCCGAGAAAGAGTAGCAGAGTGGAGAGAGAGAGAGGCTGTAGTGGCGTAGCACTAGCACCTGATCCGGAAGCCGAACTGGTCTGGGGTTCGGGCTCGCGGCTCGATTGAGAGTCTAGGGTTCGGTTGGAGGGCGAGCCCGGGTGCGATGGGGAAGGCGGCTGTCGTGGGGACGGCGGTGGTGGTGTGCGCCGCGGCCGCTGCGGCGGTGGGGGTGGCGGTGGTGGTGTCGCGGAGGAGGAGGAGGAGGCGGGATGCGGAGGCGGAGAGGCGGAGGAAGGCGGCCTCCTTGATCGAGGAGGTGGAGCAGAGGTTCTCCACGCCGACGGCGCTGCTGCGCGACATCGCGGATGCCATGGTGGAGGAGATGGAGCGCGGGCTACGCGCCGACCTCCACGCCCCGCTAAAGATGGTCATAAGCTACGTCGACAACCTCCCCACTGGGTAAGGCCTCCTCTGCTTCTGTGATTTTCCCGTCCTTTGGTGTGTGACCCGAGTGGACGTTTGTTCTTTGTCTTGGGGATGAATTGGTTGGAAATTTGCGAATTTTCGGGTGGCTTGTTGAGGTGTGGATTCGGCACAAATGTAGCATTGTTCTAATGTTGAGGTGGAGGTGTGTCGTGATCTTGGGAACACCGTGCCTTGAGCTGGTTTGCGCAAAATTGTGGGAAAGGTTGGGTGGTTTTATTTGATCTTGCTATGGTCCTTAACTCCTTTTTTATTCTGGAAGAAGGATGATACCTTTTTTTTTCCCGTATGTGTATTTTTGTTTTCCCTATGTGATATGTTTTCCGTTTGACTTGACGCCTCAATTCCATCTTAAACGATCTAGGATGTCTGCATAAAGAAACACGGTGTGGGTCATGACATCAGGAGTAAAATAAGATTTTTTTACATGCTTTTCAATATAGCGTTTGGTCTGCAATTTTTGTTTTGAATGCAGGTTTCTCACTGTTAGTGGTAGGGGTTTGGATGTTTCTCATAGATGATAGATCAACCCATACTTCTGTAATTTGTGGCCACTGTATATGTCTATTCACATGTCCTCTCTAGTTCCTTAATAAATGAACCATTTGTATACATGTCGGGCTTACCTTCAAGATTATGGCGCTATTGTATTGTTTGTACACCGCCTTTTTTTTAATTTTCTGGTATGGTAAAATTGTTATATGACCAGTTTCCAAATAGAAAGTTTGACTGAATGTTTTTCAAACCTTTGAACAATATTATTTTCTACTACAACAACAACCAAGTGTTTTGTCCCAAACAAGTTGGGGTAGACTAGGAAAAAAACCCAATTAAAATTAATTAAACACCTAAAATTTCGATCTTGGGTCATGGTTCCAATACGAGAATCACTAACTTCTATGCACACCTATCCAACGCCAAATCTTTAGAAACGTCCCAATCCCTCAAGTCTCTTTTAATTGCTTCTTCCACGCTAGTCTCAATTGATCTCTATCTTTTCTTTTATTTTCGAGATGATTTAAAATCCCATTATGCACCGGTGCCTCAGGAGGCCTCCGTTGGAGATGTTCAAACCATCTCAGACGATTTTGGATAAACTTTTTTTCAATTGGTGCTACCCAACCCTATCACATATATCATTATTGCGGATTCGATCTCACTTTGTATGACCATAGATCCACCGTAACATCCACATCTCTGTTATGCTCATCTTCTGTAAATGTTGTCTTTTTGTCGTCCAACATGTTGCTCCATACAACATCGTAGATCTAATCGCTATCCTATAGAATTTACCCTTAACTTTTGAGGGTCTTTTTTTTATCGCATAGGACACCCGATGCTTGGTGCTATTTCAACCACTCTGCTCGTATCCTATGGCTCACATCTTCATCAATATCGCAGTCACTTTGTAGCATTGATCCCAAATATGAAAAAGTTTTCTTCCTGAGCACTACCTTTTCATCCAGACTAACATCTCTATCATTTGCCATAGTATCGCTGAAAGCACACCTTATATACTTAGTTTTTGTTCTACTAAGTTTAAAACCCTTTGATTCTAAAGTCTTCCTTCATAACTTAATTCTATCAACAAATGGTTCGAGACTTAAAACAGTTTCAGCCATGAGTTTGTTAACTGTATACACGTGTCTGAGAATGAAACATGTCTTATCACTTTATGAAATCTATTTATGTTGTTTCCTCCACTAATATTTTGCTGTTTACTGATTTCCACTTATGTAGGGATGAGCATGGATTATTTTATGCACTGGATCTTGGTGGGACCAACTTCCGTGTTATACGGGTTCAGCTTGCAGGAAGGGAGAAGCGTGTTGTCATGCAACAGTATGAGGAGGTGTCCATTCCACCTCATCTGATGGTTGGGACTTCCACGGTAAATGCTTTCAATTGCTCGTCAAGTCTCCTGCATTACCAAAATTTTCTTGCATGCTTTACTCACATTCACAAAACATGAGTACAGGAACTGTTTGATTTCATTGCGGCTGAGTTGGAAAATTTTGTCAAGACTGAAGGAGAAGATTTCCACTTGCCAGAGGGCAGGCAGCGAGAATTGGGTTTCACCTTTTCTTTCCCAGTGAACCAAACATCAATATCATCAGGCACTCTCATTAAGTGGACAAAGGGATTTTCCATCAATGGCACGGTAAAAATCAATGACATTAGTTCATACTTCACTGACTAAATTATATACTAATATTTCTATCACCTTGATGAGGCTTGATCAGAAACCCAATTTCTTACCAACAAATGAGTCTCCCTATGCAATTTCCTTGATTATATTAAACTTACCACATTTCATTCCTGACAACAATCATTAAGTGGATGAAGGACTAGCTTTCAGTGATATCATTCTGCGTTCTTTTGACTTCTGGGAACTCACTGACAAGTGGCGAACCGCTGTCCTGCATTACTCCTTCATGATATTAGAATTGTTTTTAGTGGAAAATGAAATATTAGTATGAACAGTTTTTGTTTTTATTTTGAACATGTGTAGATTATATGTCATACATATATTTTAGCTTTACCTAAACTAGGATCCATGTTTCTTAGAATCTGTGGTATTTGTGTCAATTGCCAAATATAATTAGCCATAAATCCCGTGCAATTGCGTGGCTAGATGCTACAATCCATGACTTTATATTTAAAAGTAGAGTTGCATTTGTTATGCAACTCTAAAATATATAGATGAGAGTAGATTTGTATTTATTTTATAGTTGTAATAGCCCTAATAACTATATTTGATTAATCCGCACTGTTATAATGTGGACCTGCCAAAATAAGCGGTGTAAATCTTTCTCTTTTTCCTTCTGTTAAAATGGAATTTCTAGCCTCTCTGAGCAAACACTGCGGCAACTTTTAACATTGTCTATAATAACAAATGACCACAGTGTTGATTTGGATTATTGATTGCTGTGAGCTCAGGTCGGGGAAGATGTTGTTTCTGAATTGAGCAGGGCTATGGAGAGGCAGGGTCTTGATATGAAAGTTACAGCTCTGGTAAGTAAGTTCATTTGTTTGTTAAATTAGGAGAGCAAAGGTTGGACAAGTGTTGTATTGGCAAATACTTTCAATGTTATGTAAAACTGACAACTAACTTTTCTTTTGTAGGTTAATGACACTGTAGGCACATTGGCTGGTGGGAGATATGTTGATAATGATGTTGTTGCTGCTGTAATATTGGGTACTGGCACAAATGCAGCATACGTGGAGCATGCAAATGCAATTCCAAAATGGAATGGGCTGCTACCTAGATCAGGAAATATGGTTAGTGTCTGGCTTCCATTGTATGTCTTTGGTCCTTGTTTAATTGTTTACATCCACTGCAACTGTTGTGTTGCACGATATTCACAACAGTTAATAATATACCATTTGGATTGTTGGTATGCTGCAGGTAATCAACATGGAATGGGGAAACTTCAAGTCAGATAAGCTTCCTTGTTCAGAATACGATAGTGCCTTGGATTTTGAAAGTTTGAACCCTGGCGAGCAGGTATTGTTTATTTAACCCGCTTATTCCCAACTATATGTGGGTGTGTGAAAAAGAAATTGTCTTCTTTTCCTCAGATATATGAAAAGATGATTTCTGGCATGTATCTTGGAGAGATTGTACGAAGAATCTTGCTGAAGCTGGCTCATGATGCTTTGTTGTTTGGGGATGTTGTTCCTCCAAAATTGGAGCAACTTTTTGTGCTGAGGTGCACTTTCATGTTCCATCTCAGTCATCTAGTTTTTCTTGTATTAGTAGTAATTAAGAGACAATAAGAAGGCGGAAAGCTCATGTAGCCAACAGAAGCTTTTTTAAGGAAGTTCTGATTGTGCTATTGCAGGACACCGGATATGTCAGCGATGCATCATGACACCTCACATGATCTCAAACACCTGGGGTTAAGCTGAAGGATATTCTGGGGGTATGTTGATGTTCAAAAGATGATACTGTTAAATCTAATCTTAAGAACCACGTATTCCTTACGTTTATGTTTGAACTTGTATTTAGGTTGCTGATACATCCCTGGAAGCAAGATACATTACTCTTCACATCTGCGACCTTGTCGCAGAGAGAGGTGCACGCTTGGCAGCTGCTGGTATATATGCCATTCTAAAGAAGCTGGGCAGGGACAGACTGCCAAGTGACGGTAGTCAGAAGCAAAGGACCGTCATTGCTATGGACGGTGGTCTCTACGAGCATTACAAGAAGTTCAGTGCCTGCCTAGAATCGACGCTTGCAGACCTGCTTGGGGAGGAGGCTGCCTCATCGGTTGTTGTCAAGTTGGCCAACGATGGCTCCGGCATTGGTGCTGCACTTCTTGCAGCCTCACACTCCCAGTATGCTGATGTTGAATATTCCTAGGAGCTCGAGGGACCGAGCTCTACTGCAGCTTCTGGTTTTCCTCCCTTTTTTTTCATTTCTTTCCCTTGGGAGTTCCCCTCGTGCGATTCGCATCTCTTTTGCTATTTTGCGGACATATGTGAGTGCCTGTGCAGCGGGATATAGCTAGTATGGCGCCAATGAGTTTGAATTATATGACATGGAACAAGCGTTTGCAACTGCAGGAAAGTGGAAACGGAGGTTTGATGATGCCGTTCCTTTCCTGTCAATTCTTTTGCCCCTTTCCCAGCAAGTTTCTTTTTTGATGCAATGCCGCAAACCAAACTAAGCCAATATGCATGTAAATCTTCTGTCATTCAGAATAAGGAGGAGGAAGGAGGGGGTGATCACATAGTTGAAATATTTACTATTTATTTTGTTTGATTGGTGAAATATGTATGGTTGAAAACGGAATGGAAAGTTTCCGACCGCTCCGGAGAAAAACGGGAGAAAAACGGAAACGGAAAAAGCTGGTATGGAAACAAAAACGAAAAATTTTTATCTGAAATGGGAGAGCTAGTTCCGATTGAAACGAAACGGAAGTTCCGTATAAACTAAACCGAAAATTCCGACTGATCAGCCAACTACTTCGGGCTCCAGCCCAACAGCACCGCCTCCTCGTCCTCCCCTCTCCCCCACCTCCCCGGCGTTGGCTGCTCCCTACCTCCCTCCACTAGTATCCCCCACCGCGTCCTCCCCTCTCCCCCTAGCACCCCAGCGTCCTCTCTACCCCCACTGCATCGCGTTGGTTGCTCCTTGCCTCCCTTCACTGGTAAGTTGAGAATATTTGTTGGTACTGTCAAGCTCGTGTGGGCCGACGAGGGCCCCAACATCACCGAGCCAGTGGTCACCGCCTCTGCATGGAGGCGCAACAGCACATCCTCACCAGCCGATGGCTCGGCAGGGCATCTACAATTTGGAGCGGAGGGAGCTGTTAGTTGCTTTTGCCAGGATCCTCAAAGACCAGAAGGGGTGCGGCACATATAGCTCTTTACTTTCTAGTTCCTTGCATTTGCTTATCAATATTTACCTGGCAGGATTTTATACTGATGTAATTCCATCTTCTTGCAATGATTGACAACATGAGCAAATAGTACTTCAACTTTCTGAATACGTACCTTGACACTTTCAAGGAATCAGACGATGATGCCGATGCAATCGGTGAAGCAAGGGAAGAAGCTGTTGCGGCTATTATTGAGTTCGTGAAGTTATCCGATCTTTATCAACTACTTCTTTACTCAAGCTTACATCTTCGTTGTTAAGTCTTCTTTTTCAGTGGAGAAAAATTTGGGGGCTATAATGCCTGAATGGTTGATTTCTTGTGAGCTATGCACCAGTATCTTCCTATCAGAATTGTAATGCAGCATATTATTTCACCAAATGCCAATTTGGATCATCAGTCTGTGTTGAATTTGGTTATTAACTACCAATAAGTTCACAGGATATTTGTTGGTTCTTGTGTAATTTGTAGAAACACCTGGTTGGCTTCTTGACTTTGTTAGGATGGAATTATTCTTAGTGGTTAGTGAAGTGTGTTATAGTGAGTGGTGAAATGGATTTGGGTGGGCATTGGCAACAAGCATGTCGGATGAGGCCGTATAAGGTTTTCTTTTAGCTAGAAGAAAGCGTTGTTGCATTGGAGAATGGATCTACTGACTTCCTAAAAAAATGGAGAGCTGGCTGGGATCAGAACCAAACTATTTTGCATATGCCAAAGGAACTTTTCTTGGTGTTGGAGCAATTTAACCAAGAGGTGTAAGATAACAAAGCCTCTGAGGATAGAAGTTTAGCGAGCTAAAAATCTAGTTGCAAGAAACATTACTTGGCATGTGACCTAATGTTTTTGCCGTTGAAAATAGAAATTCACTGTTAATGCATCAGCTGGTTTCGCTTCTCCTTTCTTTCAGTTATCCAGCTCTTGTTTCCCTTTTTCTGTTAATTTTTGTTCTCAAATAGTTAGTGTTGATCTAGTTTTAATAATTGTGTGTACTGGTTCACAGAATCACAGTTATCAATCATTTAGTTGATACGTTCGCTACTCCAACCCTTTTCTGTTTGCTACCTGCTCTCTACCCCTTTACATGTTAATTCAAAATTGGTATGTTTGGATTGATCACATACTATGTTCTTGTGAAATTTTTTACTTTTGTTTCTGTATCCACTCTGTTCCGTTCCGCATCCGTTTCCATATCCGTTTCTGGGGTTTCCGATTTCGTTTTCGTTACAGGTAAAAAATATGGAAACGGAAACGGAACAACCATTTACCCTAGAAATATGTATGTAATCTTCCGTTCCAGTGTCAAAACTTGGTTATCCTATCAAGGCTAGAATATGTATGTAATCTTATACACGTTTACAGTGTCAAAACTCAAAATGGTTTGGTCGGCCGTGAGCACCTGACAGTAAAGTAGTTTGCCATCAAGGCTATGGAGGAAAATTGGGACGTATAATTAAGTTGTCTTTAGTCATTAGTTTGTTATGCGACAAAAGCCAAAGAAAAAAATGGATTTTAGGTGGAACGACCAGATTCCAAACAATAGGGATATAAACGGGTAACACTCCCCTGAAATTCATAATGAGATAAAGAGATTTGACCGAATACATGCTATTACTGTTATACTGCCAAACTAAAGCATCCTCGTCATTCGAAAGCCTCAGGGAGTTAACCACTTCGACTAACTCGAACCATCTAATCATCATGTCATCAGAAAAAGTTCTCCTGAAAGTACATTTAACATTCAAACCATCTCAAATTTCGGCAATCGTGTAACCTTTCTCATTAACTAACCTATAAAGATCCAAGAACTGAACCGCCAGACAAGAATTCCCGAACCAGATGTCTTCCCAAAACCTGATTTTAGAACCATTACCAGCATGCCATCTATACCCAAATTTAGTAGCTTGCATTGTCCAGATAACCCCTTTCCAAAAATTAGAAACATGAACATTATCAAAAGCAAAGATATTAGGGTTTTCAACGTTATATTTGAACTTGATCAAATCTTTCCACAACTTATTGTCATTTACATAAAACCTTTTGATCCAAGAGGCAAGGAGGCAAATGTTAAGGTCTCTAATTGTTGGAAATATAAAGCACGGCCCATCCTTCCCCATCAGCTTAAGCTCTTGGGTGAACTGGTTGGTGCATGCAACTCAATATGGTATCAGAGCTCGAGACCTCTTGGCTGAAGGGGGAGTGTTGAAGTATAAGTGAATTGCCTACCTTTCCTCATCAGCCAGTTCACCCAAAAGCTTAAGCTTATGGGGAAGGATGGGCCGTGCTTTATATTTCCAACACTCCACCTCACGTGGAGGCGCCTTGGGCAGCACTCAACACGTGGAAATAGGAGCGGACGCTAAATTGCGTCTACTAGGACTCGAACTCGAGACCTCTGGCTCTGATACCATATTGAGTTGCATGCACCAGCCAGTTCACCCAAAAGCTTAAGCTTTTGGAAGGATGAACTGGTGCTTGTATGCAACTCAATATGGTATCACGAGCTGGGCGCCTCGGCAGCGAGTCTCAGTAGACGCAATTTAGCGGGCCCTAAATTAGTTATTTCCACGAACTGTTGAGTGTCTCGCCTCGCCCACGGAGGGGAGTGTTGAAATATAAAGCACGGCCCATCCTTCCCCATCACCTTAAGCTCTTAAGAATCCCACATTGTGCATGCAACTCAATACTAATATTAGGCAATCCAAGACCACCAAACTGCTTGTCCATACATAATTCTATTCTCTCGTCTGCTAAAATGTGTGCTTATGTACAACTACACAGACCTGGGCTGTAATTTCCCTGCTTATAGCTGTTGTCCTACCTAAAGGTGCATTGCCTGGCTCAATTCAGACAATGTAGTCGAAGTCCCTCTTCTCTTCGTTGTCTGTTCCCTGCTTCCCTTGGTGTTCGAAAGCTGCTTCCGACGATTGCCTCGTTGTGGCAGCAAATAGTGGAGCGGCTTCGTAACCATGGCCACACGCCCACACCACTGTCTTGCTCTTCTGGTGCGTCTGCTAGCTGCACTTGGCAAAATCTGCAGCACGTCCTTTATTGTTGGTCGTGACGAGGGCGAGGTGCCGGTGCAAATTACGCCTAGCCTGAACACCTTCTCGATCTGCTCCGAGTACCCGGGGATTCTGCCAGGCAACCGCGCTCGCCACCGTCGTTGGCCACCTTGCCGGCGGTGAGCTCCAACAGTACAACTCCGAAGCTGTATACAACCATAAAGCATGACAACATCAAACATAAGGTCCATGAATACTAGAACTTGTAACATTTGCCAAAGCAACTACCCACCAAATTTTCCAAGCAGAGCGATCCTTACCAGGATCCATGTTGCCGAACGATCCGGCAACGGCGGACATCGTGTCAGGCGTCCCGCCCTGCACTAACATCCTGGCCAACCCGAAATCCGCCACTTTAGCCCGGAACTCTGAATCCGGCAGGATATTGCTCGTCTTGGCGTCCCGGTGAACGATGGGCAGGGAGCACTCGCGCTGCATGTAGCGCAGCACCCGCGTGGTCTGAGGCCCTGTTTGGCAGGTAGTTTCTTTAAAAAGTAGTTTTTAGCTAGACTAGGTGAGAAGGTTTAGTGTTTGATAATCTAATTTTTAGTATAATTTTTAAATGTGAGGGGTGCTAGTTGGGAATGAGAGTGAGACGAGTATGGTTTAGGATTTTACATTTAGTAGGAGAGAGTAATTTTTTCAACTCTAGTGGCAAAATCAAAATTCTAACCTATCGACGCAGCATGAAGCTACTCCAAACTAGCTTTCAGTTTCTTCTTGTGCAAATGGGCTATTGGCTTGACTGCAGAAAAGATAGCCATTGGAACAGGTTACGACTTTCAAAGGAGAGAAGTCAAAGTTGAAGCCGTCTTAGACAGGACCTAAGCCTCGTTGGCCAGTCCAACGGCACCGCGCACCACACATACCTAGCACAGAGCCTTTCTTGCGCATGGGCGAGAGGGGTGACTCTCCAGAGCCCTAGGCTCAGAGGGGGCCCATCTTGTACGCATATAAGGGCAAATCCACTAACTGCAAATGTTCAATGTATACTCTTGTACAATAGCACTTCAAATCTATTATATATTAAAAGCTCATGAAAGTTACAAGGAAAACAGAGGAATAAGTTAGAAATTCAAAAAAAAAAAAAAGCAAAACATCTGGTCCTTAATCTAGTGGACCTTAATTATAACCACTGTCGAATCTTTCCAATAAATATAATAATATACTAAAAATTCTTACAAAAAGGCAAAACATTTGGTCCTTAATACGGTGGATCCTAACTAAGTTGAACTATAGCAATCATTATATGTTATTATTTAAAAATATGTGATCATCTATAACGAGGGGGTGTGCGCGCCGAGAGAGCGAATCAGTTAGGGTGCGTTTGGTTGGGTGTATGAGGGTGAACCGAACCGTCCCATACAGGATTTAAATCTGTCTTTGCGTTTGGTTGGTTGAACGGAACCATTTAGTACAGGATGAGATGGTACAGATTCTTAGAATATTCCAAAAAGTTGCTGCACCATCCCGTACAGGAAATTTGGCCGAACCAATCGGTCCAAGACAGGATCGTTCACTCGCACCATCCCTTAAACCAACCTCATCGCTCAATCCAATCTCATCCTTTCAACCAAACATCATCTCGTACCATCCTGTATCATTTCATCCAAGCAACCAAATAAAATCTTGTATCATTCCATTTATACAACAAAACACCTTTTCTGTACCATCTCATCCAGGATCATTCCATTCTTCCTGTATCACCCTATCCCATTCACCCTTATACATCCAACCAAACGCAGGCTGCACCTGATTATGGCTGGATAGCAGCGCGTCTACGCGGGATTTGCGCATTACAACTGAACACGGCGCATGGGTGGCAGTTCTTGCGGGAGATGTTTTGGACATGATGTGTGATTTGATGGGCAACTAGCTCGCCATGGGTGCAGCGAAGCGTGGGTGACGCAGCGTCTGCGCGTGCGCGTGCGCGTTCTTAGCAGGGATGCGAGATGTGAAAAACCGGCCGGCGATTACAGTCTGAACGTATTGTAGCTGGATTGCTCGCTGGGCCTATTTGGTACTTGAATGCTCACCTCGTCGGTTAGAGGTCAGGTTTTCAAAAGGGTGGTGGATGGAAGCGATGAAGAGATGAAAGAAGGCAGCTAGGTGACTTCGATTAGGGCTGGGCAAATAAACCGATAACCGAAACCCGAAACCGAATAAACCGAACCCGAAATATTCGGTTGTCTGTCTTAAATAATCGAATTTATTTCGGTTTATTCGGTTTGAAGCCTCGGTTAACCGAACTAACCGGAATAGCGTCGGCTGGGCTGGTAACCCTAGCTCTCGGCTGGTAAGACTAATTCCCCATTTCTGATTTCCCCTCGGCCCTCACTCCCTCCCTCACAAGTCACACCCTAGGGCTCCAGGCGCCCAGGCGGCGGCGGCGCCTTCCCTTCCCGTTGTTCCCGAATCCCGGCGCCCCTCCCGTCCCTCCCCTTCGGCCTTCGCTCTGCGACTCAGGCGCTCAGCCTCTAGGCCTCCCGCCTCCAGGTGTGCCCCTCCGCCTCCCTCGGCCTTCCTCCGCCTCCGCCTCCAGTCCTTGGCTCGACGCCTCCCGGCCTCCCCCGTGTCCGGCCTCCTTCCCCAATCCCCACCCGCCTCCTCCCTTCCCAGTGTGCCCTCCCCGGCCTTCCTCCAGCCATCGGCCATGGCGTCGCCGTGCCCTCCGGCTCCCCTGCCGCTGCCAAGGCCGGCCGCCACCGCCCCTCCTCCTCCCGGCCTCCGCCTCCCTTGGGCCTCCGCCTCCTCCCCTCCCCAGGGCTGCAGCCACGACTCGGTGACTTCGGACCTCGGTGACTCCAAGACTCCACTTCGACCGGCGATCAAGTAGGAGATGGCATCCACCGATTCTCCGACTCACCATGGTGGCAAGAACGCAACAATCGATTTGCAACAACAATGTATGTGATCTTCCAGTGTTTGTGTTCTTGTATTGTTCACTGTTCGTGAGTTTGTGAACTAGTGAACTGGTTAATTCGGTTTGTGGTGATTGTGAACTAGTTAATTCGGTTTGCTAGTGCTAGCTATATGTACTACTTTTATCTCCTGTTCGTATTGTTCACCGAAATATGTGGATTGCTAACTATATGAACTACTTTTAATTCGGTTTGCTAGTGCTAGCCAGTAAGGTGTGAATTCTGGTTAATTCGGTTTAAAACCGAAACCGAAACCGAATTATCGGTTAAACGAATTGTCGGTTTCCGAAATTTTCAAACCTATTTCGGTTTCCTTTTTGAAATAACCGAAATTCTCAAAAAACCGAAAACCGAAACCGAAATATTCGGTTAAACCGAACGCCCAGCCCTAACTTCGATACTTGGGATCTACGGTAACAAGGGGGTGTTTGGGACAGCCAAAAACTTTTGTGACGATGTGGCTCGCTGAATATAGATACTTAAGCTCTTAATTACAGCTCGTGGGTGCCATTTGTATAAGGACATGTTTGGATCTATTAGCACTAATAGTTAGCTATTAAAATTAGTTAAAGTGGATCCAAACAGGCTAGCTAATAACCCAGCTAACAGTTAGCCACTAACCCAACTAATAGTTATCTCATTAGCTGGTTCTCCCCTACTAATTCGAGCTAATAGATGGTGAAATAAAATGACTAATGTGCCCTCGGCCCTATGCACCGCAGTTCCCTTTTCCCTTTCTCCGCCGCCTCGTGGACCATCTCCCGTGCTAAACAGTTTATTCACCATAAACAGTATTGAAATATGGAAACTGCTTTTTATCACGATAAGTTTTCTGATACTAGTATTTACGATAAGTTTCCTGGTACGACATGCGTGTGAAACCAAACTTTGTGCTAACGAGTAATTAATGTTTCTTCTCTCCGACCATAAAAAAGCTTCTGCAAGTAACTGATCTATCTATCTATCTATCTATCTAGAAGAAGCCACCAGTTCGTTTTCATGACTAAAAATTCCCACATTAGTCAAACAAAAAAGGAAAAAATAGAGGCATAAGAAGCCATCGTGTTCGCTTTTAAGACAAGCAATTTCAATATTAATCATAGAAAAAAGAAAGATCTACACTATTAATTATGGTGGGTCAAGATTATAATGATCTATATAAAATAAGTTTGTGTCATGTACAATACAGAAATAATTGAAAATCCAAAAGAAGAAATTTGATTTCAGATGAATTTGTATGTAAACTCTCTAAATAAACATAATTCACAAAAAAAAATTTAAAAATTAGCAACTGGATTTGTATACAAATTCCCAACAAAAATAAATGAAATTTGAAATAAAAATGAAAATAAAGTTAGCAATTTGATCCCCATACAACTTCCTAGGTAAAATTCTTAAATAAAAAATAATTTAGGATAATAATAAACAAAAAGTGTCAATTTGATTTTCATAAGAATTCCTACCAAAGATGACTAAATTCAAAATAGAAAGTAAAATAAAATCGGTAATTTGATTCCCATATGAATTCCTAAGTAAAATTCCTAAACAAATATAGTTCATCATAAAAATTAAAGAAACACTAGCAATTTATGAGTTTGAACATAAAATAACTGAAATTAAAAAATAAAAACTTTATTTCGATATGAATTCCAAAGCAAAATACCTAAATAACTCATTTTGGAATAAAAATGAGCAATTGGATCTATATACAAATTCTAAAAAATAATTGAAAATCAGGAATGAAAAATGAAAGAAAATTTACAGTTTGATTTCCATATGAATTATAAAGTAAAATCAAAAATGAAAATAAAGTTAGCAATTTGATCTCCTTAAAAATTACTAAGTAAATTTCTTAGGTTAAAATAATTTGGAATAATAATAAACAAAAGTTTCAATTTGATTTTCATAAGTATTCCAATCAACTAAAACTAAATTCGTGATAGAAAGTAAAATGAAATCGGCAATTTGTTACCAATATGAATTCCTAAGTAAAATCTCTAAATAAATATAGTTCATCATGAAAATTAAAGAAAAACTAGCAATTGTATTTCTACATGAATTTGAACAAAAAATAACTGAAATTAGGAAAAAAATTAGAAACTTTATTTTGATATGAATTTCAAAGTAAAATACCTAAATAACTAATTTGGAATAAAAAGTAGCAATTGGATTTGTATACAAATTATAAAAATAATTGAAAATTAGGAATGAAAAATGAAAGAAAATTTACAATTTGATTTCCATATAAATTCCAAAGTAAAATTCCTAAATAACTAAAATCTAGAATAAATTAGATAAAATTAGCAATTTGATTTATATATTAATTCCAAATAAAATGAAATTTTGAATAAAATTAAAAGTTATAAGAGGATATCACTAATTTTGTCAAGTAGACCACACATAAGTGCAATGGTGTTGATTTGTCCTATAAGAAGACATTGCCTCACGAGGAACTAAAAAGATGGAGACGTTACGTTAAATGTGAGAACAACATTGTACTACTCAGTGCAGCTGTTAAAGAGAAAGGCCAAAGTCGAAGAAACCAAAATCCATGAAAATGAGTGGTGAGTGCCAACGTTTTGAAGAAGTCAGTGGCAAAAGAAGCTTGATGATGTGGAAGACCTAGTAGAGAGGAGATAAAACTTTACATTAAAGATGAGCTATGTATGGTATAGAATCATTGGGCAGCTATAAATGTGCAATCGCTGATAATGGGCATGACATCACTCACGGTGGTGGGAAGATTCTCCATATTGTTAGACAATGACTAAAGTAGACATGCTAGCATCAGAGAAGATGGAAGATCACTGCAGTTAATGAGGAAACAATATTGGTGAGTTGACCAACATTGAATAAGTGAAGTGATTGATATAGACAAGCATAAATCGAGCATGTATAACATCCTGCATGTGTATATACATGCATGCATTCGCACAAATAGAAACATAGGAGCAAAGGGCTCGAAGTAGAGATGGCGCTACCGTAGGGAATAGGCTTAGGGTCACTAGTGAGAGCGTGACGGGTGTTCCTAGCATGGATAGACAACAGTTGCACATGTATGCATGTTGATATCGCAACGTTCACCATTAAGTAATAATTGAAGAGAAATAGAAGATAGCTATGTGGTAGAATATTGCATTGGAAATAGAAACAGCTCAGTGGGATCGATCAAGAATTGAGCTTACTATTGGAGGTTGGAGTAAAAAAGTTATGAGCGATCAAGGAGAGATAAAAGACACACTGTTCGATGGGGGCAGCTAACTTATGAGGAAGATAAGTTTAAGGTAGGTCGTCCATAGTGCATCAGTGTATGTGACAGCAATGTACTCTAATGCCATATCAAACAATTAACATATCATTTGAGATTAAATAGATGCATGTGCTACATACATTTTGAAAAAAAGAGTTACTAATAGAGAAATAATAGGGGTATGTAGCTACATGATCCATGAATAATGAAGAATTGCTACATTTCTAAGAACCCTAGTAATTTATTATGCTCAATAATTTTCTTCTATCAAAGCTAATACAATTACTTTCCTCATGTTGTATTTTCCTTCAAACTTCTATTGCTATTTCTAATATTTATGTTGTCTTAAAAATCTAAATATCCTATAAGATATGTTAATATATTTTCAAATATATAGGTTATACCATTTGTTACTATAATTTTTTTAAAAATATAGCTACATAAATGCATAAGCTACCTTGCTAGGTCGTAAATAAAGCAACTTTTCCTCAAATATTTGGCTCATCATTAATTTTTCACTAGTCATCAACCCATACGGGATAGGGGAAACACCTGTTGTATTTTTTTTATTGTTGATAATTTACACAATTTTTTTTTGCTTTGAATTCATACAATGTTTGTTATCAGTGTTTTTTTTATGTTTAGTTGGAATGTTTTATGTTTTCAATTAAAAATTTTATCCTTTTTTGGGCTGTATTTGCATTTTTTCAGTATGACTCCTAGTTTGACTCAAACTTAAGTCTTGATATCTGCTATTTGAACTAATCTAGAAAATCTCCGATTTGAACATCAGTTCGCACGTGAATCGCATGGTTGGACTTCAATTGTTACACGCACAATCGCACTACTGAAAGTGTTAATCTTATGTACTTTTATTATCTCTTCTATCCAGCATCATATTTTTTTTGCTCTTCCTAATGTGAAGATTTATATCGTTTTTTCTATATTTTTTATTAATGTAGAAACTTTTATCTTTTCCCCTCCTAGGATTAAAGTAAAATTAGTTCCAAGTTTGAAATTATCCATAATTTTAAGTCTACTTACGTTCCTAAGTTAATTTTATGCTGAATTCAAATATATTTATAAATATGATCATATATATATTTCAAATCGTTTCTAATTCTAAATTTGCACATAGATATATTTTTAAAAAACGTAAGTTGGAACAATTTGGTAATATGGAGTAAGGAACTTACGGAATCCTTTTTGAGGTTTATTTTTGTTTGCTAGATTAGGATCTCGTGAGACTAGTAATTTTTCGTAGAGACGTGATCCAAACGGGCCAAAGTGCATGTGAGCTTGCCTTTCAGGTATGGCATTGTTCTACACAATCATAGGATTCAAGCATTGCTTAATCGTTTTATGTTAGGGACCAATTAAAAGTTGTATCCAAGGTGTACACGGCTGCATAGTGCATGTAGGTAATTCACCGAACAGGACATGGATTTGACAGGCGATCGGTGAATCGATTGGCAGCTATCTATCCCCCTATTAAAGCTTGCAAAGTTCCTGGATGGAGAGCCTATCCAAGTGTCACTTTTGCCTATTTTGCGAAAACCCTCTATATTTTTTGAAATTATGGATAGGTCGATGCAAATTACGAATAGGTCCTTCGTGATTTTTTGTGAGAGAAAGATTTTCTTTTCTAAATCGCATTTGGGTCCCTCGTGCGCCGTTTTACGGAAAAAACCTCCCGTTAAATTCAAATCGCGAACAAGCCCTTTTCTAATTTTTCAGGATAGCGAACAGGTCCAAAAACGTAACATTCAGGTCCTTACTCTTTACGTCTAGATCCTTTCTCCGTTTTTCTCGGGAAAAAATGTTTTCGTCACCAGAAAAATGTGTTCAGCTCTATCTCTAGACTTTTTCCCTCCGTTCTTTCCGGAAAAAATATTTCCGTGCTCCGTTTTCCTCGTTTTTCCCGGAAAAAATGTTTTCATGGTCCGTTTTTCCTCATTTTTCCAAAAAAAAAATCGTGGTCCGTTTTTTCTCCGAGAAAAACACAAATTTGTTTTTCGTTCACGCGCGCGACGTGCGCCGCGCTTAGTCCTTTCTCCATTTTTTCTGAAAAAAATGTTTTCGTGCTCCGTTTTTCCTCGCTTCTCCAAAAAAAAAACGTGGTCCGTTTTTTCTCTGAGAAAAACACAAATTTGTTTTTTGTTCACACGCGTGGTAAAAAAAATTTTCGTGACCGGAAAAAATGTTTTCGTGCTCCGTTTTTCCTCGCTTCTCCAAAAAAAAAACGTGGTCCGTTTTTCTCTGAGAAAACACAAATTTGTTTTTCGTTCACACGCGGTAAAAAAATTTCGTGATCCGTTTTTTCTCCGAAAAAACATAAATTTATTTTTCCGTTCACGCAGCGGCGTGTGCCGCGCTTATTGTTCTAGTAGTTTGAATAGAACTCTTCTTATTTCCTTATCCAGGTATGACATGAGTGGACAATTCCAAGACGTAGGTTAGGTCTGTAACATAAATTGGATGATCAGGATCATTTCCTCTTCTCCGATTAACATGAGAATTTCTAAATTTTTTGCTATTTTCTGATTAATATGAGAATTTATAGCCTTTTATCTCTAGAATTAACATGGGGCATTCTGGAGGGCATCTAATTAATAAAGATAAAGAAAGATAGCTGCTGTCGTGGTTATCAATCCATGGTATCATTTTTCTAACTTTGTTATAATTGAGGCCAATGTAGTTATAGTTACAGTTCGATTTTTCTAACATTCTTAGTTGGTTCCTCATTAATTTTTATGTTAAAATTTCTTTAATCCGTGCAAATGCTAGTTTGTTATGTTATTTTAGAGGGCACATTCGTGATGCTTCTACTGCACTTCTAAATAGCTAGTTAGAGAGTTAAGTTTTAAAACACATGATTTGTATGAGTTTTTTACACTAAAATTATCTTTAGGCTCTATTTGGAATGCGTGATTCGTATTTATGTGGATATTGATTTTCTTTGGAATTTCTATTTTAAACCGGGCCTTAATAGCGTTTGCAGATATATAAGTTTATAGCTAGTTCTGGAAAAAAAAATAGTACTCAATTAAATGGGCTTTTTTTTTTTACTAGGGTCCACGGTAAGGACAGGAACGCACTGATCAGGCGCTTGGTATGGAGTGGCCGGTGTGTAGAACATGGCTGGAGTCACTTGTCATGCTGCTAAATTCACTAAAATCATAATAGCAATTTAAAACTTTTTATTTTTTTATCCTATCAAGATTTAAAATGTCAGTCGAAACCAAAATCTAAAGTCGCGATGAGATGTTAAATCATGTCTATACCTGGCTGCTCTTTGCAGTTTAGCACCTCACGCGAGATTCCCTTATCGGGATACCGGAGGGCATTTGAGACAATTCAGCTGTGCACACCCGGACAATTTATCAGGCTGCCACTCCGCCCCCAAATGCTCGCCGGCATCTCCCGATCCCTCACTCGCCGCCGCCCGCCCCTTCCGTTTGCCGCCGCCGCAGCAGCAGCCATGTCGTCTTCCACCGCTGGCGCGAACGTTTCCGAGCGTCCGATCACTCCGGACACCACCCGCATCGCCTGGGTGGGGACGGGCGTCATGGGCCAGTCCATGGCCGGCCACCTCCTCGCCGCCGGCTACGCGCTCACCGTCTACAACCGCACGCCATCCAAGGCCCATGGACTCGTCTCCCGCGGCGCCCGCCTCGCGGAAAGCCCGCGCGTCGCGGCGGCCGTCGCCGATGTCATATTCCTCATGGTCGGCTTCCCCTCCGACGTCCGCTCCACCTCCCTCGACCCTTCCACTGGAGCCCTCGCCGGCCTCGCCCCAGGCGGCGTCCTCGTCGACATGACCACCTCCGACCCCACCCTCGCCGCCGAGATAGCCGCGGCCGCGGCCGCGGCCGGCTGCGCCGCCGTCGATGCCCCCGTCTCCGGCGGCGACCGCGGGGCCCGCAACGCGACCCTCTCCATCTTCGCCGGCGGCGACGCGGCCGTGGTCGCCCGCCTTGCGCCCCTCTTCCAGCTGATGGGCACCGCGCTGTACATGGGCGGGCCGGGCGCGGGGCAGCGCGCGAAGCTGGGCAACCAGATCGCCATCGCGTCCACCATGGTGGGCCTCGTGGAGGGCATGGTGTACGCGCACAAGGCCGGGCTGGACGTGGCCAAGTGGCTGGAGGCCATCTCCACCGGCGCGGCGGGGTCCAAGTCGCTGGACCTGTACGGGAAGCGGATGCTGGAGCGGGACATGGCGGCCGGGTTCTACGTCCGGCACTTCGTCAAGGACCTCGGGATCTGCCTGTCGGAATGCCAGACCATGGGGCTGGCGCTGCCGGGGCTCGCGCTCGCGCACCAGCTCTACGTGTCGCTGCTCGCGCACGGCGAGGGCGCGCTCGGGACGCAGGCGCTGATACTGGCCATCGAGCGGCTGAACAACACCTGCCTCGAGAAGAAAGGTGAGTGAGCTCCCCGCTCCCGCGCCGGCGAGCTTATGAGATGCTTGGTTGATGCAACTTGAGATGATTGTTGGTGCCTTGGTGGTGTTTCGGTTGTTCACTCCAATCACTTGCGTATACGTAATGCGGTAATGGTGTTGCAGTGGCTAAAGGTTCAGATAAATAAAGTCGCAGACATGGACGTGTTTCCTTGCTGTGATGTAGTGCCAGTAGCCTGTTTTATGCTATTTGTCAGTCAACCTGTAACGATTACTGATCAATCCTAGCAATGAAAATTGCGGAGTTAAGCTAAATACTCAACGTGGCTACTAAAACTTTTCAAGGAGCTCATTCTTTGTTATTCAGTCGCTTCATGTAATCTCCTTTCTTTACCTGAATCGTGTCGCTTCAATTTTTGATGCTGTAAATGTTGACAACTCGACTGCACGTGTGTGAGCCACAAGAATGCAAACCATATAACAAGTAGTTCATAGATCCAGAGTTACTAGCAAACACTCAGCACGGAACCATTATATATAGCACGCGTCACGAGAAATATCAATGAGCTGATGAATTTTCATGACTAAACAATAGGTGTTACAAGCATGACATATTAAAATCAACACAATCAAAAGAGAACACAAATATATTTGGCAAAACCATATAGTTGACCACACATAATACCTTGCTCAGGAATATATGTAGTGTCGACCATAAAGTAATAGAAGGTACATGATCAAATATTTAGAGTTGTCCTCCTACTGAGAGACAGGTAATGATAGCTTATGTGATAATTCTATGAAACGGGGGCTCTCAGGGATAGATAGTGTCGACCATAAAGTAATAGAAGATACATGGTCATATGTTTAGAGTTTGTCCTCATATTCAGAGAGAGGAGTGATCTGCTCCTTCAGTCCCTTCCTCTGACGGATATCCAGGACAAGGTTGGCTGTCTGCGTGCCAGGCTCCAAAGGGTCAGCAGACAGCATTTCCCAGTGGTCAAATACACACAGAGGGAAAGCTTGGCCAGAGGTTGCTGCCCTAAGGGTGCTTGTGAAACCAAATGACTCGATAACAGGCAGGTAAGCCTTGATATTGTATAGTGGTGTACCAGGCCTCTGTATCTCCTCGAACACATGTCCTCTCTTCTGGTTCAGAACACTATAAATTCCACCAAGTGCATTCTCAGGCGCTTGAATCTCCACTAAGTACACGGGCTCAAGCAGTCTTGGCTTGGCCGTGAGCTGGGCAGCGTAAATAACTAAATAACTCTCCTGGCTGTTGGGATAATCTGCCCGCCACCTCTATGAATAGCATCAGAATGGAGAACAACATCACATACCTCGAAGCAAATGCCACGCATATTCTCTTCAGCTAGTGCACCTTCTTTTGACGCCCATTGGAAGCCAGCCACAACAGAATCCTTGATTTCATTGAGATATTGTACTCCCTTACACATATCAACGACAATGTTAGGGCCTGTGGTCTCTGGCCCAAAGCACCATATCTTCTTGGCAAGATCCTTGTCCCAACCGAACTCCTCGGACAGGATTTTGGAGCGTCCTTTAGGATCATCATGTGGGCCAATGCGACCCTCGTCAATAGCCTCAGGCAGACCCTCCTCCAAAGGACGGGCTTCCATGTATATACGATTGTGCTTGTTTGGAGACTTGCTCATAACAGTTCGGCAGTATTTCTCAAGAACAGTCTCACGGAAGGAGACCACTGGAGGGGAAACAGTAATTTCAGCACCACCCATGAAGTCTTCCTGCAGATCCTTCAAACAAATTTCAAGGTGAAGCTCCCCAGCTCCAGCAATGATATGCTCACCGGACTCTTCAACGGTACATAGAACCATAGGATCTGACTTGGCCAGACGTTTCAAACCTTCGACAAGCTTGAGAAGGTCAGAGGCAACCTTGCACTGAACAGCCACACGCACAACAGGTGACACCGAGAATTTCATTGCTTTGATTGGACAGGCATCAACCTCCTTCTCATTTGTCAGGGTAGCATTCTTTGTGATGAACTGATCCAAGCCAACCATAGCAACAGTGTTTCCACAAGGGACATCCTCCACTGATTCCTGCTTCTTGCCCATCCAGATAACAGTTCGCTGTACATTCTTTACATACAAATCTTTCTTCTGGCCAGGGACATAATTGGGACCCATGATCCGGACCTTCATACCAGTTGCAATCTTCCCTGAGAAGACACGACCAAAAGCATAGAATCTCCCCTTGTCAGATGCTGGAATCATCTTTGAAACATACAACATAAGGGGACCTTCTGGATCACAGTTTCTAATGGCAGCTGCATAGATATCATCAAGGGGGCCCTCATATAAGTTCTCCACACGATACCTCTGTGCCTTTGCTGGAGATGGAAGGTGGTATATCATCATCTCAAGAAGTGCACTACTGGCGGGAAGCCAAGTTTGCATAACACGCTTCATCAGAGCCTTGCCAGTTAGGTCCTTCTCATCAGACTTCATGGTAACACCAAGCTTCTGCAGCATAGGCCACAACTTATCTTTCTGATCATTCATGCAGGTACTGATGATTTGCTTGATGGGCTCATAGCAGAACTGAACAAAACCTCTCTTGCAAGTAGCAGAGCCAGTGTGCTTGATGGTCCATTTCTTTGTGGTTGGATCAAAGTAGTTCTCACCCCAAAGCCTCTCCATCATCTTAGATTCATCAACTCCAAACTTGGACGCATACATCTTTGCAAAGTTAGACAAGGTAAAAGCCCAACCGTGCAAGCCTGCAGAGAAAGCAACAGTTCCCTTTTCTGGATAGACTTGAACATCACCAAGGAGAGCATCTTCGTAAATTGCCATAATAACATTAGCATTCTCAATAACACGGGAGAAAGTCTGATAGGCTTCTTCACCACCAACTTGAAGCTCAAGGAAACATCTGTCCATCTTGTTCACAGTGAGGACAGGCCTAATCCTCTCACCAAGGGCTTGGCGGAGCACAGTCTCAGTTTGTACACAGACACCCTCAATACAGTCAACCACTACCAAAGCACCATCAGTTATACGAAGTGCAGCTGTGACCTCCGAAGAAAAATCAACATGGCCAGGTGAGTCAGTAAGGTTGATTAGGTATTCATTTCCGTCTCTCTGACCCTTGTAACTCTTGAGCGAGTCATCGCTCATCTCATAGTAAAGAGAGATACCAGTGGATTTGAATGTAATACCACGTTCTGCTTCATCTGCACGAGTATCAGTCATTCGAACATCACCAGCAACATCCTGTGCTATAATCCCAGCAGCTGCCACTAGGGAATCTGTAAGAGTAGATTTGCCTACAAAGAATAACCAATATATAAGGACAGTGCGCATTGTCACAACAGGCCAAATACCAAACATATAGAGGTGAAGGTTGTTAGACAGTATCTTGGTATATCTTGTATAGATATTGCCTAATATAGGCTTTCCCTTTATACCCTCATGTACATGTATATATTCTGGCTCATTGGCCTCCTGATGAATACAAGTGCTATTCATAACATGGTATCAGAGCATTAGAGTTAGGGTTATACTTCCTGGGCGTTGCACTTGCGCTCATCTCTCCTCTGCTCGTATCCCTCCGACGGATCGCGATTTGAGCCGGCCGCCTCGTCCTGCGCTGCCGTCCTCGGTCTATAGCCACCGCTCGGATCTTTGCCGTCGTGCCCCACTCCGGCGCCGCGCCTTCTGCGCCTCCGCGTTGCGCAGCCCCGCGCCGACCACCGACATCTCTGCATTCGGCTCGTGTCGGCGTCTGTCGCTTCGTCTTCTGCGCCGATCCGCCATCTCATCTTCCCCGAGCGCCGCGTCTCGCCCGTGTCGTCCGCCCGTCGGCGGCACGTTCTCCGCTCGCCGGCTTCCCGAACGTCGCTTCTCTCGTGACCCGAGCCGCCTCGCTCGACTGCCCGGCTTCCTCGCTGCAGCGCTTCTTCGACCTTCACCGGCCACGCGAGCCGCTGGCTCCCTTGCGAGGCTGCTCGCCCGCGCCATCCGCCAGCACCGTCGGCCAGCGCTGGAACGGCTGGAGCCGGTTGCTCTGTTCCTCTCCGCATTGGAATTTCTGAAGATGCGTCACGGGCTGGGTCGGTGAGTTCGGTCTAATTCCAAAAGAAAAGAAAAAAAATGTCAGCATCTACTGGTTTTTCTTCGGGGACTGTTTCTGTTCCTCGTCCAGTTATCTTCGATGGTCTCAATTATCGAGACTGGGTTCTTCATATGCGTCTTCACATACGTGGTCAGCGTCTTTAGGAGTTTCTTACTGATGAGATATCTTGTCCGCTTCGTCCTACTCCTCCTACCATGCCTGTTCTTTCCAAGGAGACCGATGATGCTCGCCAGAAGGCCTCTGATGATTATGTTGATGCTGTAGAGTCTTTTCAGACTCAGTTTACTGCTTACAAGACATGGATTGATGAAGATGCTCGTGCCTCTGCTATTTTGGTTGCTAGCATGGAGGTGCATCTTACTGGTGACATTGTTGCTTTGTCTTCGGCACAATTGATGTGGGCGCATCTTCGTGATCGCTATGCTTCTTGGTGACTCTCAGACCTTCTTTGTTGTCAGCGACAGAGCGATCGCTTCTGACAAGGTGATTCTCTGTGGATGAATTTTATGCGCACTATCTTGATGTGGCGTCGGCTTGATTCTCTAGGACCGGAGGTTTCTTGGGACTTGCCGGTGTTGTTAGCGTCAAGACTCTCATTTGGAGCTTCGCGCATCACGACTTTCGACACGCCTTGGGCTGAATTTGGCAGATTCGTGCCCGATTGCTTGCTCGTCATCCTCGTGTGACTCTATTGGAGGCTCTTCTGACTATTCAGACCGAGGAGACTTCGTCTTCGTGGTGCGGGCCTCACGGTGTCTCCCTCGCCTTGGCGGCGCCTGCTCTACTCCTCCGTCGATGGCGCCTACTTGATTTGGCCTCTCAAAGTGGGGGTCTTCATTGCACCTCATCATGCGAAAAATGGCCATGTGGAGCGCTCACACTCTGAAGAAGAAGGATATTGCTCGTCAAGTAACCGTCCTCCTAAGAGCAATGGAGGCTCAGGCGTCTCCTCTCGGCAGACTCCTCCTCAGCAGACTTCTTGGTTTTGACTATACTCAGAAATTCTTATGCTATTACGTCGCATGGTCGCCTCTACACGCATGAGTTCTACCGTTCGCTATTCATCTTCCAATGAGAGACCACCTCCTCATCGTAACACACCATGGATTCTTGATTCGAGTTTCTTTTCATATGATATCGATCCTCACGAGTCTACATTCCATTAGTCCTCTTGTTGCTCCTACCACTTATGCGCACCGCAGATGGTACTTCTCTTTTCATTGCGGTAGCGGCACTCTTTCGTCGTCCTCTTTTCATGTTCCCTCTTTGTTTCTTATGTTCCTAAACCCACCATGCACTCATATCCACGCCTTAACTTCTCGATCATGGTTGTCGGGTTATTCTTGATTCGACTCTTGTTGTGTTCAGATCGCCGCGACGGGCTCTAGTTGGGATCGCCCTCGCCGCCATGACCCTCAGCGTCTTTGGGAGCTTGATCGGCTTCATCTACCTTCACGCCTCTGCCATCTCTCTTTTCCTCTCTGGCTCAAGATCCGTTGCTTCTTCTACTGTGACTTTTGCTCGGTGGCATCACCGTTTGGGCCATCTTTGTGGTTCACGTTTGTCTTCTTTAGTTCGTCGTGGTCTTTTAGGCTCTGTGTCTGGTGATGCCTCTTTACACTGTATGGGTTGTAAGCTTGGCAAACAGCTACAACTTCCATACCATTCTAGTGAGTCTATGTCACAGCGTCCTTTTGATCTTGTTCATTCTGATGTTTGGGGTCCGGCTCCTTTTGTTTTAAAAAGGGGTCATAAATATTATATTCTTTTTATAGATGATTTCTCTCGTCACACTTGGATATATTTTATGTCCTCTCGTCATGAGGCTTTATCTATCTATAAGAATTTTGCCACTATGATTCGCACTCAGTTTGACTCTCCAATTCGAGTTCTTCGTGCTGACTCGGCAGGGGAGTATCTGTCAGGAGCTCTTCGAGCTTTTCTTGCTACACAAGGCACTCTTTCTCAGTTTTCATGTCCTGGTGCTCATGCTCAGAATGGTATGGCTGAGCGCAAACATCGTCATCTTCTTGAGACAGCTCGTGCCCTTATGCTTGCTTCCGCCGTTCACCATGGCCGAGGTCGTTTCCATCGCCACCTACTTTCCAACATTCAACCTTCTTCTGCTCTAAAGGGTGGGATTCCATTAGAGCGTCTTTGTGGCATGCCTCCTGATTATTCTGGACTTCGCCTTTTTGGGTGTGTGTGCTATGTTCTTCTTGCGCCTCGCCATGGTTATTAAAACGTCGTGTAAACGAGAGAACGTGGCCGACCTTCTGAACGTCCGAGCGTTCTGGCGACAGTGACTAGAACGTGTTGGAACGTCCTTGAACGACGGAAAACGTCTAGAACGTCCGATTGGACAAAACGCGTTCTAGGTCGTTTTGAGTGAAATTAGTGAGGGCGGGGACATTTGGAGAAGGGCGCCGAATCGGGAGAAGTAGTGGAGGCGGAGAGGAATCGGGAAGCGATGGAGGCGAGAGAGAGGCGAGCTAATCCTAGCCATCCGCCGTCCAAGCGCTGCGCCGCCGCGCATGATTCACCGTCGTCGCCACCGCCGCCAGGCCGCTGCCACAGTAGCCTGCCGTAAATCGCCCATAAGCGCCGCTGCCGCTTCATGGATCGCTGTCGCCGCCCATAGCGCTGCGTCGCGGCTCCATCGCCGCCGCAGCCTGCCGCTTCCGCATAGCGCAGCCACCGCCATCTCTCGCTTCTCGTCGTCGCGTCCGGATCCGCCGCTCTCCTGCCCTTGACCGTCGTCGGACATTGTCGCCCGCTTGGTCGGGATCCCGATCCTCTCTGCCTCTCTGCTTCTCTATCTCTCTTGGCTCCCTCTCTCTCTCTTCAACAATACTAATTAGGCTCCGCTCTCTCTTTTCTTGGCTATTCTCTGTCTCTTTCACGCCGCCCGCTCTATTTAATGGATTACATTGCACTATTGAATGTTGATTGTAGAACTGCAACTCAAATCGAAATGGCAAGTGCAAGTGGCGTTGGGCAATGCACCTCCCTCCCAAAATTATAATCCATTGGATGATCCTAGTCGAAAGTCAAGTCCGATGATCCGGGATGGAAAGAGAGAAGAGGATCATCAAAAGGGTATGTGATACAAAACATATTTATTTATTTAATTGAATTATAATTTCTTGTTATAGTAATTCATATGTTGCAATGTGCAAGGAAATGGGTATATGGGAGAAGAATGCACGGCATATGGCCTCAAACTATGTGGAAGAAGACCACAAAATCAAGGTACATATGTGATATATCTTTGCCCCATATTCGTTTTGCAATAGTGTCTAAAACTACGTTTCAACACTCGTTTAAACGTTTAAAAGTTAAAAAGGGGGTGGGTCATTTCGTTCTCGTTTTACGTTTTAATAACCATGCGCCTCGCGAACGCACCAAACTGACTGCTCAGTCTGTTGAGTGTGTCTTTCTGGGATATAGTACTGAGCATAAGGGATATCGTTGTTGGGATCCTGTTGGTCGGCGCATGCGGATCTCACGGGATGTTACTTTTGATGAGTCCCGTCCCTTCTACCCTCGTCCTTCTTCACCTACATCCCTTGTTGAACAACTGTCTTTTCTGACCTTTCCTGATACTCCAGTTGTCACTTTTCCTCTTTCACAATCGGTGTCTCCTTTATCGCCGGTTCCCTCACCACCAACCTCTCCTCCCAAGGCTTCTTCCGATATTGTTCCTTCCTATCTTCTATACTACACTCGTCGTCCTCGAGCTGAGGATTCTTCTGTTGTGCCATCCTCTTCTGATGAGCCATCTTCTTCAGTGTCTCTCCCTGTTACGCTCTTCGCGATCGGCAGTCTATTCGGCCTCCTGAGCGCCTTGGCTTTGTTGGTGCTGCTCTGGCTGAGCCGACTTCTTACCGTGATGCTGTTATTCATCAGGAATGGCAGCATGCGATGGCGGAGGAGCTTGCTGCCCTTGAGCGCACTGGCACATGGGATCTTGTACCTCTTCCTCCACGTGTCCGTCCCATTACATGCAAGTGAGTCTATAAGATTAAGACTCGCTCTGATGGTTCTCTTGAGCGCTATAAGGCTCGTCTTGTGGCACGTGGTTTTCAGCAGGAGCATGGTCGTGATTATGATGAGACTTTTACACCTATGGCTCACATGACCACTGTTCGCACTCTCCTTGCTGTGGCCTCTGTCCGTGAGTGGTCTATTTCTCAACTTGATGTCAAGAATGCCTTTCTTAATGGTGAGCTGCATGAGGAGGTTATATGCAGCCACCACCGGGGTATTCTGCTCTCGAGGGTATGGTTTGTCGGCCGCCGCTCCTTTATGGGCTCAAGCAAGCCCTCGTGCTTGGTTTGAGCGTTTTCTTCCGTGATCATCTGCGGTGGCTTCTCTGCAAGTGTTCATGATCTCGCGCTCTTTGTTCACACTTCTTTTCGAGGTCGGACTCTTCTCCTTCTATATGTTGATGACATGATTATTACTGGAGATGATTCTCAATATATTGCTTTTGTAAAGGCTCGTCTCAATGAGCAGTTTCTCATGTCCGACCTAGGTCCTCTTCGCTATTTTCTTGGGATTGAGGTTTCTTCTACATCTGAGAGCTTCTTTCTCTCCCAAGAGAAGTATATCCAGGATCTTCTTGATCGTGCTTCTCTCACTGATGAGCGTACAGCTGAGACTCCCATGGAGCTCAATGTTTACCTTCGATCTACTGATGGTGAACCTCTTGAGGATCCTACTCGCTATCGCCATCTTGTTGGGAGTCTTGTTTACTTTGGTGTCACTCGTCCTGACATTTCATATCCAGTCCATATCTTGAGTCAGTTCGTTTCTACTCCCACTCAGCTCCACTATAGTCATCTTCTTCGTGTTTTACGATATCTTTGTGGAACTATCTCTCGCTGTCTTTTCTTTCCACACTCCAGCTCTTTCTGACTCGGGCATACTCTGATGCTACATGGGCTAGTGATCCCTCTGATCGTCGGTCTCTTTCGCTTCTTGTGTTTTTCTTGGTGGTTCTCTCATTGCTTGGAAGACTAAGCGCACGCGCTTCTCGTTCAAGTCCGAGGTTTGAGTTGCGGGCTATGGCTCTTTTGATGCCAGAGGTTACTTGGCTATGGTGGTTACTTGAGGATTTTGGTGTTTCGCTTCTACATCGACTCCTCTTTATCGGCGACAAGAGGGCTATCAAGATTGCTCGAGATCCAGTGAAGCATGAACTCACCAAGCATATTGGTGTGGATGCTTCCTACATGAGGTCACATGTACAGGATCAGGTTGTGGCTCTTTAGTATGTGCCTTCAGAGCTCCAGTTAGCAGATTTCTTCACGAAGACACAAACTAGAGCCTATCATAGTTTTACCTATCCAAACTCGAGTTGTAGATCCACCATGAGTTTGAGGGGGTGTTAGACAAGATCTTGGTATACCTTGTATAGATATTTCTTAATATAGGCTTTCCTTTATACTCTCATGTACATGTATATATTCGCCCATTGGCCTCCTAATGAATACAAGTGCTATTCATAACAAAGGTTATCTGAAATTGTTGAATCAAAAGAGAATGAGTGCGTAATATATTCAGGAAACATCTATTTAACAAAGACAATAACAGACCATGCAAGTAATTTAGTTTAATAATTAGTAAGCAATCATATCTACAAAGAATAAACTAGATGAAGGGCACACACATTAAGGTAGTGTTTGGTTCAAGGGCAAAAGTGGATGGGATGGTCCTATCCCTGTTTTTTTACCCATCCATTTGTTTGGTTGGATGGCAAGGTGGACAAGGGCATCCAAAAAAAGAGAATATTCTTGAGATATGCTGGATGGAGAGATCCCAGGAATTTGGCCGGATGGGCTCATCCAGGTATCATCACATGCTTAGTTTATGTATTTATTAGCCTTTGCTTTTTATAAGTATCAGCTTAGCGCAGTTGGTTTGACGATTTGAGCTCGTTCCAGCGGTCTCGCGTTCGAATCCCTCCCGCGCTATGCACTGTAGCATCTACAGTGTGCGCGGGATTTTTGTTTTTTTAAAATTAAATTTTAAAATTACAGTCGGCTTATTTTTTTCATTCCAAAATTTTTAAAAAGATTTTTCCTCTCTGTTAGAATTAACAAACCGTCTATCCTCATCATTCATCCAACCAAATAAAAAATTGGCTCATCTCATTCATCCTCATACATCCCATCCAAATTGGATGACCATATCCCATCCAACTTCATTCAGCCAACCAAACGCACCCTAAAGTGCTATCATAAAATGTAACCTACTAAATTTTGAGACCATTCATATGCAAAAGCAGCGACTTTTTTTTAGAAACATCAGGAAAGGATCCTACTGTGAATTAGCTACAGACTATTGCCTACATAAACTTCAAAGCAATGTAAGCAAAGCAGCAAATAGATTAGTTCAGCTCCTAGTTGACGAGAAGAGCATATTGGTATTACTTATTTTATCTAGATTATAAGTTTGAAATCTGAGATTGCAGATAAGAAATGATACTTTTGACTTAATTTAAACATTAACCATAAATCGGCTGTAATAATTGATTCCATGTTCCGTTGGAGTTGGAGATTGGCTGACATTTCCGCACAGGGATATAAGATTCTAAAACAATCTTTAAGAGGAAACATAAATTTGATAGTAACACACTAAGTAAATCTGAACAGTTTAAAATATCATAGCATGCATCCCATTCCCATGTATAAATAAGAATGCGGACATAATAGGTACCGGGCAAAAGATAATCACAATTTCTGCAGACTTAGATTGCAATAGTTGCACGTACCATGGTCCACATGAGCGACAACAGACATGTTACGAATGTTATGCTTCTTGTCCATAATCCCGCGCATCTCTTCAACTGTAAACTTAACCATCTTGACTTCTTTTGAAGATCAGACTACAAAACTTATTTCCTGGTTTGAATGGTTCGACCTTGTCAGAATCCAACAATATCCTGGTATGAGGAACTGGATCAATAAACCCCACAGCAAACATGAGACCGAGCAATGAGCGGCATGCTAATTAAATTCAGGAGGGCATCTAAAAGCATTTGAAGACTAACATATCTTCATTTCATAACTAACAATGTAGGTGAAACAAATAGAGCAAGTATCTAATTTATTGTAAAAAGCAGAATGAGAGAAACCATGGAAAAGGAAGTACATTCACGATATCAAATATTTCCCATTTTTATTATCCCTCTGTCCACCTGTACTAATACTCATTACACAATCTAATACAGGCAGACATACTGCATGAACATATAAACATGTACTAAAACAATGGCTAACAAGTATACGTTCAGAAAATGACTTGCAAGGAATCAAAAGGGCATGCAGTTAAGCAGCCACAGGCAAAATACAAACAACTATTCAGAATGTACATATTAATAAATAGATTCAGTTTTAAGGTCAATCTTACTGACAATTAACTTTAAATATAGAAGCTGTCATTTGCTTAAGTAGTAGATACATCAAATGACTTAAGAAATGGAAAAATTATATAATTGGATAAACATGCAAGTACGGTTGGCAAGTAAAAGTGTCGCTCAAAATTTGAATGCCATGAAACAGATAGTTTAACACTAAAAACGAGCACTACAATTCTATGCATGCTGGCTGTGTTTAAAGCATATGGCATCTCTGTACATTCAGCAAATGATGTACTATATAATGAACATATCCCTCACAGTAAATAGCCAGGCAGTCAGGCACCAATGTATCTAGTATCTACAGATTGAAAGTGTGTCCTACAAATTCATCTTCCATGGGTAATCTAACATCAGTTTAGCATATATCATCTACATTCCATAAACTTACCTAGTTCCCCTGATCCTGTCTTTGTTGATATTATATTGTTGTATCTCTTCCAGAGTTGGTAACTACATTATACCACTTACCCAAACTTTACAGAACAACTTTCTGTTTGTCAACAAACGACACGAATCAAAATATTACACATAACTAGTAACCAAAGCAGTGCTATCGATATTATCTGGGCATATATAATTAGATAAACACTGCTGTATATATCAAAACCAAAATGTTTGAGCAACACTGCAAGTACTGGAGAGAAAGCACGTATGCACGACAAAACAAGTTGAATAACTGGGATCTTTAAATCGTACATAACGAGAGTTAAAACGGTTCTTTTTCGGGGCAAGGCCAATAACCCCTTTTGCCAGGCAAAACAACGAACACCTAGCACTCATGCCCCACTGGGCCACTCACCGACCATGTAAACAGAGATACGCGGTGAGACAACAAATGGAGGATACGGGAGATCAATTTAGGAAAATGCGATGCATACTTTTTGTGTGGGGTGGATGGAGCGGTCGAGCGCCTGGAGCTCGCGCGCGGGTCAGCATGGCGGAGGCAGCACGGCCACGGACGCCATCGTCACCTCCTGAACCGCGGGCTGCCAACGGCGGCTGCTCCGCCATGGGGAAATTAGGAGGAGACAGAGCGGTCGTCGGGTGCTCACTGGCGCCATGGCCCGTGGGCTAAGCGCGAGATCACTTTTCGGGTTGCTGTTCCGTCGGGCGGGGCTGCGCGGCGGCCGGGAGCACTTGCCGTGATTGGCGTGGATGGCTGGTGTTTCTAACCGTCGATGAGGCAATGCATGGGGAAGGACTTATTGTCGCTTCAACGAATCGACATCCAATGAACAACCGTTGGATTAAAAAAAGGACGGCTCAGATTTCCCAAGAGTACTGTAGCACAACTAACTACGATCCTATAGTAGCACACCGTTGCTTCCTTTGATCTGGTAGTCAGGGACTGTCAAGTTGCAGTTCTTACTGTAACTTTATCGGATCCTTTTCCTGTTTTATTGTAGTTATATTTTTCCGATTTTGAATATTTATGAGTGGACGACAGTATTCTAAAGCTAAGTCGAATTTTTTTGGCTGCTAGATGTGTTTGGAGACATGTATGGTTGTGAAAAAAAATCAAGTGCACAATGGCCATAAATATTTGTACCCTTCTTTTTCTATCTCGTGGTTTGCTTTCTGTAAGTTTCTTGGAAAGGTAAGAATTTTATAGAAAAGTCTAAATCTTTAACACCCAGTTTTGGTTCTTGGAATTAAGCCAAGGTTTGCAAATTTGAATTGGGCCTCATCAATATTCTCTGTTTGGATGCACAAGGAATTAGAATTAGAATTCATTTAAGATTGCACTTTCAACTTACAATTTTTTTTGGTAATCAAACACAGAAATTATAATTACTAGTTCAATGCCCGTGCGTTGCTACGAAAAATAAAATTGATAACGAAACATAAAGATCAAGCAATAAAAGAAAATTGTGCTACAAGATCCAACATCTATTTCCAACAATAAAAGCATGCAACGAACAGGATACAAACTTACTTTATTATAGCAACATCTATTTCCAACAATAAAAGCATGCAACGAACAGGATACAACACATGACTATGAGAGATATAGTTGTAGCATATATTTAGAACCTTTATACAGAGCTAATAGGCCAGTCAAACTTCTTCGTCACGGAGGCTAGACAGAATATAAGCAAGCAAATACATGTTTTATGAAATCTCATAAAACTATCTGATTGAGTATGGCATAGACGCAAGTTCTGCGGTACATCACGCTAGGAGAGCGTTTACGCTTGGAGAAGCCGAATCTTGAAGACTACTCGCATAAGAATAGCTTATTTTATCAAGAAGGTAGTTTTGTCGCATCGCGATCGATTGCTATTTTGCAAGAATGTAATAGGAACTACAAAACGTTAATATAATCGAGAGACAATGGCATTTAGCTACGGCAATGTATCTAGCATTTATCGATAGCGGTATGGTGGTCTTAAGGGAATCACCGTATGCCTGAGACAAAATAGACATTCTTATACAAGAAGTTATAAGAGACATTTCTATCCAACATAGACACTCTGAACGCCTTTAGCAGAGGCCTCGATGCGGACACATATATACTTTAATCATTGGTGTGATGTATAGTTGTTATGTGCAATTGAGAAAACATGTGAGCGTAGTAGGCCGTGCATGTCGAACCAACTAAGCATTAACTTGCGGACTTTTGATTGTGTAAAATATAGTTCAAATATACGATTAAAGCGATCTAATAACAACAATATGGAGATATGATAGATATTTTTGATCCGAGAAGAAAGTTCTAAAAGATAAATCTAATAACAACTGTTGAAGATCATGCATATATCGGCACATCATAGAGTTAGCAAACCTTGATATTGCCGATTCCATCTGAAAGCTCAAGTTGCTGGATAAACCCAGCCACCCTTGCAAGTCCAAAGGAAGTTTAGTGCTAGATTTTATAGAAACATGTCAAGTACAGCTAAATCAAAAATCATAATCACATCTTCGTTAGGGGCAAACCAAGAACACTTGCATAGATCAAGAACGACATTACAAAGACAAACTGAGAATACTCCTTTCGCCCAATAAAATTCATGTGAAAAACACAAAGCCAACATCGGAAACTCAGGAAGTATCAATCAATACTATAAATCAACCTTTTCAGCAAGGAGACAACAGATTTCTTAGCTGATCGGGCTCTTTGGGCTCAGATGCATGAGCAGACAACACAATTAAAGCATCAAGCGCCAAGGATAACAACAACCACAAAGCCTCCTGTTCCAAAAATATTGGGATAAAATTAATACAAATAAAAATATAGAATGCAAATGAGCTAACAAATACGCGAATATTTCACCTTCTTAGATGAATTCAACAGGTCAGCATATTTGACAAGTGCAGTCCTCACCATACAGGGAGAAGGAGAAGGGGCAGCAAACAACCCCAAAAAAGTGGAGTACCATTCTCGAGTCTCTGGCCATACCAGTTCCTTCATTTAGTCCAATAAACAGAGCATTAGCTTTTGATGTTAGGTGCCAAGCTCTATTGTCAAGGTCAATATTAGTCAAGGCCAATATTAAGCTATGTGCACAAATAAGAAAACCATACACAAGATAGGCTAGACAAATTAATGTATACATCAATGCTTGAGCTAAAAAGCTGAGACCAAGGTTAGCTCATCGCAGCATGTAGCATATGCTGAAGCTATCGTCAATGCGTCGACCATCGTCTCCAAGATCAAAAGGAACAATCCGTTTGCTATCTATAAGAACATGATGGGCAAAAGTTTACCACCAGCAGATGATAAAGGACAACATAATTGGGAAAAAAATATGCAGACAGAAATAGAAGCTGCAAGAGAGGTATAATTGTGTCAGCGCCAATTGTGTCACCAGATGTGAATATGGGTCCAAAAGATTCACTTTTCCCCGGACCCCAGTGAAGATAGCCACCATCGCCGTGGTATCCACAACTGTTAGACACCCAGTTGGACAGAACAAAAGTAACTATCTCACTGCACAATTGGACCAAATGGAATTGCCCATGTTCAACTACAAACGTGAATACATGAAGAACTTATCGAAATTATGATAAGCGTCATAAACAAGTACAAATAATGAAAATAATATACATCATTGCCAATAATGCACAATCTCACTCTCATCACAATGTAGCAACACAATTAACTCAAATAGCCTAAAAGAAAGGGGACTATAACAAGATAAATTCTTCTACAACCACAATATTTCAAACGGGGTAAATGAAAGTGAAACAACAAGCCAGAAAAAGGAGTATTTTCAAACGGATAAAAAGGAGAGAGAGAGACACGGGTATACAAATCATGGGATCTGATAATTAGTAACTCTATTGGTGCAATTTGCACATGTAGTTGTGTTGGTATCAATAGGGGATTCTACCCATACACAAAAGAAATAGGAATTGCTAATGAAGTATTGCAGAAGGGAAGGTCTTGTGTAGGATTTCAACTACTTCAATCCTTACCAAGACCAGATATATTGATCTGGATCATCTTCAAATGGGTCATCCTACACGTCAGGTAGGATATCATATATAGTATTTTCATAAGGAACAGTTCTTCTACAACCACAATATTTCAAACAGGGTAAATGAAAGTGAAACAACAAGCGAGAAAAAGGGAGTATTTTCAAACGGATGAAAAGGAGAGAGAGAGACCAGGGTATACAAATAAACACGAATTGAAGAAGAGGCCTCTTTGTCCAGCTCAGACTCAGCAAACCCCTCTGAGTGGCTGCCAGGTGGCCAAACTTTGATAAGGAAACATACACCAACATGTCCACACAAGGAATTATTCATGTTATCAGAATAATAAAAGATGTCCAGCATCAAGTTAAATCATTTCTCATATAGGAAAAGTTGAAATGGGCAGGCTACATTAATAAGCACAGGACTAATCCTAATACATCGCAACCAAGCAACAGTACAAGTATGGCAACTTCCTATATTTGCACTACGCACAGAACATAATTTTCATTTAAGTTTACAAGTTAAAAGGCAAGTTGCAGGCCTCAGGAATACTCATTCATGATGCACCTAATTTTAAGGTACGTAAGGTTTGAAAATTTCTCACTTCTCATGCAACAACAAGCACAAAACAAAGTTCTAAGACAATCACACCTCAAAAATATCCTTTACAGAGAAGTCTGGCCATTTTAGCTATCTTCATCAATGTACTAATACCTAATTTTGATTGTCATTGCGAAGCTGAGCCTGACAGGGAACTGCTTCCTCTTGAATTTAAATGGGAACATCTCGTCATCAGATGGACATAGAGGTATTCGAGGTAGAAACACCCTTTTCCCGGCGTGCTGGCCAAGTACAATCTCGGCATCTATAGTATTCTTTTGGAATGCCCGGATTACAAGCCTCGTCCCGTTGCATAGTCCGTTTGCAGGGTCAATGTTCCGCAACAGTATCACGGGACAGTTAATCTTGAGTTTAAGTACATGCGGAGGTAGACCGTTAGGGGTTAGGGTGTTTAGGAATTTAGAAGGGTAGTAGCTATGGGGATCATCCTCTGCAGAATCGAAACTATGGTACACCATTTCCTCCCTATGAAATATGTCAATCATCTTCGTATTGATCCTATCAATGTACTCGTTCCGGGTCGACAGGATGGCTCGAGATGTGATATAGTTGGCATCTGATAGGTTGTCATTCAGCATAGGAAAAACACTCTGTATGAGTTTATCGATGTCTGTGTCATTTTCTGTATATGGTATCGAGGAGACTAATGAGCTTAACTTCAGGTGGGGAAAAATAACAAAGCAAGATAGTCACCATGAGAAAAGATGCACACAAGCAATATATAAACAAATGAGTTTCCGTTGATAAAACCCTACACATTTTTTTCAACAGAGCAAAAGAATATAATGATACATGTTTATTGCGAGAGTTTAAAGGTCAGTCTCTTCAAACAGCACTACATGCTTTGAGTTTAAAGGTCGATATAGGAATGTCCTTTCATTTGACTATTACCATATACCTAAAAATGCCAAATACACAAACTTAGCAACAAAAGGAATCAAACCACATCAAATGGGAGTAATTTAACTTGATCTACTGAAATAGGCATGACCAATTTTTACCTCACTAAACAGACATGTTTATTGTAGGTTTAGCAATAGTTATATTATCTCAGTTCTTCCTCTGAATCAGTGTCCTTCATGTACATACATCAGGTGAATCAGATATGTGACCAAACCAAAGTGGAGCGCTCAATAAAGCTCTAGCATAAGGTGAATCATATTACCAACAAAATTCACATTTTGTTCAGATTTTATTAGGTATAATTTTAGTACATTTAGTTGACTAAACCCAAAAGGTTGAAGATAACGTAAAATTTTGTTAATAATGTCCAACTGTTGTTATCAAAGACTTCTAATAACCTAATGAGATGCACTTCTATCGCACCACGGTAACCCAAAACACATCATATGTAATTAACAATGCAAAAGAAGTACAGATACCCAAGCAATCTTCAGCAATTACTCTCATGTATGGACCTCTGAAACTTCATATAAAACTTATTCTGACATGTTAACCAAAACACATCACATGTAATCACAAGAACTCCAAATGTAAGTGCTATCTCTGGAATAATGTTAGTTCTGAAGCATAAGTAGATCAAGCACACAAAGACATGTGTGGCATTACTCAAAGCAAATAGTAGCTCTAATTCGACTCACCTCTTGTCACGCTTGGCTTCGCCGACGAAAATGACGACAAACACGAAGCGCTGGATCTCTGCAAAAACACCGATCATGAGCCAAAACATTTCAAGCGTTAGAACTCGGTGAAGATCACGACAAACACAAACTTTGCATCGGCTAAAACATTTCAAGCACCAAATAGAAAGGAGGAGCCTCATCAGTGACCGATTTAACTCCTCATGTACACCACTCACTCCGCCACCGCCGGATTCTCAACCGCATGTAAGAACAGATGTACTCCTTGCGCTCAGCCAAGGAAAAGAAGCAATCGGAAGAGAATCCACGGGTTAAATAGCAATCGGAGGAGAATCCATAAAAGGATAAAAGGCCAGAAGATACTCATCTCCACGCGAAAAGTTCGGAGCAGATCGGAGAAGGTTTGCGGCGCGGGGGAGATTGGGGGCGATCCGGGCTGCGGCGCGGGGGATTTGGTGAGCCGCGCGTGTGGGGTTTGGGGTTTGAGGGGGCGGCGCGGAGCCGCAGAGCGTGGATGGCGCGCGGGGGCGGCGCGAGAGCCGATGACGATCGCGGAGTGAGGCGTGCGTGCGGAGTGGATCGCGCATGTGGGGTTTGGGGTCTGCACATTTGCGCCAGCGTGGGTTTAGGGTTTGAGGGGCGGCGGAGCGTGGATCGCGCTGGGCGGCGCGGAGAGCCAGCGACGATCGCTCGGAGTGGATCTCGCTGCCGCGCGTGTGGGGTTTGGGGTCTCGCTGACATTTGCGCCGCGCGTGGAGTTTAGGGTTTGTTTGGGGTGCGGGGTGGGGAGGGAAGCCGTACCACTGCCACCAAGTCCCACATTATAGTAGTAGAGATTGTCCAATTTCAACACCAACAGATTTTAAATTGAGGCTCCAATTCCAAAAACCAATTCCAATCCTGATATCCAAACGGACCCTTGCAGTTTCTATAAAATTCTAGCATTCTAGACAACTCATGATCCTCGGGATCGCGCGGCTCTCTTCGTCAGGTAACTGGTTTCGGGCATAAGCCATAAGGCATGCTCAAAAAAGTTCTCAATATGCAGACAAATATGAGCACACATACAGGGGGGAAAAAACGACAAACCAGGCCGGTAAATCTCTAGCCCCGAACTTCTCTTCTCCCTTCAAAACTAATACGTGCACTGACGCACGATCGTGGTATGATAACTATGGTGCTTATCGAATGCTATGTTGAACAACCAACACAGAATACCGAAAACAACCGATATCGAGCAACCGAAGTCGATCACTGCAAACATGCTCGACGCACACGCGCCGCAGAAGCACCGGAGGCAGCATCGCGCGGCGCCGCGTGCATCCTGCAGAAGAACGCATGGAAGCTTGGGCTAGCAGCAGAGGAGTCACCTAAGGCTGGCTTGGCTAGCTTCTTCGCCGGCCGATCCGAGAAACGAACGAGACGGACGCCGAAACCCGCAGGAGCAACGCGGCAGGGGCACCACCTGGCTGGGCAAGGCACGCATACACGAGCGGCTTTTCTAGCGAACCAACGAGGCAAACAGCTAATGGGAAGCTTACAAGCGCGCGTCGTTTTCGCCACTTTTTGACTCGTCTGGGCTGGCGAACGAACGTAGGCGCCTGAGCTAGAACCTTCACGCTGCCCCTGCTACGTTGCGGCATTACAGCGCTTCCCCTAACGTGTTCGACCGGTTCACGACACAAATTTTTTTTTCCCTTCAGGAAAGTGAATTAAACGGTTTTTCGGTTTTCTCCGAATGTGATTAGCTCACTGGTGATTCTACCGATGGACGTTTGCTCTTGGGAAAGGCTCATATTTTGTCTCGCAACTCTTGTGGACGTTTGATTTTGGTCTCTGTCGATGTTTATTGTCGATAATAATGAAAACGGGCAAGACGTTGGATCTAAACTCGATGATAGTATAACATGTAGAAATTATACAGGTTCAGATTCCCACGGAGGAGATAATACCTTAATCATGTACTCTAAGATTACTAGCCATGTGCCCGTACGATGCAACGGAAACTCAATTTGAGATAAAAAAATTATTTGCAAAGAGTACTAATCTTATTTGAATAATAATGTTCACTCTGAATGTACAATGGTTAAATGTTTAAATCAATTCATCGAAGCATAAAAATTTCAAGCACATGTTTACAAACCCGAGCTTAAAATTATCTTTAATTTCACAAACTTAAATAATAACATCACAGCACTTGGGATCGTAAATTTGTAACGCCATAATTCGAGATCGATCAATCGATAGAAAGAGACATCACTTGTTGCCCCATAGACGCAAAGGTATTGAAGAGGTAGGCATCATCTGTATGTGGCTGCTACTATTAGCAACGTGTGTGGTTCGTACGCCTTGCTTCAGCCATACCATAGCCCCACCCCTCAACCAGTTCCACCGCCTCGCCTCCCCATGAAAGTGACTCCTCACCCTATTGATATCATCCATCAGCGCTGAAACTCCAAAGAGCGCCAGATTTATCTCGCCGTCCACCACCGGCGACCTGCCTCTGCGCCGCATCGACGAGATCAAAGAAGGTCGTCCGTTACCTCCACTCAATGAATAAGCTCAATATATCTGCAGGAAAGGTAAGAAACGGTGGGGTTATATAGATTCAACAACCAAGGAGATATCTATGGAATCCAGATTAAGAAATCGTCAAATAAAGAAGACAACAAAAGGGAAAGAGGCGAAAAGAGACCTAACTACATGAATCGGAGCTCTAATTCCTTCGGAAGAAAATCAATCAATCCAATCCGAAAAGCACCGAGAGTAAGCGCTGCCGATTCGAATGCTAGATTAATAGGAGAAAAGAAAGCAATAAATGAGTTATGCATATTCATTTACCTCCCGCGACGAGATGGTCTAATCCAATCTACTGGGGTGGCCACTACCCACTTCCCACTCAGCCACGCGGGTGCGCACACATGTCAGGCCGACGGTGGAGAACGGACGTACCACCACCAACTCCTAATTAGTAGAGATGAGCGTCTAACTTATTGCTGATAATCTGATGATAATGTTACCCTCTCCCCCCTTAATATAGTAGAGGGGTGCGGTTACAAAGGAGAGTCTCGATCGGTTACAAGATGGAAATTCTATCTCTTATCCTTATCTGCTAAACATGGTAACAGCTAGGATTACAATCATATCCTACCTAATCAAGGTTGGTTACTATCTTCAGGGTTTCCTTGTTGCGCACGTAGACAGCAAACCAGGCGATGCCCATCCTTATGAAGTCGGCTCGGCCCATCCCCTTCTAGGTGATCCTCACGACCTGCCCTGCAGATACCCGGGGTCCATGTACTCTACAGTAGCCCCCGAGTGCTTTACGATCGAGTTGCCACATTTCTAGTCGCATCCCAACTGAGTCATGCTTCACGCCAAGTGATTCCAGTTCTTGGCGTAACCTCCCGACTGGTTTCTTCTCCATGTTGGATGCCATGTTGTAGGCAAAGAGATCGTAGAGGACTCGATCGAGCTCCACGTTTAATTTTTCCAAGTGGTACCCAACCCAATTATTGAAAAACTGGCAATCGGCCCATCTTAGGGTATACCCTTATTTAGGTTGGCTTTAGCCGAGTGGTACCGTGCCTACTTGCCATGGCGCACAGCTATCGGCCCATCATGGAGCGTACCATGGATTTTCCGAGTAGCACCTGCACCCGATTATCACGGTCTACAGCTGGCGGCCCGTCATGGGGCGTACCCTCGGAATCCTTGTCCTGAACCAACTTGTAATATATGATTCCCTCTTACGCGGTAACCAGCAATCGACCTAATATGAGGCATATTACAAGAAGTCATTTCAACTTGGTTTGGAAGGTACCCAAATCCCGTTTGATACGGTTGACCCATCATAGGGTGTACCATATCCCAAACTAAATTCGGCCTGAGAGTACTTATGCACGATGGTTGTGGCGCACAACTGGCGGCCCATCTTGGGCGTACCCTAGGTTAAGTCCAGACAGAATATGGAAGATGGAATGCCTTTTCCCGCTTAAGGCAAAATTCAGCGTCGCTTCCTATAAATACAAGGCTTGGTGCGAGTAAAGAGGCTTTCTCCGCACTGCGCACACCTACCCCTTCATCTTCTAAGTTTTAGCATTTTCGCAGCAATCTCCGCCGCTAGGATTAACCACCAATGCATTCCCAATCTTATGCCATTTGCTAAGCCCTTCCGAAGAAGCCTTCTTCCTCCTCACAGGATACCTCCGCGCCGCCCCCATCCAAGGATTGGGCCACTTCGGTGACGACGAAGAAACGCTTGGAGGAGATGGTCGTCTTTGGAGTTCTTCCAGCTTTGGAGTTGATCTGCGCACGTCCAGCCGCAGGTGAATCCTCTCCTACTCCGCAATCTGATGAGATTGTGGTTTTTGAGTCCTTTTTCCAGCGCGGATTTAGCCTCCCTGGCAGCGCTTTTTTTGCGATCTCCTTCATTTCTATGGTATTGAGTTGATCAATCTGAACCCCAACTCCATTCTTTAAATTTCCATCTTTATTCATCTATGTGAGGCGTTTCTCGGGATTCGCCCGTATTTCAATCTTTTTTGCCACCTTTTTCTCCTCAAGCCCTACCCAAGCAAGAACGCCCCTAAGGCAATTGGGGGTGCCGGCTTCCGGCTACAAGATGGGCTGAAAAAGTCTTATTTTTTATCCCCTTCAAATCTTCTAACAAGGGTTGGCACCGAGAGTAGTTTTACTGCACCAATCCAGATCCCTTTCTCCCTCCTTTCGCTGGGCTTCCACCCACATTTTCTCCTTCTGGGTTATGACTCCTTCGAGTAATGAGATGGACCAGGTTGAGGAACTCATGAAATTAATCTGTAAGCTGAAGGAAACGGGTCTGCCCGGGTTGATATTGCTGTCAGCTTCACCCGCCACCGAATACAGCCTCTCAAGGAACGAGTCCACTTGGGATTCGAGTATAGCGGGGAGAGCGATCCCACTCGAGAGGTGCCGAGGTCATCCCAAGAAGCGTGCTGACCGACCGGATGAGCGATTTCTTCGCCGCAGGCACCTAGGTCCTCCTCAAGGGACACCCGATGCCCTTCGCCTTGACGTGCCCTCCTCCTAAGGTGAGCATTTTTTTCTCCAGTGATGACTGATCATGTACTTACGGATGAATGTTGTCTGATTATACGCTTGTCACCACTTACAGGAACAAGCAGCTTTCTTTTCCGACACTCCACTCCTGACAACCCTCAGCATAAGAGCTCCAGATGGAGATGGCCCGCCAGCCCTTCGACCGAGGAGCCAAGTGCCAAAAGGGGAAAGACATCGGCCACCTCCGGGATGTCAAGCGAAAATGAGATTTCATATCTTGGCTGTGATAACCCTAACGCGTGCATGGTGCGAGGCGGTGATCCTAGCTATTGCACGTCATCAGCAAGGACGCGAGCTCATCCAAGTGGCCACGAAGCGCAGTTGCTATGCATGGAATTTTTTTTAAAATAATACATTTGTTAAATAATTTTAAAAGTTAAATACCTTGAAAAAATTTACAAAATATACATCTGTTGCTATTTCTATTGGCGATAGTGTCAATAAAAAGCCTTAGCCTTATCGACCAAATGAGTTCACAACAAAATAACCTATCGGTCAATTCAATTCGTGACAAAATAGACATTGTTGCTTGAGAGACCGTGTGGAGGTCTAACCAAGTTGGTGATGAGTAATTGACTTTGTGATACTTAAGTTTGAGTTTGATTTGAATTTATTTTAAATTCAAAGCAATTTGAGCTGGTGTCAACCAGGGCGGTACTACCATCCCATGGGGGGCGATAGTACCAGGTGAAAGCATCTAGGCTCCTAATTCGACTTGATTTTGGTAATTAATGACAATCTTGATTAAAGGACTAATACTTTCTTTTGAGAATTCTGAAAATAGATTGGTCCTAAGTTCGGCGATCGTATAAGCATTAAAATGGAATGAAAAAAGATCAACGCGTCAAGCTGAAATAGTCAAGGTATAAATTAAGGACCTTTTGATAGGTTTTGTCGGATCTTTGTGTTTTTAGAGAAAGATTGGATTGCTAGAATATGTGTCGTACTATCAAGAGGAGTCTTGGCTATTAGTTTGAAGTTGATCGATATTTAGAGGCTCAAATTATACTCACTTGATCTCATGCAAGCATTTGCACTCAATTATATTTGAGCAAAAACACAAAAAAATCAGTTTAGCACCTCGGTGGTCTACTAAGGGCGGTGCTACCGGCCAGACGGTAGCACCGGCACCCATGTGATTCTAAAATTCGGAGGGCTACACCTTCATCGGTGTGGTGGTGCTCTCGGTCTGGCCCTGTACTACCGGCAGTAGATGTAGCCACTCCTGTGCCATTTTTCCAGAGAGGAGCATTTCGGCTAAATTGGAGAAAATGAGGCCGGTGCTACCGGCCTAGGGTGGTAGCGTCAACCTGATTGTGCTCAATGGTCACGAACAATGCATTTAATGCACTGTAGCGATCGTTAGAGCTAGAGGAGCGGTGCTACCGGCCCAAGGGTGGTAGCATCGGGTTTCTAGGCCCTTTTATGAATAATTTCCTCCAACATCCAAATTAGTTGGTGGGGGTTATAAATATCACCCCACCTGCATTCTAAAGTAACTATTGGATCTCATTGATCATATTTGAACTCTAACTAGTCTCCAACTCTCTTGTGGGCATTAAATTCACATTTTGAGTGAGTTGGTAGTAAATTCAAGTGTTGTATTTAGTGTGAGTTTTTAGACATTTGATTCAATCTTAAGCGAGCGTCAAGATTTGTTACTCTTAGAGGTTACTGCCTTCTAGATGGCTTGGAGGCGATTGTGTATGATGAGCTTCTCAACGGAGATTCTGAGAAGCCTCAATAAGTTTGTGAAGGTCGGAGTTCGTCTACCCGAGGAGAGGAAGAACTACCAAGTGACCGAGAGAGGCTTGTGAGGATTGGACCCAGCTTGAAGTTGTCCAAACTATCTCAACGTGGATTAGGGGAGATCGGCAAGTCTTCGAAACTACGGTATAAATCATTCTCTTTCTCTCTTGTGGTTTAGAATTTCTTTTCTCGTGTGCAAATTTTCATTCCTAACAATTTTATTGTATTAATTTTATGCTTAGGATTGTATTATTGCTTAGTCTTAGGTTGTCGGTGCACATAGTGAAATCTAGAGAATTTAGGTTTTAATTTTCAAAATTGTAATTCTTGCTTAGATAATTTATTTATTGCAATTAGCGCTGAAGAATTTAAAACTCTAGTCGGTTATCCTTGATCCTTCACAGTGGTATGGTACTACCGGCCTCATGATGACGGTAGTTATTTTATAGAGAGGTGTTTCCTTGGGTTGAGTAAGAGCAATACTACCGGTCTCTAGTTAACAGTAGTACCAGGGTAGTACTACTAACCATGGGAGCGCTAGAACCTATTTTTCCAGTGAATTATGGTTTGTGTTTTGATTTTGTTATGATTATTATATATTTTGTGAACAGTGCTACGTGACGGTTTGATTATCTGTGTTGGTTGCAAGTTCGAAATTAGGTCATGGTGAGGTGGAGGAGATAAGAACTGGGCTAAGATAGTTGAGGTCTAGACGGTTAGGGTGACGCCGAAGATGACTAAGGCTAGGAGTTGCTGCAAGTCAGGAGGGTAAGGAGCTGAAGCATGAGTTATTGGTGTTGGACATAACAGACAACGGTATGGACCGGGACTTCGCTTAGGTAGGAGCCGAGGTTCAGAACGGTCAAGAAAGTCAAAAGTGTGATGATCAAGCGAATAAGAACATGTGGTGTGCTAAGTGATTTGGACCCATTTACAAGTAAGGACGGTTCAAGAGTCTGGATGTGTGAGAGGCCTTGTGGGAAGTTGTTGGAGCCACATGGAAGGTGATGAAAGCATGGGTAATTCTTCAGTCGAAGGAAAAGATCAGTCATAGGGCAAATTGGTAATTTGCACATTACCGAAGATTGAAGCGGTTTGAAAAATCACAACGATGGCCTCAGTGAAGACAAAGTGGATATGGATGAGAAATCGGGCTCGTGGAGTCATTTGAAGCATCATGGAGAAGGCCGCTTTGAGAAGCATGTGTGTGAGTGTGTAAAAACCATTATGTGTTAGACCTTAGGGTTGCCTACTTTATATAAGAACTTGAGATGTAGAGGAAAGGAGCATCTATTAGGGTTTTGATAAGAGTGATATCATAGAGAAAAGAGGAAAGTCTTTGTGTGTGTGAGTGCTTATTGGGAGCTTTGCCCTTTTTGGAGAAGCTTTGTAATCGTCTCTCTAAATCTGAAACAAAAATCAATTTCGTGCTCAAGATTTTGCTCTTATTTTGACCTTACCCTTCTTAAGTTGTTATCTCTATTTGGTTTATTTATCTTTTGATCTTGTGTTACCAAGGATGAATGATTGATGGATGAGTCCTCTGCAAATCATATCTCAATCATCTAGGAAAACTTTCACGTGATCATCAAGAGATTTATCAAGAAATCGGTCTTTGACTTGAGAAGGAAGGCTTCGTGGTAGATTGTGTCCTTGAGCTTTTTAGGCATGGTTCTTTGGTGTTCTTGCTTATTGTGCTATGTGAGAGATCATCTCAATCATCAAATCTCTACGGGTAAGCTCAGGGTAAAGTTTTTAGATTTTACCCAGTTTTAGTGCAACCTTCTCTAAATTTGAAAAAGGTCAAAACTTTGATGTCAATCTTTGTAATTGATGGTTGGAATATGTTCTTGATATCTATAGGAAGGTGCATGCAAAGTTTCATGAGTTTTTGATCATCCAATCAAAAGTTACATCAATTCTTGAATTTGAACTAATGTTTATTTTACTGTTCATCTGGTACTACTGCCCCCTGTGATATGGTAGTGCCGTCCCAGACTAAGTTTCTCTCAAAATTTATATTTTTGTTCGTATTTGATCAAGTGAGGCTTTAGGTTGGTTCTTTCGGGGATTGTTGTTGATCATTCATCCCTCTCTAATCGTCATTTTTGGTCCTTTATCACCAAATAAAATGGCATATTTTTGTAATTTTTCATAATATTAAATTTTTGGTATAGCAACAGTAATACACACGTGCTCGGGGCTGGTTGGACGAAGAAAAAGTTTTGCTACGTGGATGAGTTGCTTCATGTACCATGTGGCTTGGTGGGTTGTTGCTTATTGGATGCTTAATTTGACAATTAGTGATTCGCTTATTGCTTGCACAACTAGACTCAAACTCTAGACACACGCAAAGACTGTGGAAAGAGAGAGAAGGCATAGCTCAATGTCCCTACTTTGCGAGGACATTGTAGTTCACCGAGTCAAGGACGCTTGACATGCATCGCTAAGAGTGGATGCTGTGGAGTCGGCGAGGGCGTGGGTGTGTGGTAACAGTCAACCCATCTTGGCAATGGCGAGCGGGCAGGGAAGGTAGCGCAACGTGAGCCAGCGAGTGTCTGATTGGCTAAGTGGGTTGACCAAAACAGCAAATAGGCAATATGCACCTCTCTTCTGATTTTTTATTTTTTATTAGTTGTAACTGTGTAAATGGGTTTAGAGACAATAGCTGATTTATTTGATTTATTGGTGTTAACTTATTTATAGATTTACAAAAGTTTAACAAGCGGAAGTTGCACAAGTATTTCTCAAATAATAAAGTATTAGTAGTATCTCTTTAATTGATAAGAATACAACATAAGCTATTTAATATGTTTATATTAATTTAGCCTAATTCTTTGAGCACACCCTCTATTTTTTTGGCTTCACCACTGCTCTCATTGGGTACGAGGCTCCTATGAATCATATGAAAATTCTACTTTCCAATCAATGCCTAAAATAGTGTTGTGTTATTCTAATGCGTAGGGTGTGCCCAAGAGTGGAAACGACGGTGATGGTGGTGCCAACAGTCAACAACATTTTGGACAAACAATGGTAGTATGTGGAGTGAGAAGATGAGGACCGAGGTGTGGATTGTGGAGAGGGGGAGGGTGAATAGGCATGAGTTTAATTGGATGGCGAAATTTTAGGGTGGGAGCAAGTTTAAATTTAATCACTCTAGCTTGATGGTTGGTCAAGATGCTTTGGGTTTGCCAAAGGAAAACTTTCCACATAATGGCCTAGTTTAAAACTTCTGTCTTTTATATTAGTATATAGAATAAGAAACCATAAGATCATATATATTCTCAAACTAATAAATGAGATCCTACATTGGAGCCAATTAAAGGAGTTTGTGTGTGTGTTTGTAGATGTTTATTTTCTATTTATGTTACACATATATTCATTAAACTAATCTAAGTCAATTCATAAGGGCAATTTTTAGATGAATCGGATTTAGCTTGCCACCCCCTAGAACAACTTATTTATAAGGAAAAGGTATATTTGGTATCTCTACTTTCATGTTGGTTCGATTCACGTCTTGTACTATAAAATCGATTATCTAACACTTTCTAATTGCAATATTAGATCAAATCCCCCATTGTGGCTCAAAATGTGGTTTTGGACATGATATGGCATCCAACTCATTCTATGGGCCAAAGAAATGGTGAGTCACCACCAAATTAAAAACTCTAAAAGCATCTCATCCTGACACTGCTGGAGCTAGCTACTGCTGTCTTAGGCCGCTGTTGCTTGGAGCTATGCCACCTAAGGCCATCCTCCACGCCACTTATCCCTACTCTTCTCCTCACCTCTCCATTATTCCATGGCTTGACACCCGCCTCTGGATCGCATGCGGCAGGCATGGGCACCAGATCTGCTTGCCCCATGCCACTATGCGAGGTCATTGGATTCAAGCCGTCTGCGCGATTGGATCTAGAGGGCAGACATTGCAGCCGAGTGCGGATGCCATGGATCCACCAGATTGAGTAACATAAGAAGTTACATTAGAAGCACAAGCCATCGAATGTCGCTTCCTATGGCCCCTCGTCATCGGGCTTGTCAAGTTGCGTCAGATCACTACCATTCATTTAGGGCCACCACCACATTGAACTCAAACCCAACCCCATAGTCGGTGCCTCTACACATGGCTTGCATCGAGCTTGTGTTGGAGTCCTGGCTTGTGCGCACCCTCTGTTCTTGTCCTCACCATGGTTGCGGGGATGAAGGTGGGTGTGCTCTAGGACGCATCCAAGGGCAACAAGGTGTTCCTGCCGTAGAGAGGAGACATGGCCAGATGAGGAGGAAGAAGGCCGGAGAGAGATTGAATTGAGGATGACATGGCAGTTTGACGTGGTCAAACCACCTACATGAGCATCACCATAGTAAAAGTCACTCAGAAAACCAACCTCGAGACTAAAATTGATCTAGTTTAAGTAGAGGGAGTAAAATATCCTGGCTTTATAGTATAGGATCCAAATGTGGACTTTAATCTATTTATGAATAAGAAGGTAGCATTTACAATCAAAGATGAACATCCGCGAAGAGAGAGAGAGAGAGATGGATGAAGTAAGGTACTCCCAATGCATAGTTTTTATCGCTTTGTCTAAATGACTCCATCTCGCCTAGAAATAGTGTAAGAAACAACTAGTCGATGCACATACACACATCTCTAAGAACTAGGGTCCACATGTCAACCCCACCCCTCACCCTCTCTCTTCTAGCTCCGTTGGTACTCTCAAAAAGGTAATGTCTTGTATGAGACATAACTATCATCTATCTTCCTTCATTATCTTTCTAGATCAGCCTTTTGCTTACTTAGCATGCTTTACACATTGCATACATCACCCTATTTGGAGTGCACTTATCAATCATATAAGATCATTTTTAAGAGAAGCCAATACAAGAAGGTAGCATTATATATGTGTGTGTGTGTATATATCTATACATATGCATAGAAAGCCTCTTTTCTACTCATAGGTGTAGTTGTTCCCATAATATCTACCATTGATTATCCTTGTGATCTGAACATCTTGATCGGGTTTGTGGATGCATGGACAACCCACAGCAAATCCACTAATTAGCTATCATTTCAACTACAACCGATTCTTGTGGCAGTCTGTTAGAACGTTGCAGGAAGTATGCATATCGAACTACGTGCATATAGGGTTGACTGTTCAAAGATGGATTAGCCTAGAGTATGTATATCAAATTGCTTTCTGTATTTGATTGAGCGGCAACCACAAGCTGGATACAAAATGGAGTGTACAGATCAAAAGAAGAATGTAGTGTACATATATACTCTTTCACATGTATACATACTCCTTTTCGCTTGTGTACATACTCTTTTTTCGTACATGTAGAAAGTATCTTGCACTCATGATCCATTTAACGTGTTCCAACTCAAAGCTAGGTGGACAGAAGGTATTGCAACATAAACTATTAGTATTTTGTTTGGCAAGGGATCGAGTATGTACTTTATAGCTAGTATGGTCCATGCTGCAATTGGAAGTACACATGGAAGAGATACGAGGGAGTCTAGAGTATAATATATGTACTCTCTTGTCGAAAGGAGTGTGTATGTTGTGGTGAAAGGAGTATACGTACTGCTAAGTAAAGAGGAGTATGTGTATGGTTTAAATGGAGTATGCTTACTATTCATCGCGTGGATGTATAAGTCATTATATTCTAAAGAATCGAGGAGAGAAGAAAGAGGTACTATTTGCATGACTCGTTTGAATGTTTTAACAAGAAATACCATATGGAAGTATACGTAGTTACGGGAGTATCAAGTGTGTATGCCAATCTTCAAAGGTCAAATACTGAAGACTTCAAATTACAAATAACTCTTTCCATGCATCTAATTTAACTTTAACAGCGGCTAGCATTCTTAATAAAAATTTAGAAAGAAGTATCTTAATAAAAATTATTGGATTATATTTTCAGTCTATTTACACAGTATGCTATCCTGAAGGAAATGCACATACGACCAACGAGAGAGAAAGACAAAAGTCCGGTGCCCAATAACACAACCATAATTCAGAATAGGGGTGTGGCTCTCATTCTGGTATGTACAGTGCCGGATGTACGGGTGCTTTAGATTGGCTACCTCCACAAGAACACCGTGGATTACTGCAACATATCAACACAATTAGTTGCTATTTACAGATCTCACATTCAGAATTCAGATTTCTTACTAGTCCTAGACTTGCAAAGTGGTATGTGGCGTATATAAACACCACGGATAACTTCAACATATTAACACAATTAGTATATTGTCATATTGTAGATGTCATGTTCAGAATTCAGATTACAGACTAGTATTAGACTTGCAAAGTGGTATGGAGTATATATAAAAAAGTAGAATGTATACATGAAAGAGTAATATACTTCTCTGGAAAGGGCGGACGACATCCTGCATACAATGATGCCACAAAGCTCTTGCCATGGAGATGCCACCACATTAGAAAGAACTGCAGATGCGAATAATTCTAGCAGCCATTCGTTAGAGCACTATCGATGAAGCCATCTGCCTCAATATTTTCATGTTGGATGGTAAAATCAAAGCCATCATAAATACACATGGCTACCTCCACAAGAACATTGAATTAATAATTTGTGCTGATCAAAGTTCTTTGGTGACCATACAGCCCTTCTCAGATCTGATCTGATGTTGGCATGAAGCCAAGAAGATGCGCATACTGGCTACTCGGATATTGCTTGTGATGAGGAGTATATAGCTCAATGCTTACTCAGAAATATACCTTCAGCGGGTGGCGCCAACTTGGTGCTTAACTCTGGGTGCTTGGGGTGGTGGCTTCGTCAGATGATGGATTATTGAGAGGCGCATCATAGTTGCAGTTCGTCAAAATCACAATGAGATTTCTATGCATAGAGAAAATTGAAGTGAATGCATATGATGATTATACCCATACCATTGGAATCATATCATGAGTGTTGAGGCGAAGAACTATTATCTCGTCATGGCTCGCGGAGGCAGTGAGTTGCCCTCGATCGATTGAAGCGTGGAGGCCGGCTTGTTGCCGATCAACCATGGTGATCTGTGGAGCGCCATCCATACAACAACACCTAATTGTGTCACTCGTTGAGATCATGAGTCGCGGCTGCGGCGGCGATCCACACGCTCCCCTGAGCCGAATGAAAAAGACGTGATTGAGAGAGAAAGGGTTTCAAAAGGAATTGAATTCCGGTAATATAGGAACAATTATTCTATATGTGTTGGATTTTACGAGCAAACCCGATAGCATCAGCTCCAAACAACCATTAAGACGCACGGATCATGGAACGATGCAAACGGTGGATGGAGAGGGAGTAGCTACTCCCGCGAGTAGTTAGTACTAGGCATGTTTATGCTGGCGCACGCCGCTAGCACAGAAATGGGCGGCGACGCGTATAGATGATTTTATGGTTGAAGGAAAAAATAGCAGTAAGAATCTAAGCTTTTTTGAAGGGCAATTTTGTAAAAAAAACTCAATTAGATGTAATTTTTGAGATATTTCACAGGATTTTAGGACCGAAGAAAAGAACCGCAAGAAAAATGTAAGAGGTTTGAAGGGCCTATTCGAAAAAACCCTATCTAAATGTTTTTTTATGTATTTCATAGCCAAAATGCAGTGGGCAAAAAACTGTGTAAGACAGCAACAAATTCTGGAAAACAATTTGCGCATGACTGAAACAAAGTCTGAAAGTTTTGAGGGTTTTGTCGTTCTAGAAATGGATCTAGATGTTTTTTTTGGGAGTTTTAGGGGCTTTCCTGCTATAAAAAATACAGAAGATGCTACATAAAATTTTGAAAGTTTTGAGGGTTTTCTCGCTTAAAAAACGCCACGCCCATAGCTAATATCAAAAGACGTAACTGGAAAGACATATTCTAAGATGTCATGCCACGCAAGTAGTTAGGATAGCATGTCTACAGCGATCACCGGATCGCATTTCAAATAGGTCGATGATGACAGACATTTGAGCGATATCACAATTCATATGCGAATATATTACATGAATTTATGTTTTCTTGCATATTTCAGTTAGATATATGAAAATCATGTGTAGATTCGTCTCAAAAAGTATTTTCATACTGCTACCATTTTTCTTAGGTTTTATAAAAAGATTACAACAGAAATTAGTGGTAAAAATTGTGTTTTAGGATCATGTTAATGTCAAATACAACATGTTTTTTTACTGGAGTGAATGTCATATCTTGTAACCACATGATCATTATCTAGCATCTGAGGTTTTCAAAATCTGAGACACCTCTTTGTTTATTACACATAAGGTTGGATGAATCTTAAATGTTGTATTTTCTTTTATGACCAGCCCACCCTATCTCAAAATGCATGCCTCACTAATTTTCAATAAATGTACAATTCATCACACTGAATATTGTGTGCCACAGCATACATGCATGCTTGTTTTTCTAGTCAGTTCACCATTAAGAGCTTAAAATTTTTCCTAGAAGTGATATGCCTGTTCCAGTATCATGGCACTAAAGTGTGATAAGCCACTATCCAGTGGTAATGGTTACTTAAAGGCTGATATACTGCATAATAATAGCAGTACACCAGTAACATCAGTCCATTAGTATCATTATGAAACACATGCGATGTAGAGTAGCTAATTCATACATTTAAATGATTTTACTTACCTCCTCGCATCGAGGCACCCAATTGTTCTAATGGAGATCAAACACATCATGAATCATGAACCTCAAACGTGGTGCCAAATGAGGGTTTCTTGTCAGCCCCTTCATATCATTGAAATAGTTATCATTAATTCGGCGAGATTTTGGGTTCTCATCAAGCTGTTTACTGATCGTATTGAAGAACTGACAGACGGCCTCGACGTTTTCCTTTTCAGGGCAAGCCTTTTTGTCAGGCTCGGATCCCAATAGTTCCTACATACGCGCGGCAAACAGATTAGGCAAATTTTTCATAGAATAATAATCATATTACATATTTCTTGATGAGTACCTTAACAATGTGATGGTCAATTTTGCAATCTCGGCCCTAAAGTCACAAGCGCTTTCAAAGGCTTCGACAATTGTTCAACAAAGACACATTTGAATGTAATCTCTTTACCACCGGTTCTTCCGGAGGGAATGATGAGAGCTTGTCATTAAGATCGAACAAAGTTGAGCATACATCGGACGAAGGTGGGCTCAAAAGCAAATTTTCTCAAATATGAGAGAAATAACATCCTGTATCAAAAGTAGAGAATAGATGAATCACAAGAAAATTGTCGAGAATAGAAAGATATGGAACAGAGCATAAATAGATAATCGAACCTTCAAAATATCGCAGAGTAATTCTAGCATCCAATAGTTGGCCCTTGAGTAGATCAAATTTCTCTGGCGTCCAATTTGTTTAATATCTTGCACAAGCAAGAGCAAATAAACAACATGAAAAAGGCAAGAAAAGAGTCGACACTTTTACTTTGTAAACAAGAAAACAAACCACCGCTTCAAAAAGAACCAAACCAAAAAATGATAATTATACTACCCTTTCACTATTTTTCAGGACTCTATCTTTCTCCGAGAGATTGCCTCTTTGGGCTGACCAAGGTACCTCAGCCTTGATAAGAGCAGGAGTGGGGCCAACCTGAAATTTTGAAAACAAAATCATGTGAAATAATGATAATATGAAGAGAAAAGTATCGGCATACAGAATAGCAGATATCATATGCATACGGTTAAACACTATACATCCACGTTCAGAAAATAAAACAATACAGCATTACAACATATGAAATCGATTGCATACAGCAAATTTGAGGAGACATATGCCTCATTGTTGAATGTTGACAATGTTCTATAACGAATAATCTTGTTACCATTTTGGCTTTTAATCCCGCAACTTTTGCATGTAGCTCACATTTCAACATTCGTTGCCAGAATGATATGTTTACAATTGCACAGCATGATATTTAATGAAACAACTTGTATAATAGGACAACTCAGCTTCATCTAAGCTCATACAATGTAAGAACAACTAAGGAAAATTATCTCGGGGCATGAAAAGCAGAATAGTTTCGTGCCATCCCTAGAAATCTGAGATGCTCTGTAGCCATTGAAATCCTGAGACGCAACCTACTCCATCTCTAAATTCACATTGGAGAGGCTTAAAGGCTGAGTAAAAATTCAGAGGCATAGCGAGCATACTAACAAGATTAAACTTCTAAAGAATCACTATTTTTTTTATCAAACAGGAATCGCTATTCAGATCAAAACATTTCAGATCAAACAAGAATCGCTATTCGTTGATCTATCGCGAAGTATAAATCAACTTCTAAAGTTGTCACTAATGAAGTCAGATGTGCCAATCAGAATCGTGATGAAAGTTCGACTCATTTTTAATCATACTTTACGTTTCTACGGTAATGGTACTATATATAACTCTCCAGATGTCTTAGCATCAGCAAATCATGTAAATCAAGATTGTTTGTAGACCCAACTAACTGTAAATTAGTAGAAAAGGCTCACCTTAATCTATTTGTCCGAAAAATTCATAAATTGATGGCTAACAGAGAATGCACTGAGATAAGATAAATGACTATTGCTTACAGTCAACTATTTTCGTATGCAAAGTACCAGTTAACATTGTGGCTCTCTAACCGATAGCATTTGGATTGTATTCGAACTGAGTTTTTGGGAGGCTAAGCACGGCACGCCCAGCTCATAGTTCCAAAAAAAAGATGAGATTAAAAAGAAACGAACTGAGTTTTTGGGAGGCTAAGCATTGTTTCAATCAAAATTAAACCAACTACGCTATATATAGGTACATTGAGTTACGGTTGTAACCTTAGTTTTCGAATGACAATTCCTAGGGTAAGTAAATTTCTATTAATATGACAACCTTCCTTCAGCCTAGCAGCAGTTGATAGTGCCTGAGATATAGGTTTACTTGCTGGCAAATCAACAAAGATCTGCATCGCACAACAAAAAGTAATTACACCTCCCCATTTTTATGTCAGAAAGGAAATATGACTAATTATTAAAATGTTTTGTTACTACGGTAGCCGTAAGTGTGGTAGATCTGTGCTTACCAAAGAACTCACGAAGCGTAATTTTCTATTGTCTGAAATAATCGATAAACAAGTTAGAAGCGGCGAACTTGGTCTTTGATCGGTTTTATAAAATTGTACCAAGGCTTAATCTTTGTACATGCAACCGAAGCAATGGACAAATCAATTTAAGTATTTGATGCGATCTGAGTGTTTTCATTTAAGCACGTCTCTTCGCTTTTTCTTTGAGCTAGTATAAATACACAATGCACAAATGAGATGAAAGTAATCAGCACATAGAAATTAATAAGCTACCACAAACAACATCCTACCTTCACACACGTAATCGGTTCCTTGAGGTGGTTCTAGTCCGTCAACATTATCTCAGTAAAGTTCTCGTACATAGATCCCTCTCAGAAATGGACAAACACCAGACATTAGTAATGCAGAGCACAAAGAGCGTTTTTTAATAAAAACAAGTAGGAGTTGTTTTGACTCTGCGTCATATCAAAGTCTAAGAGAAGCGTTTTACGACTAAGAAGATCCTTGATAAGTAAATGTGAAGTGCAGAACTCTCTTCAATTGAGGTCGCCTGTAAGGAGCTCTTTCATCATTATATATCCTCATATCCTCAAATCCTGTGCTCTTATTGAAATATGACTGACCAAACCATACACTAAATAGCACTCTTCTAAATAGCACTCTTCTTTCACACACATTAAACGAATCAACTAAACCTTATACTAAATAGTACAATATGTACAGTATAAGACAACCTCTGAGCCACCGAAGGACATATTTCACAAGACGATCTTGGCCGTGTCATAGTCTCTTCGATGAATTCACAAACTCGATGTATCGATACGTGAGCTCAAGAAATGCAATCGATGCCTCACCAGATATTGGACTTTATGATGGATCTCGTATCACTCCCAAAGTCCTCTGGGAATTCCTATGGTTTGAACAACTGTGGGGTCTGGGAGTTTTACAGGTTGAAAACGCCTTTCCAATGCTGGGTTTTTCTCAATGTGCTTCCTATATTCATCAGTGGTAGTGGCTCCGATACACTGACAATATCAAGGATACTATGAGCAACATGGCAAAACAAAATGAACCAAGAAGATCATGCTTGATTTTATGATCACAAGATAACAAAGAAATAGACAAGTGTACATCCGACATCTCGTGCATACACAAGTTCACCTCTTGCTAGTGCAGGGCTTCAAAATATTAGCAATCAATAGCACCTTCTGCAGCTCATGCTCCCACCAACATGTGAACTTCACCAAGAACAAGATTATCTCATCACTCGCCTGATTTCTTTCATCACACGTAATCTTTCTTGAACTCTCCACAGTACTTTGTACCAGTAACAATAGGTCCCATATCAAGGGCGATAACCTGCCAATGATGGATTACAAGAATTAATTATTGATCATCTCCTGGTGATGCCATTGGAAGTGCAGGATAGGTCAATAAAAAGGGAAAAATGCTGAACATGTTGATCATGTTTCTGATCTTACTTTTTTTTATCAGCTTACATAACAAAGAATCTGGACGTATGTCTGTCTACAAAGGAATACATCACATCACAATATATTATACAAAGATTTTCTTTTTTGATCTTACAAAACCATCCAGGAAAAGCATAAGAAGATGGATGCACAAGAAGGGAAAACAAATTATCATTCTTGTGGATGTGTAGGGAAAACAAATTATCATTCTTGTGGATGTGTCATTCCATACTGCTCGATAGTGGTCGGTCTAAAAGATTAGACATGCTAATTCCTCACTACCTCTTAGTGCTCAAATGGTGAATGCTGATCAATCTATGAAAACCGAAAACTACAGAGGTATGCCTAAACCTAACAAAGACAAAATGATAAACGGCTCAAAGAATCGAAAACCTCACTCACATAAGCATGAAGGTTCATGCCTATGCCGATATTTCCATAGATCTAATGCATAAAATAGAAAAATGAAGCTTCATTGGAATATTACTAAACAAAGTTAAAGAAAAATAAATCTAAAGAGATGATATCGAATGAACACAAACAATTTCCCTTCTATTGTTTCGTGCTCATCTCCAAAGAGCAATGCGATAATCAACAAATTTGTCGATAATTATACATGCATGCCGTAATCAACAAATTTGTCGATAATTATACATGTAGATTAGAAAGACTAACCAATCCGTTGGCTGAAATCTTGGTTTTATGCCTGCTCAAATTTCTATCAGATTGATCAAACTTCCCACAAAAAAGACTAAAAGGATTATCAACGAAATTTCACCTCAAAAGGAAAGGATCAAGAAACTAACAAGATTGCCAAGGCGATTAGAGCATATCTTGGGGTGTTCCTGCGTGCAAAACTCAGTTTATAAACCCCGCCAATTAGATCAAAGCCAAATGATTCACAGACGGATCCTTGTAAGCTGCAGCTGTACTGCATTATCTTGGACGCGCGGCCGCTTCGGATCGTGAGTTTGGGGGGCGAAGGCAAAAGCAGCGGACCTTTTGCTTCGGCGAGGCGGAGCAAAAGCAGCGGACCTCACGAGGAAGCGGGCCGAGCCACGCGTCGCGCGGGCAAAAATGCCTCGAACGCGCGAGGGGTGGGAGTCGAACGTGCGAACGATGGAGAAGATAGCGAGGGCGGCGCGTACGAAGGGGATGGCGAAGACCGGAGATGACGGCGACGGGGTTGGGCTGCTTGGGCGTGGTGGTGACCGTGAGGAGAGCAACGATGGGCAAAAGCGCGGCGAAGGCGCGAACAAAGAGGGCGTCGGCGTCGGTAGCGAGGATCGCGATGGCGAGACGGCCGAAGGCCGTCGGGCGAGGACGCATGGCGGAGATGGCGAGGGCGATGGGGAAAAGGGAAGAGCAAGGAACGGGAGGATGGCGATGGCGATGGGGAAAAGGGAAGCTTTTGCGAGAGCGAAGCAGCATAGCGGTAACTAAACCGGCGAAAAAAAAGGAGCAGCCGGATAAACCAAAGGGGCACGTGGCGCTGTCGAAAAATCTGGACCTGGACGGCCGCGAGGAGTCGAACGCGCACCGCGGCCTCGAGCGTGACCAAATCGACCACCACACCGCGCGTGCAGATGTGTAAAAGCAGGGCGACAAAATAAATGAGCTATGCAACAGGCTTACTCAAGCAGGCGACGCGGCGCGAGCGCGTGCGGCCACGTCGGCCCGAAATCGACGTGGCCGCGCGAGAGCCGGCTAAAGCTCCCAAATTTAATATAGGGATGATGATGATTTTTCCTATATGTGTATATATATCTATTGTATTACTTCTACACCATAGAGTTTGGGCACCATGATCTTAAGCGGATCATATTCCCCTATAAATTTCATGCAAAATTTTTTAAAAAATTTAGGATGTTAAGTTTAACTACTTTACTAACTAGTTCAAACAAGTTTGAATTGAAATTCAAACTAGAATTTCCCTTTTGGATGATAGTTTGATTGTAGATTTGTGCTAATTTTATATATAAATTAGCAAAGCATATGATCTAAATTCATTCAAAATATTTGAATTTAGTATATTTTTCTAAATGTACATGTTTCATTTGAATTGTTATAGATAAGTATATAACCTAAAACTAAAATTTTCAAAAATATACTGAATATAATTTGAATTCACACAGGCTCCATGATGCTTCATTCCGACGTCCTATACCATTCATGAATCACCACCCTCTTTGGCCTTCCCCCTCTCCCAAACCAATCCATCCATGTACATACACCAAGACCTTTTACTAGACACATTAAATTTATGGCACTCTTTACATACACTGAGAGCCTGTAATCTGTTATCTGAAAAAAAAAACAAGAAGCGATTTGCATGGATTTGTTGGCCTTCACCGACAGACTGCCTTATGGTCCTTCTGTCTAAGTTTATAAGACTTAATTTTTAAATAGTCTTATTCATGGATATGAATCGTATTTCATATTTTAATATAAGATTAGCATGATGTTCTCTATATATCATAATAAATATTCATCTTTACTCCATATTCTCTACTTGTATGTATTAAATATAGTTCTTACTTGATATTCTTTACTTATCTCTACTAATATAAATTTACAGTTGGTGGCGTTGGTCCGTTCTTCTTAGCCCTTCTATCATATCTTCAATAATGGCGGTCATTATAGCTAATTATTTTTTTTTTTCGATTCTGACCACCATATCTCTAAATATGGTGATTATTATAGCAAAATCCTCGATTATTGCTTTGGTAATTAATAGTCGGACAATCATTCCTTTTGTACTCTATATATGCTATACAATTTTTACAGAATCAATCAAGAGAATTTATTCAAGATCTCCATGATCTTAAGCGGATCATATTCCCCTATGTATTTCATGCAAAAATTTTTAAAAAAATTTAGGATGTTAAGTTTAACTACTTTACTAACTAGTTCAAACAAGTTTGAATTGAAATTCAAACTAGAATTTCCCTTTTTGATGATAGTTTGATTGTAGATTTGTGCTGATTTTATATATAAATTAGCAAAGCATATGATCTAAATTCATTCAAAATATTTGAATTCGAGTATATTTTTCTAAATGTACATGTTTCATTTGAATTGTTATAGATAAGTATATAACCTAAAACTAAAATTTTCAAAAAATATACTGAATATAATTTGAATTCACACAGGCTCCATGATGCTTCATTCCGACGTCCTATACCATTCATGAATCACCACCCTCTTTGGCCTTCCCCCTCTTCCAAACCAATCCATCCATGTACATACACCAAGACCTTTTACTAGACGCATTAAATTTATGGCACTCTTTACATACACTGAGAGCCTGTAATCTGTTATCTGAAAAAAAAAACAAGAAGCGATTTGCATCGATTTGTTGGCCTTCACCAACAGGTTGCCTTATGGTCCCTTCGTTTAAGTTTATAAGTCCTATTTTTAAATAGTCTTATTTATGGATATGAATCGTATTTCATATTTTAATATAAGATTAGCATGATGTTTTCTATATATCCTAATAAATATTCATCTTTACTCCATATTCTCTACTTATATGATTCTTTACTTATATATATTAAATATAGTACTTGATGATAATAATTAGGGGTAATATAGTTATTTTTAATACTTGTTGGTTTGTATGTCAGGAAGAAATAGAGCTGAACTTGGAGAGAGAGTGTGTTTGAAAACAAGAGGACTAAGGCTCTGTTTGGGAGAGCTCAGATCTCATCTCCAAATTTCAGATCCAAACTTATAGGCTAAAATAAAGTGAATTAATTTTATATTTTTAGTCTAAAATATAAACAAAATGATCTACCTAAACACTCTAATGTACCCATAGCTCCAAATTCACAAATTCTCTGAGTAGAAATACTCTGCTTCCACCAACTCAACAGATTTTGGTGAAATTTTGAGCTATCCCAAACACCCTAAATTATCCCCAAAACCCTACGCTCCCCCGCTGCGCCATGCTCCATTACGGCCTCTCCAAATCCCAGCCCCTCCCGCTCCTCGCGGCGGCGTCTTCGCCTCGCCGCACCCTCCTCGCCGGCCTCCTCCGCGCCGGGTACTTCTCCAAGTCTGCCGCCTCCCCGGGCGACCCCTCGCGCTTAAAGCTGAGGGCTAGGGTTTCTTTATGCACCGCGCCAGATGGCTCCGCATCGGCCGGCGGCGAGAGGGCGCTTCCCTGGCTTGCCGCTGCGAGTGGCGATGGTGGCACCCCCGCAGCGAGGGCCAGCGCCGGCCGCTCCTCCTCGTGGGAGAGCTCTGCGGAGAAGTTCTTCTCCAGAGGCGACCAAAGCGCTCGAAGAGAGGTATTGGAATATAGGGATTCGAATAAGGAGGCGGCAATTAGAGAGGAGGAGCATGAGCCAATTGACAATCCCAAGTGGGGCAGGATTAAAGACAAGTACAGGCGAATTGTGGCGAGGGATGGAGGAACCCGTGGTGAGAGGTATAGAGGGGAGAGGTTTGATAAGCTGGAGGTGAGGCAGTGGAACAAGCAGGAGAACTGGGGGAGGAAGACGTGGAAGGAAGCAGGGGAATCAACAGTGCCAAAGATGGTTGGGCAGGGGGTTTACGGTGTTGGGCCAGTCCTTGCGGCCCTCATGGCTGGGAGGAGGGAGTTCTATGCATTGTATATGCAGGAAGGGATGGATTTGAGTGGGAGCAACAAGAAGAAGGACAAGAAGGGGGTTGAGAATGTGCTGCGGATGGCAGAAAGGATCGGGCTGAAAGTTATTGAGGCATCAAAGCATGAACTCAACATGATGGTGGATAACCGGCCACATCAAGGTCTGGTTCTTGATGCGTCACCCTTGGAAATGGTGAATACAAAGGAGTTGGAACCAGTCAGGGTGGATGGTGGAAAGGTGCCAGTCTGGATAGCCTTGGATGAGGTTATGGATCCTCAGAATTTGGGAGCCATAATTAGATCTGCGTACTTCTTTGGTGCTGAGGGTGTTGTGTTGTGCGCTAAGAACTCTGCTCCATTAAGTGGAGTAGTGAGCAAAGCTAGTGCAGGCTCGCTTGAGTTGATCGAGCTGCTTTCCTGCAGGAACATGATGCAGTTCTTGTCTTCATCAGCTCAAAATGGGTGGCGAGTTCTTGGTGGTACTGTTGCTCCTAAAGCTATACCTCTCTCTGAAGTTGCCACAGGGGAGCCAACAATTCTTGTGTTGGGAAGTGAAGGCACTGGTCTAAGGCCCCTGGTTGAGCGGTCCTGCACACATTTGGTCAAAATTTCCGGTAATGTTGATGGATATGCTGTAGGAGCAGATACAGATGCAGATGCAGGAAAGAAGGTGATAATTATTCAGGTAATCAAGATTTGAAATCGTTCCTTGCGGTAGAGAGCTTGAATGTAAGCGTAGCAGCAGGAGTTTTGCTTTATCATCTGGCTGGAAAGAATGTCTGCCCTGTAAGTTCTAAGTCTACCGTCTCTCTCATGTAAGGATGTTTCATGTTCCATTTATACCATATTTATTTATGTTCTCTTTATTATACTTACTCCCACTAAGGACCGACTTTAGTTTCTGTTGCATGCTTTCAATTTTCTGGTTCAAATTACTATTTCTTGCATAGGTTTGACTTGTGAGGACAACTTTATTTGAGAAATGCCTTATTTCGCCACGCTGGGTAGGATTCTGTGCTGCCTTAAGCCCTTAACTATCATTTTAATTGAACATTTTAATGTGATTCCCAAACGTAGGCTGATATCACCAGATCTTTCATTTGTTTTGGAGTAATCTAGACCAAAAAATATTCTTCTTGACCAGTTGGACTTTGTATCACTGTATCGCAGTTCAGATCTGATTGCTGATCCTGTTGGTTGTTGAAACTTCCAACTGCATTGTAATATAACTCGAGCTATCAAAACTATTTATACTGTATCTTTTTGAAAGATTTTGCTTTTCTTTGCCTAAAACACACGTGGAAAGATAAGCTATGAATCCATGCAACACATTCCCTTGCTAGTTGTTTTGCTTATTTTGAACCGTAGCAATGAACTTTGCTGTTTCTTTGGAAACTTATAAATGACCTTACTTAATTGAACACTTTGAACTATTGTTCATACAGCCATGAGGTGCTATCACAAAATCTTATTATATCCTGATGCTAAGCAGAATTTAAGAATACAAAGCTTGGAAATGAGACAATTAGTGTTTCTATGTACCCTACATAGGAATGAGTGAAACAAAACTACATAGACTGATAGACCTACAGTCCTACACTGACAGAGTCAAAACTATGTTCTGGAATTAGCATGTAAAGGGTAGTGCTACTATTAGAAATAGTTTTCAGAAGGCAAAAATTTCCGAGGAAGTCTAATTCTTCACTACATGGGGCTGTCAGATGGATCTTGCTCTAGCCTGCTTAGGCAATTGAGGTTTAACTGTATGCACCTTGTATATTGCAATTGCAGTGTTATTTTTTAGGTGCAAATCTCTCAGTAAAGCTAGAAAGGTCATTCAAGTTGGAAAATAACATTGTCGTGTCCTGTCATCCTCACATTGGATGCTATTTTCCAATCGAGTAAATTGCATTGTAGCCCCCTAAACTTGTGAGGTTGTGGCACATAGCTCCTTGAACTTGCATTACTTTTTGGGCTCCCTAAACTTGCTTCTGTTTGTACCACAGGTCCAAGCCACTGTTAGCTAACAGATTTCGCTGATGTGGCTTCCTTTATGGCTTATGCGGATTGATGCCACACACATGTCAGTGTGGATGTGTACATTCACACATTGTTCTTCTCTCTTCAAACCATCTCTCTTTCTACCCCTCTACAGCTACCAGTGAGCGTGGCATTGTGACACCCGTCGAGGTGGCAACTCAACAGTCAGCAAAAAAGTGGCACGGTGGCTGGTGAGAGGAGAACATGCCTGCTCGTCGCAAGTTTCGTATCCATCCCAAATCCCCTTCAAAACCAACCCAATCAGGCAAACACCAAGCCATGAATGAGACCACCGCAGTGCAAGCCGCTTAAAGCCTCGAAGAATCCCTGGCTGACACCCTCATCACCGCCACCGCAGCGGAGACATGACGCCTGCTGAGCTAGATCATGGTGAGCGGGACACACTAGCTCAAGGAGGACCTCCTCGCTCACCGCATCATGCTGTGGAAGGCTTGCCGCAACGGCACTGCAAAGACATCGGCACATCATCTTGCTCTATTGCACCTTCATGCCTCTTCCGTCCTCATCCTCTTCCTCTCCTCTGCATCTGCCTTCTGGACTAGGCGCTGTGGTACAAGGTCGACATGGAGGCCATCTTGGAGTAGCGGCTCAAGTGGGAGCGGGAGGATGCCATGCAGGTGCTACTGTTAGATAATGTATAGCCTCTTTTGTCTTATTCTTGGCTTTCTTGTACTCCAAGCCCTATTGGGCCATATATATATACAGTGACTCACCCCTCATTAGGGTGTGGTGTCTTTCCCTTACATTCTACATGGTATCAGACGTCTGGGTTTAGGGTTTCCCCCCAGCCGCCGCCACTCCTGGTTCTCTCTAGGGTTTTTCCTCCCAGCCGCCACCTCCTCTGTTTTTCTCCCCTGTTCTTCCCACTCCTCCTCCAGTGGTGCCTCCCGCCGCCGGCCCTCCTCCTGCCCACTATGAGCTCCGACTCCACCCACAGTGGTATCGCCGGCGATGGTCTTCCCGCCGCTACTCTTCCCAACCCGGTTCCCGTTTTCCTAAATCCATATGCCACTGTCTCCGTCAAAACTCATGTGCCGATCACTCTGGAGCTGGAGAACCCGAACTACACCAAGTGGTCCACGTTCTTCCGATCCATGTGCGGCAAGTTCGGCCTCCTGGCGCACATCGACGGTACTCCTCCTCGCCCTGCCGATCCGGCGTGGGTTCAGGCAGATTGCTGCGTTCGCAGCTGGCTGTTTGGATCTACTGCCGACGCCGTCCTCGACCTCGTCATGGCTGAAGAACAAACCGCATACGAGCTATGGTCTTCCATCTCCACCGTCTTCACCGCCAACAAGGAGTCCATATGCGGTCTACCCGAAATCACGAATTCCACTCTCGACTCAAGGTGACCTCTCCTCCGACTCATCGCCAACAAGATGAAGGTCCTCGCCGACGGTCTACGGGATGTCGGCTTCCCGGTTGACGGTCCTCAGCTCGTCCTCAACCTCCTGCGCGGCCTCAACCCTCGTTTCTCCACCACCGCTGACGACATCGCTAACTCCAAGCCTCTGCCATCTTTCGCCGAGGCCCGCAACATGCTGATCCTCAAGGAACTTCGCCTCGCCACCGAGGTCAAGAATGCTCAAGCCTCTGCTCTTCTTCTTGCAAGACTCGCTTGTTGTCCCTGATCCTCGCTTCAAGACTGCAAGCCGCCTCTGACCCTTGTCGCCACCACCCACTGGCACCACCAACACCAGCCACACGGCCGCACCACCATGAAGAGGACGCCAAGAAGGGTCGCCAAAGACCAAAGATGTTCGGCCAGATCGCTAGCAGCCAGTGGGCCTCGTCCGAGTGGTCCCCTGGTGTGCTTTAACCCGGCTCAGACCCCTGCAAGAATGCCAGCAAAGTAGGGCGCCTCTCCGGCCTACCGGGTCCTTACCCCAGTGCCATCATCGCTTCACGGGTCTCCATTGCCCTCTCTCCCAAGAAATTGCCCCGGCAGGCGCCTAACCCACTGGGATCACCCAACCTCGTGGCAGCTCTCCAAATAGATGCACCTCTGGGCTCCAACCCCGGTTCTCGACACCGCCACCACCTCGCACATGACACCCTGGATGGTATACTCTCTCTCGCGCCCCCTTCATACTCTTCCATCTCGGTCAAGAACAGCAGCTCCTTCCCGTTGTCGCTCAGGTCACTCCTTCTCTACCACCTCGACATCGCTTTCATCTCAACAATGTTCTTGTCGTTCCCTCCCTCGTTCGCAATCTTCTCTCTGTGCGTCAATTTACTCGTGATAATCGCTGTTCCATTGAGTTTGATCCTTTTGGGTTTTCCGTCAAGGATTTGCAGACTCGACGCGAGATTTTACGCTGCGCTAGTGACGGTGACCTCTACACCATTCCGGTACCCGCCACCCTCCCAAAGACGCCATCGCCCACCGCCGCTCCCTCCAATCGTGTGGCACCAGCGTCTTGGTCATCCTGCTCCTGCCGTCCTAGCTACCTTAAAGAAAAACAAACTCTTAACATGTAATAACATAGACCGTTCCATTTGCCACTCCTGTCAGCTTGGCAAACATTTTCGGCTACCATTTACGAGTTCTTTTTCTTGTTCTTCTGTCCCTTTTGAACTTGTCCATTGTGATGTTTGGACCTCACCAGTGGCTAGTATTTCTGGATGTTTATATTATCTTGTTCTCCTCGATAATTTTACTCATTTTTGCTGGACTTTTCCCATGAAACGCAAATCTGAGGTGTTCCAACTCATTGTTAACTTCATTCACTACACACGCACCCAATTCAACCTACCCGTCAAATGCTTTCAGGCCGACAATGGATCCGAGTTCGTTAACACTGCCACTAGCTCCTTCCTCGCTTCGCACGGAACTTTGCTCGCCTCTCTTGTCCTTACACTTCCCCTCAAAACGGCAAAGCTGAACGCATTCTTCGGACCATCAACAATTCCGTTCGCACGCTTTTACTCCACGCCCCATGCCGCTTCGCTTATCAAGTAAGCCCTCGCCACCGCCACTTATCTTCTCAACCGTCTCCCGTCGTCCACCATTCATCACCGCATACCCTTTACGCTTCTCCATGGCACTCCTCCATCTCTTGAGCATCTCCGTGTCTTTGGCTGTCTGTGTTATCCCAACCTCTCCGCCATCGCCATTATTATAAACTCGCCTGCTCGATTCGTGCTCAGATCTTCCTCGGTTATCCCTCCTCTCACAAAGGATACCGTTGTCTCGACCTCGCCACTCACCGTGTTCTCATTTCTCGTCATGTCATTTTTGACGAACACGTCTTTCCCTTTGCTACTTCCTCACCCACTACCTCTTGCTCTTTGGACTTCCTTGTCACTGATGATGACCAGTTGTCACGATCCGTGGTAGCTCCGTCTCTCGTGGACGTTGAGCGGCCGCGATCACCGTCTCGACGACCGGGCGGGTCGTCTCTCGCGAAGCTCTTCGGACGCGACATCCTGCCTGCCGCATCTCTCTGCCATTGTCTCTGTCTTTGGCGCGGCCGAAGCTACTTCCTCCGGCGTGATCGGACTGCTCTGAGCCGCCACCATCTCGCTTTCAGACCCCCGCGATCGTTTAAGATCGTCTCGATGCTTCGACCATCACCGCCCACACACCTCACTTTTCTTCGCATGGGTGCTCACGGTGGCGGCCCCTCGCCGCCACTGCTCGTTTCTCGAGCTTCGGCATCCGGATGCCTTTTCGCTGTGTCACTCGGTCTCGAGACGGCTCCTCAACCACCGGCTCTGCCAAGGCCTCTCCACTACACATGTCTCTCGATATCGTCTCAACTATCGCAGCCTTCTTGCCGATCCCAATTGGCGCCGCGATGAATGATGAGTATCAGCGTTACGCCAATGAGACATGGCGTCTTGTTCCCGACCTCCGGCGCTAATGTGGTCACGCAAGTGGATCTTCAAGCACAAGTTCCACTCCGATGGCTCGCTTGCCCGCCACAAGGCACGCTGGGTGGTCCGCGGTTTCTCTCAGCAGCCTGGTGTCGACTACGATGAGACCTTCAGTCCGGTTGTCAAACCGGCCACCATTCGTGTCGTCCTCAGCATAGCGGTCTCCCGTGCGTGGCCCATTCACCAGTTAGACGTGAAGAATGCCTTTCTTCACGGCCACCTGACCGAGACTGTTTCATCGTCGTCGGCAGCCTCCGGCCGTCCGACATCGCCTGCTCCTAACCATGTCCGGCTTTCTGAAATCTTTATATGGTCTCAAGCAGGCACCTCGGGCCATTCTACAGCTACCCACTCTACTTATATAGCTTAAGTGCAAGGAGATTGATCCTCTTCTGCTACACACTCTACTTATATAGCTCAAGTGCAAGGAGATTGATCCTCTTCTTTCTTTACTTTTTTTCTCATAATGGCTTGAGAAGGATTTGTGTGGGTGAGGATTAGACTAGATAAATAATTCTGACGGAGATCCTGTGGAAACTCTCTCTTCTCACTTCCATCTCAGCAATCACACCACCTCAGCCACATGTAGGATGCCAACTTAGAGGTATCTGTTAGCAAACAGAGAATTGGACCTGCAGTGGAAACGGAAGCAAGTTTTGCGAGCCTAGAATGTAAAATTCAAGTTCAGGGCGCCAGGCGGCATAACCTCACAAGTTTATGGAGCTACAGTGCAATATACTCTTTCCAATTTACTCATGTTTACAATGTTACTGAGCTAATCTTCCCCTTTTTTTTATGATTTTGGTGCACTATATACATCCTATCATAGTATATTTCAAAAAAGCAAACTGAGGGCTTAGCAATAACCCATCAAGTGATACCTGCTACTGAGCTCTGCTAATGGACAATTTCCACAGTTTGGGAAGAACTATAATTTTTTTTATACCTTATGATTTTTGTGCCTTGGCTTGTTGAGGCAATTAGGCCAACATTTTTGTACCTCTAACTGTCCTTGGTACAAAGATCTATATAATATTGAGTTAAGCCTTCCTTTTCCACCTCAGGTTCATTCGGCAAACTTATTTTTTGGTGACCTAATCATTTATGATGGTCTTGAAATACCTTCGCTTTCTTTCTTTTATGGAGCAAAGTATATGAATGGCATCTTTCAGCACCTCAGTTACTTCACTCTGCATTAGCGAGAAAGATTGTACCCAATAACTGATAGTCTAGATGTGCTATACTGCTACGTAATGGAAAAGAAGACCAGAAAAGTGGAGTCAGTGCCCTCTGCCCACCTAGAAAATACAAAGCGGTCCATAGTTGTGTAAGGTGACAAACTGATGCTTGAATGTTATAAGAGGTGGTTTAAAGATGAGTGTGAAATATGCTGAAGGGTCCATCAAAAAATCCACAAAGTCATCTTCAGTTGCTACTTAATTTTTAACAGCTCCAGTCTATGTTGCGGTTCTACCACTCCGTGCGTATTCAATCTCCGTAATTCTAATCATTCAGTCTTTGCACTTTCTTGACAACCAACGCATGATGGATAGTGCTCAAATGTTCAATTCTTAGCTTCTCCAACCACTTGATCTAAGTGACGTCTTAGCCTCTTAGGTCACTGTTCTGTGATTTATTTTCAGTAATCACATGCTTAGCATGCCTTGTCATCTGATTCCTTATGGCTGCAGTGCCGTCCAGAGATACAAAAACTGGCAGTAACCAGTCCTCTGGGTGAGGAGTTGTGAGGTCCTGTATTACAACAGTATTAGTATTGTTTCGTGTTATTTTTGAAGGACTGATGACATACTGATTACAATAAGCTAGCTGAAAGTTAGGAATTAAAGAAAGATGAGAATAAACTAAATACGTTCTTTACAAATGTGCTTTGTATCCTTTGTGCTGTCTAAACTTTCGCTCCATCTTGACTCCAACAGTGTTACAGGTTAGAAAGTGAAAGCAGAACATCATAATAATTAATAGTTCTACAGTACCAGGCACCAGCAAGCTTGCATGACTATAGTTCCACATCTCTGTTGAACACTCTTGCACTAGACTTGTTTCATATTTCTGTAGTAACCTATTCTAGTAACAATATTCTTCAGGTAAAATATAGTTGCATTATGGTTTGTGGCTCCAGATGTTCACTTGGAACATTATACAAATGAGCTGTCCATTCCATTGTTATGACACAGGAAGGTGTACTGATGCACAGTAACTACAATGTTTTCTTCTAAAAGAAAGAACATAGATGAGCTGCCAATTGTCAAATACTGGTTCGATCTGATAGATCATAAAAAGATCATTCTTATACTATTCCTGAACAGATCATACTTGACTAGAGAGAAGAGAACGGGAACTAGATGATAGTACAAGAAACAGAAACCTAATATTTCACTCGAAACTTGACAGCCTATTACAAATAATAAATGAGAATATTCTATGTGTTGGTTGGTGCACATGGATAAAGTGGGAATCTTTTTCTTCCTTGTCGGACAAACACAGGTAAGGGTTGAGAGTTTCGCTTTTCTTTAAAGTAAGGTTTAAGAAATGATATCAAGCATCGTTTACTTTGCTGCACCCTGACCTTATTTTATAGGCTAGGTGTCGCAATCAAGTTGGATCAACTAAGAGTTTGAGCCTATGAGGGGTAGTCTCCTTTGATGTGGTTTTGAACTACAAGATTGGTGAACTTATTTATTTTGTTCGATGCTTTTTTATGTATAATAGTGTTGCTTCGCACCATTATCTTGTTGATTGTAATCAAATTTTCTGTTCTTGTTCTTCTTGGTTGCAGCATAAGAAGTCAAATCCTTGCACGGTTGCACCTTTTCCTTTATGTGGTGTTATACTGATTTATTTGTTCTTTGAATAGCCGGTACCCGCAGACTCTGGAATGAAATCTTAGGGTCATTCATGCTATCCATTGAAGCAACTCAGATGCCATTTATTGGTGTGACCATTCTCTACCTTTTGACATGGCATATTCTTTGGTGACCAAATTGCTAGCCTCTTATTAATATTCTTATTATATTTGTTATTTAGTTATTATCTGGTGATCTAATTACTAGTCTCTTATTAATATTTGTTCTCCTATTTGATTCCATCCGGAATAATTGGTGTGCCATGTATTATCTTTTGACGAATGATGGTGATAGCAGTACAGTTCATCGAGATATGATGCACACAGCTGCAGCTTGCATGTGGAGCTGTGGACCATCCACTTTGGATGATGAAGCGGTATATTGAATTGAGATTAGCCAGTGTTGAAACAGCACATGTATTGGTATATTCTGCCCAAACAGCTACAGAAACTGAACTCTTTTCATCCATGAGCCTATTGTTCACATGTTATAATGTAACTGTAGCACTAGGAATTAGCGTACACTTTACAAGATATATGGCATTGTTCATTGGATCCCATCATGCCAAATTGCCAATGTCATCAATTGTTTGCCCACATGTACACTTCTCTATCATACTACCATAATATCTTTGATTGGCATATTAGTTTTTGGTACTAGAATTCAACACCCGGTGGACTAGGATACCCACACAACAATGTTCTAAATAAAGGCCGTTAGGACTTTGTAAATGGCTGTTAAAACGGTAAAAGTTTTCTACCCATTTCATTTATGGATATTTCAAGGTTTACCTCTTTTATAGGACCGTTTATTTGGTTTAACGGCCATTAACGTTTAATAGGGCCATTTTATCGGACTGTTTATTTGGGTATAGTTGCAAGATTGCCGTATGATATGGAATATTATGATATACATGAGATAAATGCTAACTTTGCTTTTCATTGCCACTTGAGTTGTTCATTCATTTAATTATGATTCTTTAATTACATTCACATCATGTCATCTTTTTTCTTTATATCACAATGTGGGCAATTGTTAATAGCATAATAGTTATATTCTGTATGCATGGAAGAAGATGAATTAGATGCTTATTTTGTTACTATAAACACATGTATATATTTATCTAAATTTTAAATAGTAAAATCATTTACAATGCCGTTTCTTGTATACACACTAAAATGTAGGGCAACCGTACTGTTAGCGTTTACTGCTATTTAGAACATTGCCACACAGTTAGGTGCTCGAAATAAGGTTGGCGTTGTCATTCTGGATTGTCTGAACACTTTTTTGTGGCTTTCACCGATAGCAAAGAACCGTCTTGCAAAAGGGGTATAATTTTTCAGTTCATATAGGTAAAATATACAGTTATACACTGCATGTGGCAGCACATGAGTGCACAACACAACGGGGATAAAGATGTCCGGTAAGGACATTACAAAAGGGCCTAACATTCTTTCGCAATCCACCTCGTCTTTTCTACTTTTCCTGCTGCCCGGAATTTAGGGATGGTCCAATGACAGACCTTTCCTTTGTCCCCAATTTCAAGGCTCGGAAGCATCAAGGTGAATATTCCCCTCTACCAGAAGAGTCTCTCTCTCTCTCTCTCTAGCTTGTTTGGTGTTTCATATAATCATATATGCTTCATTATCTCAATAGTCACTATACATACAGGTGTTAGTTATCTGCGGACGGCACGAACCAGCTGGCAATGGCTGCGTAGTAGTTTTCCAATGGCAAAGTCGAGCACTGAAGGCGCTTCAAGTATATACAAATTATTCTGCACTCCCATTTTCAGGTATCCTCATAATAACCAAACAAAAATGTCTTCTTGGTGTCTATTCTAACATTTGAGTTTCATGGGCTTGTCCTGCTACTTAAACCTCTATTGTACCGTACATAAGTTGTTCAATTTGATTTCTTCTATCTTGCCCCTCTCGTAGCTGGGCATTGCTAAATTCCACTTTCAGAAGGCATGCAAGAATGGTAAGCATTAGACATGCCTTTTGTAAGTGTCAAGTTGAAACTAATGCACTGTTTCTATCATGCAAAAGAACCACTGACATCTGCGGTTAATCTTGACTTTGTTCAAGTGCCTTGTATTGTGATATGATCACCACGTTTCCATGTTTGGCAACTGGTGCTATCACATGGGTTTAATCATAAATGGACTTAGATCACTTACTGGTGCAAACACAATGCATACTGTTGGCTCATAGAATTCGAAGGATGAAAAGTTATCCCTCTTGTGAGTCACAATCTTGCCACTATCGGCACAGGAGAGCAATTTGGCACCCAACAAGCAAGAAGGCATTAGCACATGTTTTGCTTTCGGCAGTTTCATGGTTAGGTAAAACCTGTCTCATGGTGCTTGTGACAACAATTTAGAAAGGGATGAGGTTGGAAGGATAACAACTCAGCTAGTGGACCCTACTGCGTTTTTATGTCCTAGTAGTAGCAAATTCCACATGAACTTGCTACTCCATAGATGCCGCGATGCTATCAGGATATCGTAGTTTTTGTCCTCTGCGACGTACTGCTGACACATAACCACCGTGGCCTAAATATTAGATTTGCATGTCGGATTACATCAGGGCCGAATACCAATTTATCAGACAGAAGAGGGACTTTACAGGGGTGAGCCGCGAGTCTGCATATGCGGCGCTCTCCTATAAACCCCAAACCATGTATAATTGAATAAAGCACCATTGCATTAAGAATACAAGGTAGCCTAATTTACAAAATAGGCAGGGCATGGTCATGCATCTGCAATATGCTAATTCATCTCATTAGATTTATCTCTACCAAGCAAAAAAAGGGGTAGTCCAAAAAAAAGGAGAATGGACTGGCTTCAGTGCGCACACATTCCAAGTGGTTGAAAAGCTGCCACCATTTCAGCAATTTGCTACTCTCTTAGGAGCAGCTCCAATCTGGCATAAAGAAAAGAAATTAAAAGTTACCGGAGGCTCAGCTTTGGGCAATCAATTCAAACCTATACCTGAAATCGGCATATGTATATATATAACAGAAAAGTGCAGTTGGCTTCATCGAAATGTAGCCAAAAGCTAATTTTCTATGAATAGACAGATTTGGACACAGCTTGGAGTGGCGTTGTACTTAGTACTTACCAGGGCATGAGAAAGCTCTGAGCTCCTCAGAACCCTCAGCCTTTTAGCAGTTGACACAAATACACTGTAGGAGTTACATACACAAATGGGAGTTTAGATCGTGTGGAGGTGCTTAATATAAATCATGTGGTAAAACTGTATACGACAAAGAGAACAAGCAAGCTTACTTCCATGGGACGTCCCCAACCAGCATCCTGTCTCCTTCATTGTCTTCGTAAACTAGAGTATATTCACCGGACCCATCCAACAATTGAGAAAATATTTTTTCGTCTGCTCCTTGCTGTGCACTTTCAACACTAGATATATCCTTTTGAGCTGCAACATGGCCAGACATAAGTATCGAAGAAAGAGAAGATATACAACTTGGTGTTGTTTAGGCACATGAATCGACATTTGAAAATGAATTGAAGTACGTGTTTCATTTGGATTGATTGTTGATTCCTACCTTCAAGAAAACCATGGAAAAGCTCTTTGACGGCCAATGATAACCTCTCGTAGCTGTCATAGGCTGCAAGGTCTACTTTCCTTCCAATGGGGATCCCATCCATGTTGATTTTTACAAGAGGGCTTTTCTTGCAGTTGAGCTTCGTCTTCGCATTGGCTTCACCGCTTTGCGGTTCAGGGGAATGCTTGGATGAACTACTGCTAGCAAGATTTTTCCTGAAGGATCGGATTGGAGGCCAACCGACCACTGAAACTGCAGCTCCTCTGCATCAGATTAGAGCAACGGTGAGTTAGTCTGTGAAAGGCCGGCCAAATTAATGATTGCATGCTAGTGTTAGAAAAATAAAATAGCTGAATATTTGGTGAGCAGTTACACATCATTTCATGGTTGATACTATATTATGTTTTCTATTTATACTGCAGTTGCGCCAATAAATTAAACTAGTACAACGATCATGAACAAGAAATAGTATTGCCCTGCCCAGGGCTGAAAGACTACACCACTCAGCACAACAGACAATAAAGAGCAGCGAAGGAATACGAAAGTAACCACAGACTTGAGCAAAAAGACAACTCTCTTTCTTAAAAATATAGTTCTTTAGAGGAAAAAATATGGTTCTTATTTGACAAAGTAAATGGTGCTTCTTCCGGAAAGGGGAAGTTGATCCTTAGAGACCTCATTTTGACCTAGTAACAACTAAGAATAACTAAGCTTATGCACTCATAAATTGCATGTCACATTAAATTTAGAAGATCGAAAGGAAAGCAGGGGACACTGATTTCTGGAAACTGGAAAGAACATGCATGGAAGAACAACGGTATTGCACTACTTGAATGAACTATAAATGATGACAGAAACAAACGAGCATGTTTTCAAGCAGAAAAGAAGGTTAAACGCCATCTTGGGCTATCATTACCTCCCCTGGGCCTGTGGTCTGTTGCCGCTGCTGCGCGCAGGTGCAGCAGGAGGGGCATGTGATGGTGGTGGGGGGCAGCATCCTTTCTTCCTCTCACTCACGGATGCTATCTTTTCCTCCACTGCTAGTTCCTTCCCACATCCTGCTCTTGCCTGCTGCTTCTGCTCTTTATAACCTTAAAACAATAGAACAAAAGAGTATTTTTAGTTAAGTGGTTCCATCTGTTTGTTTCCATGTTTTTGATCCCAAGTGAACATGTTTCGAGAACAAGCGCACAATAGAACTGAAAAGCTGCTTGTTACCTTCTGTTTTGGCGTCAACAGTGTCTAAGAATCCCCTCTTTGCCCCAGTGGTCATAGTGTTGCTGGTGGTGTTCGAGTGTTTAGGGAAGTAACCAAGGGAGAGAGCTGGGCTCTCTTGCTGTATCCTGTTAATTCTTGAGGTAGCCGCTGTCTCCTCTTCTATTACACCAGGAAGACCAAGCTTCAGCTCTAGCTTCTTGTCCTCGTCACCCCCGAAGCCTGTGTTTCTTGATCTCCCTAAACCTAGTGCTTCTCTCAGCTTCCATTCTTTCTCATCTGGGATAAGATCTAGCAGTTGAGGACGACAGGCTTCTCTTTTCTTGGAGTCTTCTTCCATAGGACTTGTTCTAGGCGAGCTAATTCAAAGGCTTCGAGAGTCCAAATACTACGCCCCTAGTATAATATTATTAAGAGTTGAAGGCAATGAGAGGAGCCAACTCCTTGAAAAGTTTAGTTCTACACTCAACTCAGGCAGGAGAAAGTGCCAAAAACAACATGAAACGTTTGCTGAGGTCAAAGCGAACAACCGAAAGATAAAGCACAGAAAAACGGGTACTTCAGATCAAATCAACTCATTTCAGGCAAGGAAAATGGATCGTGTAACTTATCTTATTTGTGCAACAAGACAACACTCTGGACGTTTGTTTCAATTAGAGTCCATAAGAAACTCGTCTTGAAACATGGAACGGAACAAACTCATGGGAAAAAGCATTTGAAGAATGAGAAGCGTGATATACAGCTTTCCATTGGAGAAAAGATTCAAAGCAGTCGGTCACAAATCAAATCAGCTCATGTCAAAACCATTTCAGGCAAGAAAAGAATAACCTGCAACTCCTTAAATCAGCAAGCAACAAAAACACCTGTACTCCAACGAAAGCTATTATTGACACACAACTCACCAGGAGATAAGAACAGGTGCAAACCTTAGTTGTCCAGGAGCTCCAGAACCCAGATGGGAAATGGCCAAGTGGAAGCGGTAGAGCTCGCAAAATTGCACCTTGGCTTTTGTACTAGCGTGGCGCCTCGAGCTGCTTGCTTGCTGTTCTTTTCTAGGCTTGCTTTCTTCTTTTGTCCCCTACAGCTCTCCTTTTTATCCTGCTTTCCTTTGCCGCTCTGTTCTGGAGAAGCATGCACTCCGGTGACTTAGGTGTATGGCGGGGAGATTAACATGTGATTTAGTAGAGATTCCATTATTAAGGAGGATGGCTTGGTCACGAAAGTCTGCGTGTTTTGTGCTCATGTCTTCTTCATGTGCGTGTTTATATCACAGATCGATGGTGTGGGGGGCGAGCAAGGCGTGCGTCCAGGACAGGAACAGCGGCACGCTTATCCAAGCAATTGGGGTGATGTGATGTGTCTTCCTGGCTTACGCACATACATCTGTGTGACTGTGGTGTTTTGCTCGTTGCCAAGGGAGGTGGTGGCGTATGGAACGGTTCCACTTCCTTCCACGCCCGACCGGACCACTGTGGGTACCGTGGATAAGGATATCATCCGTCTCCCTCTTTTGCTGTTCGTTGTCCACTTGGATTGGAATTTGGAGCTCCTGGCTCCTAACTCTTGGCCTCTTGCTAGTCTGAAACGATTGATTTGAGGTTTAGTCCTTGCGATCTTCTTCAGTTGACATAACTCTGCTCGTTGAATTGCTGGTAATTGCTCTTTACCGGTACGGCAGTTCTGGGCAACTCGTAGCAGTGCAAAACAAGGAGAAAATATGGCGATTACTACGGCTCGGACGTCCGATCACTGTTTATAAAATCGGACGCCTCGCAACATTTTTTTTCTGCGTGCAACATTTTTTCTAACGCGGCAACATTTTTTGAACGCAGCAACATCCGCTTCATCAGAGCGAATTTTACCGCTTTGTCGAGTGAATTTGTTGCACGCGTTGACGAAAAATGTTGCGCGCATGTAAAAAATGTTGCAGCTGTCCGAAAATTCGGACGTCCGAACCCAAGTCATTAGGGAAAAAATAATAATGTTTACTGCCCCAAGGTCACAACAAAATTTTCTGCTGTTGATGATCCATCAATCGTGCAGGTTGATCAGCATGCTAGCAGCTAGCAGCTGCAATCATTCTGACCAGGACATCCGAATTTTTTTTGTAACCTGGTAGGTTGACCCTGTACTGTGCAAAATGCATGTTTTATCTTGGCTTGCAATTTTGATATGGGCATAGAGTGACTGTAGAGATGGCAATGGGTCGGGTCGGGTTAGATGTGGGTTTTACAAAATCCGATCTGACAGAAAATCCGAATTGAAAAACCCGAATAACTTATTAGGTAAAAAACTATACCTGAACCCGACGGGTACCTGAAATCCGACGAATACCCGACGGATTATGTAGTACGGGTGGCAATAGGTCGGGTCGTGTGAATTTTGCAAAACCCGATCCGATAAAAAGCCCGAACCGAATCTAGTGGGTACTTGAAACCCGACCACAAATCTGACGGGTACTCGGAACCCAATGAGTACCCGATGGGTATGTGCGGTATTTCGAATACCTGATGGGTACTCGCGAGTGAAAATTAAAACCCAAACCTGACCCGAATATATCTCGAGCACTCGACGCGAAAACCCGCGGATAAAAATTAAAATCTAAACCGACCCGTTTAGATGTAAAACCCGTGAATATCCAAACCCACCGGTTTGATTGCCATCTGATGCACCAATAATACTTCCAACATGACCGAACAAATAGCGCGGATTCTGCCGGATACATAGCCTTAGTATGGCTCTTTCCTATGAAAAATCCCAAATTTGTAACCTTTACCTGTTCATCGGCTCCCTCTGCCGTCCTTTTCGTATCACGCTGATGCAGCTGGTAGGGTCTACATGCATTGGCATGCAGTGCCTGCTGGCGCATGTACTTTTCTTGCCCATGATCAAGAAGATGGACAAAAGTGTACCTTTCCTAACCTCAAGGCAGGTCAATTTTACCACAAATCATTAGCTCCCTAATCGAGTTTTAAGACCCAATCAGTGCCACCTCCCATCCATCATTAGTTTTAACAATCCTGCTTGTGATCTAATCATTTCAGTCTTGTTACTTTCCTGCTCCAATAACGTCCACTACATTACCAGAGCATCGAAATGCACAGAAATTTGCCACACGCGTGGTGCCGTATCATCGCGACAAGTGCGGCTACCTACCCACGGATATACCTCCCTTCAAATTACTTAGATAATCCTTGTTGCATGTGCATAATCCTCACTTCACCTGCCTCCTCAACAAGTGTATGCATTGTACGTCTCTAGAGATTATTATAGCGCAACAAGAAACGACAGCACCGAATTGACCAGCAAGAAGTATACGTTCCTTTGGTACATTGCATAGGAATTTTACATGAAACAAATTAATTCTTATAGAAATCAGGAAAAAATCGAGCAGAGCTTTAGTGTTCACATGAACAATATGCTGACAGCCAAAACCAACGTCAGGAATTGAAAAGTGAAAAGGTGAGTGAAATTTCTTCCGAGTAGGCACCGAGGTTTAAGCCATTGAACAGAAATGGTACACTGTGCTTCCCAAATATCGAAATAAAGCTGGTCTAAATATGAGAAAAGCATCAAACTGCAGTTGCTAGTACTACACTGTGCTGCTCAGATAACGAAACATACAAAACCAGGCACAAGGCTGAGCAAAGAATCAAACGTGTGCCGTTAGGCTAGCTGCACGGAACGGCTGTTTAATTTACAAAGCCATTTACACATAACTCCGAATACATAGAGAAACCACTACTACAAAACAGTGTATCACTGTCGGCCTTAAAACGCCATCACTATCGGTTATGAACCGACAAATGATTGGTCAGAAGTGATTTCGGGATTATTAACGCCGCTCACGAACCGTCGATGATAAGAGACTTAATGTTGGTTAGTTGTACAATCGCAGATGATATTGGACTATCTCGCCACCAAACCGAAATCCGGCAGATGATAGGTCATATCACCTTGGTTCAAATAAAACCAAGAATATATATATATATATATATATATATATATATAGGAAGTTTTTTATACTCCAGGTGTACATACTCCCACCTCTAATATACCATTTAAACGAATATGTTATACTTTTTATCACTTTCTAGATACTTCAATAATAATTATAAGATATTCCAATGCGATATAGTTGGAAAAATTTCATCGAAACTCTTTATTTTTGCTATATACATTATTCCATATGTAAAAAAAGTGTGTACACAAATTATGCTATAAAAAATGGAGCATGATGAATTTTTTCATAAAACTCACTTTAGAGTATCTTATAATCAAGATAGAGTATGTTCAAAAGGATAAATATGTATAACAACATCAATTAAGCGGTATACTTAGAGTGGGAGTACGTACACCCGTGAGTATGGAACCATTTTCCTATATATATATATATATATATATATATATATATATATATATATATATGGTGCAAACCACCCATTCCATGAAAACTCCGGAAAACCACCCGAAAAAGTTTTGAAAAATTCTCAAAAAATTACCATACGTAGGGAAGGTGAACTTCTACAATCCTGCAAAATTTGAAGTTGAAACTCAATCGCATTTGAAAGATATAGAAAAGACAAATTCGCGGATTCTGCCGGATACATAGCCTTAGTATGGCTCTTTCCTATGAAAAATCCCAAATTTGTAACCTTAACCTGTTCATCGGCTCCCTCTGCCGTCCTTTTCGTATCGCGCTGATGCAGCTGGTAGGGTGTACATGCATTGGCATGCAGTGCCTGCTGGCGCATGTACTTTTTGACCACTGAACAGTGTATCACTACCAGCTCCAAAACGTCATCACTACCGGTTATAGGAGCCGACAGTGATTGGTCGGCAGTGATAATCGGGATTATCACTGCCGGCTCAGGAACCGGCAACGATAAGAGGTATCAATGTCGGTTCGTTGTACAACCGGCAGTAATATTGGACTATCTCTGCTAGCTCAAACCGAAATCCGGCAGTGATAGGTCCATATCACCGCCGGTTCGAAATAAAAACCAATATATATATATCACACTGCTGGTTTCTTAAATGAACCGACAGTGACAAGCTATACACAAAATATTTTTATTGCATATTTTTTCTACATTATATATTTTTATACAATGTATTAATGTAAAGTATCATCAAATCATAATTTAAATATATTAAAGCATCACAATATTTGGTTTTTACAATAGTCATGCTTACATAGAGAAACCACTACTACACAGTGTATCACTGTCGGCCTTAAGCATAAGCATCACTATCGGTTATGGGAACGGCAATGATTGGTCGATAGTGATTCAGGATTATTCTTAAGCTCGTAGAATCGGTGATAAGAAGTCTTAATGTTGGTTAGTTTACAATGCGATGATATTAATTATCTCTGCCAATACCAGGCAATCCGGCGGTGATAGGTCATATCAGCTGCTTAGGTTAAAAAACCAGATGATATATATATATATATATATATATATATATATAGAAAGTATTTTTATACTCAGGGTATCATACTTTCATACTAATATACCATTTAAACTAATATGTTATACTTCTTATCACTTTCAGTATCTTGAATAATAATTATAAGATATTCCAATGCGATATAGTTGGAAAAATTTCATCTAAACTCTTTATTTTTGCTATATACATTATTCCATATGTAAAAAAAGTGTAGTACACAAATTATGCTATAAAAAATGGAGCATGATGAATTTTTCACATAAACTCACTTTAGAGTATCTTATAATCAAGATTAGAGTATGTTCAAAAGGATAAATATGTATAACAACATCAATTAAGCTGTATACTTAGAGGGAGTACGTACACCCAGCAGTATGGAACCATTTTCCTATATATATATATATATATATATATATATATATATATATATATATGTGTAAACCACCCATTCCATGAAAACTCCGGAAAACCACCGAAAAAGTTTTGAAAAATTCTCAAAAATTATTATACGTAGGGAAGGTGAACTTCTACAATCCTGCAAAATTTGCAGTTGAAACTCAATCGCATTTGAAAGATATAGAAAAGACAAATTCAGCATGAATAGTAATTTTCCAATGTTTAGCACTATTCATTTTCTTTGCTTTGTCTTTTTCATATCTTTCAAATGCGATTGAGTTTCATCTTCAAATTGCTGAATTGCAGAAGTTCACCTCCCCCTACACACACACACACACACACACATATAGGGGTGCAGGTGATAGTGCAAACCACCCTTACGGTGAAAACTCCGTGAAAGCCACCTGTAAAGTTTTGAAAAATTCTCAAAAAATTGCCATATGTAGAGGAGGTGAGGTTCTACAATCTTGCAAAATTTGAAGATGAAACTCAATCGCATTTGAAAGATATGAAAAAGACAAATTCAGCATAAATAGTAATTTTTACTGTTTTGGCACTATTCATTTTGTTGTTTGTCTTTTTCATATATTCCAAACGCGATTGAGTTTCATCTTCAAATTTTGCAGGATTGTAGAACCTCACCTCCCCTATATATGGTAATTTTTTGAGAATTTTTCAAAACTTTTACAGGTGGTTTTCACGGAGTTTTCACCGTAAGGGTGGTTTGCACCACATATTCAGCCATATATATATATATATATATCTTTTACTCCTGGGAGTAGTTACTCCCACATCTGAAATACCACCTAAACGAACTTAAAATACTCCTTTATCACTTTGGATACACTCATTATAAGATACTCCAATGTGAGCCACATGAAAAAAATTGCAAATGAGTCTATGATTTTTAGTGTATTTTGCAAATACCTTCATATACGCACACAAAAGGAGTATATCAAAAAAAAATACATACTACCTCTGAAAAAATGTACATACCACCTAGATGATCTTATATACTGTTCGTACTACGCTGTATATACCCTCCGTCATGAGAGATACCTATACATTATGAGATACTGCATAGGAGTAATTACTCCGGGAGTAGAAAAAAGGCTTCCTATATATATATATGTATATGTATATATGTGTGTGTGTATATATATATAAATATGTGGTGCAAATCATTGATTTCAGAATACCACTGAAAAAGTTTTGAAAAATTCTCAAAAAATTAACTTATATAGGGAGGTGAACTTCTACAATCCTGCAAAATTTGAAAATGAAACTCAATCGCATTTAAAAGATATGAAAAAGACAAATTTAGCATGAATAGTAATTTTTCACTGTTTAGCACTATTCATTTGGCTGATTGTCTTTTTCATATCTTTCAAATGCGATTGAGTTTCATCTTCAAATTTTGTAGGATTGTAGAAGTTCACCTTCCCTACATATAGTAATTTTTTGAGAATTTTTCAAAACTTTTTCGGGTGGTTTTCACGGAGTTTTCATGGAATGGGTGATTTGCACCATATATATATATATATATATATAGGAAGCCCATTTGATACTCGGTACATACTCACACATGCATATACTCCCCGTAAGCCCATATAGGAAGCCCACGCATGCATGTCACGCTCTAATTCTAATCAATGCAAGTTTCCTTTCAAATATGGATTGAATTTGTTGAGGCTGGATACCTACTCATAGAGTACACAACTAATTTCCTATATATATATATATATATATATATATATATATATATATATATATATATATATTGAGCACCGCGTGACAAGCTATGCAATAAATGTTTTATTGTATATTTTTTCTGCATTATATATTTTTTATACAATATTTTTTTACAATGTATTAATGTAAAGCATCGTTAAATCATAATTTGTTGTACCATATTAATATATTTAGATTACATATTAATATAAAGCATCGTTATATTAATATGGTAGTACAATGTATTAATGTAAAGTATCATCAAATCATAATTTAAATATATTAAAGCATCACAATATTTGGTTTTTACAATAGTACATTTACAAATATAGTGTGACTACATCTCATTCACTTTGGTTTTTCAACGACTCCAGTAGAAAGTTGCTTGTGGAACTTGCCGTTTGGATTGATGATCTTATCATGAACGAATCCGGCGATCTGCTCTTGAATTGCTAAAATTTTTGTTAGTAGTAACTTATTGGTTCTCATCTTATAGCGTTGTTATTGAAGAAATGAAAAAGTTAATTAATGATGATAAATGTTAAATGAAAGAAAAGTAGGCATCAATGTGTAATTATATACCATAGCTTCGTTATAGCCGACATTTTCCGTGACAATCGAATGTCTATTTGTACATACATAGTATGCACATAAATGGTTTCTCGGGTACTGCCTCATGCATGAAAAGTCGGTTATTACTTGAAAATCTTTCTTGTAGGGACAATACCAAACACTTTTCTTACAATATCGTGCAAATGCTCTGTGAATGATTTTAAATAGTAATTAAACTTAAATGCAATAGAATGGAATATTACTAGAGTAATAACGCAAAGATCGAATTTACTTGTTCGGCATGTCCCAAAAGTCTTGATCTGAGATAAGTTGGTTTTCTCCTCGAGTCCAAGACAAAAATCACGCTAGTATCTAACTTCGATGACGAGAGAACCAATGAAACCTACATATATATCAACATAGCCCATTAGTCCCACATCGTATTACGCAAAAAAATAGTAAAATGATATTAGAAGTAGGGAATATGTACTTAAAGTTATAAGGTAAACCTACATATAGAGGTTTTGTATTGCGATTTCAAGAAAATATTAAATAAATAGTCTTCAAGATACTGTAGAGATCGCATCACAATTTTCTTGTTGATAAGCCCCGGATCGAGAAATGATAACTTATTATTGCCATTTCTTCTACATGTCTGTATCTCCATTCTACATAAGAAAGAAGTTAGACATGCAATTAAACGGTACAAAAATGTACAATAATATACATAGAGACTTACGAAGTCCACAGTCTGAGTATATTCACGTCTATGGCATCTTGCTGGTATAACATATACAATTCCTCGAAACCCACTCAGAAGATGTTATCCCCATTGTGAAAATCGATTCAGTATATCTAATGGGAACGCCTCCATACCATCATTGGACTGCTACATGTACCACTGATGGACGTGCCGCAGCTGTGTTGTTAGGTGGTCTAAATGAGCTGGTTCAACCAGTGGTTTCCCCATAAAGAACTTCCACCTTAGAACTTGCTCGTGAGCACGATCTCGTTGAGCAACATTTCCTTGAGCTTCCGATCTCAACGCGTCGGCACTAGCCGCTTTCAAGTATTGCTTTCTAGAGATGCGTTCGTAGTCTGACATTTCACAATGTTCAAAAGCGCACCCCGTCTTTTTTACTTTTTCCATACTCAAGAAAAACTTCTGCGCGATTAGCATCAACTTTAGTCTTCTCGGTAATGGCACCTTTTGAAGTGAGATGTTCTGCGAGCACTTATTTGCTTTTTCGTTCTTCTTGATCATCTCGGTTTGTAATTTCTTCGAGTGTCTTGACTTCACGGATGACCGAGATTTGCTAGACGATGGTGTCGACTTTCGAGATGATGCTGATGTTCAATTCTTTTTAGATGCTGGCAGAGGAATTGGACTTTTCCTAGGTGGTACCGACGAAGGAGTTGGGCTTTTCCTAGGTGGTGCCAGCGGAGATATTGGACTTTTTCTGTGTAGTGGCGACAAGGGCGAGAGATCTTTGTGTGGAGAGTGCAGCTGATCATCATCATCATCATCTTTGTCATCCTCATCGTCCGAGCCAAACTTAATCAAGCTCTTGCGCCACGTGAGGAAGTCATGCACGTTTTCTCCAAGTTTATTTTTTCCGTCCTCACTAGGGATCTCTACCTCCGTTTCACGATATTGGCGGACTACACCGTCCACTTCAACCTGGTGAATCCTAGTAGTATCGGTAGCGGTCACAGAACTGTGAGGCCGCATGGCCAAGCCACGCCATCACCACCTTGATGGTAATGCCATGTCTTGGACAAATGCAGCTTACGGGTGTTGGTTATGTGATGTCATCCACTGGAAAATGGACTCCATGCTCTTCGGGAATCCCTATGAACACGCAGCTGCTCTTACGAGCACCGTGACTGAAGATCCGAGGGCTGTCATCGGGTGGCGGTCGTGAGCTGAGAGCTTTCTGTATTGCTTGCTAATATAAATATGGAGGGAAACACATCTCAAGCCTGCATAAAGTGTGGACCACGTCTTCTTGCAGCTTATCTAGTTTTAACGGGATCGATGTCCTTATGTGAAATCACGTTGAAGAATGAACACAACTTTATAATTGGGTCTCGTGCTTTCTTTGGCAGAACACCTCTAATTGCAATTGGAAGCATCTGTGTCATCATCACGTGGCAATCGTGAGACTTCATACTAATTAATTTTAAGTCTTTCATTGAGACTAGTCTCTTTATGTTAGCAGAGTAACTAGACGGAACTTTGACTCCGTGCAAGCATTCGCACACACTAATTTTTTCTTTCTTGCTCAGAATGTAGTAGGCTACGGGAAGGTACTTTTTGCTTGTATACATTTCTTCGTGATGCAGCTCCTTCCTGAGTTTTATATCTTCGAGGTCCATCCGTGCTTAGAGTGTATCTTTCATTTTGCCAGGTATATCCAGGAAGATACCAAGTAAGGTGTCACACACGTTCTTCTTTTTGTGCATGACATCGATTGCGTGTCGAACTTTCAAGTGCTGCCAATAAGGTAAGACCCAAAATAATGATCTCTTTTTCCACAAAGGAGCCTTATCTCGGGAACTCAGGATAGATGTATTGTCGGCTCTCTTTCCGTGAATAATTGTAAGATCCTTTACGGCCGCAAATATCTGTTTCCCAATGTGATTCTTCGGAGCTAAGACACTCTCCTTTGTCCCGTCAAAAGCTCTCTTATTATTGCGATATGGGTGATCCTTGCGGAGGAACCTACGATGCCGCATGTAAGCCATTGTTTAGCAATTCTTCAGTCACCGGCTAGCTGTATCATCCAAGCACTGGATGCATTTGTTGAAGCCTTTTGTCGTCTGGCCCGACAGGTTGCCAAGAGTACAGTAATCATTGATAGTTACGAACAACAATGTACGTAGGATAAAGTTCTCTTTTTTATACTCATCCCATACCCATACACTATTGTGGATGGTTTGAGGTACACATCAATATCGTTACCAGGTTGCCTGGACCCTTGGATCAGTAGTGGCATCATAATGTACTTTCGCTTCATACAAAGCCAAGGAGGAAGGTTGTAGATACATAAAGTCACCGGCCAAGTGCTATGATGACTACTCATGTTACCGAAAGGATTTATCCCATCCGTACTCAACCCAAACCTTATATTCCTCACATCATATGCAAAGTGCTTCTTATATTTTGTCAATGTTCCTCCATTACACAGAATTAGCAGGGTGTATGAGCATTTAATCCTTCTTACGCTCTTCGGCGTGTCATCATAGCAATTGGGCATGCCTTTTGTTCGCAAACAATCGCTTCAGACAGGGGATTATAGGGAAATACTATACCACCTTACGAGGAGACCTCTTCTTCTTACGCTTCACCCTGATATCATCATTCTCGATATCATCATCGTTGCCCTTATACCGCTTTGCTTTGCAAACAGCACAAGCATCCAAGTCTACAAACTCATTGCGATATAATATGCAATCATTTGGACATGCGTGTATTCTTTGTACTTCCAGTCCCAACGGGTAGACAACCTTCTTAGCCTGGTATGTAGTTGCAGGCAACATTTTACCCTCTGAAAGCAAGTCTCCCAAGAGACATAACAGCTCAGTAAAGCTCTTATCGAACCAACCATTGTTTGCCTTCAACTGCAGTAGTGAAAGCATAGTATGCAGCTTTTTGTGCTCCTCCTTGCAGCTTGGGTACAATGGCGTTGTAGAGTTCTCTACCATACACTGGAACTTTTGAAACTCTCTTTCACTCGTTAAGTCCCTCTCCCCATCACGCAACATTTGATCTAGATCATCTTCGTGGCTATAAATGAACGTATCTTCGACCGCCGTTATATCGTTGCCTTTGTCATCTTCATCAATGTGTTGTCATTCATGTACAATCTCATCTTCACCGTGCTCGGACCAACAGATATAGTCAGTCTTAAAACCCCTTCAAAGAAAGTGTGCATGTATCGACTCTATGGTAGAAAACAGCTTCTCATTTTTGTAATCAATGTATGGATAACACATATAGTCCGCCAGATTCTTCGACTTGTGCGCCGCAGCCGCATTCAGAAAATAAATTACACCATTAAAGAACTCTGGGCCACGACGATCCGTGTCATATATCCACATTCGGTCCATCTACAATTAATTATATCGAACTAAATTTCAGTACATCAATAAATGATCACAAAATAATTTATTATTTACATTAGTTATGCGATGCTAATTAATTAAATCAATAAACATATTATAAGCATATAGTTGCAAATAACAATATAATTGTAGATGATTATATTTAAAAATCCATCTAGCAATTTTGACTATATTAAAATATATCAAACTTTTTCACTATTTAAATATCCATCTAGCATTTTTTAATTATTTAGAAGATTTATTCATTTCATTTGTTATGTAGTGTTATTAAATTAAATTAATATACATCAAATAAGCATATAATTGAATATAAGGATATATTTCTAAATAATTATGTATCTTGCAATTTTCATTATTGGAAAATCTATCTACCATTTTCATTATTTAAACATTCATCTAGCAATTTTCACTACTTAAAATTCCACATAACATTTTTATTATTTAAAATAATTATAATTAGACATAATGGTCCATCTAGCAATTTTCATTATTTAAAATCCACTACATCACTAAAATGGATAAGAATTATAATTTATTCAATAAATTACCAAGATCTTAATTTGAGCACTACTGACCTAAAATGTTCACACCATACAATCAGTAATTATCAATATCTAGAGCAATCTATAAAGTAAAATTTAACTACAAATATAATATATATCAAGTCACTAACCTTGAAGAGAAATACGATACAAATTTTAGTACAATTTTTCAGCAGCAACTCGACAAGATAATAAATATCGAGCAAAACATTGCTCCTCTCTGTTCTGCTCAGTCGGGAAAGGTATCGGTTGGGTTGTGTATATAAAGAGCTTATCACTGCTGGCTCTACAGAACCAGTAGTGATAAGGTCAGATTACGCGGAAAAATTCTATTACGCGGAAAAATACTTATCACTGCTGGTTCTGGAGTAAAGCCGGTAGTCAAAATTCTGATATCACTGCCGGTTTGTAAGTGATACTTCACTACCGGTTTTGGATATAAACCGCAGTGATATCTGGTTATCACCGGTTGTTTTCGAAACCGGCGTTAATCGTTCCCATGGTGAACTTTCGAGCCGGCTCTAGCCAAACACGACAAGTGATTTACCTGCAAGAATTGCCTGTTACAGTAGTAGTGAACCAATTGTGCGGCACAATTATATATATATATATATATATATATATATATATATATATATATATATATAGCAATGCAATATTTTCAAACGATGGTAGACACGGAAATTGGGCCGTAGCCGGCCGGACGTGCCCGTGGCCAGACCTCGTGAAACGGGCGAGCCGCGGCGATCATTTCTTCGTGCGGGCGGGTCAGCACAGACGGCAAAAATCAAGGCCGGCATGGCCCAAAGGCACGCCGAGTCATTGTCAGGCAGGCCGGCCCGAACACTGGACTTGGAGAGAACGCAGCACACTAAATATTTTTTATAAATTCATACGTTGTTCAAATGAAAAAGTTGTCTACATGAAAAAGATGTGTCTCGAAATTCTCTACAACTTTCATGTAGAATATAAATTCATATGAGCAAAAGAAGACCCTGAAAATGCAGATTACCGAGATGTGGCGTCGGTCTGAAACTATACAGCGCACTAAATATTTTTTATAAATTCATACGTTACTCAAATGGAAAAGTTGTCTACATGAAAAAGATGTGTCTCGAAATTCTCTACAACTTTTATGTAGAATATAAATTCATATGAGCAAAGGAAGACACTGAAAATGCAGATTATCGAGAGACGTGGCGTCGGTCTGAAACTACACAGCGCACTAAATATTTTTATAAATTCATACGTTGCTCAAATGGAAAAGTTGTCTACATGAAAAGATGCGTCTCGAAATTCTCTACAACTTTCATGTAGAGTATAAATTCATATGAGCAAAGAAAGACCTAAAAATACAAATTACAGATTCGGGCGGCTTCGGGCCGTGCCGAGCACGGCCCATACAGTCGGGCCGTGCCGGGTACCCATCGTGCCAGGTTTTAGACCCGGCCCGGCACGCTATTCGGGCCGTGCCAGCTCGGCCCATTTTTTTCGTACCGGGTCGTGCTTCGCCCATTTTTTTCGTGCCGGGTCGTCTGGCCACTAAAGCCCGGCCTAATTTCCAGGTCTAAACGATGGGATCATCGATCTACGATAATATAAACAGATCAGAGCAACCTAAACGGGCCATCTAATCAGAGATCTTGGACGAACGAGGATTTCGAGCGGAATATATAGGCTAGCATGCATGGTTTCGAGGGACCTATACGGTACGCACGTGCCGCCGCTTTCAGGACGAGACGACGGAGGAGACGGCCGGCCTGCCGAATCCAAAAACGGGCCTGCCATAGCGCCATGCATGCACGGTGTTGTGGTTTATCATTGCATTGCAGTTGCAGCGTACCACTCTCTGTCAGCGGCTAACCGCGCAGCAGCCACAGGCACGTATCTCGGCATATGCATGGCGCGTCCGGTGGTCCGGCCGCTGTCGTTTGCACCATCACCCATCATCACCGCGCTGTACGCATACGCACGATCGGATCGCGCGCGGCAGAGAGCAGAAAGATTTGCGCGCGCATTCAACCGCATCACACAGCCACACGCGTATAGATATATAGATAAGATGTACGGGGCATCACCGCGCGCGGCGGTTGCACGCAAGATGATGGAGCTGGCACAGTGTGCGCAGGCTAGCTGGCCCGGCCAGGGGCCTAATTGATGGGCACGGGACAAACCGGAGGGGCTCGTGAGGTGCGAGTGGCGACGTACGTACGCGTCCGCTCGCATCGCATCGCATCGCATCGGCCTCCGCACGGCGGTCAGGCCGTCCTGAGGCTGAGAGACCCTGACGCTCTGACCTGGCCTGAACAGATCGCGCAGTCGTGCATGCATGCACGCGCCCTGATGCCGCTGGTGAGGCCAGCCACGCTGCTTTTACTGGGACGGCGCGCGCGTTCGCTCCACCGCTCATCGTCATCCGGGCGAGTTTTGGACTTGTGGCGGAGTCTCTCCGAAGCGTTGCTTACTTCCTACTTTCTTCTCTCTCTCTCTCTCTCTCTATCCCTAATATAGCTCCTCAGGAATGTATTTGGAAATTTAACCTCTTTTTCATTACGAAAGACACTATAGGTTACATCTATCATCCACCACGTCCGAAGAGAGCGCGAAAGTGATCGATACCGTGGCAGGGCGAAGGACCACAGGAGCGGGCATTGGAGCACGAAAGATGGGTGCTGTTGAGTTACGGCAGCGAGGCAGGTGAGGCTTGAGAACTGGCTACCATATTGGGGTGCACCCTCCTCCTGCTTGGTTCCTCATCCTGCCACAGCGCCATTTACTTTCCGAGCTCCCCGGACGCCGCAGGTGACAGGCGTCGTCTGCCACGTCTTCCGTGGTGGAAAAATGATCAAATTTACAATTGTATACAAGAAAATGTTAGATTTGTAAAGAAGAAGAAGAAGAGAGAAACAGATCGGTTAAGCGAAAGATTCGCTTCTCAGGAAGCAGAGCCATCTGAGGGAAAGTTTACTGTGTTTCTAACAGCCTCACTGATATATATATATAATCTGTGATATTCAAGGCACCTCCTTCAAACGAAGGGCAAGAAAATCCCACAATAATCATAAATTTTAAAAATTCTCATATTAATCGAAAAAGAGAAGAATCTCCACCACTTATTTTGATGGGGCAGATTATAACGGTGCAGATTAATCATATATAAATACTAGAGTTATATAACAAAAGAAAAGAGGAGGATCTCCACCACTTATTTTGGTAGGGCTAGATTTTAACAGTGCAATTTAATCATATATAAATATTAGAGTTATATAACAAATACAATTGTATTTTAAGTAAAGTTGTATATCAAAGAAAGGATCTTTACCACCTATTTTGGTGGGGCTAGACTATAACGGTCTACATTAATCATATATAAATACTATAGGTTATATAACAAATACAATTATATTTCATAGTATAGTTTATATGTAAAAATAATTGTATTATAATATGTAGACGTGTACTTATTCGTATAAGTCCGCTAGTTGATTGAACACCAGCACACACGGCCATCACGGTTACATTAATAACAGCGCGCGCGTCCCAGTTGTACAAGAACCAAAACGTACGTCCACATCAAAGCGAGAGTGGTATAAAATTACGTGCGAGAGAGGAGACTGACGATACTTAGCAATTAATCGTGACGCAACGAGACGAGCTGACCTATAACTGCATACGGCCAAACATAGTTGAGCTTACCCAGAACTGCAATTCTTCATCTGATTGTTGTAACTATTACAGCTGGCCCAGTGGTCCTTTACGCTGTTTTTTTTGTGTGTGACCAGTAACGTAACCACCCTACATACACGTACTTTTTTATTTTTGAGCACTGCCTTCCAAAGATGGCTAATTCTTGGTTAGACGCAGTGGCGGACGCACAGGGTGCATGAGGGGGCTAGCGCACCGATTATGTCCTGTCGCACCCCTAGAATCTTATAGGAATGTCACACTGGTGGAGGCGGTGGTCGTGGTGGAGCAACGGCTGGCAGAGCCACGAGCAGGATAGTAGGAGGAGGCGAGGCATCGAGTAAGAAGAGAGCAAGAGAAGGCAGGTTGAAGAAGAGAAGGGATCGTGTGTCCGTGTCTCGGTGTTTGAGTGTGGTGGCATCAAACCACATCACTAGATTAACTTGAACCCCAGCTCAATCTCCAATTCCTTCAAATCCTCAAATCCACATATCTGACCCTAATTAGCTAGTCTCGAGTGAAAAAGGACTCACCGCACTGGCCGTTGAAGGAGAGGCGCTGCCGCGCTAGTTGCCGGTCTCACCACACCGTGCCGCGCCAGGTAAAGGAGGGGGTCGTGCCACGTCAGGTGAAGGAGTTAAGGGCTTAGGGTCAGGCCGCTGCTTCGCCGGGCGAAGAAGGGGGCCGCACCGTTGGCGCCGGGTGAGGAGGGGGTCACGCCATTGGAGGCGAGGCCATGAGGGTTGGCAGATCGGCTCCTGTGTGGCGGTGACGGAGGGGGCAAGGCACCGCTACTCTTGTGCGACTGTGTGATAGAGGAGGGGTGCTAGGGCATGCGGAGGCATGAGGTCCCTCGTGTGGCTGGTGACGGAGGGGAGGGGGCGTGAGGGGGCGACCGGGCGATAGAGTCGGAGGGGAAATGGGGAATGAGCCGCTAAGGCTGTGAGGCACTAAGGACTCCTTCAGCAATCGGCAGTGGATAAGGTAATTAGGTTAGGTACTAAGGTTTATGGTTTTTTTATATTTTAATTATTTGTTGATTGTTAACTATGCAATAGAATTAGGCAATTCATTTACTTTGGTTGTTTGTTGAAGTCGATGAAGCATTTAGTGTGGGATATGGAATCCTTAGGACTTTAGGACGGTAGAATTTTGAATTTTGATTGCATATTTGGATAGTACGGTTTGCACGTGGCAAAGGCTTGAGAAGCACAAATTATACTTGAGCAACTCCTCTATTTTTGTTCTGCGTATGCCACTGATCATGTGTTGAAAATGGGAGCATCAACTAGTACCCTTAAGTTCAATCAAGACCATTTGTATCTAATTTAAGAAAGCGAGTATATGCTCACGACTCATGGGAAGCTTTGGGTTCCAAATGAAATTTTGGACACCCAGCTACGAGATTATGTTATAGAATGCTCCCTCCTATCACCAGAAGAGCGACATTTTTTACTTTTCAGAGTTAACAAAAGGCTACTTTAAACACTAAGTTTTCTTATCATATTTTCGCAAAATTTGTAAAAGTGTAATATTATGAAAGTCTTTTTTATGACAAATTCACTCGTATCTGTTGACGTTTGTTGTTGGCAATAATGAAAACGGGGCTAGGCGTCGGATCTAAACTCGATGGTAGCACAAGACGCAAGAATTATACAGGTTCGGGCTCTCGCGGAGAAGATAATACCCTAGTCCTGTGCTCTGGAATTATTTGTGTCTAGCTTATTCGCTGATGATCTCGTATGTTGATGTTCCCCCGCCCCTCCCTTTATATAGCAGAGGAGGACGGTTACAAAGGAGAGTCGTGATCGGATAAAAGGTGGGGATTATATCTCCTGTACATATCCGTTTGATAACGGTTTAGATTACGATTGTATCCTACCTAATCAGGATCGGTTGCTATCTTCAGGGCTTCCTTGTTCCCCACGTCTGGCGCAACCCTAGTAGCTTCTGTTTCCTTGCAGTCGGCCCGGCCCGGTCTTGTCCAGTTGGGCCTCACAGGTCTGCCTTGCAAATACGCATGGTGTATATGCTCCACAGTAGCCCCCGAGTGCTTTGTGATCGAATTGCCTTCTTATTGATAGGATTTCCCGACTGATTCTTTCTCCAGCCGAGTGCTCCGTTGTAGGCAAGGAGGTTATGAAGGACTCAATAGAGCTCCATGTGTAAGCATTCCGAGTGGTTCCCGGCCCAATTTATTGAACCGGCATGCGACTCGCCTTGGAGTTTTCCTCCGTTTAGGTTGGCTTTTAGCCGAGTGGTACCTTTGTGCCATGGCGCACAACTTTTGGCCTGCCATGGGGGCGTACCATGAATTATCCAAATGGTACCCGCACCTGCTTTTTGCAGTATATGGCTAATGGCCCATCATGAGGCATACCTTTGGAATCTTTGTTTTAAATCAACTTATCATATCTGATTCCGTTTTGAACGGCGACCAGCATGCGACCTGTCATGCGGCATATCATAAGAAGATACTTTAATTTGGAAGGTATCCAAATTCCGTCTGATGCGGTCATTGGCCTTTTGGCCCGACGTGGGGTGTACCTTATCCCAAACTGGATTCGGCCCAAGAATGTTGGTGCACGACGGTTGCTGTGCATAACATTCGGCCCATCTTGAGGCGTGCCCTAGGGCAACCTCAGGACGTGCGGAAGGCGAAGCGTTTTCCCGCTCAAGATGGAAGTAAGCATCGCTCCCTATAAATATAAGACTCGGTGCAAACGGAGTGGTTTTCTGCGCACTGCTCCCATTTGCCCCTTCGTCTTCTCACTTTCGACGCTTCTCTTGTGAACTCTGCTGCTAGGGTTAGCTTCTCTCGCGCCCCCAATCTGATGCAGTTTCTAGCTCCTTCGCCAAAAAATGTCTTCTCCTTCCTCCAAAGATGCTCCCGCGCCAGCCTCGGCCAAAGATTGGGCCACCTCAGTGACGACGGAAAAGCGATTGGAGGAGTTGGTCACCGGCGGCGTCTTCCCACCATTGGTGATGCTCTCCGCCCATCCTGCAGCGGGTGAGTCTTGTCCCACGCCCCGAACTGAGGAGGTGGTCGTTTTTGAGTCTTTCTTCCAGCGTGGGTTTATCCTTCCAGCCTGCGCTTTTCTCCACAGTCTTCTTTACTTTTACGAAATTGAATTGACTCATCTCAATCCCAACTCCATTCTTCAGATTGCTGTCTTCGTTCATCTTTGCGAGGCCTTCCTCGGCATTCACCCGTATTTCAACCTCTTTCGCCATCTTTTTCTTCTCAAGCCTTTCCCGAATAAGAACTCCCCCAAAGCGGTTAGGGGCGCCGGATTCCAGCTAAGAGATGGCCTGAGGAAGTCCTATTTCGCCATTCCTTTCAAAACCTCAAACAAAGGTTGGCACCAGGAGTGGTTTTACTGTGGCAACCCCAAGCCTTCTCTTCCTTCATTTTCTGGTGCCCCACCCAAGCCTTCGTTAAGTTGGACCTCGCTCTCCTCAGATGGCGAGATGGATCAGGTGGAGGAGCTCATGGGAATGATCGCCAAATTGAAGAAGGACGGACTAACCGGAGTCGCGATCATCCTCAATTTTGGCTTTCGCCGAGTGTAGCCTCTCAAGGAGGCGAGTCCATCCCAGGTACAGTATGGAGGGGCGTGATACTACAGGAAGCTCTGAGCCGATTCCCAAGAGTATCCTCCTTGGTCGTTTGGGTGACATCTTAGCCCTAGGCACCCAAATCGTCAATGACAGTGCAAAGCCCTTCAACAAAGCGTGTCCTCCACCTTCGGTAAGATGCCTTCTTATCTCCCAAGGTTGGATTTTACGGCTCTTGAGTAGCTGCGATCAAGCATATGTTTGATGTCTGCTGCTTGCGGTCGTGGCGCTTCTTCTCGATCTTGTGCCACGCCAAATTCCCTCAACACAAAAGTGCCAAGCGGAACGCATACTGTCGGCGCCTCGTCCTCGGCGAGAGAGTCTTGAAGAAGGACAAGTCGGCGAGGCCGAGGACCCCACGAGAAAAGCGCCCAATCGTCTCGTGCCCAAGGAGAAAAGAGGCGGTCGGCTAACGTCTTGCGCCGGATCGAGGCCCAAGGTTCGGGACTCGGCAGTCGCGCGCACCTCACCAGCGACCTCCTCATCATCGAGCCGGTCCGAGGGCCCGAAAGTTCCAGAGCCCCCAGCCCGGCACTCGGCCGACAGTGTGCCTCGTCCCCTGCACCCGATTGGAGACCCCTCGTCCCCCGCGCCCGACGCGTAGCCGGGTTCTTCTGCAGGCAGACCCTCTGCTCGAAAGGGCTCAGGGATAAAAATAATAAGATCCAAAAGGTTGGTTCCTTTGTCAACTCTTTCTTTTGTTTTTCTGGGTCATGCCTGACCGCTTCTTTTCGAGGCTTTGTTGATGAAGTTCGTGGACGTGCCACCTAGGGAGCTCCAGGAGGCCGCCTCCGAAGATGCCTCAAGCCGGCCGGGGTGGCCGCCGATGATGCGTTAAATCGCCTGAAGTGGCCCCGGAGCCGGCGGCAACAACTCAACCGTCTGCGCCGCATGACCCAGCCTGAGGCTGACTTCGATCCGGCGACCCTGGTGCATCTCTCTCGGCGGTGGCCAAATGGTGCCTTGAGGCCACCGCCTCGCCTCGCCGGAAAAATCCTCAGCCCTGCCGAAATCTCCACTGCGGGTTGCGTTCTTCGGCGAGGATGGCGAGTGGACAGCTTTTGACGACAAAGATGAGGAGAAGGAATGGGAGGCGTTCTGCGACCACACCTTCGGTTGCTCCCGGTTGGCTCGCGTGAGTTTCTTGTGCCGAGTTGGTTAGATATTCTTTTCTTTTTATTTTCGGTGCGTAGTGTAACTTTATCATTCATTTTGTTGCCTTCAGTGTCTGGGAGAGCGCGCCAAGAAGAGGGACGCCATTCTGCGGGAGATACTCCCGAAGACCAAGATGAGGCGTGATTATGAGGCCGAGGTCCAGCGGGCCCGTGTTGAGTTCGAGAGAAGGCTGGGCCGAGGTCAGGAGCGAGCTGAAAGCGAGCTACAAAGGCCGACCAGTGTTCAAGCCTCCAGGGAATAAGTTGAACTTGCGAGCTCTCTTGGCATGTAATTACCTTATCATTGCCTTAAAAGCACCTTCTTAGTCCTCGCCCTTAACTCATTCTTCTGCTTTCTGGTTTGGTCTTATTCTGCGGTCTTGAGGAGAGCTTGAGACCACCAAGAAGCGGGTCGAGAATTGAAGGAATCAAGGACAAGGCCCAAACCGGGAAGTTCGACAAGCTAAGGCGAGAGATGGAAGGTTCGCCCCCGACTCGTCCTCTGTCCTGTTGTGCTTTTTAATGTCTTCGGGCTGATCCGACTGGTTTTGCAGAATACCGGGTTAAGTTGTAGGCTCAGTATCGCGTCCTTGATGAGAAGATCAAATCCACTGAAGCGCGAGTCGACAAACTCCAGGAAGGCTCTGAGGCGTTGTTGCAAATCTTGACTCCTGGCGAAGCTGCGCCCAGCAATGCGGATGCCACGATCCAGCAATTGGCGGAGGAGCCCAAGAAGCTGCAAGCACACCTAAAGGAGATGATGATTACGAGTGCCAGTCAAGCTCTGGACATCGTGAAGTCGTTATATCCACGGGTGGAGCTCGAGGCTATCAAGGAGGGCTTCGCCTGCACCGTCGATGATGACCAGGCTGCTGCCCTTCTTGACGAGGTTAGGGATACCTCCGCTGCCTTAGCATAGAACTTGGACTTGGGTCCCATGTGAATATCATGTTCTGAGAATTGATATGTAATCATTCTTTTGTGCCTTGGTAAAAACGCCTGGCAACTGAGCCGTGTTTGGCTTTTAATTGCTTCATCGTGTCTTGAGATTCTTTTTTGACCAAATGCTTGCATGTGCCACGTCTGATTTGGTGTCCCACGGTACACGTCTTCTCGGGCAACGAGTTTTAAGCGCCGCATGTCTTCTCGGGCCGCCGGCTTCCGCGCTAGCATTTACTCGAAAACCGTTCGGCTTCCACGCTTTGGGTATATAAGGGTGTCACCGCTACTTGAGTGATCGCCCGCCTCTAAGTCCTTCTCTGCAACCCTCGACGTTTTTCTTTAGACCTTCAATGGCTTCTTCATCCCAATCTTCTTCGTCTGGTGATGAGGCTCCACCATCTCCCTCCCCCCCCCGCGGAGGGGGAAAATTAGTCCAGTGACACCCAATTCGTTGGCTTTTAGTGATGTGTCTATGACACGCGGGTCCATCTGAGTGTATGATAGTGGGCCAGGGTGTCATAAAGTAAATCACAAATTTTAAAGAGTGTCAGTGGCGCCAATCTTTGACTTTGAAGATGGGGCTCCACCGGCGCCTGATGAGGAGGAGGCCTTCCTCGGCGAACTTTGGGCCGATTATGAGCTCACGCTGGCCGAGCTCGCGGAGGAAGAGGCTGTAGCCCGCGACGTCGTTGCTGTCGAGCCCCCATACTGTGAATGGCCAAGTGATCGGAATAGTTTGCAACTCCTGCACTGGCACATGTATTTGTGGTGAAGAATCGACAACCTACAGTCTGAATAATATCCTCCCGTCGTCTGGCGGCGGAAAAACCTTGACGATAAGCTTTGCCCACCACGGTGCTTGATGTTGCATGATGCCCGCAATTTCTCGAGTAGATTTCTCTGAAAAGGTTCTTCCCTTCTTGCTCTGATATGCAGCGTCTCAAGACTCCAGAGGCACTTTTTTGGAAGACTTTTTCCTCGACTACCACGTAGCTTTTGCATCTACGTGTGACGCGCTCTGCCTGCACGCGGTCTTCGAGAAGCTCATCTTTTAACAGGTAGTTTAAGAATGGAGTTGTCTAGTCGGGGTTGATGACTAAAACTTCCTCTTCGGCCGGTCTTTCCTCTGATTTGCCTGACTCTTGATGTCGACTTATTGAAGGTTTGTGGAGCTCTCCGACAAATACTTCAGCCGGTACTATTGCCCGACTGGAGCCTAGCCTTGCGAGCTCATTTGTTGTTTCATTGTCACGGTGAAGTACGTGGGTGAGCTCTAGCCCATCGAACTTGTCTTCGAGTTTCTGCACTTCCTGGCAATATGCAGCCATGCTGTCACTAACGCACGACCAGTCTTTTTGCACTTGGTTGATTACTAACATGGAGTCTCCGTGGATTGTTAGTTGCCAGACGCCGAGATATATGGTGATACGGAGTCCGTGGATGAGTGCCTCATACTTGGCGACGTTGTTTGATGCCGGGAAATGGAGCTAAGGACGTACTTCAAGCGATCCCCCGTAGGAGAGATGGGCACCACGCCAGCCCCTACGCCGCTGAGCATGAGGGAACTGTTAAAATACATCGTCCAGTACTCGAGTTTTTCAGAAGTCGTGGGAGTCTGCATTTCCACCCACTCGGCGGTGAAGTCGGCGAGCACTTGAGACTTTACAGTTGTTCGCGGCTTGAAGGAAATTTCAAAAGCTTCGAGTTCAACCGCCCACTTGGTAATTCTCCCGGTGGCCTCCCGGTTGTGGAGTATATCTCCAATCGGAAAAGCGGTGACCACCGAAATTGAATGCTCTTGAAAGTAATGTTTGAGTTTGCGAGAGGTAAATATCTGACATACTAGCAGCTTTACCGAGGATATCGCGCTTTGGATTCGCCTAATACCTGGCTGATGAAGTAAACTAGGCGTTGAACCTTCTGGAGGTGCCCTACTTCCTCCGCTCTCTGACGATTCTTCTTGTGACCACATAGTCGTTGCAGCAATGTAAAGCAGAAGGGGTTCTTCGGGCATCGGTGAGACTAGTACTGGTAGGGAGGACAAGAATAACTTGAGGTCCTCAAAAGCCTACAGCGCCTCGAAAGTCCATTGAAAATTGCCCTACTTCTTCAGAAGTTTGAAAAAGGGCATCCCCGCGATCCCAGTCGGGAAATGAACCTGCCGAGTGCCACCATGCATCCCGTGAGCTTCTGGACATCCTTCTGGCAAGTCGGTGGCTTCATCTTCAGGATGGCATTGATTTTCTCCGTGTTTACTTCGATGCCTCGCTGAAACACTATGAATCCAAGTAGTTTTTCTGAGGGGACTCTAAAAACGCACTTCTCGGGGTTGAGCTTCATTTTGTAGGCCCTTAGGCTTTCAAATGTCTCAGCTAAGTCGGATATGAGGTCCTCCTTTGCACGAGATTTGATGACGACATCATCAACATATGCTTCCACGTTGCGTCCGATTTGAGTGTGAAAACACCGCTGTATTGCGCGCTGTACGTTGAGCCAGCATTTTTCAAACCGAATGGTATTGTGACGTAGCAAAATGCTCCAAACGGAGTGATGAACAAAGTCTTGATGCAGTCTTCTTCTTTCATCCTGATCTAGTGATATCCCGAGTAGGCATCCAAAAAACTTAAGAGCTCACAATTTGCGGTTGAATCTACCACCTGGTCGATGCGAGGCAACCCAAATGGATCTTTCGGGCATGCTTTGTTAAGATCGGTATAATCAACACACATGCGCCAGCTTTTATTCTTTTTGCGAATAAGAACTAAGTTCGCTAACCAGTCGAGATGATACACTTCTTTTATAAAGTCTGCGGCTAAAAGCTTAGTGATTTCTTCCCTGATGGCTTCTCGGCGATCTTGGGTGACTCGTCGGAGCCGCTGCTTGACATGCTTCGCCTTCTTGTCAACATTGAGAGAGTGCTCGATCACCTCCCTAGGGACACCGGGCATGTCGAAAGGTTTCCAAGCGAAAATGTCCCGGTTTGCCCGAAGAAAGGTGACGAGCGCGTCTTCCTATTTGCGATCGAGCCCTGTCCTGATCAGAGCCGTCTTAGCCGAATTGGACGGGTCGAGGATTACCTTCTTAGTCCCTTCGTCGGGCTTCATGCTTGTCTTGAGTTGCTTCTTGGCTGGGACTTCTCCCTCATCTTGTTGATGTGCGGCCGCTTGTCGGATCTTCTCCCTGTCGGCCGCCGCTTCTTGCATTTCAGCCATCTCGACTTTCCTATCACACGAAAAGATCGCATGGCGTCGCCATGGTGAGATAATTCCCCTCGGCCCTGGCATCTTTAGTATGAGGTAAGTGTAATGGGGCACGACCATAAACACAGCTAGGCTGGCCTTCCCAAGATGGTATGGTATCTGCTCTCAAAATCAACCACCTCAAAGTAAAGATATTCCGTCTGGTAATTTTCTCGGTCCCAACGTGGTAGCAAGGTGATCTGCCTGAGTGGAACTGAAGAGGTCTGGGGATTACCCCATGAAACGGCGATGAGCCCCGCTTTAGCTCCGAGCGGGGAATCTTCATGTCGTCGAAAGTTTTGGAAAAGAGGACGTTGAGTCCTCTCCCTCCGTCAACCAGCACCCTCTTGAGTTTAACGCTGCGAATCACAGGATCCAAAACAACAGGATTATCTACCTGGATATGGGATGTGATCTGGATGATCCGAGCGATCAAAGGCAATCGGGACTTCGGACTATGTGAGGTATTGAGGTGTTGCCGGCATAACCGCATTGATATCCCGAGCGGTAAGCTTTTGCTTTCGCTTGGACTCATAAGCAGCCGAGCCCCCGAATATGTAGTTGAGCTCATGCTCCGTCTTCTGGTAGTCACCCTCGTCATTTTTAGGGGATCTTGCTTTTTCTTTGCTTCACCCTTGTCCGGGCTCGGCCGCTTGTTGCTCTCCTTCGCAAACCTTCTCAGAGTGAAGCAATTCTTCGTAGCATGTTTTCCCTTAGGATGGAAAGGGCAAGTTGCGTCCATTACCGCGTCATAATCGTCCGTCCGTGGCGCGCGAGGTCAGCCACTACAACCAGTTCTTCGGGCTTTCACTTCCTATCCCGCTGCCTGGAAGACTCGGCGTGATCCTTCTTGTCCTTTTGCCGTGGGCGATCATCCTGACGCTCGGCTAAGGCATCCGAGGCCGTTGCATAACGATCTGCTAATTCAAACATTTCCCTTACCGTGGTAGGCGGCTTCTGGGACATCTTTTTAATCAAGTCAGTGTCATTGACACCCTTCTGGAATGCCGCAATGACCGTAGCTTCCGAGATATCCCGGATCGTGTTCTTCTGCATGAAGCGCCGGATAAATTCGGAGGTCTCGCTCTTCCTCGATGAAGCCGCATGCAGTCCCACCGAGTCCCGTGCCTTCGTAGGTGCCACGAAATTGGTGATGAATTGCTCGCAGAGATCTCCCCAGGAATCTATAGAATTCGCTGGAAGTCCTGTGAGCCAGGCTTGAGCCGAAGGGGTAAGCGTGACTGGCAAATAATTTGCCATTACGTTGTGATCAACCCCAGCTGCCTTGATTGCAAGGGAATAAACTTGCAGCCAAACTTCTGGATCTCTTTCTCCATCGAATTTGGTGATGCTTTTAGGATTGAAACCTTCAGGCCAAACCACTCGGCGAAGCCTAGGAGTAAAAGCACGGATGCCATCAATAGGCCCGTCACCGCGCCGACGTGGGGAGTGCCGAGGTGGAGATCTGACTCGACGATCCTCGTCCTCACCTCTGTCGCGTCGGTGCGGATTTCTGTGGTCGTCCCGGCCATCATGACTGATGCCGAAACGCTCGTAGTCATCTTTGCGCCGGTGGCGCTCTTCATCTTCACACTCTCTTCACCTGGCGTACAGATCCAAGCGAAGGTCACGGCTGATGCTTCGGCGGGCATCTTCGCCCCAATGAAGTTCGAGTCGGCGCGCGATAGTCCGATTGCGGCGAAAGATTGCGCGGTCCGAGTGATCTTGCGAGCTGGAGTATTCTTTCTCCCCTGGTTCTTCCTGATGTTGTTGGATTGCCGCCGCTGTCACCATGGCCTTGACTTGGGCCACGATTGGGGCAGCTGGGCTGTCGGGACTGAGCATTGGTCCCAATGTGTCAAGAAGTGTCTTCGATGCGATGATATTCTGCTGGGGAGTATGAAAACCCAATTGGTTACCCATCTTTGCCTACAAGATGTCTTTGTTGACATTGCGGCCTCTGGCCTGGAGAGCCCTCGTCGGAGTTTCTTGTGCCTCACGACGAAGGCGCTCTGCCTCTGCGGCGTCCGTGGCATCTTTCTGTTGCTGGGACTCAGTCCGTGAGTCTTCAATCACGAAGACGTTGCGAAAGCTTTGAAGGCCTCCAGCCCTGCTTTCTGAGTTAGAAGAACAATAAAGCAGATTGGGCTGACCTTTGGATCCGAGTGGTTTGCTAAAGCTTCTCACCACTCGAGGCTCGTCCTTGACCGAACCTCGTCCAGATTGAAGATCAGACTCCTGGCTTACTGTCCAAGGACAGATGGCCATGGCCTTCCTTGATACTAGTGGCTGCCCGGCCGGGAGAGCAGCGGAATCACCTCCAGATTGGATCTAGTCCGAATCCGAAAGGATAAGACTGCCAAGATTGTCGGCGATGAAATCCAAGCTTCCGAAGCAGAACGCCTGGGCGGGAGCGAAGGTGACGACGATTCCGTTGATGGAGGCCATCGAGTTTGCTGAGATTGATCTTAACGCACCCCCTACCTGGCGCGCCAACTGTCGACGTTTGTTGTCGGCAATAATGAAAACGGGGCTAGGCGTTGGATCTAAACTCGATGGTAGCACAAGACGCAAGAATTATACAGGTTCGGGCTCTCGCGGAGGAGATAATACCCTAGTCCTGTGCTCTGAAATTATTTGTGTCTAGCTTATTCGCTGATGATCTCGTATGTTGATGTTCCCCCGCCCCTCCCTTTATATAGCAGAGGAGGGCGGTTACAAAGGAGAGTCCTGATTGGATACAAGGTGGGGATTATATCTCCTGTACATATCCGTTTGATAACGGTTTAGATTACGATTGTATCCTACCTAATCAGAATCGGTTGCTATCTTCAGGGCTTCCTTGTTCCCACGTCTGGCGCAATCCTGGTAGTTTCTGTTTCCTTGCAGTCGGCCCGGCCCGATCTTGTCTAGTTGGGCCTCGCAGGCCTGCCTTGCAGATACCCGTGGTGTATATGCTCTATAGTATAATTTTCATAATTCAAAGCATACCTTTTAACAGTATATTTGATCAAAATTAATAAAGTTTAATTGTAACGTATTTCTAAGACATCACTTTTTGTAAGAGTAGTATGGGAACAACTACAAGAGCATCAAACACCCTCTCCCTCCCCCGCTAGCTTTGCAGCAGCTGGTACCATCACTGCATCACATTCACATCTCCCTACAACGTTAGCTGAAAACCTAACCTATAAACTCCTCAGGTTTCAACGAGCCTCACTAGAAATATAAAAGGCATATAAATAGAGATCAGTGGCCAGATTATCCACACATGGCATAAAATCCCCAAAATATCACGAAGACTGCGCTCACCATCACAATATGGTTTCGTGTGTAACAACATGCAGAGAAGTAGAGTCATAAAACATTAATCTGTTTAATAAAGTACCTTAAGCAAGAGTCGTAGCGTTATTTAATTAAGTACCTTAAGTGTGCATATACAAATTTATGCTTTTTGGTTATACACAAACTAATGACTCAACCGCATGCATGCATGTCCTAAAATTCAGATAATTACACTTATCCCAGGTATCGTTTTGTTACCCCCATTGCGGAGAACCCCTTGTTTTACCGATAGTTTCACTAAACTCTCCACTTTTAAGAAAAAGTTGTTGCAAAACCCATTTTCGATTTCAACGTTACTTCAGACAAAATAATGTAGAGCCAGTACGTCCTCTTAGATGTTTTTAAAAAATACTCTGATCTCTAGTCACAAATAATAGGAAAAAGGATATATAATACCTCAAACTTTGTTCGAAAGTCTGTCCGGCACCCATAACTATAAACCTAAATATTTGGCCACTCGAACTTTGTAATCTTTTTCAAATAACACATTGACCCAGTTTCATACAGTGGTATTACTAGTATGACATGATGAGTAGACATTTTTGCCACGTAGGATGACACGCTAGATAAGTCTAGGTGAATGCATGATAGGTGGGACTCACAGGTGCTTCTCTTTCAAATCGAAATAGAGAAAGGGAGCTACAAGGGTCGACGATCATGAAAGCATGATTAGGAGCTCGGTGGGAGAAATTATTGTGTTATTTGAACTGAATTATAAAGTTTTGGGGAGAAATGTCTGGTTTTGTGGTTTGAGGAGCTAGATGGATTTTTGACCAAAGTTCGAAATGTTATATAGTCTTTTTCTCAAAATAATATGGTTTTGGACATTGACATGGTTCCCAAAATGCTACTTGAAACCATTTTAGTGTAGTTACAAAACACAATAAAATTATAATACTATCAACGTTATTTTGATACAAATTTACACATATGACTTTCATGTGAAATATTAAAAAGATATGAATATATAAAGTTTTAGAAAGTTTGACTACACGTATCCCAAAATAATATTCTTTCGTGGTAAGAGGGAGTAATACACTAATACTTCAATACGTCAACTACAAAAATAATTTTGGCCCAGTGAATCCCGCACATAAGCATTCTATCTGAAGTCTAAAGTAACGTGAAGTGAAGGAAATGGGTTTTGTGCAGTTGACATTTCATTAAAGGGAGTGTATAGGTATCATCCGGATGTTTTTATCTTAACTAACATCCAAATTTACCGGGCTGTTGGATCTAACATTCAAATTCACCGGACCGTTGGATCAAATCATAGGATCGGATGTAATCGATACTCCCGAAACATCCAAATTCACCGGGCCGTTGAATCAAATCATAGGATCGGATGTAATCGATACTCCCGAATCTCAACAATGATCCAATGGTTCTAGATTTGGGTGATTTCAACAAAAAAAACATCCGATTGATGTTTATCAAATCCCTTCATTAAAACCAGGGTCAAGTGAACGCATCGGTCCCAAACCTAACGTTTTATGCAACTAAGGTAAAATTGGCCGATGGCAAACGTATTCTTCTACTAAAATTAGATCATGAAAGAACGAACGAAGGAGGTATATAAACATACTGTGATCATGCAACGTTCTATAGCACACTAGTCATTCGTTATTGTGTGCAAGCTTCGGCTCCCCTGATCGAGTGTTTGTCCTCAAGATGAGCATCGCAGTTCCAGCCAATTCCGCTACGGCCAGCCAACCCTCCTCCGCATACGCATCGCCAGGCGCCTCTTCTTGCACCACGGCTGCCTCCTTCTCCTCCTACACGTTTTCCGTCTCCATCTCTTCGTCCGGCGGTGCGTCCACCACTGCTTCCTGCTCACCATCATCGTCCTCGTCATGATGCAGTATGACCAGCCCGAGAGCGCCATCCCGGTGGCCAGCATGCTTGCCACTCGCATTGGGCAGCGCGCGGGAGCGGAAGGCCCACAACTCGACCGCCATTACGTGCCGCTTCAATTTGTTGTTGGGGCCTATGAGCAGATTGTTCTTGCTTAGGAACTTCTTCCACGATTGTTCTTGCTTAGGAACTTCTTCCACTGTCTTAGGATTAACATAACTCCACGGGCACCCAGTTTTAATGGCAAATTCAGAATCCATGAAGGAGTTGGTGCTTCCACTATCAACTAGAGCTGTGGCTCTATTGTTCCCTACCTAAATGATGCGGGTGAAGGTTGCGGGTCCGGCCTGACTGTTCTTGGGCTGCATAATTGGATATTAGCATCAGCTATTCCTCCTCCTCTACTTTAGCAGAGTTCTCAGGACTCCTAGGAGCCGTCACATAGCCTGGTTCAGCTGTATTTCCATTGTCTTCACCTAACGTTATCTCTTCCTCCCCTAGGATTAGTAAAGCCTGCAAAGCTTTCTTAACCTTGCAAAGTCATATTATGTCCAAGGGTCCAGGTTTCCTTACAATGCCAACAAGTCCAAGATATGTTATCCTGAAGTTTCTTTTTCTGAATCTCCTTGCCCTCAATGCCAGCCACCTTTTGCCTTATCGGTTTTGATTGTTTTGCGGTGATTTAGGTCGATAACCCCCACTAGACTGAGTATTCTTCTTTTCATTTTGCAGGCCTTTCCTCTAATTTGGCATACCAATATGCCTCCAGCAATCCCTTTGGTTGATGACTACCCACATCATGTTTGATCTCATCTTTGAGCCCTCCAATGAAGCAACTTATCAAATAGTTTTCCAGTAAATATGGGTAATCTCTTTTTACCAGCTCCACACACTTTTCAAAGTAATCAATGTACTTGCTCACCGTGCTTAAGTGTTTGACATTCTACAACTTCTCCACTCCTTCATGAGCATGTGCTTCAGAGAATCACATAGTATGGCTCCAAATTGTTGCCAAGTAAGCATCTGCCATGGTATTCTCACACCCTTAAACAAAGTACTTGCTCTCCTAGTCAAGTGGCTTGTAGCTAGGTTTACCCACTGTTCTCTAGGAGTACCAGCCATCTCAAAGAAACTCTCACTTTGTTCTACCCAACCTAATGGATTCTCCCCAAAAATAATGTCAACTCTAGTTTGGGTCTTGATTATAGCCTCTGCATACTGATGAGATCCATTGTTCACTCCCCAATATCTGTTCCTTTGGCTATCAAACATGTAAACTCCTGGGTAACGAGCTGGTTGGGATACCGCCCCTTGCCACTGATTTTGCACTAGAGTTGGGTGTCATACATTGGTACTTGAGAATAACTAGGAAGATAAGCGCGGCGCACGCCGCGTGCGTGAGCGGAAAACGATTTTCCCTTTTTTTGAGGAAAAACAGACCGAGATGTATTTTGTATTTTTTTGGAGGGTCTTTCGGTTTTTTTTGGAAAATGGAACAAGACGTTTTTTTAAATCTTCGTATGATCTTTCTACCTTTTTTTTGGGAAAATGGACCGGAACGGGAAAATAGACAAAGGCGTAACGGGAAAAAATAGAGAGCTAGAATCGTAGAAATATCTCTTTCGACGAATTATTTGGGAAATATTGGAGACCGAGCTGGAAAACCGCGGTGGGGCGGTGGGGAAAAAGTCTAGAGATAGAGCTGAACATATTTTTCTGGTGACGAAAACTTTTTTTCCTGAGAAAAACGGAGAAAGGACACGAGCGTAAAGAGCAAGGACCTAAATGCTACGTTTTGGACCTATCCGCTATCTGAAAAAATTAGAAAAGGGTTTGTTCGCGATTTGAATTTAACGGAAGGTTTTTTCCGTAAAACGGCGCACGAGGGACCCAAATGCGATTTAGAAAAGGAAATCTTCCCCTCACAAAAAATCACGAAGGACCTATTCGTAAATTACAGGGACCTATCCGTAATTCCAAGAAACACAGGGTTTTTTTTGCAAATTCGCCAAGGAGATGAGGTGGCGCGCCCTCCATCCAGGATTTCTTCCAACTTTAATAAGGTGACTAGTAGAAAAGCGCGCTACGCTGCGCCGGTTGAATTTCGATAGCATGAGCTCGGAAAAATAAACTTTTTTTATTTTCGCAAAACCACCAACCGGTCAAAAATAGTCCAGAGAAAAAAGGGAAAAAAATATCATAGATGACAACCTTCTTTTGTCGAGCCTAATACTCTACATGTTCGCAAAATCACCCATCGGTGAAAAATAGTCTAGAGAAAAAAGGGCGAAAAATCTTCGATGAATCTGTGTTTTTTTGTGACCAAAACATGCTTTCCGGGTTTTTTGGGTGACGAAAACAATTTTTCCGAGTTTTTTTTGTTGCGTTTGTAAAAAAAAAAGGGTCGTTAGGACGCGCCATGAATCCACTCGTCACTATAAATCTTCGGACGAATCTACCTTTTTTTAAAAAGACCATGGTTATGACGTTGGCAAATCCATAAGTTGATATAAACCTTCGATGAATCCGTGTTTTTTTGGTGACGAAAACATTGTTTTTGTTTTTTTTGGGTGCTAAAACTTTTTTTCGGTTTTTTTTGTTGCGTTTGTTAAAAAAATGGGTCGTTAGGACCCACCGCGAATGGAGGACGAAAACATTGTTTCCGCTTTTTTGAGTCTTGAAAACATTTTTTCGTTTTTTTGTTGCGTTTGTTAAAAAATGGGTCGTTAGGACCCACCGGCGAATCCACTGGTCGCTATAAATCTGCAGACGAGCCTACATTTTTAAAAAACCGATTCACGACCGTTGGCAAATTCATAAGTTGCTTATGCCTTCGATGAATCTGTTTTTTTTCTGGTGAAACATTTTTTCCGGGTTTTTGAATGGCGAAAACATTTTTTCCGGTTTTTCGGTGGCGAAAACATTTTTCCGGAAAAGCGGAGAAAGGACTGAAGTAAGCGAGGACACAGGTTGTTATTTTTTGGACTGTTCGCTATCTGAAAAATTAGAAAAGGGCTTGTTCGCGATTTGAAATTAACGGAGGCTTTTTCCAGAATTGCGGGCCAGGACCTAAACGCGAAGGAAAAAAAATTTTCTTGTCTCACAAAAAATCGCGAAGGACCTATCCGTAATTTCGAAGAACCGGAGGGGGTTTTTCGCAAAAATCCAAGGCGCCAGGTGGACACCCTGGCTGCTCGCGCAGTCTCCCGCTTATAAGGGAGTTGATATGATGTCCTAGATGTGTAGTCCCCATAGGCATACAAGGAAATGGCTTGGATGCTATACTGGTTGCATTAGCTTACGGTGGCATCTGTGTGAATATATTTGGAATTGGCTAAGATGTGGTTCTAATAACATTTGACTAAGATGTGGTTCTAATAGCAGGAATGAACATTGGTAAATTGCTATTTCTGACTATAGAAGAGTCTAGCCAAGACATAGCATTAGGATTAGAAGTAGGCGGAGAGGCGGAGTCACTCAAGTATGGACCGGCAGTTCACGCTCCCATTATTTCTCACTGCCATCGACATTTCTTCTGCCCTCGTAATGCAGCAGGATCAGCCCAAGGGCACCATCTAGGTGGCTTGTCTCCTCGCCCTTGGGCAACCTCCACGAGCAGAGCGCCCATAGCTCGACGTCCACGTGATGAGTCCATTCGCTACCACCAAGTAGGGGTGCAACTAGAACGGATATTTTTCAACCGACCGACCGACCGAATCAATTTGGATAGCGATTTAAATAGTTTTTCAGATATTCGAAGAATTTTTCGGATACGGATACGGATAAGGATAGTTATCTCGGATAAGGATACGGATACGGATAGTAATTATCCGACGGATACAGAATATCGAGTTTATAATCGGATAATATTCAATATAAAATATGGATATTATCAAAACTTTAAAGACTTCTTCAAGGCGTGAGTGCAGAACTCTCCAATCAAAGAGCATCGATCACTGAGTGCTGGAGGCACTAGTACCGATATACCAATACCACTCTTGGTACTCTACGATTACCGATGCCAATCGCCAAGTGCCAAGTACCAACTACCATTCTACCAAGTGCCACCTTGCCCTTTGCCAAAGTGCCAACGCCAAGTACACCACAGCGCCGGTGCGGTGCCAAACCAAAATTTACAGCGTGCCATTGCTTCCCGGCTTGTCCACTGGCGCGAGCCAAAAGAAAAGGCAATGCGACACTGCCACGCAGCAAACCTAAAACCAAAAACAAAAAATCCCCAATCCATCATTCGTGCTCTCTTTCTCTTTCTCTATTCTCTAATAGTCTGATAGTTTCTCTCCTCTAAAATCCCCAATCCAAACAAAACCTAACTGAGCTGAGTAGCTTGAGTTAAGGAGGCACCGAGACTGGCCATAGCCCGTAGCCCCATAGGCCGTAGCCACTGGCGGTCCGGCGCACCACAGCCCTATAGGATGTAGCCCGCAGCCACCTACGGTCCAACCGCACCGCGGCCGCTCGTCCACTCGACTCGATGGCTTGTCCCGTCGTCATTGTCTATGTGGCTACGTTTGCTTGAGGTCTAAACTCAACTACTAGTGGCCATAATGTTGTTAATTAGTCATTAATGTATTAGTACTATGATGTTGCTTATGCTATGACCTATGATGTGTCTCTATGGTTCTATGGAGTATAAACATGAGATCATTATCCTCACTCCTAAGGTGGTGCCGCGGACAAGTGCCAAATGGTGCACTGGTGGACTGGTTGTGTTATTACCTTACGTCGTACATGCATGCACCTAACTAGTTAAGTAGACTAGAATTAGTAGTGCATAAATTTGATATATGGTATTATATGATTCTATCATGTTTACCTTACTAGTTTGTGACTTCTAATTTGCTAGTGCCATTGTCTTTGATAGTTCTATTATGACTCTACATTTAGCTTTTATATAATCTCTAGTGCGTTCATTATTAATTCTTAATTATGTACAATGCAACTATAGTAAATTCTTGTACTATTTTCTTCACATTTTGTCAATAATTATTCATAACTCATAAGTAATCTACCATTTAGTATGTTACATGTGCAATAAATGATCTATATTTTCGTGTATTATCCGGCTAAAAATATTCGTACCCGTATTGAATCTAGTCATGTTATTCGCCAGATTAGTAAGTGATAATATCCGTATTATTCGTATTCGTATTCACATCTGACACCATTCGTATCCGACTTCGTATTCGATAAAAAATATAAATACGGATACGAGATGAACAATATCCAACCGTATCTAATCCGATTACATCCCTAACACCAAGGACCTAAATGAATCTTGTTGTCAATTCCCAGCATTTGAATCCATTTACTTTATGTGGCCGCATGATGACCGCTCTTCTCATTCTTCTTATTTTTTATTCTGAAGCATTTCTAATCCTGATGCAGTACCTTCCAAGTTCCCGTTATCCTCGCTCTCCGCACACGGAACAGAAGTAGCCAAATTGGACAACCACCCGCATGACCAGGGTTCACGTTCTCGCGGTTTCTCGCGCGAAAACCGCGAAAACCGCTCCTCTCGCCGCGGCTCGGCAATAGAAACCGAACGGTTTCTCGTCGGAATTCAAATCCAAATTCAAAAAATTCAAAAAATTTAGAAAAATTTATCCAAAAAATTCCTAAAATTAGTATTAATTGTTTGATGAGCTCTGGTGTAATTTTTTTTTAAAAACGAATGTATACAACTTTTTTAATACATTCAAAGTCTTCAATATAGAAAAAGCAAAAAAGAAAAAGAAAATCCGGCCTGTGGGCTTTCTGTAACATCCCAAAATTTTAATAAAGTAAAAATGTATATTTTGAATTTGAATATAATTATCTCTGAGTTTTCTTGGTATTATTGGTTTTATTTGGATTTCTTTGGATTTATGCTTTGTATGAAAAATTCAACAAATGAAAATAAAGAATGAAAAAAGAGAAAAAGGCAAAAATGTAAAAAGTAAAAATTTAGAAAATTGCCATGAGAACCCTGGTCATGTAAGTAAACCCTTTTAGCTAGAAAATGAAAATTTATGCATAAATAAATGAAGAGATAAAATGAAAAGCCAACTTTTAAATCAAAACAATGCATTGTCAGAATTTATAAAATATTTATGAGACTTATCTGGAGCTGTAAAATTATCATGAAAACCTCAATGCAATATCTACCTTTGGTAAAAATATTATAAATTAATAATGTCATTTAATACTTTTCCAAATTTAAAAAGAAACTCACGAAAATAGGGAAATTGCAATGTCAGAATTTTTATAAACTAATGGAACCATATTTTGACTTGAAAATTTCACAGAAGCATTCTTAGATCAAATCCATTTGAAAAACAAAATTTCAAAAATAATAGACTTCAATTGCTCTCAAGGAAAAATTCAAAATTATTTTGGAAACTAGTTAACTTTAAAGAATTATTGTATGAAAACCAAAGTAGAGAATTAAGCGAAACCAAATAAACTAGGCATTGGTATGTTCTTGTGTTTACGGTTGTGAGTTTTGTGTTGCTAATTGAAGTTAGGTATAAAATACAGTTTGAGCATATGTATGAGTAGTTGTATGAGTATCCGTTGATTTAGTTGTATGAGTAGTTCCGTTAATTGTATGAGTAGTTGTACACTTGTACTTGTATGAGACTATGAGAGCATAACCGCTAATTGTATGAGTAGTTCATGTATGAGTATTCTTTGATTTAGTTGTATGAGACTATGAGTAGTTTAGGGTTGTAACTTGTGAGTTTTGTGTTTATGTTGAATGAGTAGTTTATGTAATTGAAGCTAGGTATAAAAGTAAAAAATGATTGCAATGGAAGATTATTTATTGACATATTATTGTGAAATGTCTAATTTACAACTTCCAAATGTCTAAAATATAGCAAAGATCATGTCGAATTTTTTCCAAATTTAAGAGAGATCATTCTAGAATTTTTCATGTCTTCACATACCTTATTTATATATTTATTATATTTTTACTAAAATATAGCCTTCCCAGTATTTTTTTAAAAGTTTACCACATTTTTTTTGAATTTTTCCCTATTTTCTCGGTTTTTTGCGGTTTCTCCTCTCATTTTCGCGGTTTTCGCTAAACCGCTTCGGTTTTCGCCAAAATCGTGGTTTCGGTTTCTGCGTTTACATAAAAACCGAGCGGTTTACCGCTAAAACCGAGCGGTTTTTCGCCCAAAAACCGCGGTTTTCTCGCGTGAGTTTGACCTAAATTCAAATTTGTTTGAAAATTCAAACCGTTCGGTTTTTCACGGTTTTCGTGCGGTTTTTCGCGAAAACCGGTACCGCGGGGGGGACGAAATTCGCATTCAAATCGGTTTTGTAAACCCTGCCCATGACTATGAGAATTTTCTTCGTTCTTACAAAAATTAAACTATTTTCTGTAAAAATTCCTGCATTTTAAATATGGGCTTAGGCCTAAGTAGGAACCGGAACCTGTTCATCTGGAATCTGCAAAGCGAGATGGGCCTGCTCATGATGACTCACGCACGAAATTTGGCCGTGACATAGCATACAGGATAAACCAAACTGGCTAAACTATAATTTTTTTTATTTAATATTTATTTTAAATCTTTTTTTCAAAACTAATTGGTGGGGACAAAAAATTGCAAAAATACCTCTTGTCGCCCCAGTACGGAGCGATCGCCCCATACTGAGGCGACAGGTGCCCTACCTAATGGCTCGTAACGACAAAATTCCAAAATTTTAACGGCAGAGCAAAAATCTGAAAAATAGACCTATCGCCTCAATCTAAGGCGATAGGTTCCTGTAGTGACTCTTACTGTAGCAAATTTTTATTATATTTGTTGTATTTAACCGGAAAAAATTATCCAAAAAAACTTCCTGTGATGTAATGAGTTGGAAAAATTATTTTACTTTGTTAGTGATACGCATCATACTTAGGGATTTTCGTAGCCTCGTGGGGCCGCCGTGAATAGGGCCCAAAAATCTGGAAAAAATAACGGAAAAATACCACTTATGTCGGTGAGATGGGATCTTGCACGCTTGCGAAAATCTGGAAGGCACTGGAAACATAAATCGTGGCCACTTAGCGTACGGAGGCCGAGATCTGACCCAAAAATCTGAAAAAATCAAGGGCGACCTCTGCCTCTACCACTTATGTGCGGAGCGGTGGCTGGCTTGGCAGGCATGAAGTTGTGAAAATAGGAAATGGCACTCGCGGCCACGAAATCGTGGAATCGGGAGTTCCGCGATTTCTGCGATTTCGTGGCGCAGTGCCTTTTTCCGATTTCCGACAACTTCATGCTTGCCAACGCCCCGCCAACTCGCCTGCATATAAGTGGTAGCCTGCTATGAGGTCGCCTTGATTTTTTTCCATATTTTTGGGCCAGATCCGCCAGGCCACGAAACCCTAAGTGGCCGATTTCCGTGGTTTCGTGGGCAGCAAGTGACTTTTTTCATTCTGGCAACTTCGCGTCGGCCAACGCCTGACCAGCTTTCGCCTCAGCATAAGTGGTAGCTGCGTTGAGGGTCGCTCTTGATTTTTTCCAGATTTTTGGGCAGATCCGCTTACTCCATGGCTACGAAAACCCCTAAGTGGCCACGATTTCCACGGTTTCGTGGTCTCGACTCTCGAGTGCCTTTTCTGATTTTCGCAACTTCGTGCCGGAGCAGCATCCGGCCATCTCGCCCGTACATAAGTGGTATCCCGCGTTGCGTAGGTCGCCCGTTATTTTTCCCGTATTTTTTGGGCCCTATCCGGCGGGCCCCACGAGGCTTTGAAAATTCCTAAGTGGGATGCGTATCACTAACAAAGTAAAATAATTTTTCCAGCTCATTACATCACAAGAAGTTTTTTTTTTGGTAATTTTTTCCGGTTGAATACAACAAATATTGTAAAAAAAATACTACAGTAAAAAAATCGCTACAGTAACCTATCGCCTAGATTGGGGCGATAGATCTATTTTCAAATTTTTTTGCTCTGCCATTAAAATTTTGGAATTTCGCCGTTGCGAACCGTTAGGCAAAGCACCTGTCGCCCTAGTACGGGGCGATCACCCCGTACTGGAGCGACAGGAGGTATTTTTGCAATTTTTTCCCCCGCTGATTAGTTTTGAAAAAAAGATTTAAAATAAATATTAAATAAAAAAATTCGGCTAAACTACAGCACTACTAGCCTGTGATTGTGAATCCACAATCTGACGGAACACTAAAATGTCGTAAATTGTAGTAACCTAATCCTAGAGACTGGGTTGGGCGGCAAGATGGAGTAACTGATGGGTACTGCTTGTGGAGTTAGAACGTTGCTGACTAGCGACAAGCTAAATTTCGACGGCATCGACAGAAGTACTAATGGCGGACAAAACTTAGTCAATTTTCTACAGTTAGTCGTCAAATATTGGTGCAGAAAGTATTCTGCTGCTCGCGTTTTCCTCGTTGCTCTGCTGGATTGTGTGTGCGTGGGCAAGAGTTCTTCTAGACCGATCGCTTTTGTGTTGACAACTTTGCAAATTGAAAATCCCCATGTCTGTACAGTAGTACTGTAGTAGTCTGTCCAGTAACAGTCGCCACGCGCCCTATCCCGCCGCGGCAAGCAGTAGCCGCTCCTCCGCTCCCTCGCAGCCACCACCGACGGTTAGGGTTGCAATCGGATCAGATTTTTGCCGACCGACCGGACAGGTTCGGATCGGATTCGGATATTTTTTTCGGATAATTTTCGGATTCGGATTCGGTTTCGGATATTTTATGTCGGATTCGGATTCGGATTCGGGAGAGCACTATCCGTCGGATCGGTATTTTCGAGAAAATCTTCGGATATATCCGAATTTCTAGAATCGGATATCCGAAACTAGTTTTGACTCTTACTTGTCTTGGACTCTTGGTCTCGACTCGATCGCCGACACAACGCGCCGACGCTAACCCTAGCTCTCTCTGCACCCTCCCGCGCCGCCCTCTCTCTCAGTTTCCTCTTGTTTCCCGTCCAGCCGCCCTCCCGCGCCGCCGCCCTCCAGCCCTCCTCGAAATCCCTCCAGTTCAGCGCGGCCGCCACCCTACCGACGATCCAGTCTCCCCACGATCCGCCACCACCCTACGCACGATGCGGGCATGCGCTTCCTTCCGCCGTCGCTCGGGCCTCCCCGCCACTCCACCCGAGCCGGCGAGCCCCTGCCACGTGCCGCCCTTCCTCCTCAATACCGAGGCGGCGAGCCCTGCCACGCCGCCCTTCCTCCGTCGCCCGTTCTCCAGCGCCAAGACCTCCTCTGGTCCTCCCTCAGCAACCGAGCCGGCGAGCACCTCAGCGCCGCGCCCGAGCCCAAGGTTTTCTTCTTGTTCTTCTTGTTCTTGATGCTCTGTGATGGACTGATGGTTGATCGTTCATGCTCTGTGATGGCTGATCTGTGATGGTTTCTACACATATGCTAGCTAGAACCATTGACCTGTGATTTGTGACTTGAATATTAATTCAAAGATGACGTATCATGTAACTGATTGATGCTTATGGAGTAGTCGTACGAAGTTTCAGTTGTGATTTGTTAAACGAAGCAGAGTTCATCTGCTTATGGAGTAGTCGTATATATGTTCATGTGATTCACCTGTAGACATGACTTCAGAGGTTTGTTCGTTCTCCTCCCTAGAGCTTGACCTTTCTATATTGTGGTCATGAGAGGTATATATGTATATGCAGCTCAGATTGCCTTGTATGCTTTTGGCATGGCCTGATAGAATGATAAGTACTCATGTGCCGATGCTAATGAAATTCCTATCTGTGTGCTTGAGTATCAGAATGGAACTGGTATTATGTGATGTGCTGCGATTTGATAAGAAGTGTAGATTTGTGCTAGGTATCTTTCTGTGCTTAAATGGTTTAGGGTTCATGCTCTGTGATGGCTGATCTATGAAAATTCTGTTTCCTAATACCTATTTGTGATGGACAAGATGTTACTGTATCAGAAGTATGTAGAGATAGTCAATGGAACCTGACATTCAGAAGAAATTTTGGTGAGTTGGAAGTAACTGAATGGGAACAGATGTTACTGATACAATCTAACCTGTGTTCTTCCTCAATTTGTTTGGAGTGTGCTGCGAGAGAACTTTGGTTAGGAAGCCAACCCTGTGACTACTGACTTTATATGATTAGGTTGAGATTATAGGCAATGCTGGTAGAAAGAAGATAAAATCCAAAGTAGTACTTCTTTCGCTATTTTTTAATCTTGGTTTATCATTATGCCTTGATCTGTTTACTACTTGAGCTGCTTAGGCATGAAATGATGGCAGCACCGATGATTTTCTTGCTCATGCGGTATAGTTGGATCAACTTTTGCTCCTTTTTCTTTTTGAAATCGCTCCGAATGGATCTCGTGATTAGAGGTGGTGTGGCATAGTAGCATTTTGTTGATTTGTTCGACTAAATTATTTGTTGGGTGCAATGTTCAAGTGCGCCTTGTTCATGTAAATGGTGTATTTGTTCAAACTCCTGTCCTCGCTAATCGGGTTCTTGATTTGTGTCTCACTGCAATGTCTTCCTTGCATTACATTCTTAATTTCTATTTGTTGCTTTTATGCAAATTTGGCTGGTGGGTATGTACTGCAAGTCATAAAATGTTTGAGATAGACTATTGGCTGCATTTCATTATTTATACTGACACTTTTTAATTGCTATACTTTCCATTTTAACTTTATTGTTACCTTTTGTTTTGTAGGATGAGACTATGGTGGCAACTGATAATGATTGACTGCTTGAGATGTTGCCAACCTAATTTAGTACTCCTTATGATGTAATCTAAATATTATTGACTTGTCGTATTGTCTCAGATATGGAGTTGTATTGTCTCTTTATGAAACATGGAGTTGTGGACCTCATGGTCATTTTATCGACTTATTGTAATATTATTTGCGTATCATTATATATTTCGAAACTTATCATCGGCTGGCTAATCAATGTTATATGTGTGCTTTATGCGGTATCTGTTTTTACGTGTTATCCGACAAAAATTATTCGACATCAGATCGATTTCGCTCGTGATTCGATTGAATCCGCTACCGATATTATCCGCGCCGTATCCGTATCCGGAACTATCCGAATCCGATTCCGAATCCGACAAAAAATATGGTTTAAGATATGGAAAGAGCGATATCCGACCGAATCCGAGCCGATTGCACCCCTACCGATGGTGGTGGCGGCAGCGGCACGGGGAGGCGCAAGTACCTCACTTTCCTGGCCCTCGCTGCCACATTGGTCGCCTCCTGCCACCTCCTTGCACCCATTCTGCAGTCGCGCTACCATGCTTTCTTCCTTGCCCTGGCTCCAACACCACCGCTACTGTGCACCTCTGAGCGCTTACTAGCCTGGATCATGAACATATGCACACGAACATAAGAAAGAACATAATAGCATACAGAGAGAAAAATATTTATGATGTGATACAACTAACATCTTTTCTAATAGCTTACAAGAAATCAGTATCACGGTTATATAGTAGTACTATTAACTAACTAACTACAAAATGAATCCTACTCAGAAACGAGTCTATTTCCTACTCATATAAGATTAATTCTAATATTTACCCTCTTAATTTTGTAACATTAACTAGCTCTAATTTCTAACACAACTCTAACTTATTGAGGCAGTCGGTTTCAACTACAAATTATCCAACTTTTACTCAATACAAGACAATGGAAATATCTCTTCAACATCTTGTACTTAATTTCAACATGCACTTCACACAACAACCTAAAGGATGTTGTTCATGACTCATCAACATCTTAGACAACTCCTACATGTACGGAGACAACTAGGACGACGGCCGCAATTCCTCAACATCCTAAACTCCTCTTGCCACAAGTAGCAACTTCCTCTTGATCTTCTTATGCAATATGATCTCTTTTGAGGCACATGATACCCCTGAACAAATTCACACATATTTATCTTATGGACATAATTCGCATAAGAACTCACGTGATTATACATAGTATCTCGTGGACACAACTGACAAGAAAACACGTAGCTTAGGTGCCTTCTCGACGAGACACACAAATGGTCGCAAATGTCATCTTATCATATGGGTTGTCAATGAAGCTCGTCAATAGCGGGTATCGAGGAGACAAATCTCCTCCACTCTTTCGCCGCCACATCTTCTTGCCTACTTTTTTCGTTTATGATGCCACTTCGACGGTATGGAGACTCGAACCAACTCAGGCACATATGGGACACTGACACAAATGACTCGAGTACACATGCACAAATACCACACATTATGTACATTGCGTACCTCGATGATAGCTCTCTCGCTCATTGTCTCGTCGTCATGGAGTCACATGCAACGTCGTGGTAATGGTAGCCTTCCCTACTCAAACTTGTGTCGCTCAATGATGATATCCTGCCCGAGGCGCAATGGTGGTAGTCTCCCTTAGGGTAAGCGTGACAACAAGATTAGACTCTCGCTCTAATATCGATTTTTAGTTTTAGCTCTAGATTATGAACACACACAAACACAAGAAAGAACACAATAGCACACGAAGAAAATAATATTTATGGTGCGGCACAACTAGCACCTTTTGCTGTTTTCTTTCTCTTTAGCTTTCTCATAACTTACAAGCAATCAATGCCTTTGTTATATGGTATTACTGCTTACTAACCTACTAAAAAATGAATCCGTTTTCTACTAATACAAGATTAATTCTATAGGCATGCTATCGCTCAGATGTATGATGGGAGTTTTCCCATCGTACGCTTCTCCCTACCATCGGATCTTCATAAATCAGAGTGCTATCAGTATCACCGTCCAATCTCATCCACAGTTGCACAAACACAAACACCCACATGCAACACCTTCCATCAGGACGCTCCTCTCCTCCCCTCTAACATGTCATTTGATGATGATGGCACTAGGAGGAGGAGGCTGTAGAAGCGAGCACATCAACTTGCTCCTCCGATGGCCAGTCGCCACATCGCTATGACACCTCATCCTTACCGATCTAGAGAGAGAGTATGGCTATGATAGCAAGCTACCTCCAACCATCGGAGACCAGCAAGCCATCGGAGAGGATCAGTTGGTATATGATAATAGGGATTGTAAGGCATATATTTGGCGGTGAGTAGATGAGGGGATGAGACAATTAATTCAATTTGGTGCCAAAAAATCCCAAAAGCGCATCAATTAGTTTCTAAGCTTGTAACAATTTTTGATGTAGGTGCAACAAACACAAAATCAACAAACAAAATGTGCGACAATTTTGAACTATTAAAGCAACAAATATGAGAACCTATTGTAACAAAAAATTAACATTGTTGCAACATCAAAGAAATCATTGAAACATTCAATGTATTCTGATACAACATATGGAAACAGCTATCACAACAATAAATTAACACATGATTGCAACAAACAACACTTGCTACAAGATTTGAAAAAGATACACTGTAACAAACAAAAACACTTCTTGCAACAATAGAGAACAGGAGTTACAACAATTTGAGAAAACACCTACAATAGACCTACCTAGTGTAGGAAGTGCCTAATAGTGGCGAGGCTTAGAGCTTATCGAGGTAGGTCACGGTGACACCGACAAAGAGCTCGCTGTGGCAAAGCTCAATTGCTGCTTGCAAAGGACATGCCTCGGTGGCGGCGGAGCTCTGTGAGGCTACATTGTTCTGGTGGATGCTCAGCCATAGGTTATCGGAGAGCTCGGTGACAACAACAAAAGAGTTCCATTGTTCATGGAGATAGATGAGAGAGGGAAGGAAGGAGATCACGTGCTTGCGCTTGGAAGAGGGGCTCTTAGCCATGAGTCGTCGAAGAGCTCGGTGGTGGTGGCTCTGTTAGATCCCAATGGAGCAGTGGAGTTTTTTGAGAAGAGAGAGATGGGTTGTGGACTCCTGCTTAGGAGGAATGAATGGATAAATTAAGAATGAGTAGATGAGACAATGTTTAATACTTGTTAGTAGGGTGAAGTGCAATTTTTAGTAGGCTGGACTTGTTAGAAATGAGGCTCAAGTGGCCCATTTATCTCTAATGCCAAAGCTACAAAGATTAGTACCATATTGCTAACTGAGAGAGGAGAACACCAGTTTAAAAGGGAGAGCTCCCACCATACCTTGTAATGAGGCATATGGAGGGTGAGGAGCACGGCTAAAGTCACACGCACGCGCGCGCGCGTATTTCCGCGTGTTTTTCCCGCGTGACTTGTGACTTGCGACATCGCGAGTCGCCGTGTCGTAGATTAAATTCTGCACGATTAAATCCTTTTAATTTTCGGTTTCTCCATTATGGCGTCGGTTTCAATTGCCATTATGGCGTCGGTTTCAATTAAACAGCCATTTGAATGACCTGCAGATTACTAGCGTATAATGGTCTCAGAACGGTCAATTTATTGACCGTTATCAAAAGCGAGGCTATAAAATGCGGAGACGCCCGCAGATGGGACTTTTTCTATTGCGCCGCTTCATATCTTGTGACTTGTGTTGTGTCTTGGGCTGCACTTGTTCTTCACCGACCTTCCTCTCGGCGTGCATCGCGAGGCAAGGAGAGCGGGATCTCCGAACCGTTCTCTTCTGCGAGAACACGCACGGGCGGCAATAAGGTTTTCAGGCAGCGTTGCGACCGCTCAAGTTCTTCCTCCTTGACGTCGACTACTTCCACTACAGCTACCGCTCGAGTTCTTCCTCCTCGACGCCGACTACTTCTCTACAGGAGATCGTGAATCAGGCCGCTTCTTTTCGTCCACAGCCCTACGTAAGAATTGTTTTTTCTCTCTTTTGTCGCGGCGCGACGATGCTCAATCTATTTTTCAGAGCATGTGGTGCTTGTTGTCTTTAATCATTTTGAAAATTAGCTTAATATTCAAATCTGAAATAAAAATAATACCTAGATTTCCAACAAGACGTCCAATAGATCAAACATCTAGGCCGTGTGATTCCCTTAATTCTATGGACCGTATCAGTTCCCTTAATTCTGACACTCCACACGTCACCGGCACCGAGGTCAATGCCATTGCAGCGGAGTATGTCTGTGTCGAGCTCTCGTCCCTCTTCTAACCCACCTGCATCACGCCCTACTAATACTCCATCCTCCTCTCCTACTCCGTCCACCGCTCCCTCTCCATACCCGCATGCCAGGCCACCCTACCACCGCCTTCTTCTTGGTCCAGGAGACCTCCCCCGGCAACCCCACATTGAGGCGGTGGCAGAGGTCATCCCTATCCACTTCACCTACTCGGGCTCTGGCTCCGTCACCACCGAGGTCGTGCATGCTAACTACGGCCACGACCAAGACTACGCCAATTAACCTCGCTTCCCGTGGCGTGGACGTCGGTGGGAAGGTTGCGTCGTGCGCTATGGGGACATCCACTGCGAGGACATGGTGCGGAATGTGCGCGCCGCAGGATCGACTACAGCGGTCATCTACACCCAAGACAAGAACTTCGTTGGCGCCGGGACGAAGGGGAAGCGGAAGTTGTTCCTCGACGCGCGATGGCTACCGCTGATTGGCGTGCAGGTGGGGACGGTATACCTGTTGGATATAATCCTGACATGGTCCCTGGCACTCCTATTTTGGCGATAACAACGGCAGGATTAGGTGTATATTTAGAATGTTTAAATCAAGAGATGGCATGATTCTATTTTTATGCATTCCATAAGTAGCTAGTAGTTGCCATGTAATTTTGTAATCACTCTCTACCAATAACAGAGAAGGAGGAGAAAATAGTCCCACAAAAACATTCAGTGTTTCTAGTCTCCTGGGTCTGAATTTTGCCAGATTAGCTATAGTATACCGAGCATGCGTGTGTGATCCTAAGGAAAAAAATCAACAATACTATGGCAACAGTGGCCCGACCACATTTCTGTGGTTGTCGTGCACCGCTGGGGAGGACTGCGAGCGGCTGAGTAGGGAGGAGCTAGATGGGAGTGAGGCGATGCTCGGCATCCCGGCGCTACCGATGTCAGCAAGAGACAGGGAGACGATCCAAAAAGGCGATGAGTGGTGGCATGGCGCCGCCGTAGTGGCAGGGCGGTGAGGGCACACCCGTTTACCTGCTCAGGCCCAGTCCAGCCAGGCTAAACCTCATGTACATTGTGAGTGGAGCCTATTGTTCCTAGAGCCAAGAACCGCTTATTATCGAATGTACATTATTGAACAGTACTCTGTTGGTTCGGAGTAGGGCTGTAAACATACCGAGCTCGAGTGAGTTTGAGCTCCCAGGCTCGAGCTCGGTTCGGGCTCAAGTCGAGCTCGAGTTAGGGTCTGAGCTTGGACACAGACTCGAGCTCGGCTCAAATAAGCTTGGTAACAATAAACAATTTAATATATACTATTTTTCAACAATAAAAATGCTCGAGCTTGAACTCGGCTCGAGTAAGCTCGATAAAAGTTAATATATAGTAATATTTAATAACTATTTTGTAAATTTATCAGGCTCACAAGCTATTCGAGTTCAGCTCGGTGAAGCTCATGAGCTCGAGATCAAACTTGAGTTCGGCTTGTTTGGAGCTCAAATCGAGTCTAGACTGAGTCGAGCTTGAGTAGCTCACGAGCTCAAGCTTTTTTACAGCCCTAGTTCGGAGTGCTTATCTATTTTGACTTTGCACAAGGATTAAGATTACGACAAAATTGAAAAAAGTACAAAAGAAAATAAATTAGATATCTTATTTAATTGTCTTGAAAGATAAGATATATTACTTTATATGGGTGGTAGTGAATAACTACGTATAGTTGAGAGAGAATGAATAGGAATATAGTAAAAAATACCTATTTAATTTACATACAAATATTATATTTCTAAATAAAATTATTTAAACTATATACCTTATATTTCTGAACGAGGGAGTACGCGTTATTACTCCTGTAACCTGCAGGGGAATGACACCTTTTTTTAAAGAAAGGGCAGGAGCTCTGCCATGTATTATAGATGAAGAAGACAAAGCAGCTGGAGACGCAGCATAGAAAAGGATCACAAAACGACGGGATCCGAAAGAAAAGAGCAAAAGTCCAGAAAACACGATCAAAACGTCTTTGCTATGATCGAAGGAAAAGAAGAACCTGATAGGTAATAACTGGTCACTTGTAAAATTCTGCAGTTTTGCATTACCATTTTTGCCTAGTTTTGGTCAACTGCAGTCTGCAAAATACGAGATGCAGTGATGCACACTGTGCGTTCAAGTACAGTGTACACCTGTTACATGCACGTGTTGTAACAGGAATCATGGTTTTAGATGACCCTTAAATTTTAAGGAAATTTTTGTTTATGTCACTGAAAATATACACAATATCATTTTTTGTTACTTTTCTTTGTTTATTTCATTTTTCCCACTCTTCTATCAGTGTGTTTTTGTTTTTGCCACTCTGTCCAATTTTTTTGTTAAGTCAACACGTTTGAACGTTAATAATATGCAAAAATATCAGAAAATACAAAAAATTTAAAAAGAAAATACCAGAAAATGTAGTAACTTCAGGGACCACTTTTGAACAAAAAAATTAAAATTGCACAAGGTTTAGATCAGGAAATTTTATCAATGTTCTATAAAAATTGAGGAAGATTCAAACATTTTCCATATTGTATTTTTTTGAGAAATTTTCCTTGTGTATTTTTTTCAAAATAAATTAAATTACCGTTCAAAAGTTATACTTAATTTTTCTTTTTTGGTATTTTTCTTGATTTGTCTGACTTTTATATCAATTTCTGAGTATTTTCCATATTTATTAATGGTCACACACGTTGACTTGACGGAAAATTGGACGGAGTGATGAAAATAAAATGTGCACTGACGAAGAATGGCAAAAATAAAAAGAGCAAATAAAGAGTGGCAAAACCGATATTACATTTTTTTTCAGTCGCATGAACAAAATTTTCACTAGATTTTAGGCTAGCGCTTGAGCAATGTATGGACAGTTGATCGTCCCTAGTTTATACCCTGGCCCCTGCATATTTGTTTGACCATGTTTAGGGTTCATATTACCTAGGCTCGATTTTTTGTCAAATTTGCAGTCGCATGCACAAATATGTTAGTGTTCGTTAGTGACGATTACTCAACTTATTGGTAAATTAGAGAAGAGAAGCTAAACCAGAGCAGTCTTATGCTGGTCAACGGTAATAGTTAATCATGCAGAACTACAAGGGTAATAGTTGGTACATTTTACAATGAGATTATTTCTGTTTAGAAATTTTGTAGGGGCAAGCGTGTGATACCCCCATAAGGCACGGCAAGGCAAAGCTGACAAGGTTATTTTTTTTTTTTTTTGTATAATTACAGATATGTGATCATGGGCAACCAATCGTGATGCCTGGACATTTGGAGCAGTTGATCTCAACAGTGGAACAGCAGCCATGCTTGAGGTAATTAATTGCTTATCATTGTGAAGCATTTAGATCAGTTTTGAAGGCATCTTATAACATTTGGAAATGTTATGTATCTCAGCAGACATATTACTAAAACGTTGTCTCATTCTTCGAAGAACAAATTCTGAAGGGGTGTTTTTTTTTAAAAAAAAATACATCTTTCAAAGATTGAGGGTATAATTTCACTTTCCCACCTGTTTGTGTATAGATCGCGGAGAGGTTATCCAAGCTGCAAAAGAAGCGATGGATGGAGGCCTAGACGAACAATCATCGTGTGCAGTTGGGGTGCAGAAGAGTACGTTCTAGTATGTCCTTGCACACTTGTTCTCATATGCTTGTTTATTCGCAGGTATGTGCTAATGCTAAACAAATCCAATGTCTCAGATTGGGTCTACTGGGTGGGCCGAGGAGAACATGGACATGCTAGCTTCAAGAGCTATTGCTTATCTGATGTCGACATATCATTGTTTGGTACGGGAGGTCTTATGCTCCGTGCAACCCCTCAACTTGATGGTCTTACAATTCTGTTTTGTCCCAAAGGAGTGATAACGAGAACTCCATTCCGTTGGATCTGAAATATCGCTATTGCGTGCAAGTGATAAGCTCCAATTTTCAGATTACTAGAGTGGCTGGTGCGGGAACAGATTTTGTAGCTTTTGTCCAGCATATTGGAGTCCCTTCACTCGACATGTCTTGCGGATTATGTAAGTGGAACTATTCTTGACGGATTGATCTCAGAATTCCTCTCTTCTTTATTACTTCAGTGATGTGATTTACTTAAAGGAATTCAGAAGCCTACGAAGTAGGAATCATATCTTTGTAGTCGGTGCCGTTGTTAATACTCTTGTAGCATCTGCTCTAAATGTTGTTGCTCTTTGCAGTTGAAGAGTACCCTGTTTACCACTCACTGTACGATGATTATGTTTGGAGAATCGGAGATCCATTGTTCCACAGGCATGTAGCATGTACTGAACCAGCTATTGTTTCAAAAGCTTTTGCATCTCCATCTTGTGCCAAACGCTGAATAATCCATTTCATTGTAAATTATGTAGTGGCAAGCGTTTGGGGTCTGACCATCAGATTGCTTTGAGACTTGCAAACGATGAGGTCATACCCTTCAATTATGTCTCTCATGCGTCTGTACTGGTGGTACTCTTTCTTTTCTTCTTCTTTTTTTTTTTTTTGCAATTGAGGTAAACTTTTAGAATCACAGGGCAAAGCCCCAAATCCATTTTATCAATTAAACTGAAACAAATTTGAGATACAAAATTTGAGACTTTCTCCCGCGCTTGCAAGGTATCTCAGATGCTTCCTCTAAAAAAAAGATCAACTGTTAATTTGCAATGGGTAACTTAAAGAGAGGAATTTTTTTTTCGAAAAGGTGGCAGGAGCTCTGCCATGCATTAAAGAGAGAGATAACCAAAGGACAGAGTCATACAAGAGGTCAACCAGACCATGACCGAGCCCAACAGAAAACCAAAATAACCCGAAATGAAAAGACAACTAGAGCCAGGACAGGAAGGAGACTAAAATCGCCGAAACCCTTCCGCTAACCTATTGTAGACGGAAAGACTAAGAAACCTCAGTGCGGAAGGCCAACTTCCGGTTCTGAACATACGGATAATTTAGTAATTGTTCTTATTTGACCCCGTACATTTGATCTAACCTCGTCTCTTTTGGTCATCACCAGCTTTCTGAAATTTCGAGCTACCTTTGTGATAATCCAGTAAATTGTGGGATAACTACGTAATCTATGTTAAATTACTTAGTCCAATAGTTAGTTACTCGGTCCGATTAATGGCAGTCGCCGTCCGGGGAAACCTTGAAAATACCTAGCTAATTGCCTCTAACAGACTCAGCTTGCTACAACGTCTATGGTTCCTTGTTGTCTCTAGCTTACTGGGGAAGTTGCTCCACTTTGCCCTAGCGATGATTCGTAAACTTTTCGTATTCTATGTAACAACATGAAGATAATGCGGCGCATAATTTGGCCGCCATTGCAAACCCTTGCTAGTAAGGTTGCTTCATATGCCTAACATATCTCCTCACAATTCATGCCGTTTGTCGCCAAGCCATTTATTTATACCATACATTACCATAATCAATTAAATGAGCCAATTAAATGAGCTTAGTGAAAAAAAAAACTTGTAAATTTCTCATACACCATATAAACTGCTTTTAGTTACTCAATCAGCAATCTGCTGCCATCGCTCACCGCCTCCATGTCTGTTTCGACTACCAGCCATTCAAAAGAATATTCCAATTTGCAAATGATAATCACCAGGGTTTGCACAATTAGAGGGACACGTGCTTTACCAGCTTACCCTTCTCCTTTTGATTTGACAAGGATACGAAATTACTTATCTAACCTTCCGCCTAATGTTTAAGTTAATACCTTAATACCTAACCCATACTTTAAGTACCCTTTGCTTAGTTACCTTTAATTGTAAGTCATTAGATTGAAACTAATAAATGGCTCACGTAACTTGCAACCACCGGAGGACGTCTCATAAAATCCAGTCCTTTGTTGATTGGTAAACGTGTGATTATGAAATTATCAGCATTGGTAGGGGTAGCTCCAACAAATGCTTGACATGAATTATATGCGGTCTTGTTTGTTTATTGCAGAATTGCACGAAAATTTTGGAAGGTGGATGCCCAAGATGTCTCGTCAGCTTCGCTCATGTTATACTATGATATCCTTTCTTATGTGTAATAGGTTTTTAGATCAAATCAGAGTTTTATCAGATAAGGCATGAGCGTGCACAACCTCAAGAACAAAAAAGATGAATCTCGTAGAGAACCAAAATAATAAAGTTGAAGTAACTATGACAAGAGAGAAAATATTTGGCGAAACCGACCGTAAATTTTTTAAGCATAATCACAAAAGAGTAAAAGGGATCACCTCTTTCAAAACCTCTCAAGCTTTTTAAGACCTTTGAATTCTTGCCCTATACAAAAATCTAGTACTAAAGAATAATCTAGTCTCTAATTCTCTTATGTACTCTTGCTTTAGATGAGTTGGTTTGTTACTTCTGAGTTGCTTAGGTGCTCTATGACCACCCCCTCCATAGTTCTCCTTCAAAACAAATAGGAATCTTTCTTCTATTAGGATTATGAATTCTAATCTTATTAAAATTTATCTAGCACGCTTGTTTAAATCCTAAAAAACTAAATATGGGTTACCATATTTAACAGGCTCCTGGCAAGTCAATCCATCAGCTCGAGAAGGCAGCCACAAAAATCACAAAGAAAAGAATGTACCACCTATCAATTCCAGTGAAACAGAAACGTATGGCGCCTGACTTCCGCTGAAATTTCCAACTAAAATATATCGTTTCTTTGTTGCAGCAGCAAGCAGAAAATTGGGGCCTAAATACGAGAGAACACACCCTAAAAGTCAGAGAGATCAATGACCAATTGATAATGCCATATCGAGTCTTCACCAACCGGCAGGGCTGGCCGGGAGGACCTGTCTGAAGTGAACTCTGAAGCTGACACGGTGACAAGCTAACGATTTTCTTCTTGCAGCAGAGATATGCATCGTTGGACCAGGACGACTGGGGCACCAAAGCACACCCTGGTATCGTCTCTGCCACAAGAAACATCAGTACAGCATGCATTTCACATTCTCACTTTCGTATAGTTCGAGCCTTCGACGTACTGGATAGCTGTCAGCAGGGGTTGAGCTGGGTCTAGCACGTCTATCTGTGAGAAATACCTCCTATATATAAACAGGAAATTTCAGTCGTTTAGCTATATATTTAGTATTAATTATATTTGTTTAGTTTTCAGTCCGAGGCTTACTACAACCCACGCTCCGCCACTGGCTGTCGGTTGCCGCATAGCTAGGTGATGAGAAATAACTGAATATGTACTTTTGCAAATACTGAAGAAATATCCATGTTGAATCGCCCCTTTGGTGATCCTCTTGAGAGTAACACCAACAAATTGCGATCCTCTTGAGAGTAATACCAACAAATTGTTTAAGAGGTGCGTAATTATCCTCTGCTTTCGCAATCACAGTGTAGCTCAGCAAATTGAGCAGTACGGCGGTGTCTGTATCAAAAAACAAAAATCTCGATAAGGATACGGATCTGATTGGCATGGGTGTCGGACTAGTATATCCTGCGTCAGCGGCATGGGCCTCTGGAAGAACTTCGGATCCTGCCGTTTATTAGGGTCTGTTTGGCGAGGATTTAATTTTCTCCAGATTTTGAGAATCTGGTGAAATTGAAAATTTTAACTTTACCAAATTCACGGTTTTGGAGTGTGAGTCATTAAGAGTGTTTAGATGGATCATCTTGTTTACATTTTAGACTAAAAATATAAACTTAATTCAATTTATTTTAATTATAAATTTGATTTCAAGAAAAGCGAAATCTGAAATTTCTATCAAACAGGTCCTTAGTAGTTGGTTTGCTGGAGGGTCGTTGTCTGAGTAGAATACATGAATAAATGGGGTGAACGCCTCAGATTCCGTGAAGGCAACATCTGCAGGTTGATCCTCTGATTTTGGGTCGTGCCCCTTTGTTAATCTACGTACACACGTGAATTGATTGGATAGTAAACAAGTGTGATACGCAGTACTTTGCAGCTAGCATTGCCGATCGATTCGCCCTTGTTAGTGTTTACTTTTCCACTATCTGCTAGCAATATATAACTATATTTTTTTGGGCGTGGGATATGGCCACGTGTTGGTGTGGTTGTTTTTTTAGGCCTTGTTCATTAAGAATTTAATGCAGCTAGATTAATCATATTTTTATTAACTAAGTAAAAGAGGATATTGCAAAAAAATACTACTTCAATCGAAAAAAAGTAATCCAAAATGGTTAGGACATTTTCCTACCCAACTCCGGGTAATCCAGTTATGTTCTTACTATTACTCCAACAACCAGTATCTGTTATGGTCTCACTAATACAAAAGCCTTGCTCAAATAAAGCAACTGAGGATTTGTTTGGAGGAGCCGTAGTTTTTCTGAAAATCTGCTTTTTGGTTTTTCGGGTTGAATAGTGGCGGTAGTATTTTATAAGAAACCGTTTGATAAATAGCTAATTTTTCTCAGTAATAAACTGTAAAATTAGGTCCAGCTCAGCTTTCAACTTTTACTAGTTATATATGACTTCTAGCTTATCAAAAACCGCTTAAAAATGAGCTATTTAGAAAAGTTTACTGTTTTTTAAAAGCTAAAACCGGTTTAAAGCTTTCCAGATAGAACCTGTATCTAAGGGGCATTGGCCAAGAACGCGACACGATCCCGTCAGCACTGGAATTTCGTCTTCCCTATAAAATGGAAGCGCGTGGCGCACTGAAGAGCGAAGACGATCTGGAATTCAACAAATTAATCATCGCTACATGACGAGCATACGGTTACGGTAGCTAGCGTCCACCAGATGTGGGTCGCAATTCGCAACCTCGTGCTGAACGTAAACATCACGCTTCGGCAACTGGCCCTTTGGTCGTATCGATCTTGTTCGGTACTGCACCGCTGCATCACATTTTCAACGTCTGCTTGGAACATCCAACATTGCTTGCATTGATTATGGGTATATTCTCTCACCGTTCCTAAATAGATATTATTCTAGTTTCTTACACTTTTACTAAGACACATCATCAAAAGATTGTATTATCTATCTTCATTATATCTTTGTACGGTGTCTTACTCTAGTCCATTATAGTAAATGATATTAAAATAGCTAAATGAGAGAGGTATAGAGGGAAATAATGGTAAAAAGTCACCTTAAAATTGTAGAATGATACGAATTTAGAATAAAATTTGAAGCTAGAACAAACACACTAACATGCATACTGTATTTTAATTATTAGGATGAGGCGCACGGGTTTAGTTGGTCATCTAACCCAACACCAAGCTTAATCCAACACCCTCAAAGAAAGATGCTCACATAATGTCGACACACCTAAAGTGTGGTCAAAATTTGAAAATAACGAACATACAAGCAAACTTTTATTGGTATATAATATCGAGAGCTCAATAATGCGCGCCCCAGATAACTTCCGAACTTAGGTTTACTTTTGGGTTTATAATAACGCACTAGCAACCGATATCATACGGAATGAAGTGCCAAGAAGATAGGGACTCTTGGTGTCCAAATAGTATCCAAGTGTACCGAGCTTGCCGATAGGTACATGTGACAGCTACGGCTTGCAAGTTGATGTTCCGAAGTCTTAGCAAGTCACTTGTGATACATGGTAGCTAGCCAACAATCCGTGTTGAGGAGAGAACAAGCTAAAAGTTAAGAGTGTTGTTGATGCTAAAAACGTGAAGAGAGTTTCGAACATAACACACCGCATTTAACGGGTTCAAGATGAGACGTCTTAATCGATTTGACCTCGCAATCGATAAGGAGCGAAATTGTGAAATTCAATCAAGCCGATTTCGGATGTAAATCGGCTAAGACAAATCACCAAAAAGCCGATCGGAAGGGTAACTAGACTAGTCGATTAAGACTAATCCGAGGGTAAAAGGCGATTGATTACGAAAAGCGATCTGTGACAAGATAGAACGAATCAAACTCGAAGAAATCGGTGATGACCAAACAATCGGCGATTCGCAACTTTATTTGATCAATATCGACTTACAGAGGAACGATTACAAAAACTAAGAAACTAAAAGCTAAAACAAACTGGCAGATGTGATTTGTGATTGTTGTTCTCCTCAGGCAGCCTTGGTGCGCCTTATATACCTGTTTAGCCGAGCCAAGTCTCGCCGCTTTCGATTCACGAATATACTCCGAGTCGGCTATAGTTTCCTAACCGGACTCCTGTTCCCAAAAGCTTGACGTACGTTATCCAAACTTTCCAAAGACGTTTTGTGCATTATCCAAACTTGACCTTTTCTGCCGATTCTTCTCGTAGTTTCCAAAAACTGGTGCAAACAAGTGTATAGCAATCTCTTAGAAGTTTTTTTTAAATAACATCTAAATTTTGCACTATTGGATCTAATGGCCCAACCGTTAGATCAAGGTTGTTAGTTCTTCTATGTTATTCTAAACAGAAAACTTGGAATTGTAAGGCATCTCTGTTAAATCAATGACTGATATCATAATATGCAATTCAAGTTGGTCTCGTTTTGGTCTGTTCTTTTGTCATGATATCCCCGTTTCATCAATCACACTAATCTCGAAGAATATCCAACGTTCCAAGATTTGAATGATTTTTAGCAACAAAACATCCGAATGATATTTATCAAAAACCCTAAAATAAAATAATTATACAGTTACTGTAGGCTACGAAAATAGAACGGGGCTTCTCAAAAGTAATGAAATTGCTACGGTAGGTACCTCTAATCGGACGTTTCGCATTGGACACATCTCCACTCCCCCACGTCACTTCCACCATCCATAATCCAGACTCATTCCCCACATCTCCTTTCTCAGCACCCCAATCTTCTCACTCCACACTAAAGGAGTGTTTGGGACAGCTCCAGCTCCATCAAAATCTGTAGAGTTGGTGAAGCAGAGTATTTCTACCTTCAAAAATTTATGGAGTTAGAGCTATGGATACATTAAGAGTGTTTAGGTAGATCATCTTATTTACATTTTAGGCTAAAAATATAAACTTAATTCACTTTATTTTAGTTTATAAGTTTCAGATCTAAACTGAAATTGGGATCTAAAGCTCTCCCAAACAGAGTCTAATAAATCTCCTCGCCACCCACCTACCGCCAGTAGCTCGCCGGCGGCCGGAGGCGCGCTCGAAGTACGGAGGTGGATTTGGAGAAAGCACGTCATTGCACTGCGACAGCAACACAACGGGCAGCGCTGCTATCCTCATTTAGGGTCACAGGGAGGTCAACATCACTTGAACTCGAGTGAGGATCGTTGGAAGCAATTTCCATGTGGACTACCCAAGCTCCAAGCGCTGCTGCGGCATGGTCTCTATGAGCGCCCAAGGCATCATAAGCTCCATCAGGGGCAGCGGCCTCAACGAGCATCGCTCGAGCTCTGCTAGCCCCCACAACTCTTACAAGCAAAGTTGAAGTTACTAAAAGATAAAAATGAAAACGAAATTTCTGACCGTTCCGATAAAAAATAAAAACAGAAACTTTTTTTTTTGAAAACGAACATGATAGAAACATAAACGAAATTTTTTTGTCAGAAACGAAAACAGGAGAGTCATTTCTGGCAGATACGGAAACATAAATTTCGTATAAATGAAATCAAAAATTCCGTCGGAAACTTAGCCCACTTGCCCAAAAGGAGAATAGAGAATTTACATTTATTTTCGAATTAAAATAATTTCAAAAATACAAATGGTTTTATAGAAAATATCAAATAAAGTTCAAAAATTCTAAAAAATTCTCAAAAATACTTTGGAACATTTTGAACCTAGAAAAATTATTTCTAGCATAATTTTGGTTTCATTTATAATGAATAAATTAATTTTATAAATCTAAAAATAGGAAAATAGCATTTATAAACTCTAGAAAATCCAGGATAAATCTTAGAAAATCATAAATGAACATTGAACAATAATATATAGATTTTAAGGCATTACACCTTTATAGTTGGAAGAGTGAGAGGATGTTGATGGTAATGATATAAGGGAGAACATGATAGTCTGATCTAAGGGACAAATAGCGAGCTTTCAGCTAACAAACTTAGAAAAAAAACTTTCTAATAATACTGGTGAACATAACATTGTTTTTGTATCCGCCTTAGAAGTGGAATAAGTTATATTGTTTTTATGGTCATGTATATTGTAATCATGTACTATGTTCTTAGAGAATTTCCACTTTCGTTTCTGTATCCGTTCTGTTTCGTTCCGCATCTATTTTCATTACTATCTGTTTTCGTATTCATTTCCAGGATTTTCGATTTCGTTTTTGTTACCGATAAAAGATGTGGAAACAGAAACGGAACAACCATTTACCCATCATTTCAGTTCCGTTTTCATCCCTATCTCCAAGCAAATGGCACTAAGGATATGTTGCACCAAGTAAATCATAATGTTGGACAAACCTTTTTCAAATGTTTTAGTATATGGTTTCTCAAACGTTGTTGCAAGAGTTTTTTTGTTGCAAGTATGTTTTTGATTTGTTGCAAAAGAGTAATTTTTTGTCGCAATAGGTGTTTTCATTGTGTTAAAGAAAAACACTGTTTCAGAGGTTTTATCACACGGGTAATCCAATTTTCATTAAGAATTTTATAGTTTATCTAATTTTTTTGAGGATGCTGCACTTCTTTTTCATATTTTTGTTGCCCATGTTGATTATAATTATTGCTCGTATTATTTAACGATGTTGCGCTAATACGTATGATAAAAAGCTTTTCATCGGACATCCGATTCCTAGTAATTCCCCAAAATTTCAGATGGAGGCTGAGACAACACAACTCCCATTTCATGCGCCTCCTTCGCCCTACCGTGAATGCTCCCCGGCACAATATTAACAACCTTTCCTGGATGCCGCCTCATCAGTCCTCCGCTACATTGCCTGCTGCCTCTGTTTTCGCCCAACAATTAACCGATCTACGGCTGGTGGCGCCCTCGCGACTTTGCTGCCTGGTAAAACCACCATCGATCCTCTGGGCAACTCCAAGTCCAATAAACCTCGGAAGGGACCGCCGCCATTAAATCCATGACTACCTGGCACCCTCCATTGGAACAGGATTAACCACTCCCCACAACATGAAAAGATCCTTTCCAAATTTGATGCGAGAGGTCCTTGAAAGTATATCTGATGTATTGAATCAACGTCGGTTCAAAGTTATTCCATATAAGGATGGGTTTTGATAAAAATCATCCGGATGTTTTATTTCTTAAAACATCCAAATTTTGGACCCTTGGATCAAAGTATGCGGATCCTAAACTTGTTGCCTCCAACAAAACCCTTCACGGTTTACGGATCTCGAAGTAGATCCAATGCTTCGTAATTTGAATGTTTTCTCCTCATCTTCAACCCACCCGACACCCTTCTCCCTCTCGCCTCTGTGCAACCCTGTCCATTGCCGCCACCGTTGCTTGCCTCCACCACTAGTTTCCGTCGTTGAACCTTTGCGCAGCTTTGGTGCCAGATCAAGGAGGAGGAGGCGACTTCGACGACCGACGACGATGGATCTGGAGTTAGCCGAGTGATTCATTGTCAACTCCCAGATTTAGAGGGAAGGATGGCATAGACAACCACCGGTGTTGAGATTGTGTCATGCGGCGATGTTCACAGGGCAAGACCTAGGTGTGTGAGGAATCTGTTGCGAACAACCACCAGCATCAAGGTCGTAGTGTGTGGTGTTGGTGGGAGCAAGTAGCAATGAGGAGGACCATGAGCGGCGACCATGATCCAATTCCAATTGCGATGACGTCGAGCAACGGCAATGTAAGAAGAGTCGACGTGCACAATGGCAACCGGGCTGACAGATGGGCCCTTACGATTTGTTTATTCTCCTGGTGTCAAGTTACGAGTTAGATGAACAGGACATTAAACGAATTTTAGATCAGAGTGCTTTAGATCTGGCTCGATGGAAATTTTCGTTAGCGTCAATGACCGCAGTGTATTGGATCGAATGGATGTCCGCTGCTGCACAAAATGCACACTAGCAGTCCCAACGGGTACTAGTATCCCGCTAATCATTCGTCCACTTGTCACGACACAGCACGTCGTTATCTCCGCAAATTAAGAACTCGCACGGCCACCACGTGGGAAAAGGGCGGCACTGAACCCCCACTTCAAATAAACCTCTGCCCCTCTCCTTCCTTCCACTCTCCCCGCCACCACCCCACCCCGATCTCCCGCCATGTCGCGCCTCGACGCCGCATCCCTCCTCTCCCTCTCGCCGCCGCCGCCGCCTAAACCCAACGGCCGACGCCGCCTCCTCTGCTTCCTCTCCTCCACCCTCGCCGTCTTCGGCGCCACCCTCTCACTCCTGTTCCTCGTCGTCCTCCGCCCCCCGCCGAACCCAACCCCCAACTACAGCTCTCTCTTCCTCTCCTTCGGCTCCAACGACACCGCCGCCCGCCACCTCCGCGCCCTCACCCTCCACCCCCACGTCGCGGGCACGAAGGCCAACTCCCTCACCGCTGCCTACGTCCGCGACGCGCTCTCCTCCCTCTCCTTCCCCGTGCACATCACGCCCTACTCCGTCCTCCTCTCCTATCCCGTCCACCGCTCCCTCTCCCTCTCCGCGCCCGGGCGCGCCACCGCGTCTTTCTCCCTGTCCCAGGACACCTACCCCAACGACCCCTACGCGTCCGCCACAGCGGAGGTGATACCGACGTTCTACGCGTACGCTGCTTCCGGGTCCGTGTCCGCGGAGGCCGTGTACGCCAACTACGGCCGCGAGGAGGACTTCACCTACCTCGTCTCCCGCGGTGTGGACGTCGCGGGCAAGGTGGCGCTCGCGCGGTACGGGAGGATCCACTGCGAGGACATCGCACACAACGCACGCGCGGCGGGCGCCGCGGCCGCGGTGGTGTACACCGACCCGCTTCAGTACGGCGGCGCCCCCGGGGAGGGGTGGTTCCCCAGCACGCGGTGGCTGCCGCCGAGCGGCGTGCAGGTGGGGAGCCTGTTCCGCGGCGTGGGCGACCCGACGACGCCGATGTGGGCGTCATCGGAGGGGTGCGAGCGCGTGAGCGTGGAGGAGGCCATGGCCACCGACGACATGCCGGGCATCCCGGCGCTGCCGGTGTCGGCGCGGGACGCGGCGGTGATCCACGGGGCTCTAGGCGGGGCCGCGGCGCCGGCGGACTGGCAGGGCCGGGAGGGCAGCCCCGTGTACCGCCTTGGCCCTGGGCCGGGCGTCCTGAACCTGACCTATATCGTACGGAGAACTCAAGGCGCTTTTCGTATCGTTCACTGAATTTTTTCGTTTTAGCCTTGGGTGCAACAGTACTGACAGATGAGCTTGTTTTGGGGGATCTACAGGGGAATGATACCATGGCAACGATCGAGAATGTCTTCGCGGTGATCGAAGGTGCAGAAGAGCCGGATAGGTAACTGCTAGTACCTCTTTCTGATAGCCTGCTTGTTTTGACGATAGATATACCTTTTTAAATGATCAAATTGGTTTCTAATGTTTTGATTAAAGATTAGTAAGAAAATAAAACTAAAAAACTAAAGAGAAGGGAATCTTACTAAACGAAGAGCGAGCTATTTTCCACTTAGCAACAGTTTTGAAAAACCACGGAACGGCTAGGTCTGACTATCGAGGTTCTTTCGAAATTGATATAAGTCAACATAAAATTATTTTATTTACTATTTATATGATTATTTTAAATTTGAGCTAACGAGCCACTATTAAACCTAACCAAGCCTCATTAACTTTTTAACTTGAAATAGACCATTTCAATTTAAAATAGTAGAGCAAAACGCTACCGGTGATTTAGGAGGGCCAAATCCGGAATTTAGCAGGAAAAAATATGGTATCTTGGCAAGTAGTGAACGGCACGTTTGCTTGCTTGTTGCATCTGATTTTATGTCATGTACCCGACAATTATGTATTGCTGCCTTTTCCTATAAGGCTCCACTTTACAGATCAGAAAGTCCTACAGCTACACTTTTTTATACCAAAAAATTAAGAAGTCGTGTATCTATTTATCTAATTCACGTTTGAAGCAGCTTGGATTGGAGTGCTTAATTTGTGGCTTCGGCGCAACAACGCTATCAATAGTAAACACTGTAAAACGCAAGCTCAAAGGTCAAACGCATTTCTCCTGCTTTTTTTTCTTGCTCAATCCCTTTTCCTTGGACGCAAACGATTAGATTCGATCTCGTAGGTTAGTTTAACAGAAGGATGGTTTAAAACAGAGATTAGAGAAGTGTCAATCTGAAGATATGCGTAGGCAAAAATTAGAGTTTTACTTCTTCCTCCGTTTCCCAATACACACTATTCTAGTTTTCAAATTTTATTCTCAAGTACAAGTTATTCTACAAGTTTGATGTGTCTTTTTACCATTTTTTTCTCGTATATCTTTCTCCTTTAGCTATTTCCAATACCATTTACTATAAAGAAGGTTAATACAGTCTTTTGTAGATGTGCAATAATCTAAAATGACATCTATTCAGAAATGGAGAAACTACTAAGTGCGTGACTAACCTTAATTTTAGAGAAATTTTACAGTTTTACAGTGGATAACACAGGTAGTAAGTAGTGGTAATAGAAATCAAATCTAACCATCCATTCCTCAAGGTTATTTTAGAATTTTTCTATTCATTCATCAGGGGCATTTTAGATTTTTCCAAATTTGTTCGTAGTTTTGGATTCACTGAATATCTGGTGATCTTCATAGGCTTCTTATCCATTCATCTACCATTCATCAGGATCACATGACGTATTTTACTGTAGAAAATAAATAGTATGACGTACCTTTTTACATCTCTTTAAATTTTACTACCAATACTACAGATGGTAGTACAGTTAGATCTAAATTGATTTCAACCATTAGATTCAAAGAAATAGATGGCTTATATTGATCTTAATTCACTGTAAAAAGCTCTAATTTTAACCTTTTGTGGTACAGATATGTTATCCTTGGTAACCACCGGGATGCATGGACGTTTGGAGCAGCTGACCCTAACAGCGGAACAGCAGCTATGATCGAGGTAATTCTCGGTTGAACATTTCTTCTCCGCAAGCCTGTAGGCTGTGCTTTGCTCTTAACTCTACACTAGGTGGGCCGTAATGCTGCTCCACGAGAACACTGTAATTGACCTGTCAGCACAAATCTTAAACATGGTCATGTCTGCTTCTTGACATGTTATTTCACCTGCTGTCCATCTAGTTAGCTCAAAGGTTTTCGATGCTACAAAAGCAAGGATGGAGACCTCGAAGAACCATCATCTTCTGTAGCTGGGATGCGGAAGAGTATGGATTGGTATATAGGCTCTCTCTCTCTCTCTCTCTCTCTCTGCAGTCTGCACCACATTCGTTCGTCTATGTGTTACAGACATAGCCAGCTTAAGATCAAGCAACTACAGTGGTGATCACGATTACATCTATGTATGCAGACAGGATCAACTGAATGGGTTGAAGAAAACAGGGAGGTGCTTTCTTTGAGAGCAGTTGCATATCTTAATGTTGACGTTACAGTAGTCGGCCCAGTATTCCGCCCCGATGCTACTCCCCAACTTGATGAGCTATTCCAGGAAACAATGAAATTGGTATGTATATCCTTCCTGAAACAAGTAACATACATAAAAATAAATAAAGAACTGTAGTCACCGAAAAATGATAGTGTATACTTTGTTTGCTTTTGGTAAAAATGTGGTAGTAGCGGTCAACAATGGGTGTTTCAACTTTCAAGCATCTATGTGAGAAAATTTCTTGTTTACATTTTCCTTATCAAGATGTTCGAAAGTAAAAGCGTCCCTTTCTCATCTTGTGAAGGTTCAAGATCCTGACAATTCATCTCAGACGGTGTATGATTCGTGGGTCAAATCCAACATTTCTCCCATGGTGAGTTGTGAAATGACTTAATTAACAACGCGACTTATGTAATACTAATTGCTGTCAAGCGTGAGTAAAATAAAATCTTGAGCTTCTTGGACTCTGTGCTCTGATATCATTTTTTAGGAGTGTTCTGATAGACACCTTCAGCTGTACATTTCAGTTCCAACCCTGAAAAAGCACATTGTTCTTTCCATTTCAGTTACTGTAGTTTAACATATATTGTTGCTGATCTCCTGCATTAAGATTGGACGGCTAGGCAACGGAGGTTCAGATTTTTCAGCCTTCGTCCAACATGTCGGTATTCCTTCAACCAGCATGGTTTTTGGAGAAGGTAAGGCTCCTCCTGCTCTTTATTCCAAGAAAGAAAGTCCATATGACCGTCTGAAATTTGCTCGAAAGTTCATCCAACGAAGGATTTCGATTTAAATACCCCGTAAAATTAGTTATCTTGTCCCCTAAACTTTTTGATCCGGTTCAAATACCCCTGCAACCCGATTTCGTAGGGTGGTACTACCCATGTGACACAATGAGTGGGCAGTTTTGCTAACAAACTAGCGGCAGTTGCTTGTCAACGGTGGTGGCTCTTCGATAATGTCCGGTCCTTGTCAGATCAGATCCGGTCATTCCCGATGGTGGTTGAGGTGGCTCGGTGGTTGAAGCAGGTGCGGCAAGGTCTTGGTTGGCGATTTCAGCTGGAGCGGGGCGCGAGCAAGGTGTAGACCTCGGCGATTGTAGTGAGGATGGCCGCGTGATAGCTTGGCACATTGAGGGGCAACAGGCGACGGACCATGCAACGAGGTCATCCCAATCACAGAGCCCCATCTCCTCCACCATCTGCACCATGCTTTCCCGAAAGTCAGCATGGGGGTCCGACAACTCATCCTCCTCATGGTCACCAGAACCAAAGACTTCACCGGGGACGACGCCGACGCCACCTTGGTGGAGGATCTTGTACTTGCTTCTTGGTGGCCCCATAGCTATGGGAGTAGTAGTAGCAGCTGGGGTAGTTGGAGGAAGAGTAGGAGGAGTAATTGGTGGTGTAGGCGGTGGCAGAGGAGGAGGATGAGAAGGAGGTGATGGAGGTCCTAGAGGACGATGAGGGGAAGTAGGAGGATGACAAGTGCAAGGTATTTCATGCTGGCACTTCGTGTTTGCAGTTGCCAGCAACGTCAGCTGGGGCCTATCGAGGTAGCTAAGTTGGTGTGCTCCTGCATAGGTAGTGCATGGTGCTGGCTAGTGGCTGCCCTCTTGGTGGTGCGTCATTGAAGTGGGCACACGTGGTGCTCTAGTCGGTACAAGGCCGCGGTGGCGTGGGTGTGCGCCATGTCATCTTTGTGGTGGTGTTTTGAGCCAAGAGGCGCATGTGGTGCTCTAGCTAGCAGCAGCCCTCTAGGAGGGTCGCAGCGTCGTTGCCTCGTGGCGGCTTGGGGTTCATTGCGAGCTCGGTGGTGGTGCGTCGTCTAGAGTCGTGTGTCTGCGGTTGCTCGGTGTTAAACCCCTAAGTACCGGGTCAGGGTGGTGGTGGTTGTAATAGTGGCCCGCTTGTAGTTAGCACAGTTGTGTTTTGATGTTGGAAGTCTCGTGCGGTGACCTCCACGACCTCTAGGTTGAGGCATTGTGTGGGGGACATCAATAGCGTCTTCAGCTCGCGGCTCTATAGGTTGAGCTCGAGTGCACATGATTCATGGTGCATGGTGGCGGCGGGCAGGGGTGTAGCCGGCCCGATTTTGTTCCTAGGCCTTGGGCCACAGCCTGGATGGCTCGAGGCCTATCTCTGCCGCTGGCGGTGGATGAGGGTCGTGTTTTTGTCGTTGCTCCTCAATATGGTGGTCTATTTGGTGTACTTCGTGTATTGGGGAGTTTTCAGGTTTTGGGCTCATTCTCTATTGTTGCTGTCCCCCTGCCCTTTAGGGATGGCGGTCGGTTTCTATATAATTATCTCTTTAGAGGCTGTTGTTATATTATCTTCTTTTGAAATGAATGACTCTGCCATTGGTTTCAAATAATAATACGGTCCAGAAGGCTTGCACATGACGTGTTCCCGAGCAAAGGGAGTCTATAGGAGGTAATGGATTTCGAGGTGATGCTCTGAGGTGACTGGTGGCGTCAAGCCAGATCTGGAGAAGAAGACTTCACCGATGGCGACATTCTGAGGCGGCGCGCCTCATTTGGCAAGTGGGTGACCAATGGTAGGTCGAGGAGGCTCTGGTGCTCGCCTTAGTTCACATTGAGGTGATGCGCCGTGTCCCGGTGGTGGTGTGGCTACGGCAGGGCTTCGCTGATGGTGAGCTCCGGTGGTCGTTCGGTTGGACAACTGTGCGCATGGGCTTCAGTGGGCGACGAGGAGTCCCGTGGTGGTTGTGGAATGGCCGAATGGGCGGTGATGATGTGTGGTGGCCTAGCAACGGTGGCCGCATGGTGTCAAAGTCTGGTGGCACCGGAACTTGTCGACGGGAATTGCCGGCGAAGTGGATTGATGGGAAGTAGGCTAGGGGACTCAAGTGTGTAATCCTTCAATTTGAGATGGGGAGGTGGCGGACGAGGAAGCAAGGCGGTGCCATGTGGCTTACCAGCAAAATAGGCAGGCGCCAGAGGGAGGTTGCGCCGAGGTTGTGGAAGGCAAACTGGGGCCTCTTTTGGTCAGCTTGTTGGTAAAATCGCTCACTCGTAAAGTCACATAGGCAATATCACTGTACTAAGAGCAAGCCCAACCCACCCCCTAAACCTCCCTCTATCCTAAATTATAAGGAGAATTGAAAAAATATAAGCTTTAATCCAACCCTTATAAGGAGCCCCTATTCTAGGGAGCCCCTTTCGTACCCCTACATTTTGGGGCTTTCTCCTTCCCCCTACTATTTTCTTCAACATTTTTTTTATTTGTTATTTCTATTTTTAGTAAATGATTCATAGGTGCAAAGTAATAATAATGTTTAGATAAATAATAGGGGTGAGTAATAGGGAGTGTGGGTTGGAGATAAATTTGATATAGGGTGCTCCTAATTTTTACATCACCCCTAAATGAGTGATTTAAGGGGAAAATATAAGGGTTTGGGTTGGAGTTGCTCTAACCTGATTAGGAGGCTATTTGAGTCGGATTATAAAATTTTGGGGCCAAATAACCAGTTTTAAAGTTTACGAAGAAAAGTACAGAGAATTATATGATTTTTTTCCCTAGTTATAACTATCTTTCGCCTTTTTAATGGATGCTACTTGGCGCCTTGGCCTATGCAGGACCAGGATATCCAGTTTACCATTCTTTATACGATGACTTTGTATGGATGGAGAAATTCGCTGATCCTGGGTTCCGTAGGCATGTTGCAGGTGCTGCTCTCTGTTCTTCTTGTGCAGTGTGTTAGCAGCGGCACTTCTTGCACTAGACGATAACCAACATTTCCATCTTACAGCTGCTAGCATCTGGGGAATTATGGCTTTAAGGCTTGCCGATGAAGAGATCCTACCCTTCAATTATATGTCCTACGCAGTCGAGCTTGAGGTAACACTGTCCACTGAATGCAACAACATCTAGTCATTTGGTCACACTGAATGCAACTACCGCTAAAATTTTGTTTATGGCAGGCATACACAAAAGTAGTAGAGAATGAAGTCAGGGGAACGCCTGTTAGCTGCTCCCCACTGTACAACTCAATCAGAGCTCTGAGAACGGCAGTTACCAATGTAAACAGAGAGCGAAAGGTAACTTAATTACTTCAGAATTGCTGCTCAGCCATACAATCTTGCGGGCCAGGTTTTCATGATTACTACGATAAATGATTGTTTTCAGGAACTTCAAATACAAGTGTTGAGCAAGCAGCTAAGCAAGGATTCACTGAAAATCCGACAGATCAATGACCGGCTTATGCAGGCAGAACGAGCGTTCACTAACAGGGAGGGCCTCCTCAAGCAAGAATGGTACAAACATCTGGTGAGCGAATACTCATCCAAACCCTTTCTTCTATGGGATTCACTGAAGAATCTTGTAATCTTTAGTTTGTACTTTATACTAATTTGCAAGTGTCACCTCTCACAGGTGTATGGACCTTCAGAACAGAACGACTGGAAAACTGCATCCTATCCTGGTGTAGCCAATGCCATAGCCACCGCAAGGAGCACCAACACTTCAGAATCTTGGAAGCTCGTACAGCACGAGATTCACAGAGTCGCCAGGGCCGTGACACAGGCATCTACAATACTCATGGGCAGCCTGACATAACATAATTGGACTCCAACATAAAACACATTGTTTCAGCAATTAAAGGCAACAGGCCAAAGACATCTAGATAGTTCGATCCTTGATCAAGGAAAAGATGTAGTGATGTACCATATAGCTGATGGTGATCAATTTAGACACCAAGTTAGTATTTTACTTGTACACGTACCTGTAGGATAATACACATGCTTGTGTAGTTGTATTATGCATTGATTTATATTCTGCAAAAGCTATTGCTTGATTGTGTATAGCATATCTATGAGAAACGACGTAATATCATTCAGAGCATATTGCAGATCGAGATCTCTTGGTGAACCTACTGGTATATTCATTAACTTCCATATATCATGATTCGTCACGATAAAGCTATACGACTGGGCACAAGGCTAAATAAACCTGGGCTCCTAAATCCTTGTCCTGGTCCACTATACTCAAAGTGAATATCAAATCAGGTACAAATCATTGCAAGGATGTTTTTTTTCCTTTTTCTCTTTTCTTTCTTAAAAAAAAAGTCCATATAACACCTTAAACTTTGCACAAAATCCGTTTAGCACTCCAAACTATTAAATCAAACGTTCACTACTACAAAACACCTAATAGGTGACGGTATATTGTGTCGGTTTTTTTTGGAACTAACACAGATGAAGTTAACACCTAATTGGTGACTGTCTATCTGTGTCGGTTTTTTTGGAACCGATACAGATAACGTTTTTGTGTCTGTTCTAAACTTCAAAATGGCGGGAACAATATTGTGTCAGTCTGTAATTGAAACCGACACAAATAGTCACTTATTAGTGTCGGTTTCTATTACAGACCGACACAAATAGTTTTTGCATTATTTGTGTTATTTGTAAATGGAACCGGCACAAATAATAACTTATTTGTGTCGGTTGTTACTAAAACCGACACAAATAATTGAATATGTGTGTCGATTCTAATTAAAAACCGACACAAATAATACAGCCTATATAACTACTGCGCGTACTGTAGCTCACAGCTCCATGGTCTTCTTCATCTCGAGAGCAAACCCAAAGTCTAATATTTCACATTCCATTTGGAAGGTTTCTTGTGCTTATACTTCCTCTAGGTGTTTCAAGGTGTGTAATTTGTTCTCCTCTCAAAATTTGTGGTGATCTAGTTGCAATTTAATGTTTAGACATAGTTCAATTAAGGTTAAATTTTATATAGTTGAAATTAAGGTTTAGATTTTGTTTGTTTTTATTTTTCTAGCATTTTGTAGATGATGAATTTATTACCTAGCTCCATTAGATGAAGTTTTGCCTAGCTTTATATAATATAGATTAAAATTATGTCCATCTACTATTTTTAGCTAATTAATTATTATCAAACATATATTAAATTTAATATATTAAGATATGTATTTTAATAAACATTGATTTGTAGTGATCTAGCTGCAATTTAATGTTTAGACCTAGTTCAATTAAGGTTAATTTATATATAGTTCAAATTAAAGTTTAGATTTTGTTTGTTTTTATTTTCCTAGCATTTTGTAGATGATGAATTTATTACCTAGCTCCATTAGATGAAGTTTTGCCTAGCTTTATATAATATAGATTAAAATTATGTCCATCTACTATTGTTAGCTAATTAATTATTATCAAACATATATTGAATTTATTTAATTAAGATTTTATATTTTAATAAGCATTGATTTGTGGATTGTAGTTGCAATTTAATGTTTAGACCTAGTTCAATTAAGGTTAATTTATATATAGTCAAATTAAAGTTTAGATTTAGTTTGCTTTTATTAATAACCATTTATGTTAATTAATTGTAGATGGATCGATATGGATGTACAGTCAGACCATTACAACCAAGAATACATCGACGGTGTCTCTGCTTTTCTAAGAGCCATCGAGGAGGACAAGTTGTAAAAGAAAAAGGAATACATACATTGTCCATGCATTGATTGCAAGAATGAGAAGATGTTTTCAGACAATGAGCATATCCACTTGCACTTGATTCGAAGGGGTTTTTTAACTGACTATACATGTTGGACAAGGCACAGTGAAGAGGAGTTCATACATGAAGGTGATAACATCATCGACGACAAAGTCGACACTATGGCGCTAACATCGGTTATGGATTCGATGAGGATAGGTTGCTCGTCGATAATCGACAATAACTGCTCGGATGTTACGTGATGCGAAGGAACTACACTAGTCGAGAGTTTAATCAATTCAAGAGTTTGATGGAGGACTCGGACAAACCGTTATTCCTAGGTTGCAAGGAGGAATACATACATCGAAAGGTCTAAAATCAATCATCATTCTAACTCATGGCAATGGTGGAAGGAACGAAATAATAGAGTCTTCCGTCAGGAATGGGCAACCCACGACCAAATCTTTCGGCTAATTAAGGACGATGCAACCTCCTGGGCCAATGCGGGAGCGTCGAAGCTTCAGTCTCTCCTCACAAGCCTCTCGTGAAGGCCTCCTTCCTCCTTTTCTCTTCTTTTCACCTTTCCCGGTTCCTTAGGTGTGATCTCCACACCTTGTAATCATCTCCCTGTTATAAACTTTCCTTCTTGTCTTCTAATATAATCACGGCGGTTGCCGTCTTCAAAAAAAAAAATTTGGGGCCAAATAACCAGTTTTAAAGTTTGCGAAGAAAAGTACAGAGAATTACATGAGTTTTTTCCCTAGTTATAACTATCTTTCGCCTTTTTAATGGATGCTACTTGGCGCCTTGGCCTATGCAGGACCAGGATATCCGGTTTACCATTCTTTATACGATGACTTTGTATGGATGGAGAAATTCGCTGATCCTGGGTTCCGTAGGCATGTTGCAGGTGCTGCTCTCTGTTCTTCTTGTGCAGTGTGTTAGCAGCGGCACTTCTTGCACTAGACGATAACCAACATTTCCATCTTGCAGCTGCTAGCATCTGGGGAATTATGGCTTTAAGGCTTGCCGATGAAGAGATCCTACCCTTCAATTATATGTACTACGCAGTCGAGCTTGAGGTAACACTGTCCACTGAATGCAACAACATCTAGTCATTTGGTCACACTGAATGCAACTACCGCTAAAATTTTGTTTATGGCAGGCATACACAAAAGTAGTAGAGAATGAAGTCAGGGGAACGCCTGTTAGCTGCTCCCCACTGTACAACTCAATCAGAGCTCTGAGAAGGGCAGTTACCAATGTAAACAGAGAGCGAAAGGTAACTTAATTACTTCAGAATTGCTGCTCAGCATACAATCTTGCGGGCCAGGTTTTCATGATTACTAAGATAAATGATTGTTTTCAGGAACTTCAAATACAAGTGTTGAGCAAGCAGCTAAGCAAGGATTCACTGAAAATCCGACAGATCAATGACCGGCTTATGCAGGCAGAACGAGCGTTCACTAACAGGGAGGGCCTCCTCAAGCAAGAATGGTACAAACATCTGGTGAGCGAATACTCATCCAAACCCTTTCTTCTATGGGATTCACTGAAGAATCTTGTAATCTTTAGTTTGTACTTTATACTAATTTGCAAGTGTCACCTCTCACAGGTGTATGGACCTTCAGAACAGAACGACTGGAAAACTGCATCCTATCCTGGTGTAGCCAATGCCATAGCCACCGCAAGGAGCACCAACACTTCAGAATCTTGGAAGCTCGTACAGCACGAGATTCACAGAGTCGCCAGGGCCGTGACACAGGCATCTACAATACTCATGGGCAGCCTGACATAACATAATTGGACTCCATCATAAAACACATTGTTTCAGCAATTAAAGGCAACAGGCCAACGACATCTAGATAGTTCGATCCTTGATCAAGGAAAAGATGTAGTGATGTAACATATAGCTGATGGTGATCAATTTAGACACCAAGTTAGTATTTTACCTGTACACGTACCTGTAGGATAATACACATGCTTGTGTAGTTGTATTATGCATTGATTTATATTCTGCAAAAGCTATTGCTTGATTGTGTATAGCATATCTATGAGAAACGACGTAATATCATTCAGAGCATATTGCAGATCGAGATCTCTTGGTGAACCTACTGGTATATTCATTAACTTCCATATATCATGATTCGTCACGATAAAGCTATACGACTGGGCACAAGGCTAAATAAACCTGGGCTCCTAAATCCTTGTCCTGGTCCACTATACTCAAAGTGAATATCAAATCAGGTACAAATCATTGCAAGGATGTTTTTTTTTCCTTTTTCTCTTTTCTTTCTTAAAAAAAGTCCATATAACACCTTAAACTTTGCACAAAAGTCCGTTTAGCACTCCAAACTATTAAATCAAACATTCACTACTACAAAACACCTAATAGGTGACGGTATATTGTGTCGGTTTTTTTTTGAACTAACACAGATGAAGTTAACACCTAATTGGTATCGTCTATCTGTGTCGGTTTTTTGGAACCGATCTGAGATAACGTTTTGTGTCTGTTCTAAACTTCAAAATGGCGGGAACAATATTGTGTCGATCTGTAATTGAAACCGACACAAATAGTTACTTATTAGTGTCGGTTTCTATTACAGACCGACACAAATAGTTTTTGCATTATTTGTGTTATTTGTAAATGGAACCGGCACAAATAATAACTTATTTGTGTCGGTTGTTACTAAAACCGACACAAATAATTGAATATGTGTGCCAATTCTAATTAAAAACCGACACAAATAATACAGCCTATATAACTACTGTGTGTACTGTAGCTCACAGCTCCATGGTCTTCTTCATCTCGAGAGCAAACCCAAAGTCTAATATTTCACATTCCATTTGGAAGGTTTCTTGTGCTTATACTTCCTCTAGGTGTTTCAAGGTGTGTAATTTGTTCTCCTCTCAGAATTTGTGGTAATCTAGTTGCAATTTAATGTTTAGACATAGTTCAATTAAGGTTAAATTTTATATAGTTGAAATTAAGGTTTAGATTTTGTTTGTTTTTATTTTTCTAGCATTTTGTAGATGATGAATTTATTACCTAGCTCCATTAGATGAAGTTTTGCCTAGCTTTATATAATATAGATTAAAATTATTCCATCTACTATTTTTAGCTAATTAATTATTATCAAACATATATTAAATTTAATATATTAAGATATGTATTTTAATAAGCATTGATTTGTAGTGATCTAGTTGCAATTTAATGTTTAGACCTAGTTCAATTAAGGTTAATTTATATATAGTTCAAATTAAAGTTTAGATTTTGTTTGTTTTTATTTTCCTAGCATTTTGTAGATGATGAATTTATTACCTAGCTCCATTAGATGAAGTTTTGCCTAGCTTTATATAATATAGATTAAAATTATGTCCATCTACTATTGTTAGCTAATTAATTATTATCAAACATATATTGAATTTATTTAATTAAGATTTTATATTTTAATAAGCATTGATTTGTGGATTGTAGTTGCAATTTAATGTTTAGACCTAGTTCAATTAAGGTTAATTTATATATAGTCAAATTAAAGTTTAGATTTAGTTTGCTTTTATTAATAACCATTTATGTTAATTAATTGTAGATGGACCAGATATGGATGTACAGTGCAGACCATTACAACCAAGAATACATCGACGGTGTTTCTGCTTTTCTAAGAGCCATTGAGGAGGACAAGTTATAAAAGAAAAAGGAATACATACATTGTCCATGTATTGATTGCAAGAATGAGAAGATGTTTTCAGACAATGAGCATATCCACTTGCACTTGATTCGAAGGGGTTTTTTAACTGACTATACATGTTGGACAAGGCACAGTGAAGAGGAGTTCATACATGAAGGTGATAACATCATCGACGACAAAGCTGACACTATGGCAGCTAACATCGGTTATGGATTCGATGAGGATAGGTTGCTCGTCGATAACGACAATAATCTGGCTCAGATGTTACATGATGCAGAAGGGAACTACACTAGTCAGAGAGTTTAATCAATTCAAGAGTTTGATGGAGGACTCGGACAAACCGTTATTCCTAGGTTGCAAGGAGGAATACATAAAGTTGCACACCGTGCTTTCACTACTGAAATTGAAGGCAAGCAATGGTTGGTCCGACAAAAGTTTCATGGTGTTGTTACATCTCTTAGTGGATATGCTTCTAGAGGAAAACGTGTTGCCTGAAACCAAATATCTTGCAAAGAATGTTGTATGTCCCTTGGGATTGGAAGTAAAAAAGAATACATACATGTCCAAACGACTGTATACTCTATCGCAAAGAGTATTCAGACATGCATGTATGTCCGGTGTGCAAAGCATCGAGATACAAGCGTAAGAGTGATGACAACAAAGTCATCGAGGTGAAGAAAGGACCTCCCACTAAATTGGTGTGATATTTGGCAGTAATCCCTGAGTTGAAGCGTTTATTTGGAAACAAAAGGCATACCAAATTGTTGTGATGGCACTCGGAAGAGCGTAAGATTGATGGAAAGCTGAGACACCCTGTTGATTCTGTCCAGTGGAGAACCATCGATAGACTCTTCAGGAGCAGCTTCGGAAATGAACTGAGGAATATAAGGTTTGGGTTAAGTACAGATGGAATAAATCCTTTCGGTAACATGAGCAACATTCATAGCACTTAGCCTGTGACTCTCTGTATCTATAGCCTTCCTCCTTGGTTATGTATGAAGCGAAAGTACATTATGATGTCGCTTCTTATCCAAGGGCCAAGACAATCTAACAACGATATTGATGTATACCTACAACCATTAGTAGAAGATCTTATGATACTATTGTGAAACAAAGGTGTACAAGTATAGGATGAGTACAAACAAGAGTATTTCACTCTACGTGCATAGTTGTTTTGCACCATCAACGATTTACCTATCCTAGGTAACCTATCTGGCCGTACTATAAAAGGAGCCAAAGCCTGCCCCTAGTGCTTGGATTAAACCGATAGTGTGTGGTTCAACCACTCGGGAAAAAGTGTGTACATACGTCACCGTAGGTTTTTTTTGAAGGAATCACCCACACCGCAATACGAAGAAACAATTTGACGGGACAAAGGAGAACAGTTTAGCTCTAAGGCCTTATCATGGGGAACATGTATTTGACATGATTAAGGATATTAATGTTGTACTTGGAAAGGGTAGTAATAATACATCGAGACCCCGAACTGAGAAGACCATGTGGAAGAACAGATAATCCACATCACCTGCATTTCGGCTTGTCTACTCTCTTGACCAATGGTGTGGCTAACCCGGATCATCCGGCTCTCCCATGATTCTTGTCGGGAACTTTTTGGCCTAATGATTCACCCCAATGATCTGCTTGATATGGTATGGATTATCCGCCCCACTCGGGTAATCCGATTAAAACAAAACAACCTCAAACCTTTTTAACTCTTTTCAAAAACAAAATTCAAAAACTAAATCTAATCAAAACAAAGAATCAATTACTCATCATAACTTACGGGAGGACCTCCTCGTGATTTCACAAAACAATATCGCAACGAAAGAATAAACACACCCCATTCGATCTGTTCTTGTGATCCGACCCAGCCTAAACTAAAAAACAGTCATAGGCCATCACTTCCACAAGAAGCCACTAATACTTGGCTAATTGATCACATCATATAACGCAACATCACAAACCAAACCACCCAAGAGTTCACTCAACACTAGTCCTCTTGGTCCTGGCACAGCTCCTTCCTGAGCCTCTGGGAGAAGAGCTTGCATGCGTCCATGCAGAGATCGACGGCCGCGGACAGCGCGACGAACACGGCCACGTCGCCCATGCACGCCACGTGCTGCACGCCGACATGCACGGTGGGCCGGCTCGACTTCCCCTCGCCCTCCACCGTGGACCCCATCACGAACCCGCCGTTGAACGGCCATGCGGCGCCGGCGGCGCCCTCTGGGAACGTGGTTGGGTCGATTACGAACTGGCCGCCGCGCTTGGTGCTGATGGACGACTCGGCGATTGGGACTGCGCACTCGGTGGGGCCCGAGTCGAAGACCAGCTCGAGCCGGTAGCCAAGCGCGTCGACGGGGCCGCGCTCGCGCCACGCCTCCAGCCTCGCCCACGGCTTCCAGCTGGACGGCCCGGCGCCGGTGGGCTGGAGGATGAGCCAGGAGCCCGGGTTGGCGCGGGAGACGCGGCCGGAGCCCGGGGACGGCACGAACGGGGTGACCATGGACGCCGCGGCCACGGGGGAGCCGGACAGGTCGTGGATCGTCACCGTCCACCCCTTGCGCTGCTCGCGGCAAGCCTGCGCGTCCCGGTCGCCGTGCAGGGTGCTCAGCCAGGACCGCAGCTTCCGTCTGGTGCTCCGAGTCATCGACAACTCCGACGTCAGCGATCTGGTCAAAATGTACAAAGTACATGCAAGGTTAGGTTAGTTTAAGAACGTAGTAACATGCAAGTTCATGCGTGGATGTACATCTAACCTGTAAAGAATAGCTTGGTACTATATGGTGTGCAGCCAAGTGTGTCTTGTGAGTGATACTAGATCAGCGGGTAATGGCGACATGATATATGGAAGATTCTGAACCAGATAATGAGCTTAATTACAGATCAAAAATGTGCAGAGCAAATTAATAAGGTGGCTCGGTTGATAAGCTAGCCCATCACATTCAGGGTTGGTGCCTGTCTTTCTGATCACGCTCGATGTTCGACAGTCTATAAGTAAAATTTTGTCGCTTCTGGGTTAAGCACTACACATATGGAGTCGATCTGAGCTGCACTGCAGTGAACGTTCTCTTGAAACCAACTTGACTGGTCAAACAGCAACACTAATATATTCTCGAGTTGTTTTACTCTGTACAACCCACTGAACAGTGACTTGGATTCCTACTTCTTGTTATTAAATCTTTCATCCATTTGACCTCGACATGAAAAAGCTTTCCTCCCATGACAAACTATATAATTAAAAAAGTCTGGTTGCAAATGGAGGCTAGCTGCGATATTTTATCAAGTGATTATGCCAATGCGGGTAGTATGATATAAACTATAAGGTATCTAAGAGCTGGCATCCAATAATGAAAAGGATGACGGACGAAAGAAAAGAAAAATGGAAAGAGGGAGAAATTATTTTCGGCTTTTTTTATAAAGTATCTTTCTCAAAAACCTTTTTTTAAGAGAGTGGCACTTAAAATAGATTCGCATCACATTCTTCAGTGAGCTGTGCTACCTATACCTTTCTTTTTTCCAAATAAAAGAGTATCGCCCAAATTACAACTCCATATACCGTTCGATTGGCTAATGACAACAAGTATAGGATGAAACTTACTCTATGAAACATGAAACTTTGGATTGAAACTTATCACTCCTGAAACTTTCTTTAACTTGCTCGATGGAACTTACCCGTGAAACATCATGAAACTTACCCGTGGTTGTGGAAACTAATGGTTAAACATCACGTACCATATACTGTCTCAGTGCGGTATACTTAACATGTTGTATTATTGATTAGTTCACTTCAAATTAAAAGCAAGAGAAATCATTCTCTTTTTTCCAAATAAAAGAGTATCGCCCAAATTACAACTCCATATAGCAAATCGATCGATTGGCTATCTTATGACAACAAGTATCAACTGACTGGCCTGCGTTTAATCTCCAGCTCTATGTATCTGGCAGTACTTAATAACTGAAAAAACTCATTGGATTGAGAATTGCAACTGCATTGCACTCCTTCCATTTTCTTTATCTCCTCTACTTGCTCGTATGGGACGTCGACAATTTTCCATGTATGTGTCTCCCTCTAGAGATATATTAGCCATGTGCTGCTTGGTTGTGGATAAACAGTGATGGTTAGAGGCCGGGACCACGTACCATGCATACTGTCTCAGTGCTGTTTCTACAGGCCACTTTTATCTTAACATGTTGTATTATTGATTAGTTCACTTCAAATTAAAAGCAAGAGAAATCATTATTTCTACTTCTGTGAGATATCTTCATTTTTATCATCAACCATCAAAACTATTTATCAAGTACTATCAAATTAAATTCCCTTGCATGCGGGAAGAACCCAAAATACTCATAACTACCCTTCTATAACAAACATACATGCATGATGCACTGCAACTATGAACTTCAAGCACCGAAAATCTACTTGTAACAGTACCATAAAACACATTATTGTCACCGGAACATAAAGCTTAACTTAGCAAGCAAACGAAGATCGAAGTTGCATGCACATAATATAACGTGTACTGCACACCGAGTCACCAACCTAGTTCTGGTTGCCCTCCGGCCGGCGCTGAACCGGCAGGTGAACACCGGCTGCCGCTGCCCGCCGCCGGAGCCGCCTCCGGGCACCTGGTAGACCACGGGCCCGCACTCCGGCTCGCCGCCGAACTGAAAGACGTACCGCGGGTCGGGCTCGGCCCGCACGACCAAGTGGATCTGAGCGCGCGCGGGGGACGACGCCGACGCCGGCTTGCCCACGTCCACCCACCCCTCGCGAGCGACGACGGTCTCCCCTGCCGCGGCGCGCGCCACGTCCACGGCCACCCTCACCTTCCCCAGCGCGCGGGCGGCGCTCATGCCGCAGGTGCTCCCCGTCTGGCCGGCGTGCACGGACACGACGAGCTCCGCGGGGCGCACCGAGAGCCGCTGCACGGCGGCGGCGTCGAGGCTGAGCACGACGGGGTCCGCGTGCTGCGCGGTGGCTGCACTGCCGGCGGAGGCGAGTGGCAGCGGCGCTGTGTGGGAGAGGGAGGCGGGGTGGTCCTGGAGGTGGAGCGTGCAGAAGCAGGGGGAGGTGGAGGGGTGGACGCCGGCGCCGGAGTTGGGGCGCCGCACGGAGGGGAGCTTGATCAGGAGCTGGTCCACGGTGAGGCGGACGAACGCGCAGGGGTCCATGGCGACGGCCAGAGATCGCGAGCGCGCGCGCGCTCGATCCCCGGGGCTCAACTATCGCAACGCAACCAGGCAAGTGTTGTTGCGTCTGCTTCCCTGCGCGGGTTATATGTAGCCGCGGGTTCGGGCCAAGGGAGTTTGGGTTTGGGTCTAGCCGTCCTGCGTGGCGATCGAGTCGGGTGGTGCAGTGCAGATCAGATGGGGTTTGGTGTTGCAGTAAGGAAGCAAACGGTCAACAAGGCTGGCAAGGTGGGAGGGGATCTGCTTCTGTGGACTGTGGACGAAATTGGATACTAGTAGCATGTCATAAACGTATGTATAATAGTATAGACAGTAAATATCTATAATATATCTCTATATTATTATAGACAGAACTAAAATTAACTTATATAATAGACTATCTATAATTACCGCTTATACAATTAATAAATCACTATTTATACAATGATATACACAGTATAAAACTACCTATAAAATCATCTGTTAAATAGTAGATATTATTTTTCTCTCTTCTTCACATCATCTAAAATCATATATAGTACGCTTTTATAGACATCTCATATGTAGTATTGTACATGCTCTAAGCCCTAAAATAACACACTATCGAACGCCGCACGCTTAATTTGTCTATAATGACACTGCAAGATTCCTAATGAAAATGTTCGTAAATAAATCCTTGGAAACCAGAAAGAACGCGTACGTCTAGCTCTTCATGCGTGCTACCGTAGATCTCATCTCTCGTTGCAGACATTATTGTCGTGGCCGCGGTATGACACCATCACACCAACTCAACTCTTGATCACGTTTTATCTCCATCCTCTGATAAGTTTGGTTTAGAACACAAGGTAATTACCACCTTCTCCTATTAAATGTATGTGGTACTATTTTATTAAGTCTTTTTTTCCTCTAAACTACTTACCCCACATGTTTAGTGTCTTCCTGACCAATAAACAGGTATATTAAAGCCAAGTTTAAGACAGTTTCTGAATGTACAGATTCTGATTATAGCCAACTGTTTAGATAAGTGGCTGCTTGAAGAATCTGCTGACTAGAGAATCCTCTTGTTTGGCAATCCTAATTGCTGACGACTTCGAGCGGCCGCGCAGGAGGGGCGTCGGGCAAAGGACGGCAGGGCGGAGGTCGGGTGTCGAGCAGAGGGATGTAGGGGCGTTGGCGGAGGGGTGCCGAAGCCACGCGACGTGGGCAGAGGAGCCTCAGGCGAGCAAAGAAGTGGGCGGCAGGCGGCAGGTGGAGGAGCTCAGGCGAGCGGAGGAGCGGCGGCGAGCAAAGAGGGTGGAGTAGTGGGTGACGGGCAGAGGAGCTCAGGTGGAGGGGCAGCAGGCGGAGGGGCGAGCCTGGTCTCCTCGCGTGGCTCTTGTGGAAAATTAGCGATTCCGTAGGAGAAGGTGCTCTCAGGCTGATTCTGATCGCGGAAGAAGTTGTCCATAAACTGAAACAAACGAGCCTAAACCTCAAACAATATAATATGAATTAGATAAACCAAGTGCAAATTAGCTATAGGAAGATATGGATGTGTTTCACCTCGAAATCTTAGAAAGTCATTTGTAAAAGTTCTAAAACTTCAATTTATGAAAAAGAATAACGATCGATTATAAGCTTATAATAGCCTATGAGGATAAAACAAGGAAATGGTAGTGCCAATACATGACTGGCCATAATCCCCACAACGATAGAGTCAGCTTCCACTGATGGATGATACATGAGAAGAGTAGGCGCCGGCCGGCCTTGCATATAACGTACGTCGTCGTTTATCTATAAAACAGAAGCTCCCTAAAAAAATACAAAACAAAAAGAAAAATACAGGATTGATTAATTGCACAAAAAGAGAAACCAAAGCGTAGAACGAATCATCAGAACCATGAAAAGAGAGGAGGTCTAGCTAGTAACATCGATGATCGATCGATCGATATTTGACAGGTGGAGGTGGACGACATTACGAGCCCCAATAATAATCGGTGCAAGATGATGTCGTTCGTCTTTAATTTCTGCTGGTTGCTGTTGCTTCCATAAGTTTGGCACGTATGATGCAGTCGGCACGACCTGCCGCGGACCCAACTGTGGACCCTGTCGCCAGGCTAGCAGCTGGCGCCGAGCTGTATTCACATGCGAGTACGATGTGTGCATGCGTCACTAGGTATATATATTAGCTCGAATAAATGTACTACTACTTGAGCTTTATCTTTCGCCGCTTCTCTCTAGATGAGATGATCAGAATTCAGGATAGAATGACTTGACCGATGGATGGGAGAAAACAGCGTCCTGACTGGCGCTGATTTAATTATCCGATGTGATCACTTTTTAAGTCCATTTGCATCGTTTTAGCCAATACGGCCCGTCGAAATGGAATTTCAAATATAGAGCTCTCTCACCACTAGAGGAGACCTCCCCTGCTCCTCTACCACAGAAGGAGATCTTTCACCCTCATCTGTCGTGGCAGTTCTCCTCGTGCGCACGTCTGCCGTGGTAGGGAAAGCTAAAAAACCATGTTGCGTTAGGGATTCCGCGGTTGGGACGGTGCTATATTTGCAATTTCGTTCGAAAAAAAGACATATTTGCAAAATAAAAAAATATCACTTCTAATTATCCCACATATCAATTTAGTTAAGACAATAGCAGAAATGAATGCTCGTGCGTGTAGAAGAGCTGAAAGCACGGCGATTTGAGGAAAGAGTACTGACTCAAATATTAATTGTTCAATGCAAAGTGAACTTATATATATTAGAGGCTCGCTTAATACAATCGTTATATCTATAACTACGCGCGATTCAAAATTTGCTTTATCCACTCTAGTACTCTCTTCCTTCATAAATATAAGGTGTATTTTAACTTTGCCCAAAGATTAAGCCTACGGTGAAATTGATAAAGGTACGAGAGAAAATAACTTAGATGCATCACATAATTATCTTGAAAATTGAGAAATAATACTTTGTGTGGGTGGTAATGAATAAATGCTTATGATTGAGAGAGAATAAACAGAGATATAGTAGAAAATCCTCATTAAAATCTACATGTAGGTCTTATATTTCTAAACAAAACCATTTGAATTATAGGTCTTATATTTCTAAACGGAGTGAGTAAATGACTGATCAGAAGCCAATAACGATCAATTATGACTAAGAGATGATCAATCATAAGCAATGACGGTTGATCAAAGAACGTAAAGGTTAGGACTCAACAAAAACACGTGCGTGAAGATAAAATGTGTCTTTAGCAATAATAATTGCCACTAGCGGTGGGCATCATGCCGTGTCGGGTCGGTCCGGTACGGGCCCATTGTGCTTCATGCCTAAACTGTTCCGAACCGCAACGGCCCGTTGTGCCCGCCGTGCTGTACCGTGCCAGCCTGGCTCGCCTTCAGTGAACCCAGGCAAGGCCCAATTACTCTTCGTGCTTGCTTCATGCCGTGTCAGCCCAAGTCTAGCCCTTTTGCACTATTGCAACAAGAAGCCGAAGACGCATGAAGTTGAGACAGTGGTCACAAATATTATAGAAAAAAGAACTAAAATTTATTTATTCTTGAACAGTTACAGAGAGGGAGGAAAATGTGCTAAACACGGATGAGAGAGGAGGCAATGAGCGAGAAATAGAGTGGGAAAGATAGGCAACAGAGATTGAGAGAGACGGGCGAAAAAGGGAGAGATTGAGATGGGTGAGAGAGATACGGGCGAGAGAGAGCCTTGCACACTGTCTCTCAATCTCTCTCAGCTCTCTTTTCCCTCTTGCCCGTCTCTCTTAGGTGTCGACAGGGGACGGTATCCATACTGTTGGATGCATCCATGACGCTCATGCTCTATGGGTCAGTAACCTTCATGCTGAGCTTCTTTCTCATGTCTTGGGTCATCGAGGCCGGCATAGCCCGTGCTATAGTGTCGTGCCGCCTATAGTGCCTAGTTCTCCGGCCCGGCATGACCCGTGTTACAGTGTCGTACCAACCTGGCACAACCTACTTCATATCAGGCCAACTTTAGACCGAGTTGTACCCGCCATACCTCAGCCCAATCTTAAAAAAACTCGGTTCGAGTGTCCACTCTAACTGCCACCCCTTATACGTGGCCTTCGTGCTCCAAAAGACATGAATTCATTCATGGAAGATTCTGTCTATCCACGGTGATAAAGTTTCAACCTGATTGTACTTTTTATATTTTATATCTCTATAAGTTCAACTTAGACAACGTAGGTCCTAGTCATTGGCACTACCCAATGCCTCGTCCTATATTGCTCGTGTGGCCTAGTGGTTGCCTACGTACTACTTTTGTGCAGAGCAGAACTGGACTACTGAATGCTGATCGATCAAATGTACGTGTTGATTGGTTTGCTTAGCTTCTGCAAGAGTGCAAGACTGGCATGATCCAGCTAGCTTGATTCGTGTTAGTACCATTAATCGCGGCACTGGATAGCACGCAACTACACATATGAGTCGATTTGGATTTGGTTGGCGATAATCATGTTCTTAGTAAGCTAGTTTTTTTTTTATTATTTTGTGAACTCATGTTCTTAGCTAGCTAGGGAAGCCTAAGAAATATCGATGTAGGTGTGCTTCTTGTGAGCTAAGAGCATGCATGTCTAGTGCATAATTAGAATTGGCTCGATCATGTGAAGCGCAGAAAAGCTAGGAGTACCAGGTAGCCACGAAAACTAAGTATACGGCTATAAAAGTACTTAGTGTAGCTGTGGTACTTCCGTGCCGACTTGTATAGCTGTAGCATCATATATATACCTAAAAGAACTGCCAGCTCCTCTTATCTTAACAACCATTTTGATCAATAAAATTAGAAGGAGAAGAAAAAACGAGAAATATATCCGTATATTATATATATACACACATGCACTAGTATACACGCTAGTCTCCATTAGAACATGTACAATGGTATGATATCAATCGTCTATAAGCGTAAACACAGACAAGAGAGAAGAAGAGAGAGTGTAGTTACCATATAGATAACACAAAACAACATTGTATGAGCTATTATCTATAACAAACACTTTATCATACCATAATTAAAAAAATATAGGATCCTATAGATACAATTTTAAGATATCATCTATTGTAGAAGTTGTTTTTATTAGTTGTTTAGATGGCATGGTAATATATAAACATCAGTTGTCTATACTATTGTACATGCTCTTAGGGCATGTATAATGGTGTGATGTTAACTGTCTATATACTTTACCATGTAAGTTTTTTGTTCACATGAAAGAGAGAGAAGGATGAGAGAGTATAGTTGTTTCTTCGTGAAGAAACAATCATATAGACAGTATAAAACACCATTACGTGAGTTATTATCTATAATAAACACCTTTTCATATTATAATTAAAAGATTGTAGAATTTCATAGAGACAACCTAAGATATATGTCATCTATTGTAAAAGTTATATTTAGTTTTGTCTTTAAACAACAGTCGTCTCTACTATTATAGATACTCTTAGCATAACTAGAGTACCTGTCGTTTCATGCGTGCATGATTATCTGAAATCGACTATCAAAGCGACAAGCCAATTAAATAATCACGCAGCCCATTATCCACTGTAAAACGCGCGCGTACACAGTCGGAAGTGTACAGTTCTTACCGGCCGGCCGGCCGGCGTGTATATATATGCAGAACACTAGCTGAGAATTAAACGCATGCAGTTTAACTTCGTCTTGTGTTCATCTCATTTGTTCGGTTGTTCCCACGTCCATCCGACGCAAAAACACGTTCACGTGCATGTCGCTGTTCGCGTAGAAGCTTCAACACGAATTGGGGCTGGGGAGTACCGGCCGGCCGTCGAAGTGTACCACACTGTTCGCGGCCAAACTAGCAGCGAGCACACACCCCGGGCCAGTAGTGTGCATTGCATCCGCATGCCACTGTGCCACTAACCGCCCCGCCATACAAGTTGCATACAAGATGCATTGCTCCGAGACACGCACGCGCGCGTGCCCCCACGTACCCATGCATCGACCGGCCGGTACCGGGCGCCGGCGCGGAACGGCGAGTAGTACGTTCGCCTGGACGCGCGCTCGGTTTGGGCGCGTTTTGGCCCTGCCCACATGCACGCATGATTGCTTCGGCCGTGACGCAACGTTTCACCTGTTGGTCGTCGGCGTTTATGCATGCCTGGGCCGTATACGTGCGTGCCTGATTATTGCGTCCATTTTGTACGGATCAATCAGTTCCAATGAAAAACTGGGAAGGGGCCAGTAAGTGGCTCGTGTGTAAATTCTAGCTAGGTTATGAAATTTGTTGAGGATTATGCGTGGTGCATAGTACTACAACTTTCGGTAGAAAAAATGTCTTCCAACATTTTTCTGTCTCAAAACATCTTTTCCACTCCCCTCTACTTCACCTATAACACGTAAGTAATGAATGATATGATTATATGAAAAGTGTATAAATTATATACAGTTATTCCCTTGTGTATCCGAGAACGGAGCTAGGGAAGTAAGCAGTAAGGTTTTTAAAAAAATAACTTGAAGCTCTGGTATTTATTATAGAAAAAAGAACAATAGACGACCTATATATGCACACACATATCTTCAAATATATGCACTTGTCTCTAGGAAATATCGGGTTTGAGAATCGAACCCAGGCCACGCTCAGTCGTCAATAAGGGTTTTTTTTAATCTGGTAGCGAATGGAACTTGATTTGGTGATATATACGCGGGCCATGCTGCCCATGCATGCATGCTTTCTTTGGGTGGATTGCCACACTGGAAGATGTCAATTTGCACCTTAAATTTTGGGCCTGCTAATTCCTCCAGTTAGCTAGGTTATGTCTTTTTGGCAAGGTACATGCATAATCATGCGTAATATGATGAAGTGACAATGCGAGATGGCAATCACATGGGAATATCGCTAGGGGGAACCTAATCTGATCTCGTCTTTTGTCTGGACATAAAGCGTTCATCCCTGGATGCGGACATGTGCTATCTGGCAGCTCTTGGACTGATGTGATCCTGGGATCAAATGCGAGTAGGGTCGAGTTTGGGCCGGGTGAGCTCGATAACAATTAATAATTTTACATGTATTAATTTTTAATAATAAAAATAGTTTAAGCGTGGGCTTAACTCCGGTAAGTTCGATAAGAGTTAACATACAACAATATTTAACAAGCGATTCGTAAATCTATCGAAACTCACGAGCTATTCGAGCTCGACTCATTAAAGCTTGTGAGGTCAGGATTAAGCTCCAAACGAGGCCGAGCCGCTATCTACATATTCTATAGAGAAGTTAAGAGATCAAGCGTAGCCTACATACCAAACATTGGAAAACCGAAACTCATTCATATGCATTTGTTATATATATATATATATATAGGAAGCCTTTTCCGTACTCCTAGGAGCTCTCACCTCTAATATACCACTTAAATGAACATTTTATATTCATTTATCACTTTCGGTATACTCCAATAATAATTCTAAGATACTCCGATGCAACATGGTTGAAAAAATTTCATGAGAACTCTTTATTTTTTTTACTACATACCCTTTTCCATATATAAAAGGAATATATAAACAAATATTGCTATAAAGGGTGGACTTTAATGAAATTTTTCAGTAGAACTCACTTTAGAGTATCTTATAATTAGTATTAGAATATACTCAAAAGGATAAAGAGGTATAACAATATCATTTAAATGGTATAATTGAAGGTGAGTACGTACACCTGTGAGTATGGAATCATTTTCCTATATATATATATATATATATATATATATATATATATATATATATATATATATATAGAAATATCTTGTGCAATCATCCATATGTGTGTAAGCGTGTAATCAAACGATTTAGGGCACCTAATCTATATCCAACGCCTTTGTTTTTACGTTTAAACCCTCCCACCTCACCTCCATCTTTTCTCTCTTTGCCCCGGAAATTTCTTTGAACACCCTCGCCAGTAGGCGTTGGATATAGATTGAGTGCTCCTGATTGTTTGATTGCACGTTTGCACATATATAGATAATTGTACAGGATATGGCTATATATATAAATATAATAGTTCTCCATCGTGCGTGCTTATTAATGACCTACTTCCAAATTAAATACACGCATGCGTTGCAATTTGCAAACTTGCGATTATACAGTACCCGGAGTAATTCTTACAGTTCCCTAGCTTATCTGGGTGGCGGGTGCAGTAGATCAAGGTCAAATCACCACCGACCAGTAAATTAAGGTGGCATCGACTTGTGAGAAATCCTATAAGAAAGCGATGAGCCCGAAAACTTCGGAATCAATTATATACGAAACAGAGCGCTCCAGTGCTGTGCAAGCAAGTTGCAACGGTTTTAACGGCCGCCCGACACGCACACGACGGGTGAATCACCACCCGGCCAATCCGACACAGCGGCGGCATCACGATGCATACAAATACAAGATGCCTCTTTGTTTTTTTCTTCCCCCAGGATCCAATGGCGGGGGCGTGCATTGCATGGAGCTCGTGTGCGTGGGCAGGGCATGCACCTAAATCTGCTGTGAGATTTGCATGTCTCACCCGTCCGCCTCTGCCGAGGCCATGTGAAGGGATGACTTTTTCAAGCCTCACTTGTTTCGTTTTTCTCAGATTAGTCCTTTTCCCAGTAAAATTATAAATCTAACTTCTTTTAACACGCTCTTGCATTCTCCTACCGCACAAGGCAACCTCCCGTGCTCGTCGGTCACGGCTAGGGGTGGAATTGAGTCGAGCCGAGACCGGGCTCATTCGAGCTCACCAAAAATCGAGCTGAGCTCGGATAGGCTCGGAGTATGAATCGAGCTAGAAATTAAGCTCGGCTTAGGCTCGGTCAAGACTCGAGCCGGCTCATTGAGGCTCGCGAGCCAAGCTTTTTAAGTGGGCCAAACCTTTTAAGTTGAGGCTTATGAGCCGGCTCGTTGAGGCTCGTGAGCCGGCTCGAGAAACAGCTCAAGCCTTTTAGGTGGACCAAGCCTTTTAAGTTGAGGCTCGTTGAGGCTCATGAGCCAAGTTTGAGAAACAGCTGACCGGTAACGAGTCTAACGAGCCAACGAGCCGCTCGCTAGCCAGCTCGGGCTCGACTCGTTGGCTGAGCAAGCCAAGTAGTAGGCTCGGACTTGGCTCACTGTTGCATCGAGCCGAGCCGAGCCACACCGAGCTGAGCTGCGAGCCTTGAGCTTAATTTCCAGCCCTAGTCATGGCAGGCCGCCTCCCCCACTCGCCCTGTTGCCGTGACAGCGCGCTGCTCCCGCAGAGCAAGCGCTCCTGTGCTCGTTGGTCGACTGCCACACTCGCCGGTTCCACCTACTCTCGGGACGTGGCAGACCGACTCCCGTGGTAAGGGAGCGTGAGAGTACGGCAGAGAAGATTAAAAATACAAATTGGCTTGAAAGGAGGTTAAATTTAATCAAGGTGGACGGCGCCGGGTGGTGGTCGTTGCAGGTTGCTAGCAGGTGGTCTATACCGGCTGTTGGCGATCGATCTGATGCTTTCGCGGTTCAGATAATCAGATCGCGCTGCTCGTTGGACGGCTACATTCCCCAATATATGCTGGATTAGGCATACGGAGCGAGCGAATCGATCGATGATGCCAAGTTGGTCGTCGTACGTGCATGCAGCCGCCAAGCAGTCTACGAAGCTGCCGACGCTCAGAGGCTGAACGCTGGCAAGGCCTCTTCATGCGGATCCGACTGCCTCACCTAATATAATGATCTGAAATTTGGTCCGAGAGGTTGATCCAGCAAACTGTAATGCTGTGTACGTTTAGGCCTAGTTTAGGTGGGTTGCGTATAATTGTTCAACAATCAACCTTCCCAGCTTATTGAAGAAACTGGTGGAAACTGTAATAGGGCTAAAGCTTCCCCCAAAATGCCCCTTATAGGCGCACCTTGTTTGAAAGACGAAGCTTACTTGTGGTTCTAAGATAGAATATCATAGACCGTCCCAAATTAACATGTCTTTATATTTAAGTTTACCGGAATTTTCCATTACCTGCTGAATGATGGAGCTGCTGCCGAGGCATCGTAACTCCCATTATAGCTGCCATACATGTTCTGGTAATAACCAGATTTTGCAGGATTGGAGGATGCTGCGTGCTACCACCCACCCACTAGCAGCAACTACCGGCAGCTGATCAAAGGTTGGATGCGGTTTGCCTTACTGTACGTGCTCGCCTACAGCAAAGCATGCATGTGCCCAGAGCTCTACAACTCAACTGCCACTTGTACTAATCAATCGACAAATCACCGTAAAAATGTATCACCAGCTCGCGTGTCATGCGCAGCATAAACAAGGAACAACTTGGTATAATGCAGCGTTTACCAAGAAACTAGATAATCGTGGATCTTCTGGACGAGTGCAGATCATCACAGATTCACAGTATCACTACCACAAAAAACGAGAATTCGAGATAACCCAAAATAAAAGAGTCACAATGTTCATCAAATTCCTAAAAGAAATAATGTTGATCAATTGTTTGCATGTCCATCTAGATTCCCCTGTAGCGCACGGTGTCAAGGATGAGGCAATCCAATTTTCTAGTCCATATACTGCAAGCACTTGATATATTACAAAGAGAAGGCAATGGAATAGCCGAATTAATTAAAGAAAATTAGGAAATCATCTAGAGTTTAGCTTAGAATGTAAATATTATTGGGATCATCTAGGTATCACGCCAAGGATTTTTGGGGTGCAAATCATTCAAATTCTGGGCCACCCGGTTAAAAGCTCACACTATAGGATTGTGACATGTGTCCCAGCACTAACCATCCTTACTTCCTACCTGGCTTCTCCTCTTGTCATCCTGTGTGAGCACCACTAGCCCCGATACCCACTTGGCTTCTCCTCCCTCCCCACACCTCCGCCTCATAGCCAATGATGTGCCACCGCCGTCACCTCCCTCTGGCGAGCCCTCCCACACTGCTATCACCTCCTCCCCTCCAACTACCACCACTCACCTCCCCCCTCGCCGCTGCTCACCAGCCGCCGCCCGCTGCCTTGTCGACGAGGCCCACCCCCACAAGCCACGACCTCCTCCCCCCGCCTTTGCCACCTCTCGGTGCAGTGGTTAGGGCCACCTACTACCTCCTCCTCCACCCCACCACCACCAGATCCCTCTGTTGCCGCCTTCTCTACCCCCTTCAATTCTTCCCCATCTACGACAACAGTGAGCCATCGGATCCATCGCTTGACCACCTCCCACTACCCAATACTCATGATCTCACTCGTCGACGCCGCCCTCCGTCGACCACCAAGCCTGACGGCAGTGCCCTCGCCATCGCTAGAACCCACCATCAGTCCTCTCGCCACCCAGCCCTCCCTCTAAATCCAGGCTCCAATAAACCCCGACCCTAACCCGGTGAACCTGAGTCCTAACCCGGCGAACCTCACCGGCCAGAGCATGAATCTCCAAGCGAATCACATGGTCATAAATTTGAATAATTTGCAAAAAAAAATTATCGTTCTCATGATGTGTAGCAATTTTAAATATTATTTTGTTGTTTTGTATATCCTTGCTCAAAGAATGTAAGGAGAAAGTTTTTTCCTAGATGGCGGTGGCGGAGGGAGCACTTGTGACGATCCAACGGGCGATTGAATAGCGAGGAATGACACGGAATAGGTTTGTGTATGTTGTAAAACCTTAAAGTGACCCTAGAAATGTCTCGTTCGACCGTCGTAGAGGCTACAATTAAAAGTATCGAAGAATGTACGGTGGTGGTGACTCTGTTACTCCCTTGAGTTTTCGATGAGAACTTGTTGTGACGATGAAATGCCGGGCAAAAGAAGAGCGAGCAATCAGCTGGAATAGGTTGTGCATGTTCTAAAAACCTTAAACTGGTCCTAAAAATGTCTTGTTGGACGTTTTGCAGGCTAGGGAATGGGACACGATTTAGCGGTATTGACATGGCCAACGATACAAGTGTGGTGTTTTCGCTCGGTTCTCTTTCAACCGCCGAAACCTTTGTATTATCTCTCTGATGTGGGCCGTGCATCTCTGTGTAGTGTTATTCTTGTGACCCATATCTCGCGTGTCGGACCCCAGTATAGCCGCCGACTAATCGACTTCTATTCTCATTTGTGGGCCGTGCATCTTGTGTGCGTGGGGTTCTTTGTGACCCATATCGTGTCGGCTGCCCTCAGTATTAGCCGCCAAACAACGACTTGGTTCTCTGACAGTGACGCGCGTGCGTCTTTGTGTGTGAATTACCAGTGTATACGTGGCCGGCCTAAGGTTGGCCGGCGACGACAGTGCTCACCGATATCACCCGTCTTGTAGTCGATGGACTCTTCTTTGCTCGCCCTGCAACTCTCCCTTCGTCCGGTTTTGGCGAGCCCGCCCACCGATCTCCTCCGGACCTCCTCGCTGGCCTCAGCGCCCAATGATCTCCCAGCCCGGCCGCCACCTCCCACCATCCCGCCACCACCCCGGCCCGTCCGCGCCTCCCGTCCCACCTCCACCCACCACCTGGCCCGCCCAGACCAACCTCCTCCGCGCCTCCTCAGGCCCAGCCCGCTCCTCAGCGCCTCCCGCCCGCCACGCCTCCTCCGCTCCTTGGCCCAATTTGAGTTTGTTCATTGCCCTTGCACCAAATGATGCCCATGATATGAACAATTTGTTTTGTGTATGGTAATGGGATAGTATTTTGGTGTGTGCTTCTAAAGGCATATTAGTTCGGGGAACAAATAGGTCTTTGCCACAGTTGCCATTGCTTATTAGGCGTTGAGGAAGACAAATTGTTCTTATTGATGAACAGATTACATAGTCGGTTGATTCTTAGTGCCTTTGCATGGTATCCGATTAATTACATATGTAAGCATGGCCAATAGAATACCTCCGGTTAAGTTGCCTTCGCATAGTCGTCGTTATATTTAGATTGCTTATCCATGTGCATGTATTGTGGGCTCCGTGAGCCTTGACGACGCCTTCGAGCCGCCGTCGGCCTCCGCCTCCGACCGTGGGAGGTCGTCCACACCAAACCACGCCGCCCGGCTTTCCCAAGCTCAATCCACTGGCCGGCCCGCCTCGTCCTCCTAGTCGCCATCTCGGTTAAGGTAATCTCCGGTCGAGCCATCTCTTTTGATGATGAATGTAGCCCAATATATATGCGAGAATGTAGTGATGAAATGAAATGTATATGAGAATGTGGCGAGCAATCCATATTAAATCTTGTGCGTGGTTGATTATCGATTAGTTGCTATATGTGGTTGTTATTATATTAAATCTTGTCTTTTTATCCTGCTGAGTGGATGTCCTAGTTTTAGGGAGGTGTCACGAAAATTTCTAATAATTTCGGTAAGTTCTTTGTATGTTAGCTTACTTTGCTAACTACTGACAAAATGGTAATGTAACTAATCGCACTAGTTTAGGTTTATCATTTATGACAAGTCCATACCTTTGTACCTCAAATGTGCTCTTGTCAATCATCAGACAAAACATGTATATACAGAATCTGGGCATTATTCTAGTGTGGCTAACAAATCATATATAATTAGTGAGTGGTATGGTTATTGTGCATTTTAATTCCTGTAGATTCAAATGGACATGATATGTAATTGTAGTGTTTTCGATTTCCTGCAATCCAAATAGGAACTAAGGTATTTGTGTGGGAAAAAGTAAATGATTAGGTGTATATATATAGTGTATATTGCTTGCAAATCACAACATATAATAATTTTATTAGAATTGCATTTGTAACATCAACCGAGGCGAAATTAAACTCTGTTAAAGGCGCTGCATATTTTAAGTAAGGAGCTCGACGGTGATTCGTTGGGTTCCATTACAAAAAGTGTTGCGCTCTCGAGTTGTCACGTTTTGGACAGCCCGCGGATGTGCACTTGAGTGCGATGGTCGTGACACGAGGGTGTGCGGGTTGGGATTCGGCGGTATTTCCTTGTCGTTCTCCTAGTGCATAACATAAGTGGTGCATATACCGTCGTTGCACTTGGAGAACAACGGGTTATCTTGCCGAATTCGACCGAAAGCACCCTCGTGCCACCACCACCATACTTAAGCCCACATCGGTGGGTGGGTAAGCCTCCCTATTTAGCAAGGCTTAAACTGTCTAAATCTGAAATTTGGATGCATGCATTGGCGTTATATAGTGGCGATCTTTGGATAGAAGATCGGCGGTGGATGTACGATGGTTGGATGAAGTCCGGGAGACACACTGACGAGTGGATTGAGAAGGCTAGAGCATTACGTGGATGATGCTTTCGAAGATTCCCGACCCTAATGCAGCGGTGGTGTGGTGTCCTTGCTGCGTGCTCGAATCTGAGAAGAGGACCAAGAAGGATATTAGCCATCACCTATGTAGGCATGGCTTCAAACCAAATTACTTTGTATGGGTAGCTCATGGCGAGAGGCGTCCAGACCGGTGTGTGTACCCGTGGATTTTGAAGAGGGCTCTGACGAAGTCGAGTTGATAGATTAGACGAGCTCACGGATGATGTGGCTCGGGCTTCGATCTCTCTCCCGAGGAAGAGTTCGAGCCACTTGAACAATTGAGAAGCTCCTTGATTCTCGCCAAGTTGCATGCCGCATGAGCATACCGATGTGGTGTACTATCGGCGATGTCGCGTCTAATGGCGGTGAAGACCAAGTACAACCTGTCGACCAATTGCTTCAGCGACCTTTGCAAACGATGGATAGCCTCCTTAGAGTGGACACAATATGACTCGAATCTTCACGAGTCGAAGAAGCTTCTTCGCGTGTTAGGCATGCCGTCGAGAGGATAGACTATTGCCCAAAGTTCGCATGCTTTATTGGAAGACCGATTACGGGTGACTCACTTGTAAACATTGTAATGAGAGTCGATGCGAGGAAGTTAAATGTACAGAACATGGAATGAGGACAGACGGCGGTGGCGGAAAACATTCCGTTTCTTTCCGATCCTTTGAGCGTCTGCGGCGTCATGACATGTCCAAGGCCACGGCGAGACATATGAGGTGGCACAAAGAGGGCAAGCGTAGAAAGGAGGCGTGATGATTCATCCGCTTTGATCTGCGAAGCTTGGAGGCACTTTGACCAACAACACCACTGAATTTACTGGCGAGAGCCTAGGAATGTCGCGTATAGGCCTCTCGGCCGAGCGGGTTCCGCCATTCAATATGATGGCGCACCCGTACTCGTCTTGGCGGTGTTCGCAATCCGTACAACTGCCGCCTCAACTCTGCTTGAAAGAAGAGTACATGTCTCTTTCGTTATAATACCGGCCTAAGTCTCTGGAAAAAACTTAGATCTATTCATGCAACCTCCGGTAGAAGAGCCGTGATCGACTGTGGACTAAAGGAGTCTTGACACATGATAGCTACAAGGGAAGAACTTTGGATGCGTGCCGCATACACGTGGTCAATACACGATTTTCCCGCGTATGGCATGTTCTCGGTGGAGCACACATGGAAAGTTGTCATGCCCTATATGCTGCGTAACTGCTCGATGCTTTCACCTTTGAAAAATGGGGTAAGTCACATTGGTTCATTGTCACCGTTGTTTCTGGGCAGAAGCACCCATTTAGGAATCAAAAAAGGCATTTAAATAAAGGCAAGATTGTGAAGAAGGGGCCACCCGACGTTTGAAGTCGCGGGATATCATCGGTGGCATGACGATCTAGCGGATATCGGGTATGTGAAAGACTATGGTGAGGAGCACCATTGGACTCATAAGTGCAAGATCTACAACCTTCCTTATGCAAAGACACGAAGCTACCTCACAACATCGATGTGATGCACCAAGAGAAAAATATGTGCGAGTCGATCATGAACACAAGCCGGGACATCCCACGAAGACTAAAGATAACAAGAAAGCACGTGCGATCTGGCGCTCGATATGTGATCGGCGGACATGAACCTCGATGAGAATGGGAGGAAACCTAGGGCAAAATTCGCCTTTACATTGGGCAAATAAAGCGATTCTTGATTGGATTAAGGAAAAGGTTAAATTCCCGAGATGGTTATGCGGCGAACCTTCGACATACCGTTAGTATAGAGCAATGCAAGTTAAATGGGATGAATGCCCACGACTACAAAGTCTTTATAGAGCGTCTGTTTCTAGCCGTGTGGCGTGGATATGTTGACGATGATATATGGATAACTTTGGCAGAGCTTAGCTTCTTCTATAGAGAGCTCTGTGCAAAAGAGATATCCGCATCGAGGAAGGAGGAATTGGAGAAGGACATTGTCGTGCTTGTGACAAAGCTCGAGAAGATTTATGTCCCTGGGTTTTTCAATTGCATACAACATCTACTAGTTCATCTGCCATATGAAGCAAAAGTTGGGGGCGTATGCAGCTTAGGTGGATGTATCTTTATGGAGCGTATGATGAAAAGTCTTAGAGCGAAGGTGAAGAACAAAGCACGAGTCGAAGGTAGTATTGCCGAAGCTTGGCTGATTCAGGAGATTGCCTACTTCACGGACAAATACTTTGCGACAAAAAACAAGGTCCATGTGCCACAACCAAGGTATAAGAAGGCACGTCGCAGAAGTACTTCCAACTTGGAGGTGTTCCATGACCAAGCCGGATGCAATGTCGGCAAAAGCACCACACGTGACTTGGATGCAATGGAAAAAATTTGATTCGGTTATGCATTAATGCGACAACATGGATGAAATGAAGGTGTACATCGAGTAAGTCAATAAATGTCGAAATAAGTCATAAATCGTACTTATGAAATAAATGTCTGAAATAAATATTAAATATTGTAGTCAATTTATTCATGAAGAGTGGGAAGGATCAGGTGAACCTTCGGGCGAACAAATTGACAATCTGAAATGGCGAGGTCGTGGACAAGGCCGTCCAAACTTTCTAACCTGGTTTCATTACCACGTAACCTTCTTCCTCTTATACAAGTTCACTTAATTTACAAATGTGCGGCATTTATTCCTTAATGAATTTTGCCTCGAATGCTTGTGTAGTGTCAAAGACATCGCAGCGTGCACAACGATCTCCGACAAATGTCACGTGGATGCAGCCGTAGAATTAAGGTCCATGGATGCTATGATTGCCATGGATATCGATTTCGATCCGAAGCGGCTGAGTCAGCTCGCCCCAATGCAACTACGGTGAATAGCGGCGTCGTGAGTTATGTCACCGATGACTCTGGTGGTCCAAACATAGAGTACTATGGGATCATCGAGGATATTGTAGAAATTTCGTATGAAGGCAACAAAGATCTCTCGCTCGTGCTCTTTCGTTGCAGATGGTTCCATCCAACTAGTGGGGTGCGGCGTACTCCAAAACTAGGACTAGTGGAGATCAATCATAAGAAGCTGTATCAAAAGCCTGACGTGTTCATTCTGCCCGAACAAGTCGGGCTGGTGTTCTATCTGCCATACGCCCACCCGAATTACAAAAGTTGGTGGATTGTACATAAATGTCTTCCACCTGGTAGATTGCAGATCTCACGGAAGCGACTACGATTCTCACCCAGACGTGGAGGTATTCCAAGAACAAGAGTTACCAGAGAGTACGCACGTCGATATTGGTGATGGGCTAGATAATATTTTGGGATCGGTATACCCATCTCATGTAGAAGGAGAAGAGGAGGAAAGGGAAGAGGCAAAGGAAGAGGAAGAAGGAGGCGGAGGAAGAGGAAGAGAGCCGAAGATTTTAGGCTATTTAATTTTATAGGCTTAATTTTATATACTTTATGTCATTTAATTTTATATACGTTTATATTTATTTGTTTCAATTAATATCAATATACTTTATGTCATTTAATTTTATATACGTTTATATTTTATTCGTTTCAATTAATATCAATGTACTTTATGTCATTTAATTTAATTTGTGCAGGATGGCCGAGGTACAAGAAGTTGGCCAAAAATTGAAGAAGGTCTTAGGAAGAGGGGCATGAGGAGTGCAGGTGAGGCAGCTCACCCCAGTCGACGCCTTAGGAGGTGGAGGAGCACCACACCACCACCGACTCCCAGGAGGTGGAGGAGCACCACACGACCACCGAGGCTCAGGCGCTTGAGGAGGGGGATGAGGAGGGGGACGAGGACTGGGATCCATGGGAGTCAACTGGTACCGAGTCAGGGGGTGCCTCGAGCTCCTCGGGAACCAAGAAAAGTCGGGGGTGGAATAAATTGCCAAAAGCCCCTACAGATCCAAAATTGATTGGATAGAGATAGTTGTTTCTAGCGGGCAAAGGTATGTGCTACAAATTTTCGATGTCTTTTATTGCTAACCACAAACTTGCTAACCACTTGTTATTAATTCTTCATGCAGGGGCTTGGTTTGCCTCAACAAGGGTAAGCAGGAGCCGGGCCACTTGCTAGGGGTGATCCTGAAGCAGCTCTACCCCAGGCAAATGGGCAAGGGTGATGCTCGACGCCCGGTGACTAGGTGGAGCGACTACTCGCTCGTGGAGGACGACCAGGGAGGCACTGTCGCGGATCATTGCATAGCCGAGTTCTGGGTAAGTTGTCATTTCTATTGATGTTTTCGTGTTTATAGCTTCACGTGTTTGTTTCGTTTCAGGCGAGGTATCGGCTTGGCCCTGACGCATCCCAGGACGACTATCATGCTTGTCGCCATGTGCTCGACACAATGGCGGCAAAGACTGTCAGGGACGCCATCAGGTTATCCCGCCGGGACGCGGTGATGAAGCACTACAGGAGCACGGGGATGAAGATCTCGAGGGCACTTGCCTTGCAGCAGTACCTCGAGGCGAAGGAGTACCAGCCTTGGTGTCCGGACTGGATGGACAAGTGTCCATAGGCCTGGAGGGAGCTCTGCAAGATGTGGGCATCAAAGGAGTGGATCGAGACATCCAAGAGGAACAGGGGGAATCGAGAAGCTAACCCCGAGATCTGTGTGACCTACCTAGGTGGACTAGGCATGGGTCACGTCACGCGCGATATCGTAAGTATACTAAGTACAACTCTAGCATTCTTGTCAATTCAGTTTTTCATTTCACATTTGAAATTGAACTGCAGGAGTTTCGGACGGGACTTGAGCCCGACGAGTTCATCGTGTGGACGCAGGCACACACGCCCCGTGTCCAGCTTGACGGCACGCAACCACCGATGCCCCTGGCTGCCCAGGAGAAGATTGTAAGTGACTGTCTCTTTTCGCTACTCTACAGCTACTTCAACTATGGCCGAGCTAATCCACTTCATATCTTATTTGTTTCGCAGGATACATACAGTGCAGCCATGAAGGAGAAGCACGGTGCCGACTATGACCCCTTGACCATGCTGGTTGACCCTCTGGTCATCTACGACCAGTTCGATGGGAGGAGTCACGGCAGGCTCGGCTTCATGGACTCGGTGGTGGCGCCCGACTCGTACAGGGGCCAAGTCAGGGCACGTCGATAGCAGGCCGCCTCTTCCACTAGTGCACAGCTGGAAGCCTAGGCGAAGATGATCGCAGAGTTGCAGCAGCAGAGGCAGGCAGACGAGCAGCGGAGGCAAGCGGAGCGAGAGGAGGATAGGAGGCGGTACAAGGCCCTCCAGACTCAGAACCTCTGGATGATCAACTATATACAGGTAATTAAGATTGTATACGTAGCTACGTTGTATTTACACGTTTCAGATGCTAACATATCATATCCACAAATAAGTTGCGGGCGGGACCCTCGGCCACCGCAGATGCCACCTCGCCGCCATTCTTCTGCTGCAGCGGCGACGCCGGGTAATGCATTTTGTTCCAGTTTTCGCTAACTATTCATACAAGTACACAAATGCACACAAGTTTTGAAAATTGTGGTTTCCTCTAATCTTGTAGGTGTCCACCTCAGCTGCGCCTGCTCCTGCGACGAATGCTCCGCAGGGAGGTGATTCCAGTGGCACAAGATCGGCCACAGATCAATTCGTCGACGGGGTGTTTGCTGATCCTTTTGCTGGTTCACAGACTTAGTTATTTCTTTTGCTGGTTCATAGACTTGTTGATTGTGAATGTGATGTACTCTTTTGGTTTGTGAGCTGAATTTGTGAATTATTGATGCATTTTGCTATATATGCGTTTGTGATCAATTGTGAATTGTATTGGTGAATGCGAATGTGGTCATGTGTGTGAAATTAGATGTTGTGATTGTTCTGGGCAATTGTGAAATTAGAGAACCTGAAGCATTCTACGTGGGTCCACCACCTAGAGAAAAATTTCCTAAGGTACATATCAGGTTGATGTATAATTTGATTAAATATCACTATATCAGTTTTGTGACTTTGTTTTGGTTTTATATGTTGAATTGCTTTTGCAGAATGCTCCACCTGGGGCTGTTTTGGTTGGGTCCATAACATATGGTACAGTAAGTTCATTCAGCAAAAAAGATGAGCAAATCCTTCTTTTACCTTTGTTCATTCTTACTATCCTATCCTTTTTATATTCATGTTGTTATCATATCATTTGTTGTCTTTTTGTCTGTGAGTGGATGTCCTAGTTTTAGGGAAGTCTCAGAAATTTTTACTCTTTGGTGGATGTCTCGCTAAGTGGAAAATGTACTTCTCGATAGGAGAAACAAACTTTTTATTCTTCAAGTCCAAAAGAAGCTCTTTCCCGAGCTTCTGCTGATAGGAGATTTTTTACTCTTCAAGTCCAAAAGAAGCTCTTTCCCGAGCTTCTGCTGATAGGATAGCATATGTATTCCATTAGCCTAAATGACATTAATTATCCCTCTACGTGCTCTTGTATGGGCTCAAATCTTAAAATTCTGAATTATAGGGTCATGTGGTACATATTCCACATTACGAGTGGTAAATCCAGTTGTTATGTTGGTAGTGTGTGCATAGTCTATTAAACACTATGTGATCGAATATATTTGGATTTTCTTATCTGAATCTGAAATGATGTATCCACAGGGGCTTCGTGGTGCAACCGTATCCAAATTGTGAAATTTAGTGCAAATCCTTGTGCTATCTTGTTTCTCTGTTTAATCTTACTAGGAAAATTCTAGCTTTGGGTCAATTTTGATGTGTATTGTAAGTTCTAGAATTTAAACATGCTATATGCAGTTGGGATCTATTCATGAATTTTGTTTCTTAAAATGCAGGATAAACAGGACAATGTTGCTAAGAGATGCATTTGTCCTTGATGTCACTGGGGATGACAGGAATGTAATTCTAAGCTATGGTTCTTGTTAGGTACTTCACTATAGAGTATGAAATGAAGAAGATCTTGAATGTGAGTTGAATTTGGGACTTATTGATGCATTTTGCTATCCTGTATCGATGGTGATCATTTGTGAATTGTATCGGTGAATGCGAATGTGGTGATGTGTGTGAAATTATATATTGTGATCGTTTTGGGCAATTGGGAATATAAAGCTAGCTGGGAATGGGGTTTTTGCGGGTTAAAATGGATTTTTCAAAAAATTCTAGTATTTTTTTTTATTTTTACAACATTTGTAAATCGGCTATAGACAAAGCCGACGACAAAAATAGCCCCGAGCTGGTTCTCGCCCAATCGATGAAGGGTCTTTGTCGTCGACCTCGAAAAAGTCGACGACCTACGAGATCGGCATTTTATCGGCAAAGAATCATACTTACCCCGATATAGATATGGCATATTTGTCGGCGGCCTCAATGAAGCCGACGACACAGATGTGGCATCTTTATCGGCGGCTAAAATGAAGCCGACGACATAGATGTGGCATTTGTATCGGCAACCCTTTTTTAGCCGACGACAAAAGTCTGGGTGTCGGGCCGGCCCAGGATGGCAGTTTTGTCGTCGGGTTTTATTCGGGCGGTCGACATAGGTTAGTTGTGTCGTCGACTCGTCGTGGTGGGACTTGTGTCGTCGGGCAGTCGACGACCAAGCTCTGTCGGCGGTTTTGGGATTCGTGGTCGCTCGGTAAAGCAGGGGCATTGAGCAAGATCCACAGTAGTGGAGGCTTTACCTACGATGTCAATTGACCTCATAGATTTTTTTAAAAAAAACTCTATTTCTATTGATAATTTCTTAAAAGTCCACAAAATTTTAGAGATTTTGAAGGGATTGACACCACAGGTTTTGATCCTAGATAAGCCACTGCCAGATCGTATGACTTCCTCGAGCATTTGGGTCATCCAAAATAAGGCCTAAGGAGAATTTTAGCATTTCTCCTCACCACCCACAAAGACCTCCAAATTTGAAGTTTGGATTATCAATGGTGCACGGAGACTCCTTTTTGATAGTGGCCAATGAAGATTAATATTGCAATGGCACTTGCCATGACCTCTAGCAGCTGATCAAACCTTGATGTGTTTTGCCTTATATGCATACTTGTTGCTTGCAACAACGAAGAATAATGGGGCAAATCTAGTAAAGATGAAGTGGCACATTCCTTATTGCGCTCGCTTGCTGCAAAGAAACAAAGAATATCAAGGCAGATCCACAACTTGCAAACTTTGGCAAAGGAATGAATGTGTGAAAAATGGGCCAGAGGCTAAAAAGGTGTGGCATGTCATGTGGACAATAGCCATATTTAATCAAACTCATCTTTAATGGTGTGGTAGAGTGTGGCTACGAACCAAACACTCTCTCAAGTCCTAACATTGCTTGATCCTAAAATGCCCTTAATTAGCAAATGCTATACGTATGGCTTTCAAGCAAATGCTATATTTTAGAATGAAAGAAATGGACCTTTTGTTTCCATAAGGCTTTGCCAAAAGGCCTAATAGCAATTCCCAATACTTGTACATAAAGCATAGTGTGTCGTCTAGTAGCTGTCTTTCGACCTAACCAACTTGGCTTTCTTAAGCCCACTTGTGAGCCTTTAAAAAAATTGGAGATGAAGCCCACTTATGAGCTTACGTAGCTCTTGTTTGCAACAAGATTCTTCAATCTTCCTCAAAAAAAACACACACAAAGACTCTTCAATAGATTTGCTGACTTTTTATCAATAATAAAAAATAATTGTTAAATTGTAAAAGTAAGCCAGGTGGCTCAGTATAATTTTTTGATAGCAACGTGGTAGATACATTATCAGTGTGTGCATCCAAATGGCCTGTTACAATGCCAACGACAAAAATTGGAACTGAACTACCAAACACCGGGGATCACCAAAGGCAAGGTGTGTGCTGCAGAATTAAAGGCCCTTGGGCAGAAGCAGGCAACTAATAGAAGATGTAGGTATGAGAATCCTCTCCTCATCAATCGAGGTGGATAGGCATGAGACATCCTGGCTAAGCAAATAGGGGCATGCGCTTGACGTTTTCTCTGTCGTTGTCCACTGCCAATGTGCTTACGCTCTTTGAACGATCGAAGAGGCAATGCCCGGTCTACACTAGCTACAAGGATAAATGAGAAGCTGTCTACTCATGGCTATCATGTATGTTATCGTGTCATGTCATGTACTAGTGTCATGTAATACAGCCATGTTGCTGTCATGTGGGTCTTGTGAGCTTTAGGTTGACCGGTGGGCCTAAGCGTGTGTGTGACAAAGAGTTGGGTGGCAGCATACAAGCCATATGTTGTGTAAGCTTGAACTGTACCGATAGACGTGAACTCTGATATTCTCTCCCAATTGCTATTTCCTCCTCCTGCTTCTTCTCCTCTTCCTCTAAATCCAAGTAGATCCTTCCCAAATCCTTCTAATTGCTTCTCCTAATACCCAATTCCTCTTCCATTCTCCGTTCCCCGTTATCAATTCCTACCGAGAACGTTACAAAATAGCATCAAAGCCAACCTCTGCCCTCTCCGGCACACTAGAAACCATAAATGAACTCATGGTGCTCCTATGGTGGCATCTAGGGAGGAGACTATCCTGGAGCTGTCGGTGAAGCTAACGTATGCTTGATTTGTCACCATTAAAACAACCCTCATCATTTAATTAAGCAAATGAGATCATCAACATAAATTAAGCACACACATAACTAAATTGCTCAACAAATTAATCCTCAATATATTGATTATCAAAAGGTCATACAATTACATAACTACAATGTACATTAAACAATAAAGTTACATTAAAAAGAAGATTACAACAAAGATTTAAATTATTAAAATCTACAACTTCTTGAACTCCTCTTGTTCCCTGCAAAACAAATAATCCACACACATATAGAAAATTAGAAAATTAGGTCAAGATGCAGAAAATTAGAATTTTTAGAGTTGTCGTTAGACTCGTATTATTTGGTATCGCTTATCGAGATACCATATTCTTCTAGGGCCAAATCGGCACCTCACTAAACCTGGTTTCATCACTTGGCAATAAACAAACCTTTAATTGTCAGGTAACCGTAGCATCATATAATAGTGCCAAAATATCCCTAGTAAAAAGATAGAATGTGCATAGTAGCAAGGTAAAGAGCCCTAGTAAAAAGGAGATGGAACCTCCCTTAAACAACATATTCTCAGGCCACCAAAGCCGCAAGCCTCACTGCCTCAGTAAAAGGACCCAGCCAATAGCAAGCTAAAACCAAGCCATCAATTCTCAAGTACACACACAAGCCAAACTCTAGGGAATGAGCAAAGCTTCCAGGAGCAAGCAAAACCACAAAGCCTCACCACAACCAAGCTCCTAGGAGCACACCACAAATGGCAACCACTAGGAGGCCAACCGCTAGAGCAAGAAGACATTAGGAGGAGCAATAAGCCTAGGAGGCCACCAAGAAGCAAAGCCCCAAGCAAGCACAAGCCCCTAGACACAAGATCACCAGGGAGCAAGGAGCAAGACCAGCACATCCCCAACACCATCACCTCCAACCTACATTTCATTCTTTCCCCCAAATCGCACGTAATCCCCATACTCATGCCCATAGTATGGACATAGACGACAATAGCAAAAATTACAGTAGAAGAGCTAAGGACTGCAGGTGAGCCAATGGTCTTAGCTAGGATTGTCATAAAGGTGGCTTTGCGATGCCCAATGCTTCCCTGGCACTCCCAGGCGTGTGGAGAACCCTCAGGTATAGTCACAACACTGCCAAATCCACGAAAATCTCTTATGTTCGTCATCAACCCAAACCAATAGTGTTCATGCATTTCATTCACATCACAATATGCACAAAAATCACAATAGCATGCTCTGCAAGGAGTTAAAGAAGGGGGAGAAGCTAGGGCTCTTACAAACCCTAGCCATGGACAAGCTCGACCATGGGAGGCCATGGAAAGCTCGGTAGGAAAGGGGGCAAAAAAGCGATGGCTGACGGCCAAGAGAAAGGCAAGAGGGAGAGCAGGCGGTGGCCTAAGGGCAGCAGCCCAGGGTGTCTGACCCATGACGTGTGGGCTCAGGCCCGCGGAAGCAAACCGCAGGTCAACACGCGGTAGAGGCCAAGGTAGGGCTCAGGCACAGGACTGGTGAGGCAGCAACGGTCTGGCAGGGCAAGGCGTGAGGCTCATGACACTGGCTCAAATGTGGGAGGCAAACAGTGCAGCCCGAAGTGGCGGGAGGGGCTTGACCTAGAGGGGAGGAGGCGCTGGTGGCTGACGCCGGTAGGGGAGAGATCAGGGAGGAGCATGTGGTAGGGAGGAGAGGAAGAACAGTGGAGGGATCGTTCAGGTAGGAGCCGCTCGGGTAAGGAAAAGGGGAAAGAAGAAAAAATCTCTAAAGATAGAGAAAATGTACTCATCACCATGGTGACATCCAAATTTTAAAATTTTGGCTCAAAACAAAATAAGTGTAATAAATAGTATGATAAGCTTTAAATAAATGTTAAAAATTCAAAAGAGTTAAAAAAATTTTCGGATGACCTATAAACAAATAGAACAATCAATATTAATGTGGGTTTGAACTATAAACAAATAGAACAATAAATATTAATGTGTGTTTGGGCACCCTAAAATATGCCAAAAATTAGTAAACACTTGAGATGTGGTATTTTATAATTTTAGGAATTAACCTAAATTAGATCGATGTTCTGTAACAACCGGTGGGTGAGGACGAATACCTGTACCAAAATCCAAGCAAGTTTCCCTTGACCATATCTAAGAAATTATTTTCAAATGATTTCAGAATTTTATATGATATCATCAATGCATGGGAAAATATATTTTAAAAGTGAAACCTGAAATCGATTGCGGTTGAAAAGGTGGTTATGATGATGACTATTATGGTAGTGGTTGGTCATGGTTATGTAGAATGGAAGTTTGGTATTGAGGCAGTGCTTAAATTATCAATATGTATAGTGGATAGAGGGCGCCGATAAGGAGGATTGTCATATCAGTGGGGCCCTCTACAGAGGCTATAATATAAGGTCGCACAAATGCACTCAGGTAATGAGCCGTAATTACAGTATCAACCACAGTGTGTGAAATCGATCATGAAAAATTATCCTATGAAGGTATTATGATCTCCACATTGGGTAAAAATAGATAATTAGAAAGTGTAAAGCTGGGAAAATACCAGAAAGGTCCAGTGAGGGACTCAAAATCAACGGTGGTTGATTCATGCACTATATTTAAAGCCTGAGGTGGAGTATTTCCGATACCAGGCAGGAGTACAACTGGCATGCTGCGAGTGGATGGGGAACGTTGGTGAATGATACCACGACTTGTCGGTATGCCAGGGTTTGAGATCTAATATTGAATTAGTGATAAACATTCTAGGGCCTCACAGGATAGGTTCACTATGGGTAAAGTGGTACAAACCTGCGCAGGATCAAATCATGAATTCATGCATGTCTTCTGGATTAGAAGCTACGAAAGCTAAGTATATCTTATATATGAGTGCTAGTAGATATTTTCATAATTAAAATATACAACTCTTAAAGAAAACTCAAAACCTAGTTCCTGTAAAAATGGATGTTTTTTAGTTCAGTCAAGTCAACAAAGTAAATAAAAAAAAGCTATAGAATTGGATGAGGGGAAGTGAACATTGGATAAATATGAGAGGAACTTATCTATTGCATTTGCTATTAATACTTGTTGAGTACTTCTATACTCATTCTTGCTAAATCCCCCTTTACTTAGAGAATGGCTTTAGTGGTCAAATGTTCAATTGGGATATGGATCTCAATGGACTCACCTACGAGGCATGGGTTGAGGGGTGCCCTTAAGATCAGAACTACAAAAAGGTGGGCTACCGAGAAGGCTAGATGGTTGAGTAGACCGTACATCGACTTCGTTAATCCTTGGAGTAATTAGTACTTTTGTATTATATTTTATTGTATTTGTATCATATATATAATTAATATACTGAACCTGTAGCCTGTGAGGTAATGGATTGTAATAAGTTTCTATTTCAGTCTCTAATTATTATTCTACAGCAACACTCTGAACATAGGGTATTAACTGATAAAATATCGGGTGGACTCGATGTTTTGATTAGCTAATATGCCAAGATTCGTATAATTATCCCAGCATAATGGCAGTGTTACTGTCGTTACCCTGGGCTAATTATGCGAGTTGCCACAACCATCTTCTCCAACCTCTACCTCGCTGGGTCTGACACATGTCATGCACCGGTGCAGCTTATGAGGAGCCCAGCTATCCATCCTATGATTGTTCCATACCATTGTATAAATATCTTAATATTCTTTCCTCGTGAAAAGCACGAGGATCAAGGAGAAAAACAAGGAGAAGCCATTTATTCAAGGCTATCATGTATATCGACATTTGGCCCCTAGTGGGCCTAACACTTGGCGTGCACCAGTGCAGCTTAAGAGGAGCCAGATTATCCATCTATTAATGGTTCCACCCCGTGGTAAACATATCTTTTCGTCATGAAAAGCACAAGGGTAAAAGAGAAAACGAGAAAAAGCTGTTTAATTACGATTGTCTTGTACATCAGTGTATGCCCCCAAGAGGGACTAACGCTTGGCGTATACCAGTGCGGTTTAAAAGGAGCCTAGTTATCCATCTTATAATGATTCCACCCCATCATAAAATAACTTTTCATCATGGAAAGAATGAGAATCAAGGAGAAAAACGAGGACAAACCATTTATTCACAATTGTCTAGTACGTTATCATGTGACCCCCCCCTAGGTGGGCTTGACGCCTAGCATGCACCGATGTGGCTAAGCCCAGTTATCTATCTTATAATGATTTCATGCCATGGTAAAAACACAACTACTTTTTCTCATAAAAAGCACGAGGACCAGAGAGAAAAATGAGAAGTTGTTTATCCACAATTGTCCTCAGATATCGAGACTCATCATGTGACTTCTTGAAGGCCTCACACCTAGCCGCCCCGCACGCAAGACGCGCTTAAGAGGACTCCAGCTTATCCATCTTATAATGATTCCACCTTGTGGTAAAATATTTTTTCCTCATGAAAACACACATGATGTGGAGAATAACAAGCATAAGTTGTTTACTCACGAAATCACGGCTGCCTTGTACGTTTGCATGTGACCACCCAAAAGGCCTAACGCAGTGACCTCTGGCGCGCACCGGTGTGGCTTAAGAGGAGCCCTGTTATCTATCTTATGATGATTCCATCCCATGGTAAACTTATATTTTTATTATGAAAAGCACGAAGATCAGGGAGAAAAACAGCAAGAAGCTGTTTATTCACTCTATCTTGTACATCGGTGTGTGACCCATGGCAGGCCTGATGTGTGGCATGCACCGATGTAGCTTAAGATGAGCCCATTTATCCATGTTATGATGATCCCATCCCGTGGTAAAAAAATGTTTTCCTCATGAAAAACACATGGATCCGAGAGAAAAATGAGAAGCCATTTCTTCTTGGCTGTCTTGTACGTCAGTGTCCATTTCTTCCTAACAAGAAAATAAAATATAATTATGCAACCTTCTATGGTTTAGCTGCCTGAACCTACTCACAGTAGGCCCCGAATGGCGAAATTCTTGCTGAAAGCATAGCTACGTGTATCACTCGGCTTCGATGGAAATTTCTCCTCAGGTGCATGTCTCAGCAACACAAAACAAGGGTTTCACTTGTTATAGGACTTAAACAAACTTCTCATGACACGAGGTGACGATACTGAAGATAAGCATCCCACATTGAAAAGCATGAGAAAGGATTATCACAGAAAAGGCGACGAAAGTCTACTAAGTATAGGCAGTCAATCACTTAGTTTGCCTAGCCTAGCCTACTAGTTTTTTTTAATGGGCAAGCGAGTTAGCGAAGAGGTTGTGACCCCTCTAATGGGTCTGACACCTGGTGTGTACCAGCGTGGCTTAAGAGTAACCCCGCTATCCAACTTATGATGATTCCAACATGTTGCGAAAAAAACACACTTAGGCTCAGTTTGAGATAACTTCTGATTGTGTAGATTCTAGATTCACCAAGAGTTGGGTGGGTGATAGCTTCTGATTTTGTGTACAAATCTGCTTCTGATTATGAGAGAAGCTTCTTAAAAAGTTTCTTGGATAATTCATAATCTGAATTCTTAGAGAATCTGTCCCAAACTGGACCTTAGCATCTTTTACTCATGGGGTGTAAAATCCATATAGTCCATCTTATGTGGCATCCGTACATATGGCAGCGAGTGTGGTAAAGAAAATAGAATTCTACTGCAAAATGAATACTATTCGGGTTAGTATCTAGAATTTTTCTAGATAAGAATACCAATGTCATATGATAAAATATGGTTGAATATGAATACAAATAAGAATAATATTCAGATCTAACAATTTTATATCCTTATCGTCTAGCCCACTAACATTATTGTGTGTTTGTATTACCATGTTGCTTGTAGGGGTTTAACATATAATTGCATTTATTGGAACTCTATTTAAATATGTTAGGAGTTTGAACTCACTGTAGTTTAGAATATTCAATTGAGCAAGTATTTGATACATTCGTATTCATTATAACATTCAGATTCGCATTCAATTCATTATAACATACTATTCATATCTGTATTTAAGCATATTTATATTTGTATTCGTACTCATTTAAAAATATAATATGGTATGGCCACTATTCAATTGGTATTCCATCACCCCAACTGGCTAGTTTATCTCTGCATTTGTAGGCGCCTTGCACGCATGCAGCATGCATTCTTCGTAAGGGTAAATGATCTATGTGTCCTTCCTGTTGTAAAACGTCGTCGAATGCTCACGATCAATCACAAGTTGTAAACACAATTACGGAAGTAAGAACAATAGACACACAATGTAAGGGGTGAAATTCTCTCTCACTTTATTGATTCCATCGTTTACAAAGGGAGGCACCCGATATATATAATGGCGAGAGAAGAGAGTTCGGATTCACCACACCATAAAGAGATAGAGTCCTAACCATATTTGGTTTAGGTTTCCTTATCTCATAACACTCCCCTTGGTCGAATACACGTAATGCATATGTCTCGTTAAAACTCCACTCAAAAACCCAATGGGAAAAAGGAGATAGAGAAAGAGTACATCGCACTCGCATGCTATGTTGCACTAGTTGCCTCATTAAAAACCTTTATGTGAGAAAACTTTAGGAAAACTCACAAAGGAAAAAATAGTACAATTTATTACCTTCAGGGTTTTATTAGGATCTTCAGGATCGCAATAAGGGTTATGGTTCGAGGGTTTCTCCCCCTGAACTCTGCATCTCTCTAAGTCTTCTCATTCCAATGCCTTTAACGTATTTTTGAAATGTAGATTTAGGCAAGGATTTAGTGAATAACTCTGCAAGATTTTCACAAGACTTAGTTTGCAAGATCTTTATCTTACCACTCTTCTGGAGTTCGTGAGAATAGAATAGCTTAGGAGCAATATGCTTCGTGATGTTGCTCTTTACATAACCCAATTGCATTTGTGCAACACAAGCAAAATTATCTTCATAGATAATTGTAGGGGTATCGACGGTGTTAAGGCCACATGACTTCTGGATATGGCTAATCACACGTCGTAGCCAAACACATTCACGTAAGGCTTCATACAGGGCTATAATCTCTGAGTGGTTGGTAGAAATTGCTACCAGAGTCAGTTTATAAGATCGCCAGGAAACGGCTGTACCACCGCAGAGAAACACAAAACCAGTCTGAGATTTGGCACTATGGGGATCAGACAGATAGCCAGCATCCGTATATCCCACCATGGTTGAGTCTTGGTTCTTCTGGAAAAACAACCCAAGATCTTGAGTACCTTGGAGATATCTGAGTAAAGTCTTTATACCAGCCCAATGTCTTCTGGTTGGAGCTGAACTATGTCTTATTAGCAAATTCACTGCAAATGCAGTATCAGGCCTTGTGCAATTCGCAAGGTACATGAGTGCTCCAATAGCACTTAAATATGGAACTTCAGGTTCTAAGACTTCCTCATTTTTCATCCTCGGTCTGAATGGGTCTTTATCCACTTCGAGGGATCTTACAACCATGGGGGTTTTCAAGGTATGCGATTTATCCATATTGAACCTCTCTAATACCTTCCGGATATAAGAAGACTGGTGAACAAGAATTCCTTCTGGAAGATGCTCTAGCTGCAGGCCTAAGCAAAATTTGGTTTTACCCAAATCCTTCATCTCAAACTCCGTCATGAGGTAAGCACTTGCTTCCTTTATCTCCTCTGTGGTTCCGATGATATTCAGATCATCGACATACACTGAGATGATACAGAATCTATTCTGGGATTTCTTTATGAACACACAAGGACAATCATCATTATTGGAGTATCCCTTCTTCAAGAGAAACTCGCTAAGCCGGTTATACCACATTCTTCCCGACTATTTTAATCCGTATAGTGATCTCTGCGCTTTGACGCTATACATGTTATGCGATTATTAGATCCGGACTTTTACTCCTTCAGGACTTTTATATAAATGTCCAATCCAAGACCCATATAAATATGTGGTCACCACATCCATCAACCTGCATTTCTAAATTTAAGCCACCGCCATTGATATTAGATATCTAACGTTATTCCACTCATTACAGAGGAGAATTGTGTAAATGCTTAACTTAGTGCTTAGCAAATGACAAACCTCTAATATGATTATATTGCTATGAGACTAACATGTTCATTGCCAAGTTGAGTATTAGTCTCATCTATTTAGAGGAAAATCAAGTGGATAGTTAAGCAAAGATAAGGTATGCAATCTCGGTATCCCTTCCATATTTGTTATTGCATTCCTTTTGGGCAAATGCATAGTGAACTCCAAGTAGTATGTTGATTGTATATATGCACATTGGTTCATGTCATATTTATTTGTGCATATATGTTCATTTGAGTTCATTATGTGCTTTGCTTTTAGTGTGCATGTATTAACTAGAGTTAAACTTCACATTGTTATAGATTGACTTGGTGCATGCATATCTTAGTTGTGTACCTTCTCTTAGTGAAGTTTAATCTAGAGTTGGATCACATATTTACTCTTATTCCAAATATTGTTTGCACATGTACAATTCGTGTATATTCTATCATGTGCTTCGTTTAAGTAAAGATTGTGATCCTTGCCATGATTTAATTGATTCATCATATCCGCAATTATATCTCTAGTGCATATAGATCAATTACATATTCATCATGATGCACTTAGTAGAGAATATTTCTTATGTCAAGTGTTTCCATTTATGTTGTGCTTCTTTATATGAAACACTTGTAGTAATCAACTGCTTACAAATATCAATTTATTCACATCTATTGAGCTTTTGGGACTAATGTCTTTCATGAGTGACTTGAAAAGAATTAGGTCCCTTGTGTGTATGATGACCAAGGTATCTTGAAGGATGATCGTTAAGCCGAGGTCAACAAGACGGCGGTGTCACCAAGAGTTGAGGACTAAGTCAAGATCGACTTGGCGTGGAGATCGTCGGAGAGGATGATCAAGTCAAGGTCGATAGGACGAGAGTCTCATGAGGTGAATCGAGTCAAGTTGGACAAGGTAAAGATGTCATCAATTATATGGTGAAGATCTTCATGCACCGGCATTGAGAAAGAAGACGGCATGCAGATTGAATGTAAGACTTAGATTTCTCATTTGAATTTGAGTCTAAGGATTGCCGTACTATTAAGAGGGATGTTCCATTGAATGACTTTTAGATGTGTCAAGTGCTCAAATGATCCATCCTTGTGAAACATAGAGTGAGAGTGGTATTGGTGGTACCTGAAAGTAAGAATTGTAGGTCTCCTTGGATTCTTGGTGAAATCTGGATTTATCATTTGAGAATTGGGTAGTGAGACCTTGTTGGTTGTGTAGCCCTTGTTCTTAGCTTTCAATAGAGTCCAAAATCACTTAAATCGAGTCCGAATCAAAAGTTATGCTCCTTTTGTCATGCTGAATCCAGTCCGGAGTATCGGACTTAATTCGAGTATCCGAACTAAATGTCCGGACACTCCGGGTAAAATGGTCGAGTATCCGGATGCTTGATTCAAGCGGCTAGTTTTTGGGGACCTCTATTTAAAGCCCCCTCTTGGGTAGCCGTTAGGCGAGTTTTTGGGGTGGTTCCTTGGTCCTTTGGGGTGTATTCTTGGTGATCTTAAGCTCCCAAAAGCCCTCTAACCCTAGATCTTAGTGATCCCTTTTGAGTGAAGGGTTGGGTGTGAGAGAGGTAGTGCTCGGGTTGAGTGTGATTTGAGTTGTTGAGCACTTGATTGCATCTCCAAGCTTGTTCTTCGTGAGCATTTGTTACTCTTGGAGGTTGAGGACTCCTAGGCGGCTAGGAGGTCACCCTCGAGCCACCGGTTCTTCGTGTGGTTGGCCGTAGGAAGTTTGTGAAGGTTGGATTCCACCTCAAGGAAGGAATCAAGAAGTGAAGCCGCAAGTGCAAGGTGCAACACCAGGCGCTAAGCGGGTTGAAAGAGACCCTGTGTCTTGTGTGGCCAGCAGCCGTGAGTGCAAGTGCAACACGGAGGAAAAGGGTTGAAAGAGACCCGGCTCAAGTGTGACCGAGCCGCCTCAACGGAGACGTGGATCCCTTAAGGATCCGAACTTCGATGAAAAATCGTTGTCTCCAAGTTTGCCTCTTGCCTTTGCTTTATTACTTGATTTTGAATCTTGAAATTGCCGATCTATTTGATTATTGAGTTTCTCGCTAGGCATCTACTTGATCTAGGTTCCGCTAGTGTTTATCATCTTTGTGTTCAAGTAGATTGTTTAAAAGTTGGAGAAATTTTAAATTTCATCTCGAGGACTCAATCCGAGCATCGCACAATTACCGGATAGTCCGGACATCGGAGTATCCGGAGTAAAAGTCCGGAGAGTCCGGGCTAAACCCCTCGGCCATTCAAAGTCTCCAATCCGGAGTGTCCGAATCTAAAACCGAGATAGTCCGGACATTTATACCGGAGTATCCGGATAAAATCCCCGGACACTCCGGACTGAAAACCTTGGATTGTTTTATTTCCGCTGCAATTAAGTTTTAAAAGTTTAATTCGCCTATTCACCCCCCCTCTAGGCGACATCACATGTCCTTTCAGTACTTCTATACTCATTCTTGCTAAATCCCCCTTTACTTAGAGAATGGCTCTAGTGGTCAAATGTTCAATTGGGATATGGATCTCAATGGACTCACCTACGAGGCATGGGTTGAGGGGTGCCCTTAAGATCAGAACTACAAAAAGGTGGGCTACCGAGAAGGCTAGATGGTTGAGTAGACCGTACATCGACTTCGTTAATCCTTGGAGTAATTAGTACTTTTGTATTATATTTTGTTGTATTTGTATCATATATATAATTAATATACTGAACCTGTAGCCTGTGAGGTAATGGATTGTAATAAGTTTCTATTTTAGTCTCTAATTATTATTCTACAGCAACACTCTGAACATAGGGTATTAACTGATAAAATATCGGTGCACTCGATGTTTTGATTAGCTAATATGCCAAGATTCAGTATAATTATCCCACATAATGGCATGTATCTGCGTTACCTGGCTAATTATGCGAGTTGCCACAACCATCTTCTCCAACCTCTACCTCATTGGTCGACACATGTCATGCACGGCAGCATTATGAGGAGCCCAGCTATCCATCCTATGATTGTTCCATACCATGGTAAAAATATCTTAATATTCTTTCCTCGTGAAAAGCACGAGGATCAAGGAGAAAAACAAGGAGAAGCCATTTATTCAAAGCTATCATGTATATCGACATTTGGCCCCTAGTGGGCCTAACACTTGGCGTGCACCAGTGCAGCTTAAGAGGAGCCAGATTATCCATCTAATAATGGTTCCACCTCGTGGTAAACATATCTTTTCGTCATGAAAAGCACAAGGGTAAAAGAGAAAACGAGAAGAAGCTGTTTAATTACGATTGTCTTGTACATCAGTGTTTGCCCCCAAGAGGGACTAACGCTTGGCGTGTACCAGTGCAGTTTAAAAGGAGCCTAGTTATCCATCTTATAATGATTCCACCCCATCATAAAATAACTTTTCATCATGGAAAGAATGAGAATCAAGGAGAAAAACGAGGACAAACCATTTATTCACAATTGTCTAGTACGTTATCATGTGACCCCCCCCTAGGTGGGCTTGACGCCTAGCATCCACCGATGTGGCTAAGCCCAGTTATCTATCTTATAATGATTTCATGCCATGGTAAAAACACAACTACTTTTTCTCATAAAAAGCACGAGGACCAGAGAGAAAAATGAGAAGTTGTTTATCCACAATTGTCCTGTATATCAGTGACTCGTCATGTGACTTCTTGGAAGGCCTCACACCTAGCCTTCCTGCACCGGCACGGCTTAAGAGGACTCCAGTTATCCATCTTATAATGATTCCACCTTGTGGTAAAATATTTTTTTCCTCATGAAAAACACAATGATGTGGAGAATAACAAGCATAAGTTGTTTACTCACGAAATCACGGCTGCCTTGTACGTTTGCATGTGACTAGGGGTGAAAACGGATCGGATACGGTCGAATATTGCTGTTCCCGTATACTAATCCATATTTTTTCCCCGGATTCGGAATCGGATACGGTAAGACCGAATACGGATATTTCGGAATTTCGGATACGGTACTGTCGGAGCGGATACATACCGGATTCGGTTCGGAAACGGATAATACAAACGGATACATACTTGTTGAACCATTCGACTAGCAATAAATTCATATATATTACATAAGTTTGACAACTCACACAACACAAGTTTAACAAGGTATCAAATTCAATAATTCATACATAACTTGAACTTCAAGTCTTGAACAACACATAATACTGTCTTGAAGTCTTGAACAACTTAATACTACAACATAATGCGCTAGGTACTAAGTCGCTACTGGCCAAATACTACAACATAATGCGCCAGGTACATCGGCCGCAGCCTGGAGCGGTAGCAGCAGGAGTAGAGGCAGCCCTCCCAGTGCCCAGTCGCCATGACCAGCGCCAGGTACAGCGTCCCGCTCACCCAACACGCTGAATTCATGCATCCAGCAGACCAAATTCAATTAGCGAAGAGACACCGAAATAAATCAATTAACCGGAGGATCGATCGATAAGCTCATTGCTTAGATTAGCTTAGCTTGCTTACATATGGCTCCCTGGTCGACATGCCGTACCATCAGTCATCACCACTAGCAAATTCTTCTTCCTACAATATATGTAGACATAATACAGTAGTTAGGCAGATGCAAATGAGAGATCCTTTAGGTTCCTATGAGAATACAGTTCACAGTCAGTAGAATTCTTAAGATGATAAAGCAAGCCAGCATGCCCTGAAAATATATATAGAAAGAGGACCACGGTGGTCACCAGCATGCTTGAAAACTGTCTTGAGTAGAAAATGCTCATCTTTCCTTGATAAATTAAAACTTCTAGATGAGATGTTTGATGCATGAAACTCAACTTGGCACCAGAGTCCACATATCCTGAGGAGTTCAAGAACAAAGACTGTGTTGCACTTTTGAGAAAATGTTGATATGCTTAGAGAATTTGTGGTAAGATCAAGAGAAGCCCAGGTTTGGACCAGGTCAAAGAACATGTTAAGTAATGTGTACATGTCACTTGGTTGAGACTAGATGTACGGGTGTAGAAATATGAGTATAAATGCCGCCTTTCATTTTGAACAACAAATACCAAGTTTTCTTGACAAGTTTAGTTTTACATTTCTTGATAGCTTAAACTTCTAAGTGAGATGGGTGGCACATGAAGATCTAGAACAAACATATGGCTATTCTCGCTAACAAGGAAGTCTTATCTAGGCGAACTACAACATTCAGTTGATGATGATCCACTTGACCAAACTCGGCCAAAGAATTATCAAGCTAACTAATGTAAACTAGCCTCTATTTTGGACCTCCGATAGCTTTTATCGAGACTTTTATAAGTCAACAATCCCATGTAACATGATTGAGACTACCAAAGAAAAGAAATCGATCACAATAACCTAGCCATAGCCACTTGTTCATATTGGCTGAGTCAATAAACCATTCCAATATTTTTCAGAGTAACCGTTCCAGTGAGAAGATTTCATATATAGTGTATTTGCAATACCTAAGTCATCATATTAGCAACAAGGGTACCAATAACCTCCAAATCACCAACGATAGATGCAACTTTATTCTTTCCACCTGAAAAGTAAATAAAGCTATATTAGTAAAAACGAGCAACTTCATTAATACTAAAAACGACAAACTATTGAAGTATCACCTTCATCGTTCTTTTTCACATTGAGCTGTTGTTGTCCTAGCTGGACATTATGTTTTTTCTTCAAATGGTTCCAAAAGCACGATGTGCCATTGGCGGAATCACATCTGGAATTGTATTTGCAATGGTTGCAATGTGCCCGCTTGAACAACCTTCTTGCCATCCTCCACAACTATCTTTGTAGTCCTAGTGTAGTGGTCCCAGACAGCTGATGTGCTCTTCTTTTGCCTCTTTGCACTAGGTTGAGCATCCTCTTCAGCATTAGCATTTGTACCTTGCCCTCGTCCACTTGTCAATGGAGGGTGGATGATCGGTTGGTGCTGCTCCCACCTCAATTGAATGTGTAGGTGCTGCAGATGATGCAACCACTCCGACACTTTGACTGACACTTGCACTTCCGCTTCCAGAAGCCATCACACTGCTGCCAAAAAATTGATATGTCCAGAGAAATTAAAGAGTATACCCAAACTCATGAGTAAAGTACAACCAAAGATGTCAGATCTTATTTATCACATGCAATCAGGTTTCATCAAGAAAAGATCAATAACAGAGAACTTCCTCCTAGATTCTGAATGGGTTCAGTATTCCAGATAGCTTGCAAATTCTATAGATTTTGAAAGATCGTAGACTAAATACATTATGCACAGTCAGAAATGGATGCACTTTAAACCTCTGTCCAATTTCGATTGTTTGAGAACATCAAATTTATTGTTTTTAAGTGCCATCTATAGAATAGTATTAAGTCCGATCGGTGCTCATTATCTTGATGGACATTGGCAATTGAAAGTGCGATAATATCCCAAGTCCCAACATTCAGATCGTCATGAAGAGCACTTTGAATTGGCACGACGATGAACTAATTATCGATGGCAAATTACAATTGGCGTAACTCGCTATTTCTAAAAGCAATTGAAACTACATTTTGACTAGCGAACTAACAAACCATCGTGGATCATCATTCATCTGCTCCAGATTTCACAAACAATAATCCTTCAGATGCTCAAAGGAAAAGCCAATGATAGTACGCAGAGGAGGAGGAGGAGCAGATCCCGGGGAGGCGACGCCGGCGGATCCGGGAGGAGGCACGCATGCGGATCCCGGAGAGGCAGGATCCCGGAGGAGGAGGAGCAGCGAGTCCTGGAAGGGGCAGCTGAAGGCGCGAGGTCCGGCAAAGGAAGGAGAAGCGGCGGTCGGACGGCAGGAGGAGTGACAGGGATCCGGAGGAAAGGGAGAGTCGGCGACTAGGCGGGTCTCGAGGCACCTCAGGCTCAAGCACTAGGTCAGGGTTAGCTTCGGTTGGGAAGAATCGAATGGGAGGTAGCGAAGACGAGGCTATCTGGCTTGTTGCCTTGGGCCTTGACTCTTGACTTGAGACCTTGAGTACCGATTTGGATATCGTGGATAATGTCTTAGAGTACAGTATTCGGTTAGATATCGTCTCGATTCCGAATCGTAGTAAGTATCGATCGAGTCATCCGTATTGGATCCGAGATTTTCCGGACTTTTAAGGATATGCGGATCGTCGGGATTAACCGTACCATTTTCACCACTTGACCACCCAAAGGCCTATTGCAGTGACTCACTGGGTGGCTTAGAGAGCCACTTATCTATCTTATAATGATTCCATCCATGGTGAACTTATATTTTTATTATGAAAAGCACGAAGATCGGGAGAAAAACACCAAGAAGCTGTTTATTCACTCTATCTTGTACATCGGCCAGGGGCGGATCTACAGGGTATGCCGGGTGGGCCATGGCATACCCTGTAGATTCGGCCCAATACAGTCCATATGCAATTTCCGTCATTATCTTATACAGTCAGCTTGTGAAGGTCATAACTTTAGATCCGTATATTTAATTGAGCTGATTCTTATTGGGTTAGTTTCAAAATTGAATCTAGTTTCTACAGTTAAAATTTTACATCAATCCAACGGTTACATCTTTAGAAATTACTGTTTTAGTTAACATGTGTCAGTCTATTTTTGCTAAAACCAAACGCTTTTTATAATTTATTTAGAAGTGATTTGAGAATCAATAAAAATTTGTTTTAACTCTGCATATCATTCACCCTCCTCGATTGCTATATTAGTGTATATCGATCCTACATGTGATTTGAGTGCAAACGCTAGTTGATTTATAGAGTAGAGAGGGTATTTTCTGCAATGAGTTTAGTCAAAAGTAAGTTGAGAAATAAAATGTGTGATAGTCTTTTGGATGATTGTCTAGTCACATTTATTAAGCGAGATATTTTCTTCCAAGTTGATGAAAATGATATAATCAAGAGTTTCATAACTATTAAAAGGCGGAGGCCAGATAAGAAGGACAATAAATATATTATATTCTTTGAACTATTGTAGGTGCATAAACTTTTTTTATGCATATTTCATACTTAAAATGTTAAATATAATTTATACTTGTATTATCATATTTCTAGTTATTTTATACTGATACCAAATTTCTCAAACATTTGTAGTTGTTTACGAATTATTCATTAGATTTTACCGAATTGTATATTATAGTATTTAGTTGGCATACCTAACTTAAAATCCTAGATCCCCCCCCCCCCCCCCCCCCCCCCCCCCCCCCCCCCCCCCCCCCCCCCCCCCCCCCCCCCCCCCCCCCCCCCCCCCCCCCCCCCCCCCCCCCCCCCCCCCCCCCCCCCCCCCCCCCCCCCCCCCCCCCCCCCCCCCCCCCCCCCCCCCCCCCCCCCCCCCCCCCCCCCCCCCCCCCCCCCCCCCCCCCCCCCCCCCCCCCCCCCCCCCCCCCCCCCCCCCCCCCCCCCCCCCCCCCCCCCCCCCCCCCCCCCCCCCCCCCCCCCCCCCCCCCCCCCCCCCCCCCCCCCCCCCCCCCCCCCCCCCCCCCCCCCCCCCCCCCCCCCCCCCCCCCCCCCCCCCCCCCCCCCCCCCCCCCCCCCCCCCCCCCCCCCCCCCCCCCCCCCCCCCCCCCCCCCCCCCCCCCCCCCCCCCCCCCCCCCCCCCCCCCCCCAAAAAAAAAAAAAAAAAAAAAAAAAAAAAAAAAAAAAAAAAAAAAAAAAAAAAAAAAAAAAAAAAAAAAAAAAAAAAAAAAAAAAAAAAAAAAAAAAAAAAAAAAAAAAAAAAAAAAAAAAAAAAAAAAAAAAAAAAAAAAAAAAAAAAAAAAAAAAAAAAAAAAAAAAAAAAAAAAAAAAAAAAAAAAAAAAAAAAAAAAAAAAAAAAAAAAAAAAAAAAAAAAAAAAAAAAAAAAAAAAAAAAAAAAAAAAAAAAAAAAAAAAAAAAAAAAAAAAAAAAAAAAAAAAAAAAAAAAAAAAAAAAAAAAAAAAAAAAAAAAAAAAAAAAAAAAAAAAAAAAAAAAAAAAAAAAAAAAAAAAAAAAAAAAAAAAAAAAAAAAAAAAAAAAAAAAAAAAAAAAAAAAAAAAAAAAAAAAAAAAAAAAAAAAAAAAAAAAAAAAAAAAAAAAAAAAAAAAAAAAAAAAAAAAAAAAAAAAAAAAAAAAAAAAAAAAAAAAAAAAAAAAAAAAAAAAAAAAAAAAAAAAAAAAAAAAAAAAAAAAAAAAAAAAAAAAAAAAAAAAAAAAAAAAAAAAAAAAAAAAAAAAAAAAAAAAAAAAAAAAAAAAAAAAAAAAAAAAAAAAAAAAAAAAAAAAAAAAAAAAACCAGAGGAAAAAACGGAAAAACCCCATATCTAAACACCCGTTCCTCTTGTGTTTGGGTTAAACTTGAATGAATGCCTCCGCCATTACCCCCCACCCAACCTCCGGGCTCACGGGAGGGCATCCGTTCGCGCCAATTAAAACCTGCCTATGTGGTTTTCTTAGAAAATTCATTATCTTCATTCAAAGGTTAACCCAACCACTTATGCCCTCAAGCCAAATGCTTGATAGCTCGATTATTTCCATAATTTCTATCATTTTCATTATTAATAATCAATTTTCAGAATTACTAAGTATGAAAATAAAGTTGAGCACATAATAAATATGGCATAAATCTAGAAAATAAACTCGATCATGGAACTTCTAATGTGTGCTAAATTTCAATTTGCCAAAATTTTACTAAAGTCCATATTCTGGATAATTTAATTTCTATGATTACATGAATTCTACAAATTATTGACCATATATATTTCCAAAAAAGACAAATGGGCGGATGGTGGATCGGCCCAAAATCCTCACGACCACTTGGGCTAAGGGCCTAGGTTCCACCTACTAATTTTGGCGGCTAGGGTTCTTATTTGATGCCCTCCTAGCCTTCCTTGCCACCAATGGCCATAATCGCCCCAGCCATAATCACTAGCATCGCTCGAGGCCATAAGCATGCCATCCCGCGCCACTACCATGATTCGCGGATCTGGTCGCAGGTCTGAGTGCGAGTTGCAGGCAAAGCGAGGATGCCGAGAACTAAGCAATCGTCGCATAAGCAAAGGTCTGCGCCTAAGTGTCGACCTCGGCTCACGGTCGCTGGCGGAGCCGATTCTTCCGCAGACCTGTCGACTCAGTACTGGCGGACAGGCGAGGTGGCGCTCACGCCGCGCCAAGGGTAACACGTGGCGATGTGGCGAACCTTGCAGCCCGGATCTGTGGTGTGCGGTTATAGCGTGCCAAATTTCTTGCGCGGCAACGTTGCGCTGTATCGGCATGTCAGATTCACGCATGCGTGGCCGAGAGTAAATTATGGGCGAGGCACGCGACGTTAGCCGTCAGTAATGCGGCAGAACTATGCTATGACGCCTTAGGGCCCATCTATTTTTAATGATGATGAACAGATTGCTTACTAGATAACAGAGTAACCTTTGATTGCCATGATAGCTAAGGCTAACAAGTAAACTCTAATTAACAGAAAACAATCTGCAGGATTAGTTTACTATTCGCGTGCGATCAACTGTCATAGATTGAAAGCTTGATGTAGGTTGATCGCGTGATGCAGGATGAAATTCGGTGCAATGTTGATTGTCGCAGGTAGACGATCATAATTGATGGCCTTAGTAGGGCGATCATGCGTTCATCTATATATGCAATTTCATAGATTGATCTCGTCATGAGCGGCATGCAAAACAAACATAGATCTGTTAGGTGAAGTTTGTTTAGGCGAGCTTGAGCTAAATTTGGGAGCTACGATCTTGAACGAAGAAGTTGCTGGAGCTTGTATGAGGATGGCAATTTTTCGTAAAGTAATAGTTAAGTTGTAAGGGTTCGAGTGGGATTTTTAGAAGCTCGACCACCCGAGAAGCATCGTTTCCTTGCTTCTCCGTGAGTGCAAATTGGGCTAGAAGCTTCTTCGTCTCGTGCGTGAAAAAATCTTGTTGTTACTGGTGGCTTATAGAGGTGTAGAAGCCAAATAAGCCCAAGCTCAAGCCTAAACAAACGGCCTTAGTGTTAATCTCGAGCCAAGTCAATGGCTTGCCGAAGTTTTTAGGGGCCTAACGCCCGTCTCCTGATCGGGAGATAACGCTAACCACCTAGCCGTCCCGGTCACCCAGAGCATATAAGAAGAAGGGAGCTTCCTCCTGAAGGGTTGCTGAAATTAGAAACCCTAAGATACCTACTGATCGAGGTTAACTCGGAGTGGATCAGACAACGCCAACCACCGCTCTCCGGCTGTGTCCTCTCCATCTCTGCGGCAAGGCTCTCTACATCCTCTCCGTGCGACGGCAATGGCGTCTTCATCCTCCACGAATCCCGAAGGTATTTTTCTAAGTCACTCTTCTAGGTGTTTTGCTTTAGGCGCTAAGATCCGAAGAACTCTTCAAGATCAATATGTGATTAGTATCAAGAAAACAATATTGATCTACTGCAAAGAATATGAAACGACAAACGCTGGCTTTAGTCATGTAGAGCTTCGTGCTGATAACGTGTTGTAAAACGTCGTCGAACGCTTACGATCAATCACAAGTTGTAAACGCAATCACGGAAGTAAGAACAATAGATACACAATGTAAGGGGTAGAATTCTCTCTCACTTTATTGATTCCATCATTTACAAAGGGGGGCACCCGATATATATAGTGGCGAGAAGAGAGAGTTCGGATTCGACCACACCATAAAGAGATAGAGTCCTAACCATATTTGGTTTAGGTTTCCTTATCTCATAACACTTCCTAATGTTTTATGATTGTTTTTGAAGGCAAAAGAGTGATGTTTTATATTAGTAGGAAGACAGAGAAATGTATGGTGCATGGGAGTGCACCGGAATTATGTACAGGCCATAAAGAGAAAGCAAAAGGAAGAAGAAGGAGAGAAGGGGGGATGCTAGGTGTGCGTGAAGCCGTGTAGTAGCTCGAGTCCATTGCTCTCGCGAGGCTCCGCTTGACGCCTCTTCTTGGATTGAAACAACGATCGCTGTGGGTCGACCATTTGTGCTCGAAGACTCATTGCGCGCTCTTTCCACCATTGCCGTATACTAAAATGACAAGCGATTTCACACCTTTTTGAAAATTTGTGTGGGAGTTCATCTGTCGAGGCTCCACCGCTCGTGCGTGGATGGTTGCCACCGGTCGGTAGCAGCAGGAGGCAGATCCAGGGCAATGGACGCACCACAAGCGCCGAACTTGGGGGCACTCAACGAAGAGGTGATGGGTGGTTTCTAGGTTTCGACAAGACATGTGGCGTATATGAGTTTGGCCATCCTCCGAGTTGAGGCGTTGAGTGTCCGAGCGGTTGCTGCAAGGAAAGCCAGAAGAAGAATTTGCATCGTGATGGTGCCCATGCTGACCAGGCTAAGGTGTGGAAAGGCTTGCGGAGGCACCCGTTGAGTTGTGCCCGATATGCCGAGCGAGCTGTGCATTGTCCGCTAGGAGTGAGTGTCCAGGTGATCTCGTCACGTGTATCAGGCTGCAGGGAAGTTGGCTAAATTTTAGCCCATAGGTTGGTGTATTCAAGGAGGAGCTCCGAGGTTAGGTTGTGTCGGATGTCGCGAATCCAGTTATTGTTTTGCAAGGCATTTTCCACTGTTCTATTTTTCCGTCTGGAGTGTTTGAAAAGCAGTGGTGCTAGCTGGCAAGGGGCTGTACCTTGGAGCCACTTGGAAGTCCAGAAGGTTGCCGTTCGGCCATTTCCGATAGTTACTTTAGTTGCTGCTTGAAAGAGTTGCATATCGACCGGGTCACATGGTGTCAATGTGCCAGCCCATGGTCTATCTGAGGTGGTCCATTGGAGCCATAGCCAGCGCAGGTGGAGCGCTCGTGCGAATCGTTCCAGGTCCAATATACCCAGGCCGCCCATATCAACCGGGCGACAGACTGTGGACCATTGAACTTTGCAATTTCTGCCATGTGGTTGTGCATTACCTGCCCATAGGAATTGTCGTCTGATTTTGTCAAAATCCTTGAAGAATTTTTTAGGGACCTTGAGGGCCGTTAGCAAGTAAGTTGGTAGTGAGGTCAGGACGGATTTCACTAGGGTTAGACGACCCCCTGATGTCAGGTGTTGCGTTTGCCAGCCCGCCAATCTTCGTGCAGCTTTGTCCTGAATGGGTTGGAGGTCGACGCGCCGTAGCCTCCCCAAGGTTAGGGGCAGGCCAAGGTATTTGATGGGGAAGGATGAGATGGTACCAGTGAAGGGTTGCAGAATGTCGTCCAAGTTTAGGTTATGGCATCTGATCGCGGCTATGGCGCTCTTTTGTATGTTGACTCGGAGGCCAGATGCTTGGCCGAATTGGTGGAGGATGGCGATAGTTGCTTCCAATTCTTTCCTGATTAGGTTTAGAAATATCACTGCATCATTGGCATAGAGGGATAGACGGAGCGAGGGCCCGTGACCTTTTAAGGGAGGGATTATGCCATCTTCTGTGGCTTTTGCGAGTATTTGGTGCAGAGGGTCAATGGCTAGGATGAAGAGGTAGGGCGATAGGGGATCGCCCTGTCTGAGACCACGCTGGTGATTGATCCGGGTCCCAGGCACGCCATTGAGGAGCACATATGAGGTGGATGTTGCGAAGGAGATGGTCAGCCAATCGCGCCATCTTGGGCCGAAGCCTCGGGCTTGGAGCAGATCCAAAATGTATTCCCAGGATACAGAGTCGAAAGCCTTTTCGAAGTCCAACTTCAGCATGAGTGCGGGGATATGGTTTCGATGACAGGCCCTTGCACGATTCCGGACATGTAAGAAATTTTCTTGGATGCACCGCCCTTTAATGAAGGCACTCTGTGAACTGGAGATCATGGAGTTTATGTGCGCTGATAGGCGCGTTGCTAGTACTTTGGAGAAGAGCTTCGCAAAAGAGTGGATGAGGCTGATCGGCCGATAGTCGCTAGGTTTACCTACAACTTCCTTTTTAGGGATCAAGGTAATCATAGCAGTGTTTAGGAGGTGAAAGGCCCTTCCTGAGCAGTTTTGGATGGAATGGATGGCGGCCATAACATCCAGCTTGATGATTTCCCAACAATGTTTGTAGAAGGTACCAGTGAAACCGTCTGGACCTGGGGCCTTTTCAGCCGGCATAAGGTTGATTGCATGGCGCACTTCCTCCTCAGTGAAATCTGACTCCAATCCAGAGACATCATGCACTGGGAGATTGAGGCGTTGCCAGTTGACGCCTTGGTAGTGTTTGCTCCTTTGATCCAGCAGCGCTGAGAAATGTTGAAACAGCACATCCGCCTTGTCAACATGTAGGGTGGCGATGTCGTGGTCGGTTTGCAATGTTTGGATGTAGTTTTTTCGGCGCCTCCCTATGGCCTTCAGGTGGAAGTAGCGGGTGTTTGCATCCCCTTCTTTGAGCCTAGTAATCCTGGAGGATTGTCTCTTGCGTGCCTTCTCAATTGCGGCTAGGCCTAGAACACGCAATTTGAGTGCTTTGCGAAAGTTGAGCTCGGCCTCAGAGAGCTGCCTTGATTCTTGGGCTATATCCAGACGCAGAATAATCACATTCGCCATATGGAACTGCAGGTTGGCGTCGCTCAAAAGTGCCTGGCTCCACTGTCGCAAAGCTTTGGCAGTCGCTTGTAGCTTATGTGCGAGTCTCCTAAAAGGGTTTGATTGTGGTTGTGTTTGTGGCGTTGTCCATGCTTGCTGGACAATGTCAAGGAAGCCCGGTATGCGAGGCCAAAAATTTTCAAACTTGAAGAGCCTTGGCTTCTTGGGCCCATTTTCGCTTGCCAGTAGGAGAGGGCAGTGGTCAGACATTGACGACGAGAGGGCTTGTAGGAGGTGTTTCGGGAAGAGGGAGACCCACTCGTGAGTGCAGAAAAAACGGTCTAGCTTGGCCAATGTTGGGTCGTCTCGCTCATTGCTCCAAGTGTACTTCCGATTGTGAAGCACAATCTCGCGTAGTTCGCAATGGTTGAGGGTGGCGCGGAACTTGGCCATTAAGCGACGGTTAAGGTTTCTATTATTTTTGTCTCTTGCTTCGTAGATCAGGTTGAAGTCGCCAAGAAGAAGCCAGGCGGAGGGTGATGCTAGTGCAAGGGAGGTAAGCTCTTGGAGAAACAAGGGCTTATCACGAGCTTCAGTCGGCCCATAAACTATAGTTAACTGGAAAGAAGTGGCATCGCTTCTAAGTATAACATGCACAGTCAGCGAGAAACGGTGGACGGTTGGGGTTGTTACTTCGATTACATCATTGTCCCAGAGGATGAGGATCCCGCCTTTTGTACCATCGGCTAATAAGTGGTGGTCGGTCGCTAATCGTGCCTCGTTGGGCCACCTTTTTAATTAAAAAATAATCTGGAGATCCACGTCTTAATTTGCAAACATGACTGTAAACCGCGGAGAGAACAGAGATGCATATACAAGAAAATGGTGGAACGACGCGATCAAAACAAGTAAAGGAAGCAACGCGCTCCTGTGTTTGGAGGATACTGCACGATCAAAATACATATATACTTTATCGTATTACAAAGAAACGATGATAACAAAAAAATATAATAGCTTGTTCCGGATCCACAACTCAGACGGTAACCCACATGACCAAACCGACAGAACAAAATGCAGAATTATTAGCCGAAAGGACATCAAGTAACGAGAGGGAAAAAATAAATAAAATATCGCAGACCAAGGGGTAATCGGCGACGTGCGGGGATGATGAGGAGCAGGAGGAGGGGAAAAAAAGGCGTAGAGATCTACTATGTGTTGGCTCGCTGGTTGGTTTGTTGCTGAACCGTGGAGATATGGCGATGGCGATCTACAGGCCCTGCTCTACGAGGTAGTCGCCGAGCCTCTCGACCACCATGTTGCACTGCCCGGGGGTCATCGGCTCGTCGTAGATGCCGATCACCAGCGCCTGCCCAGTCTTCTTCACGGTCACGCCTCCCGATCCCTGCAAATCCAAAATCAAGAGGGATCATGCGCATCCAAGGCAGCAAATTTCAGTGATACAATTTGGCATTGCGGCGAGGTGGAGGGATCAGCTGGAGCAGAGATGGATGGATGGATGGATGGGCACCTTCTTGCCGCGGATGACGGCGCCAGGTTCGCCTTGGATGACCATGTACTTGGTGGGTCCAAGGAAGAGGCCGGTGGGGGCGAGGAAGCCGGGCTCGTCGAAGTCCTTGATGATGTTGGCCATCTCCTCCGGCTTGAACTGGACCATGTACGTACAGCAGAATACTTAATCCATTGGGCACGTCGGCGATCGATCATGCAGGAGCAACAAGTGCGGCGGCATTAACTCTTACCGCTGGGAAGTCGGCGCTCTGAGCCCAGACGGCGCCGTCGTGGCCGACGATGGCGGCGGAGGTGAGGTGGTGGCCCTCGATCTCGCACATCAGGTGGTCGTCGACGTAAGTCTGCCACGACATCTCCGCCGCTGCTTCCTCTCCTTCTCTAGCTGCCTTGTACGATCGGGAAACGGGCTCGATCTTCTCTCACAGGTTCGTTCGTTGGTTGCGGCGGGAGGCGCACGTAAGCGAGAGCGGGGGATAGCCGCGGTATAAATAGGCACGGTGAGATCGAGCCGCGAGGAGGAGGAAGAAGAGACTGGATGGATCCCCACTACTTCGTCCCAACCACCCGTTCCATCTGTAGTTTGCCCTTCAACTTCGCCAACTTTGATGCGCTGCTCGCCATTAGCCCCACCCCCACCCACGCTCGTCCGCCAGTCACCCCTGGATTTGGCGGCAAACTCGGGCCCTGCCATTACTCGGGCGAATTTCAGTACTTCACAGTGGAAAAGTCCTCAATTATATCTATGTCCTCGGGGTTTGAGCATCTCCTAATTTCTACTATATAAAGTAAGAGTTTTTTCTCGTGTCACTTCATCAAAATTACTCACATTTTTCATTACTTTTTAATTACTCATCTTTGCCACTGTTAGTATTCTTTGCAAATAAACTTTTTATCGTAAATTGAGTTTCTGTTACAACGCACAGGCACATAGCTAATATTATTTGATAGTAGAGTTTTGGACCATCCAACCAAATAGTTGACTGTGCAAATTAAGATATCGCAATATTTTCCTCGCGTCCTCACAAGAATTTGATATCACAAAATGCTTATAACCTACATTTTTGCGATATTTAATCAATTGCTTTGCCTTTTAATCCGATGGTCAACACACACAGACATGCATACAACATTTACTTGGTTGCAGTAGAATTTCTCCAAACCAACCAGTGATTTGTCTGCCAACTATGATTTTCAAGTTGCCTTGCCAAAGCAAAATTGAAGTCCCACTAAGTGAGTGCATACTAGACAAGTTATTTGTATGATTATTTATAACTTTTTAGGATCAACTCCTCAGGCCTCTACGTTTCAAGGATTTGGTTGTTTCTGTTCTGAAAGAATTCCGAGGTTCAAGTTGCAAAAAGGAAGGGGCAGGATGCAATTAAGGGGAAATGTGGGCATGATCATAAATTTTGCAGGTAAGGTGATGAGGGAGGAGTGGCCCCACGCCAGTGAGCTGGCGGGCCAGATAGGCTGTACGCCGGGCCTGCAACTCGTACTGGTGGGCCATCCGAATCTTACTTTCCAGCCATCTGCCCAGTACGCCCACACTGGCCGAAAGCGGTGGCCGAGCTGGCTGTTTCGTTGGGCTTATAAGCCCATAAATTCTGGGGCAATGTCCGTTTATCTTTTCACCCAATTTTTCTTCATCAACTATTTTTCCCTTTTCGCCTTAATTGAACTAGCAGACTTACCCGTGCAACTGCGTATTCACATATTATGATATAATTATATTTGATATATAACTCTACTTCCAATGATTGAAATACAATTGTATTTGTTATATAACTCTAGTCATATATGATTAATCTGCACCGTTATAATCTAGCCTTACCAAAATAACGGGTGGAGATCATTTTTTTGATATACAACTCAACTTTCAATGATTGAAATACAATTGTATTTGTTATATATGATTAAATTGCACCGTTATAATCTGGCTCCATCAAAATAAGTAGGGGAGATCCTTCTCTTTTTCTTCTGATTAATATGAGAATTTCTAGAATTTAGGATTATTGTGGGATTTTTTTTGCTCTTAAAACAAAGGAGGTGCTTTGAATATGACCAATTATTTTTATATAGATAGATACTTCCATATATTTTCGTCCATGAAATAAATACGGTATTTTTCAAACCCCACATGAAATAGCTTTATTCGTCTTCTCTCTTCTTCGGCTGATCAGATTGCTTTCTGCAAAGGAGATGTGAAGCCAGCAGAGATGGAGTGGATCTAGCCCGTATTTGAAAACATAAGAATTTTGTGCGGCGAACGAGCTTTAGCTCGTTTGGTTGAGCCGCTTCGCTGCCACCACCACGAAGTTCGAGCCTGAGCTCGCTTCGGTCTTGTAGGTGGGTGAGGTATTGGGCGCGTGAGGTGTTGGGGCGGTAGGCGTGCGTGTGGTGTGCGTGTGGCGTGCGTGCGTGCGTGTGGTGTGCGTGTGGTGTGCGTGCGTGCGTGGGTCTTCTTCTATACTGAATGTCAGAGCTCCTGACCAATTTCAAAAAAAAAAAAAAAAGAATTTTGTGCGGTTTCTTTTTTCAGTAACACTCACAGGGAGATTTTTTTTTTCCAACAAGATTCGTGTTTCCTGATTTTTCAACTAACGGCTGAGGTCCCATTTAGAGCATACAAAATTTTGTAGGTATCGTGAAGGGAACGAGACGTCTATTCTCACTGGATGCGAGGTTTGAGCTTCCAACAAAAAAGATAGGGATTTGATAAACATTAACCGGATGTTTTTTTGGTTAAAATCACCCAAATCTAGAACCATTGGATCATTATTGAGATTCGGGAGTATCGATTACATCCGATCCTATGATTTGATCCAACGGCCCGATGAATTTGGATGTTAGATCCAACGGCCCATATCCGATCCTATGATTTGATCCAACGGTCCGGTGAATTTGGATGTTAGATCCAACGGTCCGGTGAATTTGGATGTTAGTTAAGACAAAAACATCCGGATAATACCTATACACTCCCAAAAAGATATTGTAAGAATCCTGCGTTACAACTGGCAGCCGTGCTGATAATAGTGTGCAGTACTGCATTTCCCTGATTTAACACGTAGGTCCTTGTTAACTGATGCGGCTACGTGATCAGAAACAGCAGTCACAGATGGCGGAGAACAACTCTACAGTTCAAAAAAGGGCATCGGAATGGATGGTCCATTTGCAAGCTTAATGATGAATCCCACGACCTCGCTGGTAAGGAAATCATCATTTAATTGGACCGTGTAATGATTTTTTTTTTCAAATCTAGATCTCCATACACATTTGCAAATTTGACACACTCCCTCACCGTAAAAAGTGATATATGCCCCCTACCACAGCCAGAAAGCAAGCCTATTAGCGCCACGACTGAGCATGGACATGGGCACTGCCATACTCAGTAGTGCGAAAGCCACCTGCCATGGCAGCACACACTGCTCCCACAATCAACCAAGCTCCACCGGCTTCCGGAGTACAAATTTGCAAATGCATGCACCGGAAAGGCTAGTTTGGGGAAAAAAAGATAAGAGGATAGATAAGCGATGAACTCTCTGATAAGTGATAATCGACACAAGAACTCCCTACAATCCATCTGATGGTCCAGCTGCTCCACATGGATTTGCCAAAGTACTCTCTGTCTAGTATTGTAGTACCCAATCCCCACATGGCCACAAATGTGCACCTAAGAATCGAGATCACCACAGGCAGCAGCATTGCATTCTCGCATACACATACGACCTTCAGATAACAAGCACCATGAAATCGACATACTATGATGCAAAATGCAGTGAGGGTGAGAACACGAGAGACTTCATCAGAACATATTTCTAGTTCTTAATGCCAACTGATATATATTGTCCGGGCGGCGATGTACATCTAACTGGCTAGAGAGTTCCCTACCGCATAAAACGACTCCCTAGTGGTACCCCTCACAACAAAACAAACCAGTACTGGTTTCTAGGGTTTTAGGCGATTAGCCTTCAACCTTCCATCCGAAAAGATAGAAAGAGCTCTCTCTCAATATCACAGAATACCTGCAGCAATCACAATGGGCAGCACAGGGAGCAATAAGGTAAAGCATTTGGACAATGGTGACGGAACGCAGCCGTTTGGAACCGGACGGGTGGATGAATTTGTTGTGCTCATCTTGCTGCTTCAAGAGAAGAAAAAATGATACTCAGTGCAATTGTCTCAAACTAGTTGGTAAAAATATTTCAAATGTATGAAAAGAAATGAGAATAGTTTTTTTCGTACCCAGCAGCCATATAAACACAATTGTCATAACCTGCAAGCAAGAAATTCATAAAGCCTGAGAAGATTTTCAGACTGGCAAAGAAAAATCAACATGAACCAGGCCTAAATTTCATTATTAAACAATCAAGCACAAGCAAAAACTATGTTCTAATAGAGCTTATAGAAGAACGCTGTAGTACTGGCATAGAGGGAACACAGTATTCTAGAAGTCCACGTCTCGAAGGTGATTTCATCTAGCATCATAAGGATCAGAACATGGTAAGTTATATTAAAATGCTATTTTCATCATCAAATTTTCATATACATCTTTTTTTATCAGAGCATTCGTTAGATTCATGCATGTAGTAAGAAAAAAATAGTAACATTGTCCACACCTCAGTCATTCCAGAACCTACAGAATTAAAGCATAAGAAGACTATGAAATGGAAATGCATACTTGCTATATGAAATGAGTCAATAAGAATCGACACTGCCCATGCCCATTTTCTTAAGTCCAACAGACCAATTCAAAAAGAAAAGAGGGAGAAAACAGAAAATTACAAACTAATGATGGGCTGCTCACAATTGAGCCCAAGCAACGTTATTACAATAACACGCTAACAGCTATGCAGTCTATAGCCAAAAAAAAACGTAAACACATGAAAATTAGCTATTCAGAAATACAGCTAGCATTATACTCCTACCATCTATCAAAGGCACATCTAGGAACCGCACATCTATTATTGCAATTTCAGTCAACGATGCACATTACTATCATAAACAGGTTGTAGTCAGCACATATTGCTTACAATTATAGGCTTACATTGAGCTCCTTTGCCATTATCCAGGCTACCGCCAAGAACCAGTAAGCAACAGAAGTACAGACAAATTGTCGAATTAAACCATCCACATCATGTCATGATGAACGTAATTGCATTAAACATGGGAAACTTACTTGGATCTTTTGTTGTTCGCACTCCGGCACCACCAAAGTCACAGGCCACATCAGTAGCTCCATTTTGCTGGTAATAGCTGTTGAATGCATATGAAGCATGGGAAGCCAACGAGTCAGGCAGATAACAGGGCTGGCTTGGTTGAACAGCTGAGCAATCCACATTGCCTGCAGGGCTGCATGCCCAATTCAAGCCATTCTGCAGATCCGTCTCCGAGGCATTAGTTGAAGCAACACACCAAGTCCCATTTGAATTCGTAAGGCTTCCTCCAGTCATAATGTCAACATTGCCTCGGCCAGTCCAATCTAGACTGTAGATGGAGCTTTGGTCGGGAAAGAACAGCCCCCAGTTCCTCTCCGACTCAATGCCCGGTTTCCTGTTCTCATTGAACAAGGAAAAGATGTAGACATCAATTTCTTCCCCAGGTTTCGCAGGTGTGCCGCTGTCATTAACAATATGACGTATCAGATTGGTATTGTAAGTCTGAGCATTGTCCGGAGTTGCTCCAGTCTCCTTAGCAGCTCCTTTGTTCGGCCAGCCTGTCTCACCGACCATGATCTTCAGTGTCTTGAAGTTCAGAGCCATGAGTGCAAAGAAAATGGAATCAACCTGCGCATCGAACATGTTTGTGTAAACAAGTCCAGTGTTGGGGTCAATCACATCCTGAGACTGCGGCGAGAACAGTGCATAGTTCAGGGAGACATTGCTCGGCGAGTTCTGGTATGCGTAGTAGGGGTACAAATCCACCATGAACGGTGCCTGGTTCTCCACAAGGAACTCCAGCATCGGCTTCAAGAAGTACGCGTAGCTGCTGTTGAACGCCCCCGCGGACGGCGGGAACGACCGGGACAGTATCCCGAGCGAGTGCGTGCTCGAGATAGTGATCTTCTTGTGAAGCCCGACCTTCTTGAGGCCGGTGTGCACATTGCGCATGGCGGGTACGACGAGGGCCGAGACGTTGACAGGGCTCTCAGTGACCTCGGCTCCAACGGTGATGTAGGTGATCATGGTGGCCGGGTAGTAGGGGAGGATGCTGTTCTTGAGCCAGGTGTCGACGTTGGACTGGTACTGCGCGAAGGGGAGGAGGTCGGCGTTGGGGACGCCGACCATGAGCTCGACGCCAGTGTTTGCGAAGGCCTTGATGACGTCGATGTTGGTGTCGTAGATGCGCACGTACTTGACCGACTGCTGCTGGATCAGCTGCACCACCTTGTCCGGCGCCGGCAGGTCGTCCGCGTTGCGCCCGTAGCAGATGCCAATCTTGCCGCCGCAGCAATGGCCTGCAAAGCCACATTGCAAGTGCGCATTTTATTCCTTGTGACCATTTATGCTTCTTTCCTTCCATGTCAAAAAAGAAACAATCTGATGGAGACGGATAGGTAAAAAGCGTGATAGAAATGGAGCATTTTGATGCCCCCCCAAAACCCAGAAAAAAAAAGAACATATTTAATGGACATAGCAATCCCCATTTCCAAGAAACAAGAAGAATCGTGTTCTTGTGACCTTGCCCCACAAGAGCACAAGCAGCAGGCAAGGCATCTCAGTAAACACTCCCAAAAGGTAGCACTACCATCAAACAAGCAACGGAAGAAAAGCACGACATGGATCAAGAACTCACCGACGAGCAGCAAGAAGAGGAACGCAACAAACGCCGCCACAGCCCGCCGCGCCATTGGCTCCCTCCGAACACCAAGCTCTGCCTTCTCCGCTGGCACCAGCCGCTGCTACAGCCTTGCTCTTGCTGTTTGCGCTTGAATGGAGAGGATAGAGCGGAGGAGGCGGAGGACGACGAACCGAGACACGGGCTGACGGCCACAGCCACAGCCACTGGCGGTGCAGAGAGAGCAGAGCAGGGGGCGTGGAGGGGACAGGGGGGTGCGTTACTGAAGCGGTGGAAGCGGACGCGAGGTGGGTGTTACAAATTGGGTTGAGAGTGTTCAAACAAAGGTGGCTCAGGTCCGGAACTCCCCCGGGGGGGGGGGGAGGGGAGGTTCGAGCGAGGAGGAATGTTTGCTGTTGGGGGGAATTCTTACATGGACCGGGACCACATGGCTCGAAGTGGACCCCACATGTCGGTTGAGCTGAGTCATGGTAAAAAAAATACTAGATGGCTTCGGAATGTACAGTTCCTTGACTCGTGTGGAGCGTGTTGTGACTCGTGAATCGTATCATTCTTATCAGTTTTTTTCCGCTCGCCTACACGTACAGTTCTAACAGAAATAGAAAATAATACCGTGTTTAACAAGATTTTTAATAATTGTAATTCAATCGTTACTCTAATAAAGCTTCATCTAAAAAGAGAGTAAAAAAGGTTTCGCCGTATTTTACTCAACTCCCCTAGCCAAATGGTCAAAGAACATGAAAACGAGTACACGACTGACATCAATGTTACTGCCACGAACGTGAACCTATGAAATAATAAAAAAAGTACGAGGATGCTTCAATGCTTTTTTTTAAATAACATAAATATTAAAGTATTAATAAATAGTAGGTTGTGATTATTTATCTCTTCACTTATTTTAAGATTTATACATGTTGTATTGAGAGAAAAAGCATAGAATCATTACTCAAACAGTGCTATGAATAGAAACCGACAAAAAGGATTGCGTCTAGAGGGAAACATTAATTAGAGGGAGCACATGTGTCAGTTATGTACTATTCATAATAACCTGGTGGAATTGTAGTCAATAAATATATAACTGAAAACAAAGCATTTGTGGACTGCAAAATGCGAAGATTAACTGCGCCAAGAAGAGAAAAAGGGGGGAAATGAAGTTTGCATTTCATATATAAACCTCTTTTCCTCAAACTTTAAAGAACAAAAAAAGCAAGCCGTTGTACGACTGAAAAGAAAAACTCTAAGGAGGATACTTTACTTGCGAAAAGAGTTTATACTGACACCTCCAGAGCAATGGTACAAACCTTTTTCACCCGAGACGAATGAAATCGGCCCCCAAAAAGGCATTCGCAAAATTACAGTCTATTTGCTTGCTGTGAACATGCAGCATATATGACTACTAGGTAGATAAGTGCGCTACGCTGCGCCGATTGAATTTTGATAGCATGCGCTCGGGAAAATAATATTTTTTTATTTTCGCAAAACCACCCACCGGTCAAAATAGTCTAGAGAAAAAAGGGGAAAAAAATATTAGAGACAACAACCTTCTTTTGTCGAGCCTAATACTCTACGCGTTATAAACCTTTGATGAATCTGTGTTTTTTTTGTGGCGAAAACATTTTTTCCGGGTTTTTTGGATGACGAAAACATTTTTTTCGTTTTTTTGTTGCGTTTGTTAAAAAAATGGGTCGTTAGGACCCGCCGGCGAATCCACGGGTCGTTATAAATCTTCGGACGAATCCACATTTTTTTAAAAAAAACTCGCGGTTATGACCCGTTGGCAAATACATAAGTTGCTATAAACCTTCGACGAATCTGTATTTTTTTGTGACGAAAACATTTTTTCGGATTTTTTGGGTGGCGAAAACATTTTTTCCGGGTTTTTTCGGTGACGAAAACATTTTCCCTGGGAAAAATGGAGAAAGGACCTGAACGTAAGAAGCGGGACACAGTTGTTATTTTTTGGACACATTAGCTATCTGAAAAAATTAGAAAAGGGCTTGTTCGCGATTTGAAATTAACGGGAGGCTTTTTCAGAAATACTGCGCCAGGACCTAAACGAAGAAAAAAAATTTTGTCTCACAAAAATCGCGAAGGACCTATCCGTAATTTCAAGAAAGCGGAGGACTTTTTGCAAAACAGCGCATGACACGTAGCTAGGCCGGTTGGACTCTAAACCCAGGCGCTATAAGGCTTTTTATTGATATAAAATAACTAATAAATTACTCAAAGTATGAACAATGTAGTGGACTACTCAAAGTATGAACAATATAGAAGTAGAGGGAATTCTTTCTTTCTTTCTTTCTTGTACATTCTTTCATGCATACAACCCTCTATTTATAGGTAACATGAGAGGTTTGAACTAAATACAAGAATTGATGTTATGAAGGTTTCAATAGTAATAGCTTAGGAGTTTCTCCTTAATTGATGTATGAGAGTTTCTCCCAAAAAGGGGTTATGGACATCCATTTGTGAAACAATATTTTGTAACACTCCCCCTTGGATGTCCATTAATTTGTGAATATGTATGCCTCGTTAAAAACCTTACCAAGGAAAAACCCAGTGGAAAAAAACCATGGCTAAGGAAAAAAGAGTACATAACATATTCACTCCCCGATCACTTAAGATCTCTGGATCGATAAAGTCCAATCATCTTGGTCAATTTCTTGAGCGTTGTAGTGGGAAGTGCCTTTGTGAATAAATCGTGAGATTCTCACATGAGCGAATTTGTGGACTTTCAAAACACCATCCTTTTGAAGGTCATGAGTGAAGAAATTTTTTGTGATATATGCTTCACTCTCCCCTTTGATATGTCCTCCTTCGGTTGAGAGATGCATCTTTGCATTATCCTCATATATAATGGTAGGATCTTCTTTGTCTAAAAGTAAGCCACATGATCTTTTAATATGCCTGTCATATTTCTTAACCAAACACATTCTCTACTAGCTTCATGGATTGCCAAAATTTCGCATGGTTAGATGATGTTGCCGCTATAGTCTGTTTCATTGAACGCCATGATATAGCAAAGGTGCCACCACAAGTAAAAACATATCCGGTTTGTGATCGACCATTATGGGGATCGATAGATACCTGCATATGCAAAACCAACTAACTCTTTCTTGTATGCATCGAAAAATATAAACCCATATCATTTGTACCTTGAAGATAACGAAATATATGTTTGACGCTGTTCCAATGTCTTCTCGTGGGACATGAGTCGTATCTTGCTAATAAGTTGATTTGCAAATGCGATATCGTGTCGTGTATGAGTAGAAAGATACATAAGTGCACCTATGGCACTTAAATATGGCATTTCGGTACGAGAATTTCCTCATCATTATCTCAAGGTCGGAAAGGATCTTTAGTTATATCAAGCGATCTTACAACCATTGGAGAACTTAAAGGGTGTGCTTTATCCATATAAAATTGTTTCAAAATTTTATCTGTATAAGTCGCTTGATGAATAATAATTCCATTCTTAAGATGATCAATTTGCAATCCAAGGCAAAACTTTGTTTTTCCAAGATCCTTCATCTCAAATTCTTTCTTTAAGCATTCAATCGCATTTGAGATCCCTTTAGTTGTTCCAATCATATTTAGATCATCAACATATACAAATGATTATCACAAATTCATCTCGAGATCTTTTTATGAATACACATGGACAAATAGAATTGTTTGTGTATCCTTCTTTTATCAAATACTCACTGAGACGATTATACCACATTCGTCCGGATTGCTTTAATCCGTATAATGACTTTCTCAGTTTAATTGAATATTGTTCTCGAGAACACCGCCGCTTCGCGCTTTGAATCCTTCGAGGATTTTCATATAAATATCACTATCTAGTGATCCATATAAGTATCTTTAACAACATCCATCGACGCAAGTCAAGGCATTCCTTCATTGCCAAGCAGATAAGATATCTAAAAGTTGTTGCATCCATCACGGAGAGTATGTTTCTTCATAATCTATACCGTGTCTTTGGGAAAAGCCTTGGGCAACTAATCGTGCTTTGTATCTTGTAACTTCTCCTTTCTCATTTCTTTTTTCGCACAAAGACCCATTTGTAACCAATAGGTTTTACACCATTGGGTGTCTGAGCTCTGAGTCCAAAACTTCTCTATTTGTCGAGAATTCAATTACTGAATTGCGCTCTTTCCATTTTAGCCAATCATTTCTTTGTTTGCATTCCTCGATTGATCGAGGTTCTTGATCCTCATTACCGTGTATAATTTCTAGCGCTACATTATATGCAAATGCATCATTGACGTCAATATCACGGTTCAAAAGTTTTCCGACATGACATTGTTTAATGAGATCTCGGTTTGTGTAGAATCAGTACTGTATTTCTTAGAAATAGTATTATTAGTCATGTCATTCATCTCTTCGAGATTTTCCTTGGGCTATTATTTCTTCAACTTGACTATCTTTAGCTCCTTTTCTTCTTCGAGGATTTTTATCTTTCGAGCCCAATGGTCTACCACGCTTTTATGGTAGGTTTTGTCTCATTTGCAAAAGTTGGTTGTCCTTCCGGGACACCAATTTTTCAGAGCATTAGCAATGGGATATGTGACTTTGTCACTCGTTTCAAATCTGTAAAAGCATCGGCAAATTATTTGCTAAATTTTGTAAATGAATTATCCTTTGAACTTCATGTTCACATTGTCTTGTCGAGGATCAAAATGAGATAATGATAATTCATTCCAAACAATTTCCTTATTTAGTCGCTTCATTTCTCCCTAATGTTGGGAAATTTGATTCATCAAAATGACAACAAATCTAGTCAGTAAATAAATCTCCGTTAATGGCTCAAGATATTTTATTATAGAAGGATTCATACCCAACATATATTCCCAACCTTCTTTGTGGTCCCATCTTCGTGCGCTTTTGTGGAGCAATTGGAACATATATCTTGCACAACCAAAAATTCTTAGATGGGATATATCGGCTCTTTTCCAAATACTAAGCGTAATGGAGAAGAAGTATGATAACTTGTTGGCCTCGATCGAATTAATGATGCCGCATGCAAAATAGCATGGCCCCAAGTCGATGTTGGAAGTTTTGATTTCATAAGTAACGGTCTCGCAATTAATTGGAGCCGCTTTATAAGTGATTCTGCAAGACCATTCGTGTATGAACATGTGCTACTGGATGCTCAACATTTATTCCAATTGACATACAATAATCATTGAAACTTTTTGAGGTAAATTCACCAAAGATTATCCAAACGTATCGATTTAATAGGATAATCTGAAAATTGTGCTCGTAATTTTATTAATTGGGCTAACAATCTCATAAACGCCAAAGTTGCGAGTTGATAATAGAGACATGTGACCATCTAGTCGATCGTCAATCAAATCCATAAAATATCTAAATGGACCACTTGTGGATGAATAGGTCCGCATATATCTCCTTGTATGCGCTCTAGAAAATCAAGGGATTCAAATTTCTATTTTAGCCGGTGATGGTCTTACAATCAATTTTCCTTGAGAGCATGCCACACATGAGAAGTCATTGATCCAAGAATCTTACGGTTCTTTAACATATGTCCACACGAAGTATTTATAATTTTTCGCATCATTGTTGATCCGGATGGCCCAATCGTTCATGCCATACAATAAATTTGTTATGGTTGGTAAACTTCGGTCTACCACCATATATGATTCAATTTTATCAATCTTTGTATAGTACAAACCAGATAATAATGATGGCAATTTTTCCAATACATTTTTCCTACCCGATGACATATTTGTAATGTTAAGGTATTCCTATTTCCTTCATTAATTGTCTCAATGTGATATCCATTTTGGCGGATATCTTTAAAACTCAATAGATTTCTTTGAGATTTTGGGGAATACAATGCTTCTTTCACACTTATTTTTGTCTTCTAGGGTAAAATATTATGGCTCGTCCGAGCCCTCTATCAAATTTGCACTCCCGAGATCTGAGATTGATACTTCCATTATGCATCGTCAAATCATGAAAATACCTTTTATTCTTGAGAATAGTATGTGTTGTTGCACTTGTCTACAACACATATATCTCCACCATTTACCAAAGATTTTTTCCATTCACTTCAAAAGAAAATTTTAATAAGATAAATGAGTATTATAACATAAAATTTATTAACACATGAAACATCACAACCATAATTCAATACATAATATATTATATTTATTCTCGAACAAAAACATAACATGTTTGCATTATTAAATATGTAACACATAAAATTTATTCTTGTACAAATAACAACTTAAAAAGAATTATTCTTGAATAAGAAAATCGAGAGACATCTAGATGAGTTGTATCATGTTGGCCGTTGTCTTCTTCTTGAGTTTTGCCAAAATATTCATTATCTCCATTACTATTGGCAAAATTGATCTCTATCCTTTTCTCTTTCCTTTCAAGCGATTGTTGATAGAGATCCACGAGGTGCTTTAGCGTCTGGCGATTCTGCGACCAATGATTTTTGCCTCCACAAATGATAGCATATATTTTCATGTTTATAATTTTTATTTTTCCTGTATCTCCCTTTTCTTGCCTCTTCGGGGACCATTTGTATTTTTGAAGGAAACATTATAATTTCCTCTACCACGACCTCGTCCATATCCACGACCACGACCACGTCCTCGTAGCGCTCTCTATTGTTATTATTATATCTTGTCGCATTCGCCAGGGAATGGACTTGAACCAGATTGGACGAGCCTCATGATTTTTCATCAAAAGCTCATTATTTTGTTCACCACAAGTAAACAAGAAATAAGTTCGAATATTTCTTGAACCCTTTTTCTCGGTATTCTTGTGCTGCAGAGCAAATTTGAAGCATGGAATGTGGAGTATGTTTTCTCCAACATTTCCTCATCCGTAACCTTTTCTCCACACAACAAAAGTTGTGAAGTGATTTTGAACATGGTGAATTATACTCACAAACAGTTTTATAATCTTGCAACCTCGGTGTAACCAATCATACCGAGCTTTAGGGAGAATTACAGTTTTCTGATGGTCATACCTTTCCTTTAATTTGTTCCAAAGAACAAGGGGATCTTTCACCGTAAGGTATTCAGCTTTTAACCCTTCATGGAGGTGATGGCGAATAAAGATCATGGCTTTAGCCTTTTCTTGGTTAGACGCCTTATTTCCCTCCTTGATTGTTTCGCCGAGGCTATTTGCATCTAGATGGATTTCGGCATCAAGCACCCAAGACAAATAATTTTTGCCCGTAATATCCAAAGCCATGAATTCAAGTTTTGCAAGATTCGACATAGTAAACTACAATACATAGAAATGCAAACTATGAATTATAGTGTGTAAATTAAACAAGATAGAATAGAGATTGAAAGAATACTTTACCTTAGAAAACGACGATCAAAGTATTTTTAGTATGTAAAATTTACGATAGCCTTTTAGAGTCGATCGTGCTGATAACGTGATATAAAATAACTAATAAATTACTCAAAGTATGAACAATGTAGTGGACTACTCAAAGTATGAACAATATAGAAGTAGAGGGAATTCTTTCTTTCTTTCTTTCTTGTACATTCTTTCATGCATACAACCCTCTATTTATAGGTAACATGAGAGGTTTGAACTAAATACAAGAATTGATGTTATGAAGGTTTCAATAGTAATAGCTTAGGAGTTTTTCCTTAATTGATGTATGAGAGTTTCTCCCAAAAAGGGGTTATGGACATCCATTTGTGAAACAATATTTTGTAACATTTATGATTATCTGAGATGGCATTCCTTTAGAAACTTTGTTTTTGTTCCTGAAAAAGATGTGGACTATATGTACATCCCTATCATCTTGGTTGCAGGAGCGGATCTTAGTTGAGGTGCTGAGTAAGCACAAAAACCTTCAAAAGTTCAAAAAGATGTCACGATATTACCTTTTAAGGGATCAAATTTGTTGGTTGAATTGATTCAGATTTTTCGGTTCCTCAGCTGATTGGCTGGAAAGCTAATCTAACTATCGAAGCACGAATTTATCACTTAACTAGCTCTGTGAATCATATTTTTTTTGCAAATCCAGTTTCATCACGCATGCAGCTCCTACTGTTGTGAAATTTTGAGTTGGGCTTGCGGACAGGCCCATTTTTGCTTCTAGGCCATTTAGGCAGCCCATTAGGGCTGAGAGTACGAGAGGAATTGAAGAGGTGACTTCTAAGTAGGAATGAAAATGGATAGGATAGTTTCTGATCGATTCGGATATTTTTGGATACGGATTCTATCGGATCGGATATTTGTTGGATAGTATCGGATCGGATACGGATAGGGATTTTTTTTTGTTAGATACGGATACAGATTCGGATAATTCGAATATTGATGGGTTGGATATCTGAATATACATGTGGGTTGGGACAAGACTACTTTTTTGGCCCCAAAAGGTTTTTTAATTTCACAATTGTTTTCTAATTAATTAATCCATAAATCAAGTTTCAATTATTAAAATTAACAAACCAACTCCAAAAGTTACGAATTTTTTTAGAAAGTTCTAGACACAATCTAACATTTAAAAAATTATTTTTAAGATTTTTTCAGATTTTATATTTTCTCAAAAATTCAAACACTGCTTTTCTTAATAGGAAAATATTTTAAATAAGTAGCTAAAATGCACAAAAACTCTTAAATACATAATTTATTATTTTAAACATAATTAAACAAAGAATATAAATCTTGAATCATTACATGTAAGTGTTATATACTTTTATAAGAGGCATGATATGTAAGTATTATCAAACTTTAATGTATTATGTATTTGCTTCTATTTGTATCTCTGAGTAAAAATTATCTTTATTTTGTGTTTTGATCTATGTGTATGATGAACTAATCGTATGTGTGTGATAAACTAAATCTTATGTAATTTTGTTTGCAACATGGCATCTAATTATTGTCTAAGCGAATAAAAATGCTTATATTTATCTAATTTTCAATAATGTTTTGATCAAATCAACTAGTTATGTGTTTTCGTTGATCTTTTATGTACAATTTAAGAGTTGTCATGTTTCGATAAATATTTGAAACCGTATCCAATTCGATCCGTATTTGTATTTGATATTATCCTTATTCGTATTTATATTCATACTATCCGTATCCGTATCCATATTTAAAAGAAATATGAAAGCAAATATGATAAAACTATTATTCGTCTATATCGGATCCGCTACACTTCACCTCTACTTCTAGGGCTCATGTGCGTGGTTTTCACCGGCTGGTGAGGAGGATGGGTTCCTGCGGCCTGAGATCTCCTCTCCTATTAGAAGGCCCCTGCTCTTCTTCTCCTAGCACAGCACAGGTCACAATCAAAATTATGAATTGCTCTTCATCTTCTTTTTCCTTGGATGCTACATCTGCCGAGTCTCCTGGGTGGTGATTTGGTCGGTGCTTTGGGTCTCTCGGCCAGTAAGCCTTGCCTCTGTGCATTTTGAGCCAAGCTGGTGATCTCCTTGTGCCGATTCTCTTGATCTGGATGGAGCCTGGCACCGAGGAGATTGTTTTTGGTCCTGTACACCCCGCGGCGCTCTCATGTTGCGGCGTGTGCTTGTTTTTTGTCCTGTACGCCCATGGAGGAATCTTGTCTGGGATTGTCTTGAGAAGCTGATTTTGAGGCTCGCCTCTGCATTTTGAGGCATCCAGGTCATGTTGACCATGGCATATACAACGGTTATTGGATTTCTAGGACAGCAACATACTGTAATGTCTTGCCCTGTCTTTTGAATAAATTTAAGTACTTGTTCATTGTGAGTATTTCTTCATACTGCTATCTCACATTATTGTTGCTTGTATATGCTCTATGATGATGATAATGGGTCAACGATGAACTAAACATCTTAAGTAGTAATTTTGGTCTTGAATTGCTGGTTACACTTCCTGTTATTGCTAGAAAGCAGGGGCGGATCTACAGGGTATGCCTGGTGGGCCACGGCATACTCTGTAGATTCGGCTTAATACAGTCTATTATACTGTCATTATCTTGTACAGTCAGTTTGTTAAGGTCATAACTTTATATCCGTAGATCTGATTGAGCTGGTTCTTATTGGGTTAGTTTCAAAATTGAATCTAGTTTCTACAGTTAAAATTTCATATCAATCCAACGGTTGGATCTTCAGGAATTACTATTTTAGTTAACATGTGTCAGTCTGTTTTTGCTGAAACCAAAACAGTTTTTCATAATTTGTTTAAGGGTGATTTGAGAATCAATAAAACTTTGTTTTAGCTTCCGCACAATCATTCACCCCCTTCTGATTGCTATATTAGTGTATATCGATCCTATATGTGATTTGAGTGCAAGACTGCTAATTGATTTATAGAGTAGAAACAAATATAATTGCTACTTTGCTAGAGACTAATAGAGTTGCTTATTGATGCATTGCTTTTTTTGTTTGTAGAGTTGTTGAATTATGAAGAGGAACGGAAACATTGCATCTCTTTTTCGGAAACATACAACAAAGAAGGGTGTTGCTGCTTCATCTCTTTTCCGGAAACATTGCAAAACGAGAAGCAAAGAAGGCTGTTGTTGTTTCATCTCTTTTCTGGAAACATTGCATCTCTTTTTCGGAAACGTTTATTGAGCGAGATATTTTCTTCCAAGTTGATGAAAATGATATAATCAAGAGTTTCATGGCTATTAGAAGGCGGATGCCAGACAAGAAGGATAAGAAGTAATATTGTATTCTTTGAACTATTGTAGGTGCATAAGCTTTTTTTTATGCATATTTCATACTTAAAATGTTCGAACTGTTTATATTGTAATTTATACTTGTATTATCATGTTTCCAGTTATTTTATACTTGTATACCGAATTTCTCGACAACATTTGTAGTTGTTTACCGAATTGTTCATTGGATTTTACCGAATTGTATATTATAGTATTAGCTCGGTATACCCTAACTTAAAATTCTAGATCCGCCACTGCTAGAAAGTGTTATTTAGTGTTATTGAGCTAGTTTATTACTATCAGAATGTCTTTTGATCACTGGAAAACATGTTGTTCATGTTGCTATTACAATTCTGATTATAATCTTGTGCTTCTGTTGTTTGTTTACCTTCTGGTCGAACTGTATATAATCTGAAACTTGATATCTTAAACAGTAAAATTGATTATAAATACTTTGTATAGCATAACTAGGAAGGTAAGAGTTCAAGACTACATTTACTTGGTTAATTGTTTAGTTCAATTGTGATAAACTTGACCTAGATGCAGAGGAGGTAAGAACTAATCTCTAGTAGTCCTACACCGCATGGCAAGGAGGCTAAAGATTTAATCTTCAAGCAGTCTGACACCTGAGGGCAAATTGAAATACTCTTTAGTTCATCAATTTGATTAGAAGACATTATTCATTACATAAATGACATAAAAGTTATGATATATTTTATCTCTTTGATTATGTCATCTTTGCTATCTTTGGATTAAGTAAATTTCATCATGTTGTTATTTGAAATTAGTATTATAAGCTTTCTCTTATTATCGCATTATGTTCAACACCTACCACGCTCGTTGCCGTGCTTGCCACGGAAGCAGCCTCCTCCGATGCTCTTCGGGCATCATAGGAGAGACGTGTTTTCTGTCACATCTTTCACAGCAGAGGATAAGATTAATTTTGTAAAATTTACACGTAGGATAAATTGGGTATAGTAGGAGAGACGTGTCCTCTGTTACATATTTACAGTAAAGATAAGGCTAATTTTTATAAAGTTTGCCCGTAGGATAAATTGTTTAAGAAAAAAACACAATGGCTAAGGAAGACAAGAACTCTGGATGCACCGTCCTCGGTCATTCAGGTAGAAAAGCGTAGAGCAGTGGTAAAACTGTACTGGCATGCCACCGGATTGTCCACAGGGAGTGAGTGGTCCATGAAATTGAACGAAAGCAGGCAAGGACACTGGCAGTTTGGCACAGCAGAGCAGTCACCGAGGCGCGACTGACGGGACAGGTCGCATTGGTAAGCCCAGCACACGCCGTGGGCGTGGGCCCTGCAACGGTAAAGCTAGCGCCGGGGCTCTCCCTCTCTCTTGGCCTGGCGCGCTTTCGGCGTTTTCGGGAAGCGAAAATGCAGAATTGCGTGCTCCTGAGTCCTGACAAATTAAACCGATGCTCAGCCGCTACGTTAATGATGTGAAGCTTTGGCCTGGCTCCCTGTAGATGCTTATGTGCCTCTGATTATATGTAAGTTGCGTACATATTAAAGTATAAATAAAAAAGTAAATAGTAATTATTTATTTTTTGATTGATTTAAAATTTGTGTATCTTATGTCAGGATTTAAGAGGAAAATCGTATAAACACTATTATTTTTTAAGTTCGGTTCTCTTCCGAATAAAATTATAAACTTATCCTATTTCTCGATAGATAAATAACCATTAGATGACGTGTACTATCTATTATGCTCCTTTACTATGATAAGCTTGTCAATACTATACACTATAGGAATCCGACATTTTTTCGTCGGCCAGAAACCGACAATAATAAGGGTTTTTCGACGAAAATGGTTATTTTCGTCGGCTTACCGACGAAAAAACACAATGTTTTAGTCAGTCCAGCCTAGCCGACGAAAGAAGAAATCCTATGGTTGTTATTTTTCATCAGCCACAGTTCGAACCGACGAAAATGATCACTTTCGTCGGCCTTGGTATAGCCGACGAAAATACTGGCATCTCCCTAGTATTTTCATCGGTGTGGGTGTTTGGCCGATGAAAATACTAGGTATCTCCCTAGTATTTTCGTCGGTTTGAGCGTTTGCCGACGAAAATACTGGGAGATGCCCAGTATTTTCGTCGGTCTGGGCGTTTGTCGATGAAAATACTGGGCATCTCCCTAATATTTTCGTCAACAAACGCCCAGACCGATGAAAATACTGGACATTTCCCCAGTATTTTCGTTGGCAAACGCCTAGACCGACGAAAATACCAAGGGATGCCCAGTATTTTCTCAGTTGTCCTTCGCTTTTCTTCGAGGCTCTCTAAACGATAGTCCTACACTACACTATCAGACTCTTCGAACAAATGTTTTTCTTGAAAGCCTGTGCGATCTATGTCGTTTGATAAATAAGCGGCATTTGCATTCACCATTCGACACAAAAAACAGGTATAATAATCATTTACAAACACATAGTCAGCAAACGACATCAACCACCAAAGAATATATGCAAAACCACTCAGCAGGAAACAGATGTATTAAACATTCACCATTAGTCACATAGTCACAAACACAGAGTCAACACATCCAACACAACACATTCACATCACATACTAGATCCAGCACATCACATATATACATTTCCTGCTCAAGTCATATTACAAAAGATCTAACTATTATGGTTGTTCGAGTTATGTGCACTACCTCCAGACGCGAGGAAACCATCGATATCCAGGGAGCTTTGTCGAGCATGCGAGGTCGAACCCTCTAGAAAGGACATATATAATTTGATGTTAGTCTTGAATTGCAAATAATTAGAACAAAATGGAAAACTATATGTATGTACTGTCTTTGGTGGAGGTGGCGGGGAAGTATCACAGAGGAGGTCGTGGAATCTATGCAAGTGAACCGAGTCCCCATTTGCGAGAAACATTCCTATATAAGCAACGTGTTAGATCTCATACATTCAGGTGTCCAATTAAAAATTGTCTAGCTAAACACTTAATCACTAAAATTGAATCTTTTTAACTTACTTGTACAAAGGATTGAAAGTACTCTTGTTGTCTTCTCATATTTCTCATCTCCTCCTCCTGTTGCGCTAGGCGCTCCTGCTGTTGCCTCAGTTGTTCCTTTGATTGTAACAGCTCTTGATGAAGCCTTGTCTCTCGAGAGGAGTGAGCGCTGCTTTGTGATGACTGTGACGTTCTTGCTTGGCTCAAAGCAACGTCGGAGTCCACAACGCCATTGAACATTGTGTACCTTCAAGACGTCGTGGAGAGGGCGGCGATGGCGTGCAGAGGGCGCGGGACGGGGCGGGGCGAGGCGTGGGGAGGCGGCGAGGCGAGGGCGGTGGCGTGGGAGCTAGGGCGGCTAGGCGCTGCGAAGACAAGGGGCCTAAGGCGGCGCGGACGAGCGAGGCGAGCGGCAGACGGCGATTTTTCGGCAAGACGAGGATGGGTACGCGAGGATGGCAGCGGGTTATTACGCCATATTTTTAAATCGACCAGTTGGCCGATGAAAAAAATGCCGTGGCGGGGTTAGCAATTTTAAATCGGTTAGCTGGTGGATTTAAAATAACCTCCCTCGCCACGTGGTATAAGACAATTGGTTCAGTTTGTTTTTAATCGACACGAAAGCCGATTTAACATAATTTGAAATTCAATGCATACTGGTAGGACTTTTTTTTCGCGTAAAAAAAGACCGACGAAAATAATTTTATTTTCGCTTGTTGGTGTCTACGGACGAAAATATATATATGTCGTCAGCTTGATTGAGGCCGACGAAAATACATTATTATTGCCGTCAGCCTTGAGAAAGTCGACGAAAATATCTCTGGCCGACGAAGAAATATCGTTTTTCTGTTGTGATATCCACCATGACAAACAAGCTATCGTTGTGCCCAAACTCGGTAGAAAGATAGTGTGTGCCACCTACTGTGGTAGGAGAGTATAGTATGTAACACATACAATTACCGATGCTTCTGTAGTAGAGAAGATAGCTAGATTTTCAAATTTTATTTGAAAGGTGACTAAAATGAAAAAAAAAGTATAAAAAGCCCGAATACACGAAGGTTTTCGCATGGAGTGGCGTAGTACCGGATCTGATCGCAACGAAAATCTACGAGTGCAATGCAACATGGGATCTTTTGCATTGTTTTGCGTGCCTAAGTACAAATTTTCTTTGTAGATTGGTGGTGATTTATCCATGGCTCGCTTTCAGTAGGCGATGACACCGTAACTTTCGTTCATATCAGGTGAGGCCAATGTGACCGCGCCGTATCTAACGAGCTCTGGAATCAGTTCCAAAAGCTGCTAGTGCTCAGTGTCAATAGGCTCATAGCATTCGACGATCAATATGTTGGCACTCCGCGGTAGCTAACTGGAGTACCTATGAGCCATGGAATCATGGTCATCGAATTTCATTTCACCTCAATAGGTGCCAGTGCTGAAGTACTGAAGTCACTCCTAGTAAAAACGAGGAGCGAGATGGTATTGGTGACAGTAAAAAAGGAGAAACATGAAGAGATGCGGTGAGCTGCTGACGGCCGTAGGCCCAACTACACATTTCGAGAGGCCGGGATTACGGGAAAGCTAAAATACTGGGCCCAAGCAGCATACTCCTACTACTAGCCTTCCTTCCTACCAAACCCAGCCCACCCTGTGTGCCTCCCTGCTTTTTTACTTTGCTTCTTTTTTCTTTGGAGGCCACCTGCACTCATGCACACTGACCACTTCAATCTTAAACAATCATCCATTGACTGATCTACAATGTAATAAGTACCGCAAATACTCTATAATTCCTTTCTTTCTATCTATCCACGTATCTATCCATCTGTGACATAATCATTGCAGAAAAACCCAACTTCATCCTTGCATCTGACTGACCGGCAGAGCCGACCACGCGAAAACATACAAAAAGGCCAACTTGCCGTGCGTTGCGTTGCGTCTCCAACTTCCACCAGGCGGCCACCACCTTCCCGCGCCTCATCCAATCCGTGGCCCATGGGGGTTGCCAAATCTCAATTTGTTCGACGACCTCATCGGCTGCAGAACGGAACGGCCGGTAAGACGACACGCCCCCCTTCCGTCAGTTGAAACCACCGCTTCCCTGAACCTTCACTCGTCACGGACTCGCAGAAACAGAAAACGTCCATGACGGAAGCAACACAGACTAGTAGACGCTTCCTGAATCCTGAGGTGCTACCCCGTTCTCATGTGGTTTCGAGTTTGAGCTCGCGTGATAAGTTTGGCATGGCAACAAAATCTGCAACTCGCCGGTTCCTGCAACCTTCGTTTGTTGTGTCTCATAGATGCAGTATATTTCGGTTAAGTCGGGACTGGTTGGAAGACTGATCGCTTATCATTTCCCCCGAGGCCTACGACATTACGGTATTCATGGAGACTCGCATGATATGCATGATAGGATGATACACACATGATATGCGTGATGTATTAACTACAGGCAATGGGGATAATACCTCAGCACCGTTTATGGTGCGTCTGCCCATCCGATTTTTCCCGTCATTTTCGTTTCCTCCAGTTTATTCTAAAGTGCTGGCCCGCTATTGTTGAATCGGATCCTATGATAGTTACACCGAAAGGACAGGCAGCTCCCATGTCTCTCCGACAGCTCAAGAAGCGCGATCCGCTCCAAACACGCTTTGGACGATGCGCAAAGGTGGAGTAGATGATGGGGTTTCATTTTGTCCACCAGGCAGAAAACACGGGAGCCTCCTGAGCCGCTCCCTCCGGCGACTCGCGGCGACAAGTCCGGCCGCTCCAGAGCCGTCCCCAGAGGCCCCTTCCCCAGTCGTCGGCGCCAGCGGCGGGAGCCATACGTGGATCTAGGTGAGGTGTCGAATATGCATTGGTAATCAAAAAAGTTGAAAAACGTAAGGAGATTACTTTTTCAATGATCAAATTAGTTGGTATGATACTCTTATCAAATTTCGAATATATGTTGGGTTTATGATGCTACGGTACCATTATAAAAAATTATAGAGTTGTAATATGAAATATGCACCCATATTAAAAGCTCTCTAGATCCACCACCGGCGGAGCCTCCAAGATGTCCCTCTCCCCCTTCTTCCTTTCTCCCTCCCTCCGCTTGTGCTTGGTTTTGTTGAGGTCAAGGTTGTCCAAATCTGCTAGCTAAGGCTAGAATTTTCTCTCTATTCCCGAGGCCAGCATCGGCCCTTGTGCCAATGTTTTGGGCCAGATGAGCTCTGCTCTAACACCCCCCTTCACCCGTGCCTTATTCATGCCTACCTCCTCTCAAATCTGGATCCCATCATCGTTTCTTCACTGGTGTGGTTTTGTCTCGCTCCTCCTCGGCTAGTGGGGCCTAGTGGCTACACTTGGTGGCGATCGGGTTGGTAAAGGAAGGGGGTTTGATGAGTGGCGTAGCAACGTGCAACGGCGACGAGAATTACGATGGGAATGCACAGGTCGTGGCCCGCTCGATTAGTCGTCTCTTCCATGGCTGGTTGGGTCTAGTGGATGCGCTCGGCGGCGATTGGGTCAGTTGGGGTTGGGGTGCTTGATGGGGTAGCGCAACAGTGGTGTGCAACGGCAGCAGGTGTTGTGGTGGGATAGCGTAGGCCGTGGCATGCTCGAGTGGTTGTGTCCTCCTCGACTGGGTGGGCCTGGTGGCTGCGCTCAGTGGCAATCGGGTCGATTAGGATTAGGGGCTTGATGAGTGGTACATTTATGGCGTGCTGTCGGCGTATTTTGCCGGACAGGACCCCGTCAACGGACAGGGGGTCCTCCGAGGATGGAGGTTATGGTTCGGTAGAGGGCGTCTTCGCAGTTGGAAACCCTAACGACTCTCGCACGAGGGATTCCGGGGATCGACAGACCAAAGAACACAGCAATGTACCCAGGTTCAGGCACCCCGGTGTGGGTAATAGCCCTACGTCCTGCAAGATCTTTGTTGATGAAATATGGAGGCGGTTACAATGGCTCTTTCGGTTTGTTCTGCTCTTTTTTCGCTAAGTCTTTTGACCTCTTGGATTCGGATGACCGACCTCCGACCTCTCCTCCCTATGCACCAGAGCTCCCTTATATAGAGTGGGCTGGCTCGGGCAGGTAGGAAGATGACATCATACTGATCTACGACTCATTAATTACACCCATCACTGTGGTTGTGTCCTCCTCGACTGGGCGGGCCTGGTGGCTACGCTCAGTGGCGATCAGGTCGATTAGGATTAGGGGCTTGACGAGTGGTACATTTATGGCGTGCGATAGCAGTAGGCGTTACAGTGGGAGTGCGCATATCATGAGCTGCTCGAGTGGTCATCTCCTCCTCGGCTAGTTGAGCCTAGTGGTCGTGCTCGGCAGCCAGTCGAGTCCGCTAGGGGCTAGGGGGCTTGATGAGCGGCTCAACGGTGGTGTGTGACAACCAGACCAAAGCCAAGTACGGCCACTAGGTCTAGCGCAAGCCATAGGGTGCTTAAGCAACCATCTCCTTCTAGGTTGGTCAGACCTGGTGGCCGTACTCGGCTTTGGTCAAGTTGGCTAGGGCGGGTGGCTAGTCAGGCAACACGGTTGTGGTGTTGTGTTGGTGACAAAGCACGGTGGGTGAAGCGGTGTCGGGTGTGCAAGTGTACGTTGGGCGTCGTGTTGACTGCGTCTACTTGCGCAACAACGCTGGATTCTGTTACACTACACGCCACCATGCTCCCATTCTCGTCGTTGGGTCAGCCGCTGGTAGTGCAGCCCCTCGCGGTCATGTGAGGGGTGCATGCGAGTAATGTGGCAGTGGTCGGAAGACGCTCTATAGGAGCAACATAGTTTGCGGTGATGTGCGTTTGGAGTAAGGCCTTTCAGTTTGTTGTTTTTGCGAGCACACGTCTGTGTGCCGTTGTCTTGAAGCAAACTGATCATTTAGTAGGCCTGAGAAGCAAGCACTCGTTATTTGATCATGCCCTGGAGAAGAACAATAGTGGTGGAGTCCCCGTGAGTGCAGATGGTTCAAGTCCTTTGGCAAGTAGTAGTTTTGTTGCATTGTGCGAACTCTGATTCTGCTCATCGTCACTTTTTGTCATGGTGCGAGTGGAGGGGACATCCCCTCTCCTACACGAAGCTGTCTTGCTAGCCGTTCTATTGCATTGTGCTAGCAGTGGTCCCGCATCCTCTCGTTGTAGTTTGCCTTGCTGGTGGTTGTAGTTCGATATTGTATTAGTGATGGCGTAATCAATTGTGTGGTTGTGGTGTTTCAGTGAGCCATGGTGTGACTGTTGCCATGGTGAGCACTTGGTGGTGATGGCTGTATCTCAAGCCCTTGCAAAAGTCATGGTTCCTAGTTTTGTGCCATGCATTGTGGATAGTTTGCCTTAGGCTTTATTGTTTATAAGGGATGGCATTCTTTTTTTTTATAAGGTGCTTGTCTTGGAGTGTTGTTGGTGCTTTAGTAGGAGTTCTAGTTTGGGACTCCTTTCCAGTGTTAGTGTCGTCCAGTTAGGGCTGGTGTTAGGGTGCATTTGATCCAAGGCAAATGGCGGATGGGATGGTCCCATCTATCTTTTTCTACTCACGCTCTGTTTGGTTGGATGGATTGGATAGATGAGGGCATCCAAGAAATAGGAATGTTCCTTGTAGATGTTGGATGAATTGATCCAAGGAATTTGGTCGGATGAGGCCATCCACTCACCCTCGGCTCCCCATCTCTCGCGGGTTCGGCACTGGCGGAGGGCACAGTGCCAAGGAGGGCTGCTCCCCATCTCTATCTTCACGTCACTGCCGGTTCATGCCCCTCCCGCCGACACCGACGAGCCGCTGCGCCCCTGCCTCGGTTGGCCCTTGTGACGGACCGCTCTTTTCAGGGGGTGCGTATAAATACCTTCACAGTTACCCAGGATTTTAGATGTAGATAACCAAGTGTACATTGCTAGACAAAAGAGCGAAAGCGAATATTTGATAGATAAATTAAGGGCCTAAAGGCCAGAGTTTTACAAAAGGTGCGGCTGGCACCAGATACATTACCAAAACACCCACAGGAAAGGCTTGAGAAGATAGATTAAGGCCTTCAAAACCAAATATCATCGCCATCTACACTCTTCTGGAACTCGCTAGCTTCATTGAAATCTAAAAGGGGATTAGGAGCAAGGGTAAGTACACAACCGTACTCAACAAGCCATACAGAAATTCTGAATACTACATGTACGGAGTTAAAAGGAATTGACACTAGTTTTAAGTATTTGGTGGATGTATGAGTTAAAAACCAATTTTATATTACACTAGAAACACAAATCATCAACAGCATCATTATGGAATTATTAGCAAAATCCATATTACGGCAAGTTCATGATTAAAACTACTTGAGCTTGGTAACAGGAATCACCCTAAATTAACTCAGCTTCATTAACCGAAAACACGGCGTATTCGAATACCATTTAGATCACTCTGCAGAGCTACTCAACTTTACCCACAATATATCTACGGTCATTAGTGCCACGCACGAACAACATATAACTTAAATGCATGCGGCCCGACCGAGATTAACATAGCCTTTTGTTAAACTTTTCTTCTTTAGCTCCTATCCAGTAGGTTACGTGGATCCCCAGCTTCCAGGACCCACTGGCCAAGGCGGGCCGCGTGATCTGGCTAACTGAGGATACCTACTGTTGTGAGAACTGGCAAATGGTCACTCCATTCCCGTTCCACCCCAGTCGCTATGCGGTCCATTCCTCTTACCAGAAATGGGAGTTACCTCCTATAGGCATTCCAAAGGGAAGTACAATGTACTGAGCTACGTTGGAACAGGTAAATAAAGCTGACCAACCCAACTTGTGGTTGAGCGAACTGAAATTATTTATTTTGCCAAAGAGGGTTAATCCTTAAATACCAAAGACACAGCCAAATGATATACCACAAACCATTGGTACCACTATACCAACCACCACACCACATCCTGACTTGTCATCGGTTGAGGGTTGGGCTAGCATCCACCTTCCGTGGTCCGCTCAACACTGTCCCCCTAATCGTAGCAGGTTTTGAAAATGCGCACACGACTCGGGGGGTTTTTGAGTAGCAATTGAGATGTGAAAGATTATTATCCCTAATCTACGGAGGTTCATTAATGATAACCTAGGCTTAACAATTGAATATGGCATAATCAATATGGCTTGAACAAGAGAGTGGGTTTTAACTAATCAAGTCATTCCAAATTAACTCCTTTTTAGTTCTCTACTATCAGACAATGATGCAATAGCAAAATATACAGTATTCACATGGAAAATGGGATCAATATGTTCAAGGAATGCGGCTTGCCTTGCAGGGTTAAGGGTTCGCCTAGCGAGAAGTAGTCGACATCACGTCTGGTCTCGAACGACTTTGGCTCCTGGTACGGCTCCAAGAACTGCTCTTGCTCCAAGATTCATGCCGATGTTTGCTCCGACGTCGGATCTAGCGCGGGAAAACGCAACCAATAAATAAACGAACAAAAACAACCAAAGAAAGAAAAATGAAAAAAGAATCAGAGAGAAAAATGACCGGAATTTAGGGGAATTTTGGAAATTTTATGGACTTGGTATGGCGGAACGGAGATCATTTTTGGACTCAATGGCTTGAAATGATCAAGAATGTGTATTTTGGCTATTTTTGAATTTTTGAGGATTTTTCTGGAATTTTATTTGATTTTTTGGATTTTAAATTAAAATCAATTCCGAAAAATAAAATATATATTCTAAAACGAAAAATTTTTTCAGGCCGCACAATGTAACGCCTTTCAACATCTTGTCTTGTGGCTGCTTGGCTTGGCTTTGCTGCAGCTTGGCCAAAGTGAGAGAGGGGGACGCCAGGCGGACCAGTGGGGAGTGGACGAGGGGCGGACCAGTGGGGGTGTGCTGATCAAGGGCCCAAGTCTGTGAGACAGAGGCGAGGCGGCAGCCAGGCAATGACGCCAGCCGGGAAGAAGTTGGCCGATGCGGCGGAGGAGAGCTCTGGGGAAGGAATGAAGTGGCCGGGACGGGAGAGAGGGCTCTAGCGGACTTGGGAGTGGGGAGAAATGGGCGGGGGAGGGAGCGGAGGAGTGCGACAGCAGGGAGAGGCCGGAGATGGGGAAAAAGCTCACGGCGTGAGGCAGGAAGGCAACTGGAGAAAGAATGGGTTGGTGGGGGAGGTAGAGAGGCTCACGGCAAGCTCGAGGTGAGGCAAAATGGGGCGCAGGCGGGGCGATTTATAGGGCCGGAGGGAGGAGAGAGGGAGAGGTGGTCTGCGGCGAGGACGGGCACAGTGTTGGCGCTGCGGCGACGGGATAGGGGTGGGTGGCGGAGGCGACAGGGCGAGGCGGGGTGGGTGGCTGAGAAGACAGGATGGGGCAGCGGGATTCGTGGTAGAGTCGGCGAGGCGGCGACAGCGCAGCGGCGTGGGCGTGGGGCGTGTTGAGGAAAAAAAAGGGCGCGACGGGCCAGCGACGTGACGTTGGAGCTAGGCCGAAGCGTGGAGTGGGCCCAGGGGAGGGAGCAGGCCGACAGGAGTGAGAGAGGGAGCGGACTAGCGGGACGGGCCGAAGGTGAAAAAGAATGGGTCGAGCGGCCAAGCGGGGCCGAAAGGCTGAAAAGGAAAGGGGGAGGCGGGTTCCAAAAAGGGAAGGCGGAGAATTGAGGAGATGGCAAAAAGAGAAAGGGGTCCAAATAAAGCTCAAATAAATTCAAATAAATCTGAAAAATTACGAATAAAATTCAAATAAAGCAAATAAATTCATTTTGATTTTTTTAAGGTGTTTCAGCCCTACGCTTGTCCCCTCGCCGCCTCGGTTGGCCGCTCCCCCTAACACTTCCCCTCTACCGGTTTGGCCTCACCACTGGCTCCCTCGACTCAGCCCCGCCGTCAACCTTGGGCTGCTGCCGACTCTCTGCTCACTCGCCCCTTCCTCGAGATGCCATCTTCATCAGGCCGCCCCGATCCTCTCTTGCTCACACGCGTCTCTGGAGTCTGGAGGCGCCTGCGGCTGCCCATCCGGCCAGATTCGCACCGAAACAAAAGAGGGGACGGGGACGAGAAAAATATCGCCCGACCAGCGACCCGTACGTATTATCAGCCTGGATTTCCACGTGCCTCGTTCGCCCCTTCCGCGCGGACCACGTTCCTCTCCGCGCCTGGCGCGCACCCAGGCGCGCAGCCTGGGACAGGTAGTCCACCCAAAAGTTGGAAAAAACTTTGGCTCGCAGCACATGATTTTGGCGAGCCGCGCGGCGCCCTCGCCATTCTGCTAGCCTGCTACCGTGGTTCGGTCGCTTTCGTCGGATTTTCAAACGATTCGGACTGGTCTACAGTCTACACTACGGACCATGGGTACTAATACATGCGTGCGTACTCGCACCCTTATCGCTTGAGATTACAAGACGACCGCAAAGCCGGGCGTATCTTTTGGGTGATGGTGCTATGGCCATAATGCTCACCAGGTTATAAATTCCAACGAAATTTCATGAAATCTCGATGATATTTTGGATTTCGGCAGGGGACGAGTTTTAAAATCCCAACCGGATAAATCTCGGCTTTTTTTATTGGATTTAGCCTAATAACCCTTTAGAAAGTTATCTTCCATGAAAATTTGTTGAAAAATCAAATTTTTGATATGTTTTATAATTTTGGTAAAAACACTATCAGATTTTTATAAAATTATATAAGTTTGATCATGCTCTGAAAAATTTATGGTACTATCTTTAATATGACTCATACCTCCACGCTCTTTAGCACAAGATTTTCAGTCTCGCGTGTCTACCATTTCACCATCAAGACGTAAGATCATATATAAAAATTTTGAAAATAATTGAACTTTATTTGTTATCTTTAAAAAATCAAAAATAAAATAAACATAACTGAGGCAGTAACCTTGTCAGAATTTTAAAATTTGCTCAAGTATGATCATGATCCAAAATTTTTATGAGAGCTTAAGCTTTGCCTCAAAATCTTTCTAAAAGAAATTTCAAAAATTTTGAACTTTTTTGTTTGCTCAATCAAATCTATGGATGCATTGAATTTGATTTGTTATCTTTCAAAAATAAAAAACACAAGGAATACAAAATGGTACGGTGCTATTGTGTGATCATGAGAGTTTAAGTATTGTCTCAGCACCCTTTTCTAAAAGTTGTAAAAATTCTAACCATTTTTTGGTTGCTTAGTTGAATTTATTTATTGATCATTAGACTTTTATCAGGTTAATAGCACTGTCATAATTTTTAAAAAAATTTCAGGCTTGATAATCATATGAAAATTTTAAGGGAATATTAGTGATGATTCATGACCATCTACAAAAATTTCTAATATGATTTGAACCGTTTTTTCATTCATTTGAAATTTGTTGATTAACCTTCAGTACCACTATCCTAATTTTTTACAATTCGCCGGACTTGATCATCATCTAAGAATTTTATGGGAATATTATTGATGTGTCAGAACAATTCAATTTTTTTTAAAAAAAATTATAACATGGCTTGCATATTTTTCATTTTGTTGAAATTTTGTCGGTCAGCCTTTTATCAGGATTTTTAAAAATTTCTCATGCTTGATATCATCTGAAATTTTTTGGAAACATTATTGATATGTCAGGACCATCCACAAAAAATTTAAAAATTTTTAACATCGTTTCGATCATTTTTCGCTTGGTTGAATTTCGTTGAGATTTCAACATTTCTTGACGAAATTTCGGTAATTTCTACCAAATTTCGGTTAAAAATTCTATATTTGAAATTTTCTTTTTGAATTTTATCTAAAGTTTCAAGATTTCACCAAAAATTCAAATTTCGCTCACCTCCGAGATGTGAACCAAAACAAAATTTAAAACGCTGATGCTCACTTCGGTCTTCCTCTGCGGATAAAATGGTGTGTTCCGTCTTCTACGCACGAGCCACCGGGTCAGAGCGGTTGGTTACGTTCCGATCCGTTCCGTCCGTGCACGCGTTTTGAACGCACAGGCTTGGAGAAATTTCTCACCTGAGTCGTAGACTCGTAGTAGAACACTAGACCTGTCACCTTGCACTACAGAGACTAGAGAACCGGCCGGCAGGTCGAGCTCCGTATAAACACTCGTGTTTGAATGTTTCGGAAAGTGAAGCACCTCCAGTCCCTGCAAGCAAGCACAACGTCATAGGTTTTGCCCTGGAACGAGACAGGATACATAGGTGGTGGGTCGTAGACCAGGTCCGAAATCACTTTCGAAGGTTTTCTGATCCAGTCCACCACGCTAAGCTTGAACCAGTCCCAGACGTGGATAAGGATTACAGAGCATATCACCATCCTGGGTACAGATTCTATGCAGCCTCCCTCTTTACTAGAAGCTCAGAGATTAATGCCACGGATTAGGACAGGTAATTCGCTCGAGAGAAAAAAAGGTAGCAGCAGTAGAAGAAGAAAGGTCGACAGACGCTTTTGGGTGTCTTACGTCTGTGGGACCAGAAACGACGGCCTAGGAGACACCATTTTAGCAGCCCTCGGTGGTGCTGCAAAACAACACAGGAGAACGAGAAAGAAATCTTGCCGCCGGTTTTGTTTGTCCAGCAAACCTGTGGCCGTGCCCCCGGAAATCGTGCTCGTGCCATGTGTGCCCTGGACATTTTGTTTTATTCGTTTAAGCTATCATTAGGGTGTTTGGGGTAATGGCAGACGTGTGAGGTAAACGTTCGTTCCGCCCACTGAACATGCGCTTGGCTAGTAGCCGGATCGCGCGACGGGTGTCCAGTTTCGCAGAGCCCATCACGTTGTGTTAGGTTAGGTAGAGCCTAGAGCTCTTGCCTCTTGATTAATATGATATACTAGTATATCTATCAGGACTGCTGCTAGTGTCTTCAGGTCTTAAAGAAAACTGATGCAGGACGGGTCGGCTAAGTTTGATGTTATCTTACTACAAGAATGCATATGATCATATGGGTGATGCTTCCTAGCGATGGTGTGAAATGCGCATCATTATCTCGTGCATTTTTTAGGGAAACAATTAATGTTGGTTAAGCACAAAGAAAATAATGTGATGTGACTACTCTTAATTTCGAGATTGCTTCCCCCTTTTCTCCCTTGCAATGGAAGCCAGGGAACAACCACCAAGTGCAAAGTGCAAGCACAAATGTGATGCGGAAAACCATACACGTGTTTACACTTTACTCACCTGCTCTGAGTGGGTCCACGGGTTCTCCTTTTGTCCATTTCGTCTGAAACATGAAATTACGAATGGACAATTGGGCATTGGATGATACATAACCAAAAGAGCAAAAATGTCCTTCAAGCTAGATTGTGCTCGAACTTTCGTAAACTTGAAGTTAACTTCAGAGCCCTGGTGCTCCACTCACACAGTTCGTGTGCAGGATTTCTGTCCAAAATTTGGAGACAAAAAAAGTATTTTCTGGCGCTAATCAGGGAGTAAAGCAGTGGTAGTTCCCTTATCATTTACATGAAGATAGTTATCTAAGAAAAATTTACCATTTCAAGCTGTTTATCAAGGAAAAGGCATCAGATTTTTATCGTAGAGGCTCGGGACATCTGTAAGCTCACTAGCCAAAATTAGAGGCGCCAAAGTCATACTAATATAGCTTACCCAGAATAATAGTCCTACAATTCTTGAAAGATCTATTTGCGTCCTACCTCGACCACGGACTCAGCCTGTAATAGAATCAGAACCCAACAGTAGCGCGCCACGTGTCCTAGCTCGGCTCCCCACACAAAAGATTACTAACTTGATGAGGAATCGTGTCCACCGTAACATGCCACGGTCTATATGTCAGTCTCGTAAACCAACTTGCCAAAGGGATATGTCAACCAGACCGGGTCCCAATCGGGAAACTAAGAAGATAAGATCAGATCAGGGCACCAGCAGCAGAATCTGGCAAAGGCATGTGGAAGTGGCCAACCAACTTTCACATTCACACTCTTTGTAATACCCTTTTCTATTATTATTTTTGGGGAAAACAGGGACAAAGGCACAAGCCATGCTCATGGGGTCCACGTCAATGTCCTAAAAAACCTAACTAGTGCCATGTAAGCTCAACAAAATGGTGATGTCACTGATGCAAATTTCATACATTATACTAGTCGACGGGCACTGTTCCGTCTTTGAAAGCACTCACCTAGCATTATCCCATTTTCAGATGGAGCCTCTATATATATACCCACCCTCCTACCAGCCTTGTACAGGTTGTGAGAGAGGAAGAATATATCCATACACCAAGCATACCTTTTCTTGCAGTTTCTTGCGTTCCAGAAATCAGAAGATTGCAACCATGAGCAGATTCGATGGAGCTCCGGTCCTTCCGATGCACCGCGAAGATGCAGATGAAGAGTTGTTCGAGACATCATCTTCCATCTCCGGCGACTCAGACGATGAGGCCCAATTTTCAGACAGCGAGGATGCTGAAGCTCAAGAACACCAGTCTGCACGACAGCCGGCTTCACCAGCGCTGCAGCCCGTGCGAAAACTGAATTCAGATAGCCTCGACGATCTTTCATCTATGATGGCACAACTCCCTGTCAAGTAAGTTTCTGGGAAAATATTTGCATATACCAATATATGTACAAAGAAAACAAATTCCTCACCGTGCATGTATTGTGCCGTTCTTTGCAGGAAAGGGCTATCCAAATACTACGATGGGAAGTCCCAATCATTTGCATGTATGTCCGAGGCGAGATGCCTGGAGGATCTACGCAAGAAAGAGAGCCCCTACAAGAAGATCAAATCATGCAAGAGCTATGTAGCACTAGACGGGAACCAAAAAGCTTGTCATATACCTGGTCCTAACAGCAACACAATAGCCAAGAAGCCCTCTGGAAGTTCTTGTGCAAATCTGATGGCTCGGAACAACAGCAAAAGCATGCTTTACAGGCCTCCCCCAATTCCTGTAAACAAAATCAGATACCATCAGTAGAGTCACCATTGAAATGTTTTTTTGCCGAGGGTCTCACCTGTTTTTTATTTCTTGAGGAATTTTCTTGACAAGGTTATTAGCCTGTCACAGATGTAAGAGGTTTTACTTCTCTAAAGTAAACAGATGTTCATGAAGACATTTATTCTGTGAATCATCTTGTTCATGAAGACATTTATTCTGTGTGTAAATAACAAGACATGCTGTATACTGATCATTTCTTTTAACTGCAGGGTTGATGAACCTTCCCTGTGTATCTGAATTCTGAATTATGGTACAGTTTGGTTATTTCTCAATGTAATAAAAAAAGGGGAAAAGAGTAGCTTAGCTAAAACGGAAAGGACAGAAACAAAAAAAAGTTCATTTTATAAATATTCCAGTGAAGAAAATGCATAGCCGGCCATCAATGTTTGCACACCAAAAATTGTCTCCGCCTAACAATTCAAATGTTCTAACTCCAACGGGTAATTGAGATAGCAATCCTGTATAATCTTGTAGATAGATTTGCAGATGTGTAAGACTTAGTTATTTGGTGAATCCAATCCAGGACCGTGGAGAACCAAAGAGCAGATAATCCTATCCCAATGTGCCTTAGCGGTTGCTAGAAAGCATAGTCATAAATAGCTTGTGCAACTCCATCATCGTCGTTGGGGGCGCAAATTACATTTGCCACTGCTTTGGTCTTCTCGGACCCATTTGCAAGAGCAACACCCAATGATGCTAGTTGTAGCATTTCTATGTCATTTTCTCCATCTCCAATTGCCATTACCTTGCAGAAAAAAATGACAAGGAGAAATAATGCAAGTGGGTTAATGCACATGGTATTGTGCAGTAAATCAACATTATTAGGGTTCGACGGAAGCTTTAGTGCCTATTATAATTTGAAATGTTGTTTTAGTTATCAAACATGTTTGGCAAACAATTTGAAAAACTGTAAAAATGCAAAAGTTTTACTCAGTGAAACAGAAAAGATCACGATTATATAGTAATTTGTTACTGAAAGAACTAAAGAAAAAAAATTGCAGCAACATTTCAACTATGTCGTGCGTATAAGATAGTGGGGAACTAGACAGCTTATACCTCATCCGGACTAATGCAAAGGTGGTCCAGCAAAATCTTCACCCCATTGCCCTTTGAAGTTGCAGGTGGTACAAGTTCGAGCATATCAGGCTGTCCCTGAACAACACGGGCCCGTCCTTCTATTGCCTCTGCCCAGTATGGCCTCAATGTGGAAGAAATTCCCTCAGGAGTTTCAAGGAACAGTACTTTCTGAACATGTGAATTATAACGTAGTCAAGCTACAATGTATCTTAGCATTCTCAAACCAGTAAGAGATTTTTCTCTCTTTTTACAAAAGATCCAGTGATGTTCTAGAAACTGATGGCTATTCAGCTATCCCCATATATGAAATGTCAAATGCAATGAAAACAAACAAGTTGTTTGTTACATAAATTAGTTTTGTGAATGTGTTGATTTTTTTCCTGCAACAAATAATTAATCTTTGGTTGGACACATGGATTTAGTTTTATTATACAAATATAATTTATCTGAAAGGTAGGACACTCCCTCCACTTGTTCCCCAACCCTTAGTCTATGGCAACCACCCCCTCTGCCTCCTCCCCTTTATCTGAAAGAAAGCTTATGTTGTCTATAGCGGTTAGTAAACTAAACGGGTCCTTATTTTACTAGCCAGCCACTCAAGAAGAATTTTCAAGAAATGAACTAACTACAAAAGTACAAATTAATCAGAATGCCATCAAGACAATGTCCTGATGGTCTTAGTTATGAAGGGAAGAAACACTAAACTTATTCATGAAGAACTGATCATGAGAATTTAGTAGATACTCAAAATACTTGTTAAGCAAGCAAGCACCTGTATCTCAGCTGTTCCTAAAAGCTGATCAATAGATGACACTATTTCAGCCTGCAAGAAGAAGTCCAATTACAGTCAAATCAAAAGGAACAAAAACAAGTGAAATTCACTCAATAAAGGGCTGGTAAAACCAACCATACCTTAGGTTCATGGTATACGTAGTGGAGAGCATCAACCAAAGGGTCATCAAACATAGAAAAACATTGATCCTGGCTAAATGCTACTAATGGTACCTTGTGCTCCAAAGAATATAAGAATGCCTGAAACATGCCAATGAAGTGTCACTAATATAGCAAATATAGAAGAATAGTTATTAGTTGTACCAAGACTTAAGCAGAAGGTAGATATGATATGCCACTTAGCTCCTAGGCGCAGTGGGAGTTTAATGAAAAAATGAGCTAGTAGGCGCACTGGGAGTTTAATTGGAAAAATGCATGTGTCCAGCGAGAGCATTGCTAACTTAAACTGGTGAAGATGGAAGATGAAGAGTAAGATGATAAGCTAATTTATTCAGATAAATAGTTCCTGCAGTTTCTTTCTGTTATGGATCCAACTAATAAGCACATTAGCTGGAGAGAGACAATACAACACGTTACATATTTTTTAAACGTTTTTTTTTTAAAAACCTGAAAATTATGTTCTCTTTCTGGTTCTAGATTACAACTTGTGTGCACACATATGATCTCAAAGCATAGCAAAACAAAACTGTTGATTACCTCTCTGCATACTTCTTGATCTAAATTTCTTTTATAAATTTCTCTCCCTTCCAAACCGTAAACCAACAGCCCCTACAATTGGAAGTATTGAAGTGATGAGAACTGAGGATCATGCTCGCGGGTATAATCAATTGTTCTCTTATTTACCGCATGATAACAATGAATAGAATCTTGAAGCAGTAGACTGGAATAATACAAGCAGACCCATGTTAATATACAGAATGTAGCACATTACAGGATTGAGTAGAAGCTCAAACCCTCGTAGCGTCATCAACCAATAACCTACCTTTTTATGGTTTCATATTTATGAAAAAAATGTTCAGCTTTCAAATGCTGGGGAGGTAAGAATGGTTGCCCTATCTCATGACCAACTTTGATACCATAACTCTCTAGAGGAACCAAAAGGGGATATCTATTAATAGAATAAAACACAAAAAGATCCTTCAATTGTAATGTTATGTTGCAGGCAAAGTGAATTCTTCAGTAAACAGATATGCACCTCAGTTGGCATATCTACGTTCACCAACCTGAAGGAATATACCAGGTGAAGATTCCGAAACAATGCTAGTTCTTCCAGATAAATCAACCATACTGAGAGCATCAATAACGGCGGGTCGTGCCTGTTTCCGGAATGAAGATAAAACAAAATAATTATCAGCGTTCTGACAGATTGCGAAACAGAACTAGACAGTCAAAGAATAACGAGTTTACTTGATTGTTCTAGTTCTAGTGAAATATTCCATTCAAGCTCATAGAAATAATACAAATTAAAAGATCCATCCAAATATCAGGTGTCTATTCAGATGGGCAGTTTTTGGTCCATTCCACCAGGATATTTGGTGCAGCGTATAAGTTTCTTAGTTTGAGCCTTAGATGTTTTTGGCTTGCCTGGAAAAAGATGAGCCATCAGTGGAAACGGTGGATCCTGAGAGAGTTAGAAAGAATATGCAATGGCATAGTAATTTTTTTCCTTGTTGTTCTCATAAGGGAGGAACAGCAGGCCTGTCACCGGAGGAGGCCCTTGTGTACTCAGCAAGTGGCCACTTTTCAAGTAGCTTCTGTTCCAGTAAGACTCCTTTTCTTGTGACCAGTATTCTCCCATAAGTCTCTTCTCCGGCAAATGTCTTTGCTGACCTCTCTACTCTGGGAATTCTCTACTGTAGTCTCCTACAAGCCTCTTCTCCGAAAGTCTATGCTCCAACAAAGCTCTATGCATCGGTGAATCTGTTCTCCAGTGAGCCACTCCTAGGGTCATCCCATCTTGTGAAGACCTTTTTTCTAAGTGTGAGCCAAAGTCTAATCCAATTTCATTAGTCATTTCCCTTTTATTCGAACACTCGTGGAGATTTGAAATGAGGGTGAAATTGTTCCCGTTGGATTGTGGGATACAAAGCTTTCCTGACTAGTACATTTCTTGTTCAGAAAAATTTTCACATATTCAAATTGGGTGTCGGTATTTCCAATCACCAAGATTAACAATTCCTGCATCTTGATAATATAATATGTACCAAGGGTCCAAGGCAATATAATGGCGTAAATATAATATATAACACTTCTGTTCTAGGAATGATTAGTCATTAATCAAACAGAAATGAAGAACTAGTAATACTTTTCCTGTGGCAATAACTATGTTTACTCCTCTTGACCTAGCTTCCCTTAGAGCTTCTGCATTCCTTGCTGTGACTTCACTTTTACTGTTGAGCAGCGTACCTTGTTCAAACAAAAGAACACTGGTAAAAATAAAATCCAAACTATAACATATCTCAGAGTGCAAATATATGCAAAGAGCAAAGGACACACCATCCATGTCGCAGAAGATATATTTGAATTTTGGTCTATAAAATCTTAAGCTGCCAGCTCTCTTCAGACCATTTGTCACTTGCCCTGTAAACATTCTTGGACAGCAAGAGCTAGATTACATCATCATATGAGCGCGATAGCAATTATTCAAGATAAAAATAATGGCAAGAAGAATAACTACAGAAAGTCAGAAAAACCAAAAGGACACACCATCCAATCTTTCTGTGTGAAGCTTGCTTAAATCAAGAGCACTCTTAGCAAGACCTTTCCCTTTCCACTTTAGACTTTTTAAAATGACCTGCTCTTCCTTCTCCATTTCCAGTGCAGCCTTGTCACTTGTCTGTTGATCAAAACCCAGAAGACCTAATAGACCATGAACCTAATACAGAGTTGGGGAATGAACAGTCAAATGTGTATAGTATCATCTGCAGCGATCTATGTAAGACACGATGTCATTAAGTGATTTGGAAAACAGGCAGTTAAGTGCTGTGTTAGACAATACAATAATATTTAAGTAAATGAAGTTGGGAACTCCACCAGGAAAAGTGAACATATGATTTCAAACCCCTAAAAAGTGAAGGGGTGGCAATTACTAAGCAAGATTTTAGGGAAAGGAAGAACATACCACTAGTATCCGCATTTCATCAAGAAGCGTATGACCTCTCTCCTCAGCTTGCCTTGCAGCTGTCTCAACTGAGACTACTATATCACCTAACATTAGCTGCATGAAAACCATACTCAGGGAGAGGGGAGAACAAGACGGCATGGCTAAAGGTATCAACAGAACATCATTCAAACAAAGGATTTGTTCTTACAATAGGAACATCAAGATCGGGAATGTACTGTGACACCGAGAGCATATCAGTAGTGCAGTCTTCGCCTCTCCATTCTTTGTTAAGATTCTGGATGAAGCTATCATTGCATAGCATTACAGAAACCTCAACCTTTTCGTACTTCCCAATGTTGCTTATTGAAGTATCTCGTGTGTTGTAATTGGAATCCAGAAGTCCATCTAGTGCAATTTTCATCGCCATCGGGATATTCAATTTTAGAATTTCTACAATGTTCTGTGTGTACATTACCGGAAGCAAAGGTCAATAAACGTTTCACCAACAAATGGAAAATGCAACCATGACTAACATACGGATATCTGATTGACAAACATGTCCAAACTACAGTTTACCCTGGGGAAAATAAACTACTCATACCAAATCAACCTCAGAATAACAGTAGTATATAAATATACCTAGATGAATGAACTCAAGTAACCAAGACATAACCAGCCAATCAGGTACCAATTGCCACAACCAAATCCATAATCATGCATTACCTGATATCTACTTACTACTTAGCAAACCACATTTCCCACAGAGTTTTACCTCTTGGTCAAAGATCTACTAACACATGCTCAGCTACCTGAAATACGTACCCCCTTTCGGCAAATGATTAACATAAACAGTTCAAAACGACAATAGACGGTTTCTAATATGCCAACTAACATGAATAAGATCACAACAAGACTAGCACTCCATACTTTCCACATTGTTTAGCAATATCAGAATAACGCTTGGCAAAACACCCATCCAGCTCTTTCCGATGGCACTTTCTATAACATTTTGATATGTATTTCCGATGTCACTTTCTATAACAATAGCTCTTCGGGGTGTACCAGCACTTCGGGGTCGTCGGGCATGTCCTCCTCAACGCCGATCCGAGCGTAGAGCTCGATCTCGCTCTCCTTGGGCGGGGGCGGGGGCGGGGGCTGGGGCGCGGGCGCGGGGTCCTGCGGCTGCGCCCGCCTCGCCGCCGCCTGCCCGCGCCGATCCTTCGGAAACCGCGGATACCAGCGAGGAATCCTGCGGACGGCGGTGCCAAGCGCGAGGGCTCGGGGGTGAACGTGAACCCGCGCCAGGAGAGCAGCGAGGCCGTGGGGACCGCCGAGGGGAGGGGCGAGAGAAGCGGAGCGGAGCGGAGCACCGCCCAGACGCGTAGGGGCGAGCGCGATGCGAACGGGAGGGCGCGCGACACGATGCGCGCCATGGTCGTGGTAGTGCGCTCGTGCGGCGGCGGCGGGAGAGAGAGAGGCTGAGACAGAGAGGGAGCGAGGGAGGAGGATTTTGTTTTGTTTTAATTTGGTTCGGATTTGGCTCTCGTCCGTTTCGTATCGCGCGGTCTCTCTTTGCGACGGCCTGCTGTGCTAGGGATTTTTCATTTTCCGCTCTCGGAGATTTCGACTTCTTTATTTTAGACGGAAATTTCGAGTTCTGAGTGAGCTGATTTGGTCGCTGTTTGGACCCGTTTGAAATGTAGGAACTTAACAAACACTTTACACAAATTTCGCAGAACGTAGTACAAATCCTACAAAATTCTAAAATTCCAATTCCAAACGGCGCCTAGACCGTAGTGCTTTCCCCCGAGATATTTGGAGCACAGGCTCTGAGAGCCTTTTTACTGCTTCATTGATCACTACTGTGCTTCGACTTTTGTTGGGATTGGCGTATCTGCTATTCCACTTCATCGCCTGCACGGGGATTTCCAGTACATCCCTTGGTATGGATATTCCAAGGAATATTTTCCTTGTGTAACAAACGTGAGAGCTATGGAACAATGGAACGTAGAGAGACATGGATCGCAGCCCAGCACCCAGCCGCACGAAAAAATAAGACAACATATCAGCATCTCATTCTCATGCCGTCATGCGCACGAGCAGTCGAGCTCAAATCCACATGCACAAGATACGAATCAGTGACACTGAACATGAACAGTTTTTTATTCCAAAGAATATTCCTCGCAAAACAGAGAGTAGAAAGGGCACAGAGACACTGAACATTGAACAGCTTTTTATTCCAAAGAAACAACGACGCAATGAAATCAAATGTTTTCGAGGAAAAACAAGGACAATCGGCACATTCACATCTCTACACTCTCCAATCTCCCTATTGACACAACTTCTTCCCGATGGCATTACCATGGCCATAGAAACTCCCCTGTTTCTGCAATGCCTGAGTGGCTAACTGCCTGTCTACCAGTAATATGCTCATTTTTTAAGGCAAACTAATCTACTCTTGATTCACAACATGGAAAACTGCAAAGAGTGTTGCAGGCCTACCTAGCAGGCGCGAACCTCAGTAAACCGGCTTGGGCCTGGTTCACAATTGCTGTCAAGTTTCAAAGATGCAAAGAGGCAGAATAGTCGCCTCATGATGGGCTTGCGACTGACTACTACTTCCAATGACACAGCATCCTTCCCGGTACCAACATACGTATCATAGCCCTCAAGATCGGCTTCTGTTATGAATACTGCATCAATACACCCAGCGGGACTGGTTGGCCTGGGTAGCATAACTTGGCAAAGGGGTAAACCGCTGTCTTCGTAATCAAACTCCAATGTGTAGTAATCATCAGTTTCTCCGCCAGTGATGCAGGCTTCTCCGGCTTCTAGAAAACAGTTCAGGTTTGTACTTCGTATTGGAAGGCGTCCAGTGGTGAGGGTGCTAAATATGTTAACAGCCTGCAAAAACGTATCATTGGCATGAAGCAGTTTAGCAGGAGATAGAATTGTACCACCTTCGACAGAATGCAATCAAATTTGTCTTCATACCTGCCACTGTGATGGTGCCAAAAGCACTCTAGGCCTAATGGATCGGACATGATCCAAAGCTGCTTCAGGAGACATGCTCCTATATTTAATCTGTAAGACAAGGAAGATAATAAGCTGTCATCAGAAAATTGAAGGGGAAGATGTATACATTGAGTTCAATTTTCACGTAGTTTATCCTACCAAATAGCACAAAACAATAGTGGTGCTTCGTCCTCTTCCAGCTTTACAGTGAACATAAGTGGTACCACCTTGCGATGCATTCCCTGAAAAAATAGGCAACAGTGTATTGAAGTCTACCCATTTGAGGTCCATGAAATTTTTTGGGAAAAAATACGTTGGATCTTTATTTTTTTCACATTTAAACCAAACCTAATGAATATCTGTCATTGCTAAATGCTAAGACATAAATAAGCACATGGTTTGATGACTCAATTGTGAAATTTGTGATCACATCATCCTTGTTCAATACCACATTTCACAAAGAAACATGGACACATTTCACAATAATTTAGGTATTGCACATAGGAATTGTTGTTTGAAAAGCTTTGGTATGCAGCTAGTCACATGAAATCAACATTTGGCGTCACAGAAAAACAGGAAGGAATAGAACTGACAGTGTCTAACAGCAGGTTTCGTTTTAATTCCTTTATTTGTCAGCAACTATATTAATCATTGTCACTTAATTATTGCGCATGATGTCATATATGACGGCACCTAACAGAACCTTCATCCTGCTGTTGGGAAGGCGGTTTGCATTAAAAGTAGTGCACTTACACGTTGCTATACCTATTACATCAGATACTAACGGCCCATAAGCAATAGATGCAATACCTAATTCCCTATACAATAGTTCACCATAAGCTACCACCTGCCTCCCTTGTCTGAATTGATTGCTACCTGCTATCCTTCCCTAAATCTGAGTTGACCACTAATATTTTTTTCCTAAATCTAAAATGATGTCTGCTAGCAGGAGAAAAAAATATTCCATAACGTGAAGTACTAAAGACACCAGGAAAACTGAACTGTATATTAATCACATATGTTCCATAAATGGCGCGAACTTACTGTGGACAAAATCAATGGCTCGACAAATATCCTCGAGAGAAGGTGCAAACAGGTAGTCTCTTGTGGCAATCACAAGGTGATCAATCCCATGGGCCTGGAAAAGGAAGATGTGTTATTTTATTCATCAGGACATACTTTTTTACTGACTAGGAATGCACAGATGTATGAAATTGCACCTTGTGATTTCAAGGTGAGAATATTATTAACAACACAAGGACGTTTTACAATTTCAAAACAAGAAAGGTGGTTGAGTCCAAGGTTATAACTCAATGACACCATCAAGTTCAAAATACAAAAGAAATCATGCAACTAGGGAATCAAGTAAGGGAAAATTTACCTGGTATAAAGAAGTCGGGACCAGAGTCTCATACGGCTCATTCAATGTTACAACTCCCCGAACTCCGAGTTGCTTCAAACGTGGAACATCACTTGGGAAAGGAACAGCGCCTAGCAAAATACACTGCAGATGGAGGCTGGACACATTAGGCGATCTGATCTTTAGGGCACAGACCTCAAAATACTAAATTGTGTAAATTAACAATGTAACAACTAACAATGGCAATCAAACGCATACTATTCAGAAATGGCTACGCATGCCCCCTCACTACTGATGTAGCAGACAAGTCTCTGTGGTTCTAGGCGTGTGAACATACCACCGGTTCTAAATGGAAGACCACAAGTCACTACAGTACCGAAAGAACAAGCAGAAGGTAACATACATATTGACGGACAAGCGCTCAAATTTCTTAGAATTGGACTAAATGGAAGCTGCAATGAACAGGCGCGCAGAGAAACAATCACTGCTCACAAGGGGTAAAGGGTCTTAGCTTTCCCCGACAGACAGACACTGATAGAAAAGAAAAAAAAAACAATTCATAAGCACCGACAAAGAACATCAACAAATGAAAGGCGATCCTGTAGAGAACTCGCAATACAGTGTCACTGCGTCAGGGCCAAGCATGGAAACTCGCAATAAACCAAATGTAATATAGATGGCACAGCCCCAGAGAAACACTGTTGCTCAAATCGCACTATTCGTAGGTTAAAAAGGCCAACCTATTATCCTAGAATAACGACGCCCAAGTGAACTAATCGCACATGATTAACTTAGTAGGCACTCTTTTTCGTTCAAAAAAAAAAGTCAGTGGGCACACTATGACAATCGCGGGTAAACTAAAGCACAACCTATAATCCCAACCAAAATAATCACGGGATCCGCGTAAAGAAAACGCAAGGCAGGGTAGGGTCACCACCTGGTCGACGCGGTCCCACCACCGGAACTCCGCCTCGAAACGGTTGCGCAGCACGTTGTAGAGCAGCGTTGGGTAGAACAGCACCCTGGCGCCGGCGCCGACGAGCGCGCGCTTCGCCCTCAGCCGCACGACCTCCCCGCCGCCCCAGGCCACCGAAATCTCCTGCTCCTCCTCCACAAGCCCCCGGTCACCGTCTTCCAGCTCGCGAATCCTCATGCCCCTCCTATCCTATCCAACCCCCCCCCCCACCCACCCACCCACCCACACACCCAACAAACCCCAACAGCTCGAACTCCGAACCCTAGACGCCGAGACACCTCCAGTGTCCTACCTCTTCCCCTTCCAGAACCGGTAGATCCGTGGAGGCGTGGAAGGGGAAATCAGTGGATCGAGAGGGGGTGGGTGGTGGCTTCGCCTTTTCTCGTTGCTTGGGAGACGCGAGAAATGGGAAGAGTGCTTTGTCTAAAACCCCAGGAGAAGGCGGAGGCGGAATCAGGTGGCAATTTTGCTTGAATCAGACGGGGAAGCTGCTGCTCGCTGGTTCGTGGTTTTTAGTTGGTGGAATTTATTGGTGGGGAAACGTGGGGTGCGTTTTCTCCTCAGGCCCTTGGACAGTCGCGTAATCGTGCCCTTTGATGTTTTGGTAGGTGCAACATTAGAAATCATCAACGTTTGTTCATGCGCTATGTGCTTGGAAGGTTGCATGCTAATCTATCGGACTTACTTATTAGGAGGTACAAATATCAACTTATTTTTTACTAGTCAATGCTAGCTTCATAGAGGGTTTTGTATTTTAATAATTTATTATCTCATCATTCTACTTGGTTTAGTATTTTTTTAGATTCTAAATTTTATCTAGTATTTATAGAAAAATTTTCATAATTTTTCGAGATGGTTTACTATTTTAAATAAATCCTACAAGTGCTATGTTGTAACAAGACCGACTTTAACATTTAACCTGCACCAGATGCAATTCAAGTTCGGGTATTTTCCTGTATCAACCGACCATGCATCTGCACCAAGACAAACCCTTCAAGATCCCAGGGTAGTACCGTGCAGACGATAACTTTGTGCGAACCGTGCAGCTTTTTCGGGTAAAAATTCACGAATCATGTAGTGCTGGCCTGCATTACCCACCCATTTACACCCCTAATCGGAGGTAGAATATACTCCAACGGTAAGTGATGTTGTGTAGCATGTGTCGATTAAAAACTATTCTCAAAGCAGGATAACATGAACTTACGAAATGATTCATCAGCTTCCCGATATGGTGCATGATGATAGAGAGATTTTGAAATTTGACACCCTTTAAACATGAATTTTTCAATATTTGACACCCTGGCCCACTGTCATTGACTCAGATGGACCCACATATCATACACAGAGCCTGAAAGGTATGCGAATTGCGTGTCAAATATCAAAATACCCCCATGATGATAGGGTGCGTATTAAGCAACTCTTCTTAAAGAGGATCGCAGTGGAACTGTCTTTCATTTCTTTTTTTTCGATAAAGGAAGATGTTATTAATCTTAGTAAATTACATCAAGGTGATACAATTATACTAAGAAGACTCTCAGCCTCTACACAGTTAGGGTGTACACAGCCAAACACACACACACAAGAAAAGACAAAGGAACCGTCGCGGCAAACTACATCACGCAATATTGTCTTCAAGGCTATCCACCATCATAGCAACACTTGGACCGCGATACGAGCTCTCCAATGATAACGCCTTCAAGAAGGACTCGATACGCACACGCACCGCCATTGCCATGATCCAACCAGTGAAGGCCAGACCAAAGGTTTTCACCTCGGAGAGTAAATCCTCAGACTACAAAACAATGCCTTCAACAAGGCCATTGCCAAGCATAACCAACTAAGGTCAGACCTAGAGATTTCTCCCTGAAGTCGAAGTACCGGAGATCCCAATGTTGCAACCACCCTCATTCCGAGCTAGTGCCGCCATACCACTTAATCTTAGCCAATAGCAACGGCCACCTTCTCAAGGCCAGACAAACAATGTTTAAATGTTCGACTCTACGATAACAGATTCGCGAGCTAGCCAATAGGCACACGATCATCAAGTCCATAGAGTACATCTAAAAAATGAGTTGTGTCGCCTAAGAAAGCGAATCCGCGAATCGATGCTAAGATGACATAGGTCAAAAGAAATGTATGAACAACGCTAGTAAGAGATGAAGACGCCATTTTAAGAGTAGTCACCTAGATCGCCCATCATCCACAAGTTGCCGGCTACCACCACCGACACCGGTGTTGGTAACAACAAGTGAGGGATCCAACCTAAACCACCATAAGGCACCGAGGGGCAAGCAATGCACACCGCTTGGCCAAGACTCACTCGCCGCCATCAAGAAGGACCAACCTAAACCACCATAAGTCGCCGACCCACAAGCCGATGCATAGGTGGGCGCGCCAGCGCGAGCGGCGGCAGATCATCCGTGCAAGGCACCACCAAAACAATCCGGGGAGCACGGATCGGTGAGGGCACCAAAGATCCGTGCCGCCATATCCACCGTACGGGAAGGCACCCACCAAGAACACTAAAGGGGGAAGAGAGCACGGATCCTGAGGGCACCAAAGATCCCCATGCACCAGAGCTCCACCGCCACGGAGTGAGAAATAAGAACCACAGAGGGAGAGGGTGGGAAGCCCTCCACCAAGTGCCCAGTGCGTCTTGGCCACCACCGGCCAGAGAGAGGTGGTGTATCTGCCGAGGGCGCCAGATCCGCCACCGCAAGAACACCGGATCCCGAGCCTTGACCCCAATCGGCGGACGCAGCCTCCACCGTGACGAGTCTTTCATTTCATTGTGTGTTTAAAACTAGTTTCAGCTTTTAAAAAAGCCAATAAACCCCTAAACAAGTTAACTTTTAAATGGTTATTGTATAAACTAAAAGTCATATGTAACTAGCAAAAGCCAAAAACAAGATGAGATTTATTTTTGCATCTTATTACGAGAAATTAATTATTTGCCAAACAACTAAGTAAAAAAACTGTAGCTGCTTTTCAGCCTAGATAAACTAGAAAACAGTTTTGCAGAAAACTAAAACTCCCTTAAGCATGCATTTAATCCGTCTCTTGATGAAAGCTGACGTTGCTAGCAAGCAATTTATGAGCTGAGTTGTGATGCTCAGGGGCGGATCCAGAAAAATTGGTCTTTGGGGTCATTGTCGACATTCGGCTTGCTTTCGGATAACTGGTTAGACTAAATAAGCATAGAACTAGAGTCCAGCTAATCATCACGGGTCATCAACTCAGATTTAAGCGGGTTATAAGAGGCTATCTGAGGCGTCGGTTGTCACACGGACTCATTCACCAATCTGATAGTCTCTGCCTGGTGATGCTTCACCCTGAGTTGGTTGACTAGCTGGAATTAAGAATACCCCCTCCGTCCAAATTTTTAATACGTATTTTCTTTAAGCATATATACCAAAAGAAATATTGAAAATAACTATATTATTCCTAATTATTATCTCTAAGCACTATATTCAACATATGCATGTAGAGAATATCAAATACATCTGAATATTTATTAAAGTGTAAAGAAAACATCACATTAATTTGCATTGGAATATAAAAATACATCATATATTTATGAACAATATCATTAGAAAAATATACTCTATAAACTTAAATGGAGAGAGCACTACATTTTAAGGGCCTGTTTGGTAGAGCTTCAGATTCCAGTTTCTCCTTAAATCTGAAATTTGTAGGCTAAAATAAAGTGAATTAAGTTTATATTTTTGGTCTAAAATGTAAACAAGATGATTTATCTAAACACTCTTAATGTACTCACAGCTTCAGCTTCACGAATCTAGTGAAACTAGAGAAGATGAATTTCTGCCAAACACACCTTAAGAGAATTTACTAGATTTTCTCTTACGTGGTACTCTTAATTATCCATAGACCATACAATCTCCGCCATAAGTGTGTTACCTTTTCATTTTTATGGATATGAATTTTACATTTATATAATAATTCGATGTAATGAAAGAAAATATTGCGTAGACCTTGCTTAGTCCAGCATGTAAGACAGTGAAAGATCATGCCTGCATCAAGGGGGGCAACGCTGTTATACTTAGGCCCCTTTGTTTCAGCTTTTGAACTATGGATTTCAAATTATAAGAGGAGTTGTTTATAATTGTGAGAGAATCGAATCGGGTCAACTGCGACTTCTAGGTTTCGAAGAATCAGCCAGAACCAGCAAGAAGCAGGTTTCAGTCGGATTCTGATTCTACGTAGAGGGCAGCTTCTGATTATAGGAAAAGCTGTCTAGAATCCCCCGTTCGGCAGACAATTTGTTTTTTAAGCAGAAGCTATACAGAAACTGAAACGAAAGGGGCTTTAGATTTCAGTTTTTAGAGAATCAACTTCTCTACTACCATAATTTAGAATTAGTTTTCAGAGAATCCGACAGAACTATAGTTTATTTCCCATCAATTGGGCCGTTTGAAATATTCAACAAATTCATGACGATACATTACAACTAACCCCAAAGTACTTATGAAAACTACACCTAATTATATAAAAAACGGAGGACAGGGAAAGGGGAAAAAAAAAGTCTCGGATGCCCTTTTGAAAGTGCAATTTGAAAGCTACCTTGTAATGGAGAAGTGCACAGAACCATTATAGACAAATTGCAGGGTACGGACCAAAAATCGCATTTACACACAGCAGTCACTATCCAGGGGTACAACAGAGAAACCGCCCAAAACTACCAAACGCTTTGCTTTCTCCTTCGTCCCTTGCCTCTGCTGCTCGCCCAGCCGTTGAGGTTAGGAGTGAAATCTGTTATAGTTTTCGATCGATCGGATGTGTTTGGATTAAATTTATATAGTTATTTTAGATAGTTGTTTAGTTCAAATTCAGTTTTGAATATTTTTTGGGATTTAGAAGGTTACTATCTATCGAATCGGGATAGTTCGAGATGGTTTTTGGATATTTTTAAAAAATTATTTATATATCTGAATCATCTGGCCGGCACATTAATCCATTACTTCGGGCGTTTGGTGGTTTGGCTCAATAGGTTGACGGTGCTCTGGTTTGGCCCAGTGGCGTATGTCAGTATGTGCAAGCTTAGGCCCTATTTGTTATAAACTTTCTGATTCTAATTCAAAAGTTAATTAAACAAACAGCCTGATTCTAGAATCCGATTCTCACAATCCAGCATACCCATATACACTAGAATCCACAATCTACTTTATATGTGGTTCTGGATTCTATCTTTTAGAGAATCAGCTTATCTACAAACCACAATCCAGAAGCAGCTTTTAGAGGATCCAAAACTGAAACAAACAGCAGCCTTGGCATAGTGGCGCATGGCAACTTGGCATGATTGGGGTGACTAGAGTGACGATGTAGCGCAGGCTCAGTGGTGCATGCAGGCATTACACAGCAGGTCAGCAGCTCACCCTGGGGGGAGGTGCTCAGCCAGTAAAGGCGTAGAGAGGTTGGTCGTTGGTGTTAAGAGGTGCACAGGGAGCCTAGCACGGGGAGGCTGGTGCCGGGAGGAGCATGGGAGGACAACGTCGGGAGGAGCCAAGCGCGGTCACCGGAAAACAAGAAAGGGAAAGAGGAGGAAGGAGAGAAAGAAGAGGACAAGGTAGAAGTGCCAGGAGAGAGAAAGAAGAAAAGATAGGGAAGGAGAGAGGGGAAATGGAAAAAAAGAAAGAGAAAAGGAAAAAAACTTTTTTCATAACTTTTTTATGTGTACCGTACTTCTGTAATTTGTTTTGGACTACTGATAAAATGACTTGTTAAATTGCGATAGTGCTGTTGGATTCGAAGTCATATAGTTGATTAATCATTGCGATATGTGTGCTATATGAGGTATCTATTCTCGTATGATTTTTGATAAAAAAAATATTCGTTATGGTATCGATTCCACCCCGTATTCGCTTCGAATCCGTTACCGATATTATTCGCAACGTATTCGTATCCGATTCCGAATCTGTAAAAAAATATAGTTTAGGATAGAAAAAAGCAATATCCGATGAATCCGAGCCGATGCACCCCTAATTGAGGTGATAGGCGCATAAACGCAACGGATAAGAATCAAACAAAGTGATCACTTTTTTAGCCCACTTTGTCTTTTTTTTACAAATATGATTTCCTTTCGAACGGTTGTAAAATAGTCTCATCCCGACCGCAGCGCAGAACGTACTTCTCGACTCTCGCGCTCGCCTACCACAGCAGATCTCTTCTTGCACACGTTTGCTGTGACAGAAAACTCTACCGTGGTAAGAAATCCTGCCATGATAGATAAGCGCAGGAGGAGGTCTACCGCAGCATGCGAGTGTAGGAGAACCTCCCACGGTTGGACAGTGCTAGAGACATATTTTGTTATCAAAGCGGGACTATATCTACCATTTCACTTGAAAGAAACTATATTCTTTTTTTTTTTAAAAGAAAGAAGACAGAAGTGTGCCTATAAAAAATCATCACTTCCAAATTTCCAATCCAATGGCCCGAGAGAAAACCGCCGCGCTTCGAAGCCGCGTGTGAGAGTGGACTGGACCGCGACGAGCTGGCGTCGTCGGTGGCGTCACGCCACGTATGCGCCCGACCTGCCCCCGTCGTGGCGCCCGTTTCTGATTGTTTTCCCGCGGGGCCCATGCGGAAGCCACGCGCGTGCTAGGCTGGCGGGCCCCGCGTGGGCGGTGTCCATTGGACGCATCCCGCTGTTGGATAAGAGCAGGCTCGTGGGCCCGCGGCGGCTGAGGTCCTGGGGACCGATGATGGCGCATGTGGGCCCAGGACTGCGCTGGACCCCCCACACTTGCGCACGGTGTTTGACTCCCGCGCCGCTCGTCCCGTTCTTGACATACTACCGCATGCGAGCATTTGCGGGGGGTGTATGTTTACTCTCTTTCTCTCTATCTCTCAGGTCTCGTTAGGTACATTCAGAACATTCAAAATCCAGTCCGTGTAAAACTTTCATACATAATTAGTACAGTGCCGAGAAAGAAAAACGGGAGTAGCGGGAAAACACAACGTATCCATGCATATTGATGCCTTGGCTGACACCAAGTGGTCTTTTTTGATATGAACGTGTCAGCTGACACCATGTGGTGTGGGGCACTTGCGTGATTAGATTGGAATTAGAACAGTTCTTACACAAAAGCTGATAGGTTCTGCTGGGAGAAAAAGTACCTATGACCTATCTAAGCCGTGATTGGTTGGTTGCGTTTTGTTATGCGCCAGGCAGTAATCGCATGATCACTGATCACACTGCCGCTGTGTTGCGGCGGTACGCCCAAGAGACGAGATTCTGAAAAAAAAAAAAGTTTTCCTCGCGGGAGTGGGAGACTAGAGTAGATAATTACGGATTTGCATCAGCGTTGCAGGCAACGGCGGCAATCGCGGTCGCACTTCGCGCTCACTGACATCACTCGCGCACGCACTACACGACTTTCGTGTATCGTCCTGTTGCTAGTCCTACCCGTGAGTGAGACTGGTCCTCTACAAAATCCGAATGTTACCGATTTCATGGCTCCGTGCGACTGGTAAATATGAGTGAAAGTAAATCGGTATGACGATCTAGTAAAGTCATACGCAGGTTCAAAATTTCGGTGAGACTTTGGTATCTGGTCTGGGCTGAGATTCAAAAATCTGGCCAAATGAATTTTTTGGAAATTAGGGCTTACTATAGCGATTTCAGTAAATTTAAGTGATTTTAGCCGAAATTTAAGCATTTTAGACCGGTTTGTATGGTTTTTGACCGATTTGGCATCAATATTTTTTAGAGAATTATAATGCCTTTTATGATGAATATATGTGAAAAGTTCGAAAAAATATATATATACAAATTATATAAACCTGAAATTGGATTTCGGCCTAAACCATAAACCCATACTTGATTTAGGTCTTAAATTATATTTCGGCATAAACTCTAAACCCTAACTTGGATTTTGGCTTTAAATAATGTATTTCAACATAAACCCTAACTTGGATTACGTCCTTAAATAATATATTTTGGCCTAAACCATAACTTAGATTTTGGCTTTACATTGCATTTTAGCCTAAACACTAACTTGAGAATTTTATATGCAAATACATGTGAAAAGTTTATAAAAAATACATATACAAATTATGTAACCCTAACCCTAAAACCTAAATTAAATTTCGGTCTTAAATGATGTATTTCGGCCTAAACCTAGCTTGGATTTTGGCATTGTATGATGTACATGGATTTCGGCCTCAAATGATGTATTTCAACCTAAACCCTAGTTTGGATTTCAGCCTTGTATGATGTATTTATATTTCGACCTAAACCCTAACTTGGGAATTTTATGTGCAAATACTTAGTATTCGGCATTCAAACAAATATGAAATGTAGATAAATACTTGCATGATTTTTTCATTTTTTTCAATGTTTTCTAGCCTTGGGAGACCATTTTACAGGAGTTTGAAATGGCTTAAATTTTAATTATGGCAAAAAATTGGTTTTCTAGGTTTCAAATTTACTGGATTTCATATTTGCTTTTTGAATTTTGTCCCAAATCTTGAAATCTCACTGAGATTTTGTATTTCGGCCATCTGAGATATGATTCGAAAATGAAATTTGAAACCTTGGTCATACATACGTGACGGAGAGTAAAACACGAAAGCTCACGTTTTTGACTCATCATATTCAAATTGTGGGTATCACCAACTTTTAACTGTGATGTGTTCTCCACTTTGACAAGGGTCAAGTCTGCTCGGCGCTCAAGCAGACTTGATCTACAAGTATGTAAGTTCAACCTTCATTAGTTATGGTTTTGGTGTTAATGACAAATCTAATATCCCTTAATGTGATTTTATTATTAATGACAAATCTTATATCGAGACTAACTTGTTTATTTAGAATATCTTTGATTAGTCTCATCGCATTAAAAGAATGAAAAACCCAAGGTATGTTTGCGTATCCATTCTAGTATTAGTTGCATACTTTGGAGTCAAGTTAAAATATGAATGTCCTCATTATATTAACCACAAACGTGCATCATGTTTCCCAATCCACACATTACATGGATGCACATATTTAGGGGGAGTTTGTAGTTTAACTTGAAAGCCTCTTTGTATTGATCTAATTCTTATTGACACATATAAGGATCAAGACAAAAAAACTAAATCCTTGAGTATATGTTTGAATTGCCTAGTTATAAGTATACTCATGGTAATATAGGATATACTCCAATACGATCAAATTGGATATATGCATATTATGTCCAAGTCAATTATATCTATGCACATATACATGTGGGGTGTATTCTATAGTTGATGATTTAGAGTGATGATCATTTCCGTATAATTTACATATAATGGATCATTACTTTTCATCAACATGAGTATATGAAAACTTGTGTAGTAAATATATACTCATATCAATTTAAATGAAAATTTAAATTGAGTTCATTTGTCTTGTTAATCATTGAAAAACATTTCATCATGTGTTGATGGTGTTCCTTGATTAATTAAGAACAAATGAATAGCTCTTAAGTATAACAAAGCATGCGTTGCATTATTGTACTTAAGACACATTTAAATCATTCAAATTGATTTAGGTTGTGCTCAATTGATCTAAAGACATCCATTATGTGTTAATGGAGTGCAAGAGATAATTGAGACAACCATGCATCTTGGACTAACAACTTTCATGAGTTGTGATTGAGTTAGGTTAAGTCCAAGGATGATTGAGAACGGGATAAGGACGGCATCATGAGGTGATGAGCGTTAAGAGAAGATCCCGAAGATAAAGAGGAGTCGAGTGATGATCCCGGGGGAGCAAATGAGTGAAGATCATAAAGACCCCAAAGGGGATTGCTTGCGTACGGCGGCGAAGGTATAATTAGATAGGCTAAGGACTTTGTAGTCTTTGAGTCTAAGGTTTTATCGCCGTACTATTAAGAGGAGTTGATTCCTAACTTGAGCTTCATCATGTGTTGATGATCTTAATCCGCGTTCACTTAAGCTCAAATCATTTGGATTTGGTTTTTGCATAAGAGTTAACCATTTGGCATGTGTTGCGAATGGGTTAAGTTTATGCTCGGTTGTTATTGGTTTATGCTCTGATTTGCATATGTTGCAACGAGGAAGAGCATATGCATTTGGTTTTCGCATAATGCTTTGATTTGCATGTGTTGCAAATAGGATAAGCGATATGCATTGGCTTTTGCGTGAAGTTCACTTTTGCATGTGTTGCAAATGTTGAAGCCTCATGTTTTGTTTTCTCTTTACAAAACAAATCTTTCAAAATCAAAGTGGTTGCTTGGAGTTAGGTTTTGCATGTGTTGCAAAACGAGGATGCTCAAGCTAGTTGGATTTGGAATTTACGTACGGTTCTTTGAAGCATATGAATAGTATTTGCAAATGTGTTTTTACAAAAGTTATTTTGATCATGAGTTGATCATCACATGGTTCAAGGTTGTTGACCCTTGTTAGCTTGTAGTCATGTTTTTGATCAAGTCTATGTGAAGTATTTCGAGAAAATTAGATTTTAGACTTGAATGACTACATTAGAGTTTAGTTTTGGTGATATTTAAAAATATCTATGGTTGATTAAATCTTGAAAATGGGTGGAGATTGTAGCCCTCGTGATAAGCTTCGCATAGAATCAAAAATCACCCAAATCGGAGTTCGGAGTAAAAAGTTATGAGCGTTTTTAGCAATCAGAGTCAGCGATATTATCATAAAAGCGGTACTACCGACCGTAGGGGCGGTAGTACCACCCTTATGATAGCTTTTTGGCGAGAAGGGTTTTTGATCCCTAGGCGGTACTACTGCCGTGTAGAGCTTGTAGTACCGCAAACACTGTAGCAATGGCTAGTTTTAGCTCGTTTAATGCCCGTTTTGCCCCCCAACGGCTAGTTTTTTTTGTGAGGCTATAAAAGGAGGTCATGGGGTGGCATTTGCTGGTTGCTAGAGTATATTGGGTGAGGTGGTTCATGCATTGAAGCTCTCATTTGTGTATTGGCTCTTGTGTGAGTATTTGAGAGGTGATTTGCATGTATTGCATTTCCGTAAGTTGATTTTGAGCTAAGAGTGAGACTAATTGCATGTGTTGTAATTAGGAGTGGTTGAGTGACCTCTTGTGCATGTGTTGCACTTGAGGGAGGTCCTTGTGCATGTGTTGCACTTGGTGATCACCGGGAGCGCATTCGTTGTGCTCGGTGAAGTTCAAGTGAAGGAGCTGCTTGTTACTCTTGGAGGTTGCCGACTTCTAGGCGGCGTGGGCGTCGTCTGTGAGCTCTCAAGGTTGTGAGAAGCCCTGAAGTTTGTGAAGGTTCGGGTTGAGCCTCGCGAAAGCGTGAAAAACGACGACTAGTGGAAAGAGGCGGTGCTCGAGCGGAGCCGGTCCAAGTGGTTGGGCTTGCCTCAACGTGGACTAGGGAGACCGCAAGTCTCCGAACACCACGGAAAAACATCGTTTGCCTCTTGTCTCTTTTACTTTCAAGTATTTACATTTCTAGTATATTGTTCAGTTGCTTGATTGTAATAGAATTGCTTAGTATTAATTGATTGATCAATTTAGCAATTCTAGTTTAGAGACATAATTTAGTTAGTGCACTAGTGAGCCTAGTTGATTTAGGATTTAATTGTCAAAACCTATTTATCGCTTCCGCATATATATTTGATTAGGTTTTGACATAGGGGTTGATTAGAGCAATTGATTTTAGAAGAGCGATTAATTTTTGTAAAACGCCTATTCACCCCCCTCTAGGCGCATCCTCGACCCTACAAAGTATGAAACACGCCCTTAGATAACAAAACAAACACTATAATATATTAGATTTGCTATTTAGCACACGTCTTAAATTTTGCAAAATCACAGTCCATTTTCTCTTTTAGAGCACACGTCGAGATTCATACTTGAAGTCATCTTTTTTCACCCGTTTAGGTTTGGTTTCACTGTGCTCCTCGTGCTTAGAGGGACCATCAAAGGGGGGAGAGGGATGGGTGGGGGTCAGCTGGCAAGCAAACGAGAAGAATAAGGAGAATATTAGGAGGTAGTGGTAAATATGGCAACTAGTCGCTAGGGATGAGGAAGAGGGCTGCGGTGGACCATCTCGCCGAAGAGCGCAATAGGGATGGAGAAGCAGGTGGAGGAGCTTGCCAGTGAGCCTCACCGATACTGGAGACGTGCGAGACTTGACAAAGGGGGGCATGGGTTAGGTCGTAGGGGCGAGGATGGAGGTGGCTTTGAGGAAATGAGGGGATGAGGTGGGTTAGGTTTAGTTTGTTACACGAAACTTGGAACAATTCTTTGTGGACTGTGATTGAGACTATATGATTTATTCAAGACTATTACGCCTATACAGTTGTACTGACTTAAAATCATCACTAACATTTTTTCACAGCGGGTTTAGAAGAGAAGCATATTCACGTGGAACCAGTATATTCACAGCCAACTATGTCACACTCGGGACGGAATGGCAGGTTAAACTGATGTCTATAAATTAAGCTTCACATGTGGTAACTGTAAAGGGTTTAACATACTGTAAGGGTTTAGAGTTGCTGGTGACTTTAGATGCTTGAATAGTTGGTGACCTAAAAAGAAAACAAGTGGAATTGAATGGTGTGCTTCTTATATGCATGTTGCTGCCTCTGCCTTAGAGTAATAACATGGAGCTGCATAATGGGCCCCTAATCAAGTATCATCACTTAAGCACTTGAAATTCCTTGGAACTGAATAGCTATAATAAAGCACCATGGCCGAGGAGTTCAAGATATATATTTATCCTTACATAACTGACTCCATTATTTATTTTTCTAGATTGATAACTGACTCCATTCTTTATTTTGGGTATAGTCTGTAGAATATGACAAGGAGGGATCTATCTTGCCTGAAAGTGGCAGAAATATCACTGAGAATGATCCTGTGAAGATTCTGTCTAACTTTTATTTTGGTAATTAAAATGCACATTTTTCTTATGCTGTCAACACAAATTTATTATGACAAAAACTTACACTAAGGCTATTCCCAGTGCATTGTATCTTGTCACAATATCCAAAGCTGCCATGTCATATGATATTATAGAAGATACAACTATCCCAATGCATGATATCATGGATTATTTCTTAGTCCCTACAAGATAATTAAATGCTAAATTTGTATGAGAGTATGAATTGTGGGCCACTTAGATGATTCAAGTTTCAATATCTATGATTTCGTGTCCAAATGGTATCTTCCTCAAGATACAGCTTTCTTCTCTCCCCTCTTAACTCTCTTGCCACATCATCAAAAATGCTTATGTGACATGTATTAAATGAATATGTTACTATGCACTGGGAATAACCTAAGCAACACAACTGAGCTTATCACAAATCTAAGGTTCACTGCGCCCAGCAGATAATTATGTTTACTCTCTCAGGTAATTGACAAGCTAAGGTTAACTAATGTCTACTCTCTGTTATTAAGAATTCAGAAAATAGCGTGAAGCCTTATGTATTCTATGTTAGATCACTATAACAAGTGAGGAATAGGGTACCAGAATAGAATCATCTGATTGCTTCATTACTTGGAATGAAAGCTAGCTATACCATATTATATACACGGCTAGCTGAATCCCAAGTGACTAGATTTAAATTTTTGTGCAAACTCTTGAGATTTCCAGAAGCAATTTATTTGAGATCTCAAGTGATTAGATATGAAATTTTGTAACAAAAAATCTCAAGCTGATCTGGTCAGAGGGAGTAGAGGTGAGGCCTAGAAATTTTGTACCTAGATGATCTTGTTGGAGGAAGGAGAGGTGAGGCCTAGAAATCACCGAGGTGTCTTCTGAGTTGTCGTCGAAGAGAGACTGGTAAGATGTTGGGGTCACTCCGCCATCACCAGTGAAACCGCTGTCACCACCGCTCTCCATGTCGGACGCTCTCACCGTAGGGTTCAAGATGAAACTGGTGATTTGAGAGAGGTTAGGCAAGATACATGCTGATTGGATCAAATAGAGGGATGGCGTAGGGGAGCTTGCTATCGCGCTCGTCGTCGTCGTTGATGAAAATTGCAGCCATAGTCACCGTTACTACCATCATCGCCTAGGGAGTCATTGTGTAGGGTTCCTCGGGAGTCGACGACACGACTCGCGAGCGAGAGCTTCACGATATTCGTTAGAAAAAAACATTGCCTCCTGACCTGTTTATTTTTTTCCTGACTGCAACGGTCCAAATTGGGAGTAAATTTGGTGGATTACTGGCCCACCTAAGTACAGTTTTAGAGTTAGGCTCAGAAAAATTTACAGACAAGTAGTTTTCATCAATTTTAGGACCAAAGCCGGCCTCCCGAGCAGGCCCTAAGCATTAAAAAAAAAAAAGAAGCGCGATTTTCTTTTGGTCCATGAGACCCCACCCCTTAGCTTCATCTTCTGAATTTCTGATAGGACATCAGAATGTGCCAGCCCAGGCAACAGAGATAGAAGCCACATGGACCCAAATGGCCTAAACTAGCTCAGATCAATGGGCCTATTGTCCAAATCACTCCAATTGTCCATCCAAGCCGTCTCTAGCCCACATAGGTGAATGTAGCGCCTGCCCACCTCATGGCTAAAGCCCAAGCCTGTAAACCTACGCACGCAATTCGGATCCGACCACCCGAGCCAATCTCGCGGTCCATCCAGCCGAGCTCGAACGCACGGCACCACCGCACGCGCACGCGCGTCGTGCAGAACCTCTCACCTCC